>OX637478.1:20961200-21561200 GCA_951800055.1 Cenopis cana | reverse complement strand
AAGAAGAGTAAATGATCACTATAAAATAGGTAATTTGGTGGCTAGGCTATGGTGATTTTGGAATTAACATTTTAAGGAACAATTTCGAAGCCTCTCATTTTTGTCTCTCATAATTAAAATTTTAATATAAATATTAACGTTACAGGTGAGACACCCATTTTCGTTTAAACATAAGTAAAAGTTGAATCGAGAATTTCAGAACATTAAATTAGTTAAATTAGTCGCAAAAATTGATAAATCGGCTAATCTATCTCAAAAGCACGATCTTTGATCTCCACACTACTGTGGCGCTACACTATGACATAATAACAGAAATGCGCTAATTCATTCACGTTCTCACTGAAATATTCCAGGAATGCGACAAAATCATTAGTAAAAAGTTGGATGGGGTCTCACCTGTGATTCCTCAGCTATTCACACAGGGATTCGTTGACCATATTCAGTATTTACTAGCTGCGAACTCGGCGGTTCGCACGCCGCGCGGCTTGCGCTGGAGAATTCCATAGGAAACTCATTTTATTATCGTGTTTGTGTCGTAATAAAAACTCAAGAAACGTCACACCTACGTCAAACTGACATCCAACAGCTGACGACACAACGGCTGCAAGTGGCAACGGCAGATAGGGAGCGTTCAGAAATTCTACTGTAGTTGTCTTCTTTTTAATTCTACATTCTTTTGAAGGGAGCTAGGGTAAATTGCCTATTGTTGGGCACTTCGCAAAAAAATATGCATAGTGCAAACCAATTGTTGGTATTTCCAAAGAGAATATAACCGCTACGTTCTAAGAGACGGGACTTAGAACAAGGTTTTTGATGACAGTGACATTGTCAATATTGTCATTACATGACATTGATGTACAGTTTGGCAGACATTTTGAACCACAATGAAAAAGAAAACGCGGAAGTACGTCATGCCAACATAACAACGCAATAGGGATATCGATATCCTAAATATCGATATCGATAAATGATGACCAGTGACGTCCACATAAATAATGGACTAATCTATTCAGTTTTTGAACATAGGTACTTACTAGCCAAAAGAATAACACAATGAAATAATTTTATTACCATTTATTTACGCTAGCCAAAGTATTAAATCCTTCAGCACTCGTTCTTGATTTGGTTGAACCTTGCATACATCTAAAAAGGACTTGTATGTATGTATCTTATGAGAACTGCTGCATCACCTGTTCCTTCTTCTATATCTTTTGGCTTTGTCAGACTTCCATCAAACACACTCATGGCATCTTCGGTGCCACGTAACATAATGAATATCCATTATTTATGTAGACATCATTTATCGATATCGATATATAGGATATCGATATCCATTATCCATATTGCGTTGTTATGTTGGTATGACGTATTTCCGTGTTTTCTTTTTTATTGTGGTTCAAAATGTCTGCCAATTAGACATGCGCAAAATGTGTCACTAAAAAGAAAAGAGTGATATACTTCAATCCTTCACTGTGAAGTATATCACTCATTTAGTTCACTAGTTCAGTAGCTCAACCGATTCAACTAATCATATTGATCAGTCATTCGTCGCGTCGCGTTTCTCTCATTCTAAGGCTAATTCGGGGATAATGATATCAAATTTTATATATATTTTGAAAAATTTAAGTAAAAATATTCTTTTTACGAAAAATTTGTCATTATACTCGATTTCGACTAATTCGGGGATAAGGATTTCAAATTTTACATTTATTTTGAATTTTAAGAAACTATTTTTTTTTTGTAAAAACCGTCATGAGATAGATGATTGAAACGATGACACATGAACTGAAGTACTGAACTAAGTGAACTATTGAAGTATATAGATCCGAACTGAACTAGTGAATGAATGAAGGACACCAAGTGAAGTACTTCAATTGAATCATTCATTCGTGAACTACACATGTCTACTGCCAATGTCATGTGATGACAATATTGACAATGTCACTGTCATCAAAAACCCCGAAGTCCCGTCTCTTAGAACGTAGTGGTCATATTCTCTTTGATATAATAATTGACATGTGACTGAGATGGATTAACTGGTAGAGCGAGATATCAGTATTTTTTTGTTCATTTTTCTGGCCAAAGACCATACAAAGTGTCTTTTTCTTCCTAGTTGCGCGCGCCGTCCGACATATAACTTAAAGTCGGGGGTTATCACACTGGTTTAAATTCCATACTAGATTTTAAAATAAAAAAAAATATGTTGACTGATTGTCATCATTTATTTTGAAAACATTTTATTTATTAAAGTATTCAACAAAATATGTAAATTTAGCATACATTTTGTTAAGAAAAAAATTAGAAAATGGCCGTCACAGATGCAATGTTCATATTCGAAGTAGTTGTGGAGAATGTCAAGAGCATGGTCGACAGTAGATTGCTAGTAATTCGCAGTGACTTCGCTGACATCTTTTCTCTCGAACTGAAAGACCCGAAGCAAATGCACATAGTGATACCTGAACCTCTTCCTTTGCCACCTGAACCGCCCGGGAAAAAGAAAAAGAAACCACCTAAGCCAAAAAAACCCAAAAAAGGAGCGCTACCTCCACCCCCACCACCAGAACCGGTGATACAGTCGGGCCAGTCCATGCTGTTCACGAGCAACGCCGAGTTCTTGACCAAGCTGATGCTGAAGTTCCCCTTGCAGGTCACGCTGTGGAGCAAGGAGGATAATCTAGTCTACATCGGCGCAAGCGTTATTCCCTGGGATCCAATCTTTTTGACTTTTTTACAAATGATCATGAACTGCCAAACACCAAAATCCGTTACGTTGAATGACGAGTTTAATGTCTTTGAAGAAGACACAGCTAAGCTGATGGCCAAAATTGGCCTCCAAATTAAATTGTCTTATTTAGGGGAGAAAGTCACCACAGCATTTAGAACGTTGTCAGAGGACCCCACGGTCAAGAAGGTCTTGTATACTGGAATCAATTCAAAAACAACCTCGTACATATGCACGATGAAGACAACCGACGAAGTGTTCGAAGAGAATAGCAATAAAGTAGAAAACAGTTTTATAAAGGACAAACCGAAACCGCAGCTGTTGTTCGCTGACTACACAAACGCGCCCGGAGCGAACCTCGTCGAGTTCAGCGAAGGCGACTACTGCTGCATGAACAACGCCGATAAGCCTCCAGAATCGAAATATACGGCGCCAAACACAGTGCCTACAATAGATTTTATAATTGATTATGTAAGAAAGATAATAGCGTCCTGCAATGATAATATGAGAATGCTTACTCCTCGCCCGACATTAACCCCAAAAGTCAGAGCTACAGACATTGACAGACTATGTTACTGCAAGCAATCGCAATGGCCACCGGGTGCGCTAGCGCAAAAGTACAAGACAGAAGTTCAGAGCGGGCCGTGTGCCGTCTGCGCCGAGGCCGGCAAGGCAGGAGGGGCGGGAAGGCAAGGGCTGGCAGCCACGTTCGACATAGCCAACATACGAGGGCCTTGCGGAAAACCTGACTGCAAGATAGCGCGACATATCAAAAAGTATATCGAAAATTTAATCGACGAAGACGAAGCAGAGATTGATATTAATGAGATTATTGGTCCATGTGGAAGCAAGCTTTGTACTTTGGCTGAAAAGATCCAAGAATTCCTTAGGCACGAAGGAGTATTCACCGAAGGTGCAACAAAGGAAGGCCTTTCTACTCAATGCGCGTGTATTCAAAAAATGCAGGATGCGCTTATCGGAAGAAAATCTTGTCAGAGCATATGCAGCAAGGACTGCAAAGAAGCCGACGGCGACCCCGAGGATTGCTGTACAGGAAAGGGGTGCCCATTTGCTGGACCGTCACAGCCCGTAGTTTACAACGTGTATTATTTTACAGTAGAACTCGATAAGACCTCTCAGTCGGCTAGTACTTCTGGTAAATCTACGCCAACGTCCCCAGCAACCGATGATGAGAAATATAAACATTGTGCAAAAGACTGTCCCAGTATGGTGGCTGCAACAGAGGTTACTTTGTGTACAAAAGGCGTGTGCCCTTCGGCCGGGACGGAGGACAAGCCTTGCCCCGAGCACCCGTGTCCCGTGAAGGGGGAGTACGCGCCCAGCCCGGCCGACAGCAACGTCGAGATAGACTTGGACGACATACGCAATCCCTGCTGCTCCACAACTTGCGACGTCGCCGAAACAGTCAAAGATTTCATTGTTGGTGGGCTCGATACGAAAAAAAAAATCAACGAAGATAATGAGTGCTACTGCGACTGTGTATGTGATTTCAATTTCACGAAAAATACTACTTACTGCGCCGTGTGCGGCGGTTATGAATGCCTAGGTACGGATATGGAAAAGCAGCCGGCCTTTATAAAGCCTTTACCGTGCCCGGTCTACCATAAACTCTACGACAAGAAGTATATAGTAACTGAAAATCCATGGCCGGACGAAGATAAAGGTGAAGCACTAGACAAGATTAGTATAAGGACTACAAAATCACAACGAATGGCCAGCGCAATAACTAAAGACTCTTTTATGGAGGACGACGGCGGAGAAAAACTCAAAAGGAAGTCGACTGCAGACAAGTCGCTTAAAAAGAAGTCAAGAAAAAGTGATGTAGACGTCGTGAAAAAGGGTTCGTAACAATAACCAACATGACACCCCACTTTTTCATACCTACAGGTACTTTACGACTTTTTCATACCTATAGGTACTTTACGACTTTTTCATACCTATAGGTACTTTACCACTTTTCCATACCTACAGGTACTTTACCACTTTTTCATATCTACAGGTATTTTACCACTTTTTCATACCTATAGGTACTTTACCACTTTTCATACCTACAGGTACTTTACCACTTTTTCCATACCTATAGGTACTTTACCGCTTTTCATACCTACAGGTACTTTACCACTTTTCATACCTATAGGTACTTTACCACTTTTCATACCTACAGGTACTTTACCACTTTTTCATACCTATAGGTACTTTACCACTTTTCATACCTATAGGTACTTTACCACTTTTCCCAAAATCAGGTAATTACTGGTTCGAGCCCAGTCCGAGATAATTCGATCGATTGATCTTTCTTTGAGTATTAATGTTATAGAAAAACCGGCCAAGTACGAGTCGGGCTCGCCCACGATTCGCACGAAGGGTTCCGTACCATTATCTAAAAAAAACCGGCCAAGTGGGAGTCGGACTTCGCACATTTAGGGTTCCGAACCGACCGCAAAGTTAAGTTGCTTTTTATAGAAAAATAAGGAAAATTGAAAGAACAATAATAATTTACCAATTAATATTTGTTGGTAAAAAATACGTAATAACAAACATTACTTAACTCCCAAATTTTAAGTTTATAGGCATTTGGGAAGTTAAAAAATTCTTCGGAACAAAATTTCGTAAAAAAAGCTGACTTTGGTGGCTTCTAATTCCTTTGTTTTCCCCAATATATTTTTTAATTAAAAACATAGTAAGTATCTAATGAGCTCTAAATAACGATACCCCACTCGATAGGAGAGGATAAAATAGTACATTACTTAACAAGGGCGGTAAAACAAAGAATGTCTCAGATCGCAGGTATTTGACGCCCGAGCTGAAGGCAAGGACGATAAATATGCGATCTGAGGCTTTCTTTATTACCTACCGCCCGTGTTAAGTACAAAATTTTATGTCACCCCCTGGCCAGGAAGTGGGATTACCCGCGCGCGGGGCGTGCGGTAATTGCCGCTTTATGGCCAGGTGTAACATCAAAATATTTTCGCGCCCCCCTTTAGCTGTATGGGATTTTTATGGCTATTTATATGGCTTTGGGCCAACAAGATGCTTGTACTGTGTAAATTTGAAACCTGTAGCTCCAACCGTTTGGCTGTAAAACCTGTGTGACAGACGACGGGCGGACGGACGGACGCCTGGGCGTCACCAATAGGGTTCCGTTTTGACCCTTCGGGTACGGAACCCTGAAAACGGCAAAAAAATCACGTTTGTTGTATGGGAGCCCCCTTAAATATTTATTTTATTCTGTTTTTTAGTATTTATTGTTATAGCGGCAACCGAAATACATCATCTGTGAAAATTTCAACTTTCTAACTATCACGGTTCATGAGATACAGCCTGGTGACAGACGGACAGCAGAGTCTTAGTAATAGGGTCCCGCCGGTCCCGTTTTACCCTTTGGGTACGGAACCCTAAAAATAGCAATCTGCGCCCGTAGCACATGTTGTGCTACGGGATTATCTCGAGCTACGCGTCTTTTCTTATTGGCGCTGTTAGAAAGTGACGGATAGCTCGAGATACGCCGACATACTCTCGAGCGCAACACGTACTAGGCCTACAGACATGATGAATGATTGGCACAGGTTTTAGACGAAAATAATATAGCCGTATACCTACTTGCTATAAATATAGATAATGCGATTTAATACTAACGAGGTTCTTGTCATCTGTTATAGAAGGGCATTCGTGTATAGGGCCGAAGTATCCGTATCCTCCAGTTCCTGCTAACATGGGCTGGAATTGGACGGCAGATGATATTCCTGGAATGAAGGTACCTAACTCCTATCTAATAGAATATTATGTCGATTTGTTTCTTATAAAAGACCGGTTATTGGCGATCCGTTTTTTGTACCAAAGATCTTTGAATAGGTGCCTATTGCTGTTAGTTGTTCAATTACCTGATCATGTCGTGCTAAGCCGTCATGCAGTTATGGTTCACCCATCGGGTTGCTTGTTGTTATTCTAGCCTCGCCCGATGTGGAAGCCCGGAGCAGCTATAAAACCTCTGGTGAGAAGATACAGGGCCTTAAGAGAAGGCATCGATACGATCGCTAAGAAGAAGCGAGCTATGCTGCAGAAAAAGAAAAAAACTGAATGTAAACCTTTACTAGTGGTCACGAAAAAAGATGGAGAATATACCGTACAAATGGAAGTGTTCAAGAAGTATTCGAAGGAACGACTGCTTTTCCAATACCCTTATGAAGAAAAGCCACCTCTGATTTATACGATAGGGAAAACTGAAGAAGAGAAACGAAAAATTCAAAAACAACGCGAGAGGCGGGAGCGAAGGGAAACTAGAAGAAAATGTAGGCTACTACAATCCACGTTTAGAGACAAATGTCAAGAAATATGTGTTAAGGCATATAACCAAGCGATTGGCGTACTGCCCCTGCCGAACCCGAATGACCCGAATTGTCCGTGCCACACCCTGCCGGCGGACGCGATCAGCCCCCCCATAGACTCGTGCTCCTGCTCCGAGGACGGGTCCATATCCAGCAGCGACACCGACGGCGACGACTGGGTCATAGAATTCTCTGCTCCGGCGTCAATGTTTGACCCTAAAGCCAAACATCCTCCCGTAACGGCAGAGAACGAGACCCAATACACCTATTTGGATTATCGAGTGAAGCTCCTAGACAAGCAAGGTAATCAAGTGCAGCGATATTTCAAAGGCCCCGATGGCAAGAATGAATGCAGTGACCTGGGGGGCTTCTGGGGCCCCAATCACGTCTGGCTGGAGATCAATAAAGACGGCTACATCGGTCCCGACGGCCGCTGGGTTCCCTTGACCTTCACCGGGCCCGATGGCATGACGTACTCTTCTGAAGAAGGAGGTTTCACTGACAAGGATGGACATTATTTGAAGATAGGCATCGACGGCTATATAGACAAAGACGGTAAGTGGGCATGGTACTCAAGACACAAGGCGAAACAAGATAAGTCGAAGTCAAATGTTGCCTCAACCGTAAAAAGTAAACCGCCCACAAAACAAGTTCCGGGGACAAGTAGCCCTACTAAGAAATCACCGAATACCAAGAATGCAAAGAGTAACGAGGCGCCACAGTCTCCTAAAGAGAAGTCTAGTAAAAGAGACGTGAAGAGAACAGCGTCTGCGAAAGGGCCAACGCAGGGCGCTAAGTACCAAGTAGTGTCGAGTATGTCGGCGAACTTTGACAAGCCGGCGGAGCGCCGGTTCCGTCGCAACTCGGTGAAGGCGGCGCCGCCGGCAGGCCGCGGCCGCACCGCCGAGGAGAGGAAGCTGGCTCGGTACCAGGAGATCCTGAGGCCCCTGGCGGAGTACCCCGATATCGCAATGTTCAAGAAGCCGATGAGGACAGTGAGGACCAACAGGGCGTGCAACACGCCGCTGCGGCAACGCTCGCCGTACGGCAGCTTCTACGAGTGTCCCGAGAACATGGCCCAGAACCGCCCCGCCCCCGTCTGCACCTTCGACCTCAACACTAACCCCTCTATCTGCTAGTCTACTTAGGTATTCATTTTTATAAAATGTTGCCTAAGTATTGTGATTTGACATATTTTAACGAAACTACTCAATAAAAAAAGTAATGTTGTTGATTGTTTATTTTTCTACCTCCAGAACTTTAAAAACAAATCAACTGGACGTAAGTATACAAGTACCTAAGTACTTATAAAGTTGTATTGTACGGTACGTCTCTCGCCTATTAAGGCTACGTCCGCACAGGCAGGCGGCTTGCTTGACGAGTAACTTAGTAAAAAACGAACGTTCTTGAATGTTCGGAATCGGCCGCACTGCGCACACTAAGCGACTAGAATATGAGTTAGTAGGTGCCAAGCGTAGGTAGCCTTAGGATTAGCATGCATCACTCAACACGTTGATTGGGGCACTTTATTGTACCTAAGCCCGGGCTACACGAGGCTAGTTTTTCAAGCTAGGTATTTACTAAACTGTCCTGGCTTGCTGACCTAGCTTGGAGCATGCTTGTTCTGTTTACATGAGACTAGTACTTTTTAAGCTAGTATTTACTGGACTGATCAGGTGACCACACGTCCAAAATGAACTGCATGCATAAGAAAAAAAACACTATTGGACTAAAACAGTTACTTCGAAAACTGTGCCAATTCGCACTACTTAAATGAACTAGAAGATGAATTACAAAAACGGGTGTGGACAAGACCGTGGATTTTAAGAAGAGATGAACGTGGATCATCTGCTTTACTTTTGGAAGAATTGCGCAATGAAGATTTAGGAGAGTATACCTAAGAGTTACTTCAAATTAACCTGCGTACTTACTTTGGGCATCTTAAAATCTCAAAAACTCGTCGCAGTAGAAAAACAAACCAAACGAGTGGTTCCTGTTTACTATCCAACTGAAATAGTTTTCACTGAAAACTAGCTTCGCCGGTCACATGAAGCTAGTAAACAAGCCAGGATAGTAAAATCAGTGGTGGGGGGACGCTAATAGCCTGGAAATAGAACTCCATCCTATTAAAAGCCTTATCACACTACCCTATCGGTAGGGCCCTAACTCGGGGAGGGGGAGTTAAACTATCTCGCTCTAATGAGAGAGATGCTTTAACTCCCCTCCTCCAGTTAGGGCCCTACCGATAGGGTAGTGTGATAAGCCTTCAAAACTGTCCTGGCTTGTAAGCTAGCTTACTAGCTTAAAAATGAAGATAGTTTTGTCTACACGAAGTCAGCAGTACTAGCTTGCTAGCTTACTAACACTAGCATGCTATCCTAGCTTGAAAAAACCGGCCAAGTGCGTGTCGGGCCACGCGCAAGGTAGGGTTCCGTAGTCGTCCACCCGTCACATTATGTGGACTAAAAAGTTTTCGAACTTATATTTACTATGTTTTTGACAGAATTAATAACATTATCTAAGGTATCAATACAAATTACGTACGAAAGTTTGCTTTTGCAAAGTACATTTCTTAAGCTCGACTATTACTCGTTAACTAGTAATTTCTACTTAGTTGTGATAGTTTTCCTTTTAAATTCATCGTATACTACTATACCATGATTTTTTTCACATGCCTAGTAGCCACAGTTTAGCTGGCAGGGGGGGGGGGGGGGGGGGGGGGGGCACTTGACCATAACAAATATTATCACTTCAAAGCTTAATATCACGCCAACCGATTTTTGAATCAAAAAATGTTCTTAGAAACTTTGCAATATTTTTAAAAGAGCTATCCAACGTTACCACACACGATGGGGTTTGGAAGAAAAAAAAAATGCACCACCACTTTATATGTAGCTTTCTAGTACTAACGGTTACTGAGATAAACGGGGGACAGACGGACGGACGGACGGACATGGCGAAACTATGAGGGTTCCTTGTTTACTTCGGAACCCTAAAAACTAGCCTCGTGTAGCCCGGGCATTAGGGCAGGCGCTGTGTAAAAACCGGCCAAGTGCGAGCCAGAACCGCACACGAAGGTTTCGTATCGTCATGAATATATTCGAACACAAACATGTGAGGTATGATTGCGGCAACAGTAATATATAATCCTCTACCTATTATGGCGCTAATACACTTGGCTATGCGCTATGCGCTATGTGACTGCGCCGTATTTGCGTAAATATTTGTTATGTGCGCGAATAACAAACATCCCCATACACACTTCGTGCTGGTTGGCCGAATATGCCAAATATGTGTGTTATTTGTGTAATCACAAGTCATATTATTTTTAACATTTTTATTTAGAACAGTCTAAATGCAACTCATCAATACCGGTTTTATAAGTACAAAGTTACTAAAAGACCGAAAAAAGGCGCTGGTGAGTAAGTGAACGAAGTGTGGGCAGTTGATGCGCTATTTGACTTATGCGTGGCCTTTGATGTGTACCAAAAAACCGACACGTCGACGGATACGCGTATTCGCTATTCGCGCTCATGCGTTATGCGTGCGAATAAAGCAAACATAAACGAATAAACCCTCCACACTTCGCCGAATACAGGCGCATAAGCCGCATAACGAATAGCGCATAGCGAAGTGTGGTGGCGGCATTACGGCTCCCGAGTCCCGAGATGTACAGCCCGCTGCCCGCTGGGCGCTGACCTGCCCTCTCATGGTAGAACCACGGGGTAATCCGGGTTACGTTGTTTTGTCGTAACTAAGCTTAATCCATTCCTGGTATTAGCATCTACCATATAATATGGACCATCATAATTTTTTTTTGTTTTTGGTTTACGTTATTATGCCGTGAGAGGGCGTGACGGACGTACGGAGAGCGAAGGCTTAGC
The DNA here is from genome assembly GCA_951800055.1 of Cenopis cana. Taxonomy (NCBI): domain Eukaryota; kingdom Metazoa; phylum Arthropoda; class Insecta; order Lepidoptera; family Tortricidae; genus Cenopis; species Cenopis cana. The sequence goes on along the minus strand of OX637478.1, from coordinate 21,550,248 downwards.
ACAAAGAGAATATAACCACTACGTTCTAGGTAGCTTAGCAATAGGTAGGGTCCAGTTAGTAGCACCTTTGGCTATGGAACCTAAAGAATAGTAGACATGGGGAAAGACTACCCCAGCCATCAGTAGAATAATATGCTTCTATTACAGAATTAAATGTTACAATGTTAGGTTAGGTGAGGTTTGCATGTTATTGCGAAAGAGAATATAAATCACTACGTTGTTAGATATTGCAAAACAAGACAAATACCAAAGAGATTAGTTAATTAAAAGTAACCAGCTAGATATAGTTTGTCAATCACAATCACATAGGAAAAAATAAACGAGTCACATGACATACTTCATAATTTAAATTATGACACAATTTGGCAAAATTTAAAATTTCTGGTAGTTTTTCTTATAAATTAAAAATTTTCACTAGTTATTTAGATTATGTAAGCATAATTGTGTATAACCAAAGCGCACACTTCACTATTTAGTTAAAAATACAATTAATTTTAAAACGATGGCAGTGTCAGGTTTAGCGTTTCTGTTTGATATAATCATGGAAGAACTGAAGAGTTTTGTGCAAACCAAACAGTTTGTTATTAGAAGCCAGTTCGCAGATGTATTTTCGCTCGTTTTAAAGAATCCGGAACCAGGTGAGCGAAAGAGAAAGCGAAAGAAGTCGTCAAAGAATAAGGGCAAGCCAAAAAATGTGAAAAATGCAACGGAGAACGCTGATTCTAACAAAAAATCTCAAAAAGGCCAGACCATACTATTTGTAGGCAGTATAGATCTACTGATGGGGCACATGGTGCAGTATCCTATGGAAATATGTCTGTGTTCTGAATCCAATCCGACCGAGAGGGTAGCGTCCACGGTGATCCCGTGGAGCTCGGTGTTCATCGAGTACCTGATGAACCTCTACCACGAGGCGCGGCCGGCGCCGGCGCGCGCCAGTGCCGTGCACAGCGTCTTCGACGAGGCCACGTCCAAGCGCATGGCGGCGCTGCGCTTGACTGTCAAGTTGCGCATTACTGACCATGTCAATTTGAACCAATACAGGCTTTTATCAGACAAATATCCAAATACTTTCCTTCTGTTTGACGTAGAGCCAATATATATCGATCAGTCGACGATTACAAAATTATGCGATGGCCCTGGCATTATAAAAACTATATATAGAGGCGGAAAACATAAAAAAAGAAGTAGCATCAATAAACGTAATGCTAAAAGAGAGGCAACTATCGCAAAACATGGTGAAGACCGATGTCATAAAATAAAAGCACACACTAAGAACATCGACAAAAGTGTATTAGTACACCTTACCAGGAGTGACGCAGATGTACCCAAGCCAGTAAAACTTGACCTGTTCAGCTCTAAATCTTGTACAGCTGTCAAACAAATCAATCTCTTGGATTACATTTTTGGTGATCCGAGGGGGCCGTTTGGAAACAAGACATACACTGTTGGATATTTTACGGTGGATAATGCGAATAGTAAAAGTCCATCCCTGGCCTCGATCAGTCCTCGGGCAACCGAAAGTCCTGACAAAACATCGAGCAAGTCGTCGACCTCCTTAGATCCTGCGCTAACCACCACCGTTAAATGTGACAACTTAAGTTGCAAGGACAAGAGAGAAAGACCGCTTTTGGAAAAGCCGGATGACAGAATTATGTTGGATATAACCAGTATCAAACAATCTTGTTGCGTGACTGAAAACATCGAACGTAAAATGGAGATAATTGGTGTAGGAAAAGCGGAAGGTCAGGATCCGTGCTATTGTGCTTGCGAGTGTACGTTTGGCTTCGAAAGGAAAACGACCTACTGCCAAATTTGCGGGGGATACGAAAAACCCGGAGAAGACTTGGATGGCATTCCGCAGTACCAAATGCCTGACCTTTGCCCGGTGTTTCACAAGATCAAAGTCAAAACTGGGAGCACGTCGGGCAGTGAGAGTAAAAAGGAAACCAAGAAACGGTCCAAGATTCCAGATCCTGGAAAAGAAAAGGATAAGAAAGGAAAAAATGATCGATTCAAATTTAACTATGGCTACAAAGGTATACGTACGTATGTTTTTTTTTTTTTTTTGCTTCCGCACTGGTATTAATGATACATTAGGTACCCACCTTATATGACGGATGTTATTTATATTAGGTACCAGTGGCGGCGCGTCAAAAATATTCTTAGGGAAGCCGCAAATAATTTGCCTTTCTTATTCTTCATGAGCCATAGTAAAAGAACTGCTCTGGCTGAAAACTAGGCAAGCCGGTGGGAATCGAGTTGTATGGGCGCTCCGCCACTGTTAGGTACCCACCTTATATGACTGATGTTATTTATTATGTTTCCTTATTGTAGCTCCCCAGATTGGACACAGCCGATGTGCTTTGCCCTGCACTGGGACCATGTCCAATGTGCCCAAGTCCATGGGCTGGCTGTGGACTGCTGATAATGTCCCCGGACTAATGGTATGTTTGATCATTGACCCTTTGTACGACTTTGGGAGCTAATATCTCACCAACGATTGACTTAAATAGAAAACTTTTTAGTAACCTCCATATAATTTTTAAATGTCTATCCAAAAATACCATAACTAATACTTCAATTGAAAAAAAAATTTAACCCCCGGTTACATCTATGGATTTTTCTTTCCTAATTTCACGTCACTTTTGTGTAGCGGTTCAGGATAGGTACATCTTCCTACCAAATTTCATAATTGTAGTACGTAGGTAACTACTTATAGTCTTCGAGTAAATCGACTGTGAGATATGGACGGACGGACATGACGAAATGATAAGGGTTCCGTTTTAACCATTCTGGCTACGGAACCCTAAAAATACTTAAATTCCATTCATTTCTAATGGTGTTGCCTAGGACGGGGAATCGGTGGAAGCCATAGATATATATATCTATGGTGGAAGCGCACTGCCTCTGTCTCTGGTCTATTTATCCCTGGTATTTTGTTGCGGAAAAATGACAACGGGGGTGGTCTATCTGTCAGTACAGGGTGTTCCAAGACTATGCGACATGAAGGGAAAATCCCTTTTAGTTTGCATAGAGGAATAGGTATATTATTAAATTATTATCGTCGGTTGAAAACCAAAACTCACTAGTAAATCTGACATTACAGAGTCAGCAAAGTCGGTCAAGGTCAGTGCATGGATGGGTATTAACTGAGCGCTCCCCTGCTTTGGAAGGCACGCTAAACCGTTGATGGCTGTTGTCTAATAATAGCAGTCGTTAAGCAAAGTTAGTGGCATTCGGGCGGCTTGAGAACTTATAACAGTCTAATTCCAATAAGGTCTAGTTTCCCCTCGGGTTGGAAGGTCAGATGGCAGTCGTTTCCGTAAAAACTAGTGCCTACGCCAAATCTTGGGATTAGGCAGCGGACCCCACCCCAGGCATGCTTCAGGATGCAACTGTACTGAGATAACGCAAGGAAGGAGGATGATGATGATTTGCTACTTAGTGAGCTTTTGTTTGTCAATCGACGATATACTTACTAAGACAGTCGCTCCCAACATTCATTGGGCATTTACGCCATTTACTTACCGCGTATTTAAATGGCGCCATCATCACGTGCCAGTCAGATATTTTCCCTACCGTCAGTGTCATAAAATATCTGCTCATTGGACGCTTTTATACTTTCCGTGGACGTGCACGTCCACGGTATTCTCTATGGTTTCATTCATAAATAGACCATAGACTAGACTAAAGGCCCTAATACACACGTACGAGACTCGCATGCGAGTTTAACTACATTGCGCGGTTTTATAAAACAATTGAACTCCTGTTACGTCCGTGACCCGTAGTGTAATGAAAATCGCATGCGAGTCTCGTACGTGTGTAAATAAGGCTTAATTATGAATTAAACGATAGTGAATATCGTGGAGGTGCACGTCCACGGTAAAGTGTAAAACCTCAAGTGCTTCTAGGTACATACTTTTATTATTATTATTTATTCAAGGAGCTTCAACAGCTTAACAATTTGGATTCTTAAATAGAAACATGGAGTCAATTACAGAAACTCACTTATAGAAACAAGATATTAAATATTACACTTTAGGCCAGTGAAATCTTACAAATAAAAAAGCTAAAATCGCAAAGCGAGATGTAAAGCTGCATTTTTGGTATGTTATTCGCACCCCTTAGGAGTATGTGTGACTACATTTTGCAAGCTTTCATTTGATACCATACACGTGTATGTATGTTGCATAGGTTGGGTGTGATTGCCACTTTTCCAAACGTTTAGGCGGCAATTTTCATGACGTCATTACTCGGGAGAGCGACCTTGGAGAGATTGTCTCCCGGCAGTTTCGGGGTCCAGGAGATATGCCTGATAACATACTAAAAGCCGGCGCTGGTGGCCGGTGGTGAAGTGTTTGTTCGACGGAAACCCGTAACAACACGCACTATAGGCAAAACTCAATAAAGCAGTATTTTTGAAACATCATGTCTCAAAAACTATAAGACATACGGAGCTGTAGGTAGGCTCAAATTGTTGCAAATTTAATGTACTTTAAAAATGCCATAGACAAGTAATGTCAAAAACCCATAGTTTTTGAATTGAACTACAATACCTGAAAAAAGTCCGAAAATTTTGTAGTTTTTCACGTATCATACAGGTAGCACAACTTTTTTTTGCTTGCAAAACGTAGTTTCAGATACTCCTAAGGGGTGCGAATAACATACCAAAAATGCAGCTTTACATCTCGCTTTGCGATTTTAATGTACGATTTCACTGCTGTACTTGATAAATTATTGGCATAATTTTGGTGCAGTTTAGTGATAATCTAAATTGTATTCAGTTAGGATTGACTTACAACCGGAGGTCTTTACATTAACTTTGAACATTTTTGTTTTATTAATTTGAACATTTTTGTTTTACCTTTTTCTGTAGTTTCGGCCCGCGTGGAAACCTGGTGCGATTAATAAAGTTGTGGCAAGAAAGCTTCACATGGCCCTACATCCTGGCCAAATTATAAGTAAACGCAGGAAGCAGACGGGCGTCAAGAAACGTCCACTTAAACGGCCGCTCCTCGTCGTTCACAAAAAGGACGGCGAATTTACGGTCACGATGGAAACCATGAAACAATACAATAGACCGCGAACTCTCAACCAACAGCCGTACGACGACAAGCCGGTGGTGACCTACACCATAGGGAGGACAGAGGAAGAAAACCGCGAACGGAAGAAAAAGAGAGAACGCATCATGAGACGACTCGAGAGGGAGCAGCGCGAGTACATTCAGAGCGCCTTCCGAGACGTGTGCAAGGAAATATGTCTGAAGACGTACCAGCAGGCGCTCGGCATCCTGCCCGACGGCGAGGAGCCGGAGTGCGCGTGCTACCCGGCGCTGCCCGACCCCGCGCGCGTGAGCGAGGACCGCCCGTGCTCCTGCTCCGACGACGGCGACTCGCTCGGCTCCGACACGGACTCCGACGAGTGGATCCTGGAGTTCACTCCGCCAACCGCCCACTTCGACCCCAATGATACCAGCAAAAAGGTCAAAACGGGGGATAAAGACACGCAGTATTCGTACTTGGATTACAGAGTGAAGCTCGTCGACAGGTTCGGCAATCCTGTGCCGAGATTCTTTAAAGGACTCGATGGGAAGGAGCTGTGCAGTGATCTGGGAGGTTTCTGGGGCCCCGACCACCAGTGGCAACAGATTAACGTGGACGGATACGTCGCGCCCGACGGCCGCTGGGCGCCGGTCACGTTCTTCGGGCCCAGCGGGGAACAGGTGGACACCACAACGGGCAAGTTCCAAGACTCCAGCGGCAACTGGCTCGTGGTTGGCGTCGACGGTTACATAGATGTCAACAACAAGTGGAAGTACCACAGGAATGCCCCGCACAAGCCGCAACCGGCACAAACCAATCGAAAGCATTCTCCAACCCGCGCCAAAAAACCACAAGGTACAAAAAGCCCAAAAACTGATAAAAAAGGCAAGGCAGACAAAAAAGACGATTCTCTTCCTAATACATTTAGCTGCTTTGGCGACGCTACGCCGGTGGACTTGTCTAGGATGGGAATTGTTGGGCACGGTCCCGACAAAAAGTTACTGAATCGAATGCTAAAGGATTTAATAGGGAAGGGTGTCAAAGTAAAGATCCCGCAGCCGGCGCGCGTGCCCAAGTCGCCGGCGTCAGAGGCGGCGCGGCGGCGGCATCGCGCCGCGCGCGCCGTCTCCGATTCGGAGCGCTCCGCGTGCCGCCACGCCACGCCCTCGCTCAAGGGCGTCCTCAGAAACCCGGACGGCTCACGCGCCTACTTTAAACCAAAGAAGTTTGAAAGCTCAAGTCCAAATGAGCGAATGCATTATTTAGAGCAACAGGGTAGAAGTTTGAGCGCGTTCCACGAGCCGTGTCTGCACTCCAACCTGAACACCGGCCCGCGGCGCGGCCCGCGGCGGGTGGTCGTGGCGGCCCCGCGCATCGACCGCTATAATTAGGATTAATTAGGAGGCCAATAGAAGTGTGCGTTAAAGCGAAATTTTAGTATTGTTTGATTTTTTTTGGTAGTGTGATAAGTGAAATTTGTAACGTTTTGTAACTGTAAGAATAAGAAGCATATAGTTTTAATTCTCTATTGGTATTTTATTTTGGGGAACAAATAAAATGATCACCTAAATAACTTTTGATATCATCAAATTTTCGAACCCTAAAATAAGGTTGAACACTCAAAAAAATCTATCGATCAGCAATTCCGAGTCACCAAAAAAATTCTATCTATTTTTGCAGCACTTGCACCTATTTTACTTATTGCGTTCCTATAAATTTATAATCGCATCAAAAAAATTGTCAAGTACCACCAAAAACACTAAACTACCACCTAATCTCATGCACTTTTTTTCATTAGAATAACCTCCAAATATTATACACATCGCATGCTACATTTTAGTAAACAGTTACAAATTAATTGTTTTTAGTACTATAAATATTTTAGTCATTTCCAAAATATTATAGGTAAATTAGAAAGTAAAATTCTAAATTAATTTAAAAAACAACGCGCAATGTGGCTGTGTGAAATAATAACACGTATACTGCTATCTCACTCAATCAAATACAAAGAATTGTCTGAAGCATAAAACCTATTGATATGTCGTTAGAGTGAAAGGTACCTATTGCTGTTTCATTCTAACTACCTATTGCTGATGGTTTACAAACTGCAAAAAGTTTTATTATTAATTTTTTAATGCGTTGACGTGAGCGCGTTTGATTGAAAACTTTTATTTGAAAATGAGTTTTGTTGATTTATTAAATTGTTTGTTTGTTATGAAAATGGATAAAGGTCCTCAAATGAGTTTACTTTATTAATTTAGATAGACTTTCATGGAAAAATTAAAGGTAGTTAATAGGTAGAAATAGGTATAGGTAGGTTTAGGTTATGTTAGTTTTGCATCGGCCCGAAGGGCCAAAACAACTCAAAATAGGAGCTCCGCGCCAGCGGAGATCCGTCAATACTGTTCCAATGTCCACTAGTTTGAAATAAAAATAGATGTCATAGAAAAATACTACTACCTAGGCAAATTGACGATTATCAGCGAATAGAGTAGAGGCAAAAACATCTGAGAACAAATAGCTGTATGCGACCAGTACGGAAATCACTGTTGAAAATATATTAAATTAAATTATGTTATGTACGTGTCTCATTAAAATTACAGAAATTTTGAAGCTTCTATAAAATAAAATCATTTAGCGCTGTCTTGCTCGCACGCGGTGCGACGTGCGAGCGAGACGGACCGTATGGAATACCGCATCAGTGTGCTAGCAATGAGGTTAGACTAGATTGGAACTGCTTTGCGCGTGGGGCGTTAAAAACAATTGCCGCGTGAAATTTGGTGATCATGTAGTATTTCTGGGTATCGAAAGAATTATTTGGGTGTAAATAATTTTAATAGGATTACGAGCCCTGTAATATTTGGATGTAAATTATATGAAATTTGGTGTTTGAAATTAGGTGATCATTAAGTATTTTTGGGTAGTGACTAATTTATTTGGTAACAATTTAATTTAATAGGTTATCGACATGTTACTTCTTTGAGTTGCACTTTATATTTAAAAGGAGTTGAAAATTTGGTGCGAATCTAGTATTTTTGGTAATCAATGTAATTTTTTAGAGCATCATTCGGCAACTAATTTGGTGGTTCGTTAAATGCTACCCTTTTATTTTTATACAAGCACCAATATTTTATACGACTTTATCTTTGGTCTTCTTCTTCTTCTCGTGTAATCCCTCGGGATGATGTAGCCCTCAGTGGGTCTTCTATGCTGCAAGTGTAAGGGCATCGCGCACACTGCATCATGTGTCTATCTTTGGTTAACAAGTAATTTTCCGTTACAACAGTTATCACAAAAATAATACTTAGGTAGGCGTGAAAATTGCATTCTTTGGTATAGCCCAGACACTGGTTTAAGGCCAAACAGTCATAAAGATAAGCTAATTAGTACTACAACGGAGCTTACTATTACAAAAGAGCATAAGTGATTTCTTACACACAGCAATAAGCTAACGTAATAGTTCGCACTAAAGTTCAACGTGAACGTGACAGTTCAAATAATTTTAAGTATAGTTATTGAGATCTTCTCTCTTTACGGAACACAGCATGTATTTTAAGCTTTAAAGAAACTAGGCGTAGGTCCCAATTCATAAGTTCGTGTTACGACTTGTGACTATTCGAAATAAGAAGTGCTATTGTTGCACAATTAGTTTTATTGCTATACTTATTTATGGCAACGTCGAAGGCGAATCAGTAAGCACTGTTTTTTTTTTAATTTATTTTGTTTTTTTGTTCTTTTTTATTTTACGAGAACTAAACCTTTAATCAAAATTGTATGCATTCTAGGTTGCACAAGGCTGGAAACCGGGCGCAGTCTCCAAATATATCCTGAGTTTGCTGAAAAGAGCTAAAAAAAGATCAACAACCGTTGACAACAGTGCGCCAACGAAGAAATCTAAATTGAAATCCGGCGAGAAGCCCACCCTCGTGATCAGCAAGAAGGAGGGTGGGTATACCCTGGAGCTGCAGGCGACGGACCACGCCGGCGCCGGGTACCACCCGCTCGTGTACAGGATAGCGTCGGCCAGCAACGACGCCAGGCTCAAGCGGAGGGAGAAAAAAGCAAAGAGACTTATTAAAAATATGATGGAGGAATTCAACGATCCCTTCCACCCTGACGCCTGCCAGCAGACCTGTCTTCGAAGTTACGAAGAAGCTATCGGCTTGTTAGACGACGCACCCGAGAGTGAGGGCGACGCTCGCGGCGGCTCCGGCAGCAGCGGAGGCTCGAGCGACGGAGACGAGGCGGACGCCAGCTCCCTGGATCTTCACTGGGAGATACAGTTCTCACCTCCAAATGCTCGTGCCAAAAGCTGATACTACATTGTGCTTTCCGACCAGTTAAAATATCGAAGTGGGTACCTATTATTGAAATGTAACATTTATTATTATTTGTGTCGTATCGGGAAAAAATGTGATTCATCATAAAAAAAATTGTCTTCTGAATATAGTGGTAGTTATTTGCTTCTATAGAGCAAGAACAGAATTGGAAAAGGCGTCTCTAAACAATGCAAGCGGCAAATCCTGTAACAGTTGGGGTGACAACGTTATCAGAAGGTTTGGACCCTGCAGAATACGGATCTGCCTGTCGCCATCTCGAAAGTTGAGCCGGAAGTACGGTATACCGGAAAAGGTGCAGCCCATACAAAAAAATTCGTAGTACATTTAGTAAATTGTTGCTCTGGTACTCTAAAAGAGGTCCGATTGATATGGTTTTTTGGTATGTTGTGAAGGACAATATTAGCCATGGTAACCTAAAAATTTCTGACCTCCAGCTCCATAACTTTGGCCGCCATCTTGGAAATAGTGTCACTTTTTTCAGTTATTTGCTTATACTGTCGTCAAAGTTCATTCCAGTGCTAAACATAGTTTTGCAATATTGTAGAATACAAAATTTGCTAAAACTTTTGGGTACAAAGATTTTTTCCATGACCCCTAGGGACGAAGATATGACAGGATATATCATTAAAAATTGGCACTTTTTTCTAGTTTTCCGCTCATGTTTACATTTTAAGTGCATTTAAGTGCTAACTATAGTTCGGCAATATTGTAGATCACGAAATTTGCTACAACTTTTGTATTGAATATTTTTTCCACGACCATTAGGAAAGAAGATATGAAGTCATATATGGAGTACCACCGTCGAAATTTGCTACTTTTGCAGTTTTCTTCTCATATTTAGGTTTGAGTGCAATTAATCGCAATCTGTAGGGGATCTATGATGATCGAGTGATAGCGGGATAGACGACAATATAAAGCATCTGTCACTTTCCGATCTATACCACTTCAATCCCTCAAAAGACAAAGTCGTCTGTTTCCACGATACCTAGTAAGATCGTAGGTACTTTGAATTTGCATATAATTTTGTCTTCTCTAATATTACAGACCTAGAACTTGAGCTAAAATACACTAAAACGCTAATATGGGAAGAAGACTGGAAAAAGAAGCAAATATCGACGGTAGTACTCCATAGATGACTTCGTATCTTCTTTCCTGATGATCATGGAAAAAATATTTCAATAGAAGAGTTGTAGCACATTTTGTGATCTACAATATTGCAGAACTATACTTAGCGCTAAATTGCACTTAAAACGCAAATATGGGAGGAATAATAAATAAAAATTGCAGTTTTAAAGATATCTCCTGTCACACCTTCGTCCTTAGGGGTCAAATAAAAAATATTTGTAGCCAAAAGTTTTAGTAAATTTTGTCTTCTACAATATTGCCAAACCATGTTTAGCACTAAAATGAACTTTAGCGACAGTACAAGGAAAAGACTGAAAAAAGTGACAGATTTTCCAAGATGGCGGAGAACGATATGGAGCTGGAGGTTCGAAAATTTCGGGATACAATGACAAATATTGTCCTTTACGGCATATCAAAAACCTATAACAATCGGACCATAGTTAGGGTACCGGAACCACGATTTACCAAATGTACAACGAAAAAATTTGTATGGGCTGCACATTACCCGGTATAACATACTTCCGGCTCAAATTTGGGGGATGGAGACAGGCAGAACCGTATTCTGCAGGGTCTAAGCTCTCTGATAACGTTGTCACCCCAACTGTTACATGACTTGCTTCTTGCATGCTACTTCTTCAAAAATGGGCCTACTCTACTAGTCCCAAAGCCGTTGAAACCCAGTGTTGCTTAACTTTGCTCTAAGTAATATGAAAGGGCACGCGCCCTTGCATATTACTTAGAGCAAAGTCAAGCAACACTGGGTTACACTGTTAGGTTAGGTACTGACCTATTAGGTGCTATTGTACAAGGTGACTCAAAAATACGTTGACAAAGAATTTTTTAGGATATTTTTATTACGACACGACTACCTATACGACTTTTATAAAAGAGCATTAGATACTATCATCGAGTAAACAAAGCACTAGTTACTGTAAAGATTCATGGTCAGCAACGTGGATTTTAAACTTGACCGAAATAACATAATATTATAGTAAATGCAATTGGGACTGGGCACACTGGGGTGTGAAAGTCAATTTATTTTAGAGGAGAAATTACGAAACAATCTGGTAAAGCAACATTTTAGTATTTCAATATTACCTACTTAGGGAGTGTGGTAAGTACGGTCTTCAGGTACAAGTGCGTCGGTCAGGAGTGAACTTTACGCGGGAGTATCAGCTAGGTTTAGGTTTATCGTTCATATACAATTTAATCATGTCCCATATGACGAGCGAGAGCGTGGTGTGCGGCGTGACGCGCAGGTAGAGCGGGCCGAGCCCCTTGTAGAGGCCGCGCAGCCCCTCCGTGCGGTAGATCTTGCGCAGCGCGTCCAGCACGCCCGAGTACAGCGGCCCGCCCTCCGCCGTAGTCCCTGCGTGTGCGCACAAACAACACAACATACTTATTACTTGTTTCTGATAGATAGAATCAACAGAGAACTTAGACCTCTGGTAAGTACTTAGTTGGTCATTTCTGAGTGTACTGGACCTATCACTGGTTAAATTATATATCGAAAGAAATATATTTCACTTTATTCCTCTGAGATACTCGTAACTGTAGAAATACGAGTAAGTGCCTCCTTTAACCTTTTCACCGCCATTGACTTGATATAAAGTCAGGACACTAGGTGCCCCACACACCAATGACTTCATATCGAGTCGATCAAGTCAAGTCGATGTATGTAAAGGCAAGCTGCGTGCTATCAAGGTTCATTTTCAGTCTTTTTTTACGAAGTCAAGAGTGCATAGATGTCAAGAGCAACCGTACCGTGCCACAACGCCACTGTAATGTATAGATTACACGTACAATGTAAAGGCAACCTACGTGCTATCAAGTAAGGTTTATTTACGATCTTTTGCTACAAAGACTTTGGCGTGTGAGACGCCACTTACGTAATTTGCTGTGGCGGTTAAGAAGTTAAAAATACATATATGTATATTAAACGATTTTGATTGCGGGCAGAAACTTATTAAACGTGGACGTATTAAGCAAATCGCACATTCTCATTGCACTAGGATCTGTCCGATCCCAGTGTACGGTTGGATTCAATTAAACATAAATAAGCAACAGGAAAGAGGCACAGGCAAAGCTCCAAGCAGCGCAAGCGGACGGAAGCGCCATACCAGCCAGCCCGGGTACCAGTTGCACATCCTCGTGTTGACCACATCGAGCGGGGTTTCGAATATCACAACAACAAGACTGCTCACGAGGCTCTCCAAAAACGCGCGACTCACGGGATCTTTGCCGATCCCCCTCGCCTCCACCTCCTGCTTAGCAGAGCCGGATCTAGGGGGGGTAAGCCGGGGTCCATGCCCCAGGCGGCAAGTTTAGGGGGCGGCAAATTTAGGGGCGGCAATTGGAACTTCTTGACAGGACAAAAAAATTCGCGCTCGCTGCGCTCGCGTTTTGTTATGACTTGATGCGTATGAAGTATTTTCCGCATCTGCATCATAATGTTTGAAAATTTTCGCGCTCGCGTTTTCATGTATAACGTAGATATGTTATGACTTTATTACCCGTCCCCCCGTAGAGTAGATAACTAATAGCTACTTTTACTGTTGTGAAATGGTAGAGGTAACAATTTGTGAGACAATATATGCAGACGGGGGCGGCATTTTGTAGTTTTTGCCCCCCCCCCCCCCCCCCCTCGAAAAATTTCTAGATCCGGCGCTGCTGCTTAGCTCTGCACACGAAAACAGCTGCTATTACTATGTACCCTGGTTGTAGAGTCGCACGACGATGACGTCTATGGGGCACACGGCGAGCGCCATCGCGGCGCCGCTGACGGCGCCCGCCACGAACGAGAGACAGAAGGGCGAGTGTGCGCACACGCCGTGCGACGACAGCCATTCCTTTGCTCTGAAAATCGGTAATTCCCTGAAGCTGGTTCTGGTCTCTGGTTCAGTAATTAAATCCCTCAATTCGAACGGAAAAACGGGACGGTGTAGAGCGACAATCCAGTGAATTATAAATTGAAATCGTTAACCCTTTGAACGCCAAGAACCTATAAAGTGGTTGTGTGCCGTCGTGCCCACCACGCCAACAACCACTAAAAAGGTCGGAGTGAAGGTGTACTTTGATTATGAATAAAATCTATATGAAAGCGTTCAAAGGGTTAAAACCGTTGCGAATCGTCTTCATAGGGATTAAGTATATTTTGATATATCTCTCCTTCCTTAGCTCGCCTTCAAGCATCCAAAGAAATTATTTGGTTTGTCCACCCGAATGCGGTTGTATCAATGGTAAGAAAAAGAACGGTAGGATAAGAAAAAATTCCCTATGTAAATAATAATGCCCTAATCTTGGCTCCCGTTTCAGCCGCGATTGCCAGAGAAGTAGTCAGTAGATGGAGTTTACGTCGTCGCGCGACCAGGTCTGACTGCAGCCCTTACTTGGAGAATGTCGTGAGCTGTGTGGCGCTGCCAACCGCCAGCCTCGTGCACATAGCGTTAACACCCGCGTAGTAGCCTCTCAAGCCTTCGGACGAGTAGATCTTGGACATGCCGTCCAACATGCCTGAAACAACAAGCGCATCGGCAGACTAAGTATTAACGTGCAAAGGCAAAAACCGAAGCAAATATTACCAATCTTAAATGAAGAAAATTTTGATACTATGTAAACATGATATATAGCATTTTACTGCTGGTTTGTTTAATGCTATCATGTTTACATGGTAATAAAATTTTCTGAAGAGTAGCATTCATGTTACATTTTGCGGGATCCAACCGATGACTGACTTTCTCATGGCTCTTTTGATATGTCAAGTGACATAATTCATTAATCACCATCTATTAACGTAGGTACATATTAAACCATCTATTAACGTACAATTACGTTTCCACGTGATAGGAATTATAAGAGCTAAAGCTAACCTAAGGTCTATCTGCCATTGCTTTCTGACACATGAGAATATGAACGGCGGGTGATTGACCCATTTAGAACTTACCTTTATACCTATGCTGGCGACCGACCGCTATGCTGGGGTGCGAGGCGGCCTGGATCCTGGTCTTGAGCAGGGAGACGGGGTTGGTCACGACGCCGCCCACCACGCCGCCCACGCTGCCCCAGAGCATAGCCCTGTGCAGCGACACGTCGCCGCCGGCGCCGCCGTAGCTCGTCCAGCCGCGGATCTCTGCTACACGGTATATTCCTAATCTGGAAAATGTTTGGCCCCTTTGGTGAAACACTTGAAACTCACAATTGGGATGAGGACACTATAAAAGAAAATCAATAAATCCAAATTTTCTTCATAAAGGCTCAAATTCTTAATCAAATGGCGAAAAAAGTAATTCAAAAAATAAATAATTACGTAATTATTAGTCTTCAAAGTTTTAAGAGTGGGTATTTTCTGTCGCTTTTCCGCAAAACGCACCTTTGTATTGAACGATCAGTGACGTCACTGTTGAGTTAGCACTTTCTCTCTCTAACTACGAACATTCTAACCGTTGTAGCTTTGTTATTTTTTGAGATATTTGAATAGGATTTTCACTATTTGGCATAGTTTTATGTCTTCTTTCTATTAAAGTAATAATTTTTTTTGAGTCAACATCCCTATTGTTACTCAAAAGGGTCAATTTCAACCGCTTCAATTCGGTGACCACGTTTTTGAAGAATTGATTGTAGATTTTGGTGACAGTCAGTGTTAGAGGACCGCTACCAACTGACTCAAAATGCCACCAAAATCTACAATCAATTCATCAAAAATGCGATCAGCGGAATGAAGCGGTTGAATGAAACGCTGTTGAAATTGAACCCAAAAATACAATGCACAATGCACGTCTCTACGTTGACAGGGTTTGCGCCCAATGTCGTAGTTGACGCCTTGCCCCGGCCCCGCTCGGGAGTCCGGTGTTACCTGAGTGAGTTCATGGTGAACCCGAGGATGAGTGCGGGCGCCAGCCCCTTCTGCAGCGCCAGCGGGCCGTCGGTGCGCCCGATGACGTAGAGCGCGTGCAGCACGCCGCGGTACCGCACCACCTGCCCTTCAACAACACGCCCGGTTCTAAATCTCAACACTTGCAATCATAATTGATAAGGTTAGTATTGAATGTCTGCTGTTAATGCAGCAAATATCAGGCGCTGCACTATTTAGGGTTGAAACAGCAGGAGTTGGGTGGTCAAACTTATGTAATTGGCAAATTGAGAGTCGGTAGCACCACACAAGCATAGATATGTACCTATTTAGCTTCATTGCCACCCTAAGTTTTTTTTGTTAATGAAACTTACAACCAAAAAATAAATATTAAAGCAATAAAAATAACTTTATTACGATCAACTCAACTCCTTCGTTCAAGTAACATATTAACATTATTGTTTGGTTAAAAAAACATATTTATAAATATATGATGGATGATTCGGTCATGCACGACAATAAAGCGTGACCAGTCGAAATAAGTGACGCCATTGTGTCATTTTGGTCACGCGATGCACTACGTCGATTTTCAAACGGAGGGAAGTCTCTGTAATGGCTTGAAAGTCGCAGGCCGCCCTTTGTGCCTAAAAAGTCCTGAACTATGCAAAATTTCATACAAGCGATCCCGTCCCGAGATTGCAAACCGTAATCTTAAGGAGACTGCGCTTATTTTTGTATGGACTCGGATGTAATTCCAGCCAGCCCTTAGCTCTATTTTTGGTGGTAGGTATGTATGTATTTTTATTTTTGCAGTAGTATAGGTAATATTTACTTGTTGCACCAACTGTTGCCCTTTTCAACATTTGCATATTAAAGCGCGGTGGTAAAATGCTGGAATTCATTGAAAATCCTATAAATCGAATAGTAGTTAAGTACTATAATCTCCCGAGCACGGGTTTATTAGCCATTGTTGCAGTAGTGGCACAATACGAACACATAGACAACGTCAACTCATAGTTCCTACGCTGGCGCACACCATAGACAATGTGCTTGTATTGTACCTATTTATAGCTCAACACACAACCATGGCTCACCCGCGCTCGTGGGATAAAAGTATACTCTGACGATAAGGCGGTGGTAGTCAGTGAGTCGCAAGTAGATAGGTACGTAAAGTAAAGCATGGCTGCAGCGCCGGATCTAGAAATTTTTCGACGGGGGAGCAAAAACTACAAAATGACGCCCCCGTCTGCATATATTGTCTTACAAATTGTTACCCCTACCATTTCAGAACAGTAAAAGTAGCTAACTACTCTAAGGGGGGACGGGTCATAAAGTCATAATACATCTACGTATAGATGAAAATGCGAGCGCAGCGAGCGCGAAAATTTTCTAAAGTTATGATGCAGATGCGAAAAATACTTCATAGGTACGCATTAAGTCATAAAAAAACGCGAGCGCAGCGAGCGCGACATTTTTTGTCCTGTCAAGACGTATTTTGGCCTGTCAAGAAGTTCGAATTGCCGCCCCCCTGCCGCCCCTAAACTTGCCGCCCGGGGCATGGACCCCGGCTTGCCCCCCCCTAGATCCGGCTCTGCATAGCTGCTCATGCACATGCTGTGTAGCAGAGATGGGTCGTCACCTGCTGGTGCTTGGGCTGCAGCTCGCCCTGCAGCTGCAGCCGTGTCTTGACCACGTCGATGGGGTTGGTGAAGACGGTGGCGCCAGCGCCCGCCAGCCCGCCCGCCAGCCCGGCTGGAAACAAGACCATTGTACACCTGAAGCACTTGCTTTTTACTACACTGCATTTTAGGAACATCATACCTATTCTAGTTATCTGAACTAAAATCGTTATATCAATTGGTATTATATTATATCTTAATAACGTGACACTACGATATCTTTATGATATCTTTCGTTCATTACATGCATGAACGTTATGACTGTTATGTTATATGATGTTCTTATATCTGGTATTATACTCGTACATACCCTGACAAACCGATATGAAGGTGACCATGACCCCTAGTATTCTATTTATAAGGGCATTTTAGCTAGGTTCTGTTTGAGCGCGCTCTAGCTACAGGTTCTCAGTATAGATAGATAGAGATAGCACATGGGAATTTAATCTCACTCATGTTGCGCGAGGGCGCTCTTTGTTGAATTGATTGTTTGTTTTTCTGAAGGATAATTTTTGCCGAGAGAAAATTCTTTGAAAATCTCGTAGAAATGAGCAATGCTAATAAGGCTGAAGTACGTGTCAATGGCAGTGTCAATCAAAGAGAATATAGTATAATCACTACGTTTTTGGTGTCAATGGAGACAACGTCTTTCTTTACCGTGTGTAAGGCCAGGTGCGCACCACTATTTTTAGTCGAGCGATAATTTTATTGCAGAAGTAATTGTATGGGTTTATGAAAATCGTGGTGCGCGCTCAATCATATAATATAAACTATACATTTGTTAGATATTAACCCGAGCATAGACAATCAAACAATAAGGTAGAGTCAAGAACTAAGTTCTAGTTAATTAGCGCGCATTGGACAAATGTGTTTCAGCACCCTACAAACTACTCGTAACAAATTACTGTACTCGTAATTTTATGAAATTAACAAGGCAGGACCCCACCAAAACAAACGTAATATAACTATTATAGTAATTCCTAAATTAAACATAGATATAGGTATAGTTCGTACACAACTGTAAGGCCAAGTGCTGACAAATTAACGCAAGCAAAAATCTACCTTACAGTCAGAGCTCTAAGTCGAGTTTTGCTTGCGTTCATTTGTCAGAATTTGGCCTTAAGAGTTGTGTACGAACTATACCTAACATATAATGATACCTACTACGTACCGTACTGCCTGTGACCTTGAAACTATAAAGCTTAAGCCACAAAGAGCGGGCGGGCGGTAGCGGCGCGGGAGCGGGACGTGAGCGGGACGTGAGCGGGACGGGAGCGGGCGGTAGCGGGACGTGAGCGGGACGGGAGCGGGCGGTAGCGGCGCTACCTCCCGCGCCGCTACCGCCAGCTCCCGCGCCGCTCCCGCCCCGCTACCGCCAGCTCCCGCGCCGCTCCCGCCCCGCTACCGCCCGCTCCCGTCCCGCTCACGTCCCGCTACCGCCCGCTCCCGCGCCGCTACCGCCCGCCCGCTCTCTGTGTGGCTTAAGCTTAACACAACCGCTACACTCCAGCACTGAATATTCCGAATAGGTAACTTATCTATTTTAGCATTTCGGTAAACCCACGACCGGGCATTTCATTACATTTCATTTATTTCATTGCTTTGTGTGTACAAAAGATCTTAACAATTAATACTTTAGTATGTTACAACACAAACCCTGTGAAGGCACTGCAATATTACTTTACTTTAATTAGCAGGCACGCTAGTAGTTATCAGATGTCGGTCACTTTACCTTTTTTTTAGGGTTCCGTAGCCAGAATGGCTAAAACGGAACCCTTATAGTTTCGGTCTGTCTGTCTGTCCGTATGTCACAGCCGGTTTACTCGGAGACTATAAGTACTACAATTATGAAATTTGGTAGGAAGATGTATTTCTATGAACCGCTACATACATATGATGAAAAAAATACATGTAACCGGGGGATGATTTTTTTTTCAATGCAAGTAGTTGTGAGGGGTATTTTTGGATAGGCCTTTAAAAATGATATAGAGGTTACTAAAAATGTTTTCCATTTAAGTGAACCGTTGGTGAGATATTCGCTCTGAAAGTCGTACAAAATGTGTGTCCCCCCCCTCTAATTTCCAAACTATATAGATAAAATTCTGAATAAAATTGAGTTGGTGTACATTTATAAATGCTTTCAACGATTTTTGGTTCGAACAAGATGGGATTAAGGGTTTTGAGTTATCATTGAAAAACTGTCCTTTCCAAACAAAAGGACGTAAGTGCCGCGACCCCCTATAAAGTGCCTTATCCTTTTTAAGTGGACTAGTAGGTGTCGCTTCGGAACCCTTTGTTATGCGTGATCCGACACGCACTTGGCCGGTTTTTTTCGTTGTTGATGGCGTTTTGCTGCAGCACTTTACCTTTGCTACTATCGTTGTGAACAACTTGCGTGACATTCAAGTATTATGTGACGTCATCATCATACTTCTTGAAAAGTGTGGATAAACGACGTCTTTTTATGAGAGAAAGGCATGGTTGGCGATGCAAATTTACATTTGCGGCCGGCGAGGGCGCTAATACTTATAAACAGAACGGCTAATTTAGTATGCAGTGGCCTCAGTGTTTGTAATTATGCACACGCACGTGTAAATTTGCGGCAGTGCGAGTGTATTTTCGTTATATATACATGTACACGTGGTGGTGACGTCAGGTCACACGCGCCACGAGTGTGGTTTGTCAAGCGAGCGAGCTGTGAATGGATTTTACGACTCTTTAGGACTTCATTCATTTGTTTAAATAAACCTTTCTTAATTGTTTAGTAGATATTTTTTGTGTTTACTAAACATGTATGTACTTTTACGTCACAAGATTACATTTGCAAGCGTTTTCGTTCGATACTGTGCTCCAGAGGGGCTAAGATGATCATTGATCGCTTAATACTTATGTATGTCGGACAAATAGCATTCGTCCCTTACTATCAAGTATGTAAGTGCGAGAAGGACGAATGCGAGCATATTAGCCCCTCTGAGCGGCTAAGATGATAGATGGTATGGTAGCACACATCGCAGCCTATAGACGCCCGCTGGATTCAGGCTTCCTCTCATTGATGAGAGGGATCGGGCACTAGGAATAATTACTATCATCGCATACTCGTATATGCATAGGTAAGTACTAGAGCCCAAAAAAGAGATTGTGTCTTGTCACATAACCCGCGTGGGTGGAACACATTGATAGAAGCACGCGATCAGATGCACAGTGACGCTGCAAACTGATGCCCAGCGGTGGAACTATTACGTGAGTCAATCGACACCCACCCGTTAGATTTACTTGTTAAGATAAGCGGCTATTGCGCCCACCGTCCGAAAGCAACCGGTTAATAACCGAGCCGGATCACTGAAAGGTCGGAGGGTCAGACGAAAACTCACGTTACCCAATATAAGTTGAACCTCCCATTACGTACATTTGTTAGGAACCTCGGGCCACGTTATAGTAAGTCGAGCCTAGGCGAAAGTGTGAGACCATTGTTGTGAATAAATATGGTGTTCGAAGGTCAAGGAGGAAGGTTAGCTCGTGAACTAAAATGAGGCTAGAAGGGTCCTTGTCCTAAAAAATCATAGCTGTCGCTTGTTGCTATACTGTAACCGATATCTGTAATTATTAGTTACTTTAACTATGACAAGTATCCAACCCACCCTGTATAGAACCTACCTATTCATGGTGCTGTTTGTCATCCAACTGGTATATTATCTGAGCGTCACAGATGACCGCACGACTCTTCATAAGTAAATTGTCGAAGGTATAGATGCAGGTAAGGACAGTGCAAAGGAAAGCGTTTTTAGGGTTCCGTAGCCAGAATGGCTAAAACGGAACCCTTATAGTTTCGGTCTGTCTGTCTGTCTGTCTGTCCGTATATGTAATAGCCGATTTACGCGGAGACTATAAGTACTACAATTATGAAATTTGGTAGGAAGATGTATTCTATAAACCGCTACATAAAAGTGATGTGAAAATAGGAAAAAAAATTTTTTTTGAGTTTTCACTGAAAAACTGTCTCAAACAAAAGGACGTAAGTGCCGTGACTTACCTATGAAGATACGACCTTTTTTGATTCAAGCTATTAAATAGTGTTTTTAAAAGTGGACTGCTAGGTGTCGTTAAGGAGCCCTTCGTTGTGCGTGATCCGACACGCACTTGGCCGGTTTCTTTTTAAAGTTGCTGCTGAACTTAAGGTTTTTTTCTGTCGAGTCATTTCCAGTTCTCTAGCTCGACGTTGCGAATTCAAGTCAGTGAATCACGGCAGTACTACCATCATGAAACTGAGTCACGGCAGTGAGTGATCACCGATTTGATTACATTCGTGAGAATCGTGAGTAACGTCGGTCCCAGCGCACAGTGCGCCTGCGCAGCCTGCAGGTCTCGTGTTAACACGCTTCAGTGCCGGGAACGCACTCCGCTCGTAGCTCGTATGCGTTTTCCTTCGCAAACGGTACTCGTTAAGCATTTTAAGCCACACAGAGAGCGGGCGGGCGGTAGCGGCTCGGGAGGGGGCGGTAGCCGGTAGCGTGTCACCGCGTGTACCGCCAGCTCCCGCGGGCCTCCCGCGCCGCTGCCGCCCGCTCCCGCGCCGCTACCGCCCGCCCGCACTCTGTGTGGCTTAAGCTTTATACGAAAGCGTAGGCACTGAATGTCATAGGGCGCGGCCACAGCTCTGCGTTGCGAACTTGCGACGTCCCATCGCAAATACGACGTACCTGTTGCCTATGACTGTCATCACGTAGGTCACGGTATGTTTCAGCCATTCTGTAAAATGGAGGTACTTACTTACTTCCTGAAACGTGATGGATCAGAATTACGATTACATGTATATTTGTATATGTGATTTTCCGATATTTCGGCACTGTTGCAAACGCCATTATGTATGTATGTAAGCACTTTATTGCATACAATAACAAGTTAAAACACGTACATGTCACAAAAGATTGAAGTACAAAGGCGAACTTATCCCTATAAGGGATCTCTTCCAGCTAACCTTTGAGCAATTGAGTGAAAGATTGGTAGCAATGAGAGACAAACTTATATCACGGAGATCTTATTATCACGGAGTAACAAAATGACCATGTGAGCTTAAAATCTTATAGTGATGGATCAGAATACATGCGTTTAAATTTGGAGCTGGTCGTTGATTCACTGAACAACAACAACTACGTCGAGGTTGTTTCGATTTAAAAATGACGAAAGCAGCGATAAGTCCAACAATACGTACTTAGTTAGTTACGTTCATGATAGCTATAGATTCTATGTCCTTCTGCAGGCATTTTTCGGTTATGACGCCCTCGGCCTGCGCTTGACCCACTTCAGGCGCTGGCCACGTGCGTTGTGATGGGATTGTAATGGTGATGCCTGATTTATTTACGTGACCTACTTTGAGTTGATGAGAACTTCGTAGTTCCATAGAGCGGGCTTTTCTGGAGCCTTAATCAAGGACTACTTAGTGTATGGAATAATATGGAACCAACATTCTGAAACAAATTATTTGCTGATATGGTCATATGGCATTTTATTGAACTCAAATCAGCAAAATTTTTCCATACAACAAATTATTTGAATTTGCATATGACGCTCTCGATCTTGTTCAAGCTCAACTACTTAATTTTAGGATGTTCTTACGTGTTGTTATGTAGGTAAGGTACCTATAGGTACCTAATTCTCTGATTTTGTGTTTTAAATAATTTTTGTGGTTGCTCTGAATTTTGTGATGGAACGGACGGAATGGACGGTGATGAAAATCCGTGGCCGATTTGCTATATTAAACTTGTATCCTAAACATGCATTATAACGGTGCTTACTATAGTAGCCGAGTGGTTCATGAGTACGACTCTCAAATATGAGGTCCTGGATTTTAGTCCTGGCCTTTGAGTTAACGGATTAACGATTAACGTTAACTTCCGTTAAATCTTTCTAACTTAACTTATTTTTAAGTTTATTTAACTATTTGATTAACGGTGCTCACCTCTGTATAAACATGCACATAATTATGATACTCAAATACAAAGGCTAAGGAACTGGACACCGTCACACCGCAGACAATTTAAACTCCCAATCGATACCGGTTCAACAGTTTGTCCAACATATATTTGACCGGTCGTGAAGGTCGGCGGATCGATGTCGGCCGATGATTGCCCACCACCGCCGCCGCCGCCCAGCAGCAAACGGCGTAACTGCCTTTACTAGGGTGATGATGACAACAAAGTGTGTGTGTGTGTGTATGCGACCTGCTCGATGGAGGTGGGCATTCCTGGTGGACACATTCTTGCTGGCCACCTGGCCACTCTTCGCGAGCTTCTACCATGGGAATGGGACCCCTAATTCACACATTATTTATTACTTATTTACGTCAGTAGTTCAGTAGTTTGCTAAATTATCTTACTATTAATATTACGATGGTGTGTATGTACCTGTAGGCGGTTGGGATCTTTCAGACATTGAGTGGCGCATAATGGCGTGTCGGACAGTTATGCATCGAAGGACTAATGGCAGTTTTATACCGATACTTAATGTGACCAATTATTGTATGGATCTAGGTACCTACACGTTTTACATTTGAGTGTACACACGTGCAACTATCTACATTATATCGTTATAGGTAATATGATCTGGTACCTGCTAATGTAATGTAATGTACCTACTTGTTTATGCATTATGGGTGAGTACCAAATTTTTAGCACATCACATCGTTAAGGCATTTAACATACCTACAATTTTGTTTTCAGTTGTGACACGAAAATTTGTCATAGTTACATATTAGGTAGGTACCCTGGTCCAGTATGGACCCAGCTCACCCAGCGTTAAGTGCCTTAACGATGTGCTAAAACTTTGGTCCTCACCCTTATTAATTTTATATTTTATTACATACCTAGATAATATACCTTAAGTCTTAATGGGTTAGGTTTATGTCCAATAATTAAATACATAACAATAAAACAGAAAATCATCATCATCATCCTCCTAGCGTTATCCCAGTACAGTTGCATCCTGAAGGATGCCTGGGGTCCGCTACCTAATCCCAAGATTTGGCGTAGGCACTAGTTTTTACGAAAGTGACTGCCATCTGACCTCCAACCCCGAGGGGAAACTAGACCTTATTGGGATTAGGCTTTGTCAAGTGAGTGGCAGTGGCGGCGCGTCAAAAATATTCTTAGGGAAGCCGGAAAAAGTTTGCCTTTCTTATTCTTCATGAGCCGTACTAAAAGAACTGGTGTGGCTGAAAATTAGGCAAGCCGGTGGGAATCGAGTTGTATGGACGCTCCGCCACTGGTGAGTGGGCAACTTGACTGTTAGAAGTTCTCAAGCCGCCCGAAGGCCTCCAACTTGGCTTAACGACTGCTGCCATAGACAGCAACCGGGATCAACGGCTTAACGTGCCTTCCAAAGCACGGGAGCGCTCAGTTAGTAACCACTCAAAGCGGTCACCCATCCAAGTCCTGACTGCTGCCCACGTTGCTTAACCTTAGATACCGCAAGCGGTACGCAGGCGCCGCTGGGCCTTAAAACAGAAAATACCTATGTAATAAGTTTGTTTGTTTTGAGCAGTAACTGTAAGTATAGGTATATATTAACTACCTATAAAAATCCAGTATTTTGTTTTTTTTACGAGAATATCACTCTCAAGGTGGACTGATGACCTGGTAAAGGTCGCGGGAGTCCGCTGGACGTGGGTGGCGCAGGACAGGTCATTGTGGCACTCTTTGGGGGAAGCCTATGTCCAGCAGTGGACGTCTTTCGGCTGATATGATGATGATGATGAAACTAAAAAGGATATAATGGACTTTTCTTCTCTAATTCAAACTTGTTTACACGCAGGTAACTATACCAAAAATAATGCTGAATTGAATAATGCTGAATGTGAATGTTTGAAGAGAATGCAACGGACGATCATTTATGTGGCCCTATTTTCTTTTGTGTGTATTATATTTTGCAACTTACAAGATTTTTTATTGATTTTGACGCGTTACCTAGGTCAAACCTAGTGTACTTACAAGGTTCTTACTCATTTCAAACTTTGTCAAACGTAGTTTCGACGCATCCAATTTTATTATGCCGACTGGCAATCAGCCGTCATCATTAAAAAGAAAGTGCCCGTCAATGTCAATCCCAAGTCAATCCACTCCGAAATTTTCCGATAATTCCGCGTAGGGTGTAGGAGGCGCCGCGACAATATATGTATACAATAGTATTAGTCAGTGGCCACGGCTCCCAAGGGCAGTAGTCGCCGGGCGGCCGCGCGGCCCGCCATCGCCACTCGCCCCATGCTGCCCGCCCCGCTCGCGCCGCTCGACCCGCACAAGACGCGCGCCCTCACCACCATCTACGCGCCGCGCAAACTGCGCACCCGGCCGCACCGCACCGCCACCACCAGGATGATCGACAATGACGTCAAACCGACGCTCTCGCCCTTCCGGCCGCTGCCCGACATCGGCCAGAAGGAGAGGACCAAAACTAAAGTTATCGTTTTCGATTTGAAGAAGGAACCGGAGAAGCCTGTCCGTCTACTGAACCCTCTGACCCCGCTGAGGATCCACGGGTTCAAGCAGTCGGAGGAGCCCCATCCTCACCTGTTAAGAGAAAATACGTACGATGTTTTGGAGCCGGTTTATTTGGACTCGAGCTGCAAGAGCTCGCGGACCCCGGACACGTACAGAGTGATGCGGGAACCCGACGAAATCTCCCCGAAAACGAGGTTCAAGAACGCAGCCATGCAGGTGGCCAAGCTGTCGTCGTTTCCGGAGACGGGGAAGCTCCTGTGCCTGCGGGAGCGGCAGACGTTCCCGTGTCCCGGCGAGCCGCGCACGTGTCGGCTGGAGCAGCTGCCCCGGAGTCCGGCCCACAAGCTCAACAAGCTGGCGGAGATATTCCAAAACCTCGAGCTGAAGGGCCGGTACCGAGACAAGCTCAAGAAAGAGAACACTTGGTTTTAGTTAGTTAGTGCGTAAGAGAGTGTTTATTTACGTGTTTTCTATGTGATTATTCTACGCAGAAGCAATTTAAGTGAAAAAGTGTTGTTTATTTTGTTAAATATTCAGATGTATACGAAATACATATATTCATATTGCTCAAGTTTGGTGTTTAAAGTGTAATTAAAGTGTGACGTGTTTTTTAAAAAAGATTTTTTCTTGGCTCGCTCCTGTTCCAGACCAGAGGTACCTACTTGAAATTTATAAGTAGGTACCTACTTAATAAACAGGTTTTTTTCCGAAACTTGAAAATAAAGATTCAGCTTTGGGGCTATTCATAAATTACGTCATTTCAAATTTTGGGGGGGGGGGGGGGGGTCATAACATAGGATGATGGTAGCATGACGTAGGAGGGGAGGGGGGTCAATCCTAAGATGACATCATCTCTCGCATCTTTAAAAAGTGTTTTAATGAGTAAAAAAGGAATGAAATTCGTGTTTCTATAAACTGTTAATGCTATAAAAAATTACCTACTAAACTTGAATCAACAATAAATTGTTATAATAAATAAATAGCTAATGAAATTGGCTGGAGGCTCTGATCAAGAACCACATGATTCCAGGCCCGATTTGATTCAGAACTTGGAGGAGTGGGTGAAGTCCCCATGGGAAAACACTAAATGAATAAAAATTGTTATTTGATATTTAGAGTTGATTCTTAATTTGTTGTTTTGTTGATTGTTTTAACTTTAAAGAAATAATAATATCTAAATCATTTTAAATAGTTTTTTATTGAAAAATTAAGCTAAGAACGCATTTTTTAGAAATGACATCATTTTATTTGATAGGGGGGGGGGGGGTCATTTGAATTATGATGGTTGGATGATCTTGGGGGGGGGGGGGGGGGGGTCAAAAATCGTCAAAAATAGATGACGTAATTTATGAATAGCCCCTTTGGCTCTAGATTCGGCAGAAACCAAAACTTTTATGAACAAGCAAAAAATCTAAAATCGATGAATAAAATATTAGGCGTCCGTTTTTTATCGACCTAAGTATAAAACAATGAAACACTTATAATTCGAGTAGGTGGTATGAAATTAAAAAAAAATAAGGTCCGTGAGCTGCAGGCCTCTTGGGTAGAATATTTTTGTTTTTTATCTGATGTGTAGGTAGTTCTCTATGGGCCAATTTAGGACATGTTTTCTAAATGTCAAAAGAAAGTGAGTGGAATCTATCTATCTATCTATATATATATATATATACATATAATAAAGCAGAAGAGGGTCGAAAATCTGTACATTGAAGATATTAGTAAAAAAATCGATGGAGGGGTCTAAGAATCGATAACAGAACACGTTTCAACTGTTTTTAGAATTCGTGTCTGTTTGTCTGTTTGTCTGTCTGTTTATATGTCTAACTATCACGCGAAAACTAGCGAATGGATTTTAATACAGCCTTCACTAATATGTTTATTGGATCTTCGGCCAGGTTATAGGCTATAAAAATCATATAGGTTAGGGATGAAAGGGGGTGAAAAGAGGGGTTAAACTTTGTATGAGAAGTCTTTCAGTTCATGATTTATAGGCTTGAAAATTGGTAAGTATATACATGGACGCAAAGTAAATAGAACCCCATTCAAACATTTTATAATAAACAGATAGTATTTGAAAAAATGGGGGGTGAAATAACAATACATCTGCCTCTCAGGGCTAAAGACAAAAATACAAAAGTCCCTCAAACCATATTAACTGTTTGAAATTAGAGATCTAATTATGTTGGTCAGTCAGTCTCTATCAATATTCACAAACCTTACTACGAAACCTCGGTTTTTTTTGTCTTCGATGGAGGGTACCTACCTATGCAGAGCGGCGGGCTCTCGGTTGCATGGTAGCACTTGCGACATGTACCTATATATTAGGTATGTGCATTTTTGTATAAAATATTGTTTTTTGAGGTGCTCATTACAATCCAATGATATCCATTTTCAAATCGAAGATGGCGGACATTTACTTATTTACTTTTCTTAATAATCGATATGGGTGTCATTGAGGTTCTTCGAGGTGCCGATTAGTTGCGTTTTCCGTCAGCAAAATGTATAAAATACGTTCAGCGCGTAACAGACATAAATTTAGGGTATATTGGTATTCGTTAGTACCTAAAATATACCTACGTAACAATAAACATCAAGTATGACCAAATTCGAAAGTTATAGGTGGATAGGAAGCAAAAAAAAACACAATTCTCAGAAAATCACATACCTCTTAGAAGCAACCAGGGTGGGTGCGCTATCAACCTAGGCCTCTACTCCATCTTCGAAAGTGAAAGAACAGACCAAAGTAGGTATTCAGTTATACCTATGTTTTACAAGAAGGCACTTTGAACTTTGAAAGGTATTCCACTAATTTATGAACAAAAAAATATCTATCCAACCACCTCTTTACAAAGCCGTTTGATAGGTCAACAATTTCTTTTTGTTCAATCATCTACATTGCTTGATGCGTATTAAGTATTTTCCGTACCTGCATCATAATGTTCGAATCATTTCGCACTCGCTTTTTTATCTACATTACTTGACGCGTAGGAATTATTTTCCGCACCTGCATCATAATGTTCAAAAACGTTAGCGCGCGCTACGCTCGCGTTTTCATCTTCATTACTTGATGCGTATGAAGTATTTTCCACACCTGTATCAGAATATCCGAAACATTTCATCCTCTTAATATATATTTTGTCCTCTGTCATGTGTTTCATGTGGGCGCATTGAGCCGGCGTGCGCAATGTTTGGCGAGACAGCCCGGCGAAATACAGTGTAGAAGTTGATATGGATATTCACGCGAATGAAGTCGCGGGCAAAAGCTTAGATAAATAAATTTAAACCATAAAAAATCCTCTCCCTGTGATCCTGATCTGTGTCCTTTAATTGAGGATTGAGGTGTGCAATAAAGAGTAGGTATTTGTTGTTGTTTGTTGTTGTTTAAAACTGGACTACCCGTGCGAAACCGGGGCGGGGTATACATGCGAAAGTAACTCTGTCTGCCTGTTTCCCCTTAAAATGCTCAACCGATTTCAGTGAAATTTGGTATGGATATAGTTTGAGTCCTAGGGAAGGACATAGGATACTTTTATCCCGGAAATCATCCCTTAACGGGGTTTAAGTTAGAATGGAAGAGAGAAAACTAGGTAAGTGCAAGAAATAGAAGAATGAAATAACATTCTAACGCGATGACGCGAGTTCTACGCAGACGAAGTCGCGGGCAAAAGCTAGTCAGTGATATTTTTTACGTTTTACCCAAAGACTACAATATATATACTAAAGTAGTTTTACCCTCCCGGGGCTGCCCAATTTTTTAGGGTTCCGTAGCCAGCATGGCTAAAACGGAACCCTTATAGTTTCTTTATTCTTTATTCTATTATTGCATTGCAGTCATGTTCATAACACATTGAGGTGTTACAGACAAGTTTGGTAGGTACATGACACCCTGTAAGGGCACTCAATAGTATATCTTAAATCTAGGTATACAGACATTAAAATATTTAAAATTATTTGAACTGGCCGAGTTGTATCAAATTAGTCCGTTGAATAAAGTGACTTTCTTTCGTTGAGTAGTTTTGGTATGTCTGTCTGTCTGTCCGTATGTCACAGACGATTTACTCGGAGACTATGAGTACTACAATTATGAAATTTGGCAGGAAGATGTATTCTATGAACCGCTAACGCTTCATATGCGTAGTTAGTTTTCATGCTGGCTGTACGTAGCGTTTTCGCCCGTGCAGATAATTGAATATTGAGGGCCCGACCGTTATGATTGTGAGTTGTGACTAGTTCGCCGCTGAATAATAAATGCGAAAATAACAAGAGCACTCGAAGAAAACACTCCGTTGACCTTGAATGGCTCATTCCGGGTCCGGCTGGCACTTCTGTAACGGCTCCCATCGTTAGGCAAAGAGAATATAACCCCTGTGGTATATCTTTGCCTGCTAGAACGACAAAGGGCCGGATTAACCAAGGGACCCCGCACTTCTTCCGTTTTTAGGGTTCCGTAGTAAACAAGTATCCTTATAGTTTCGCCATGTCCGTCCGTCCGTCCGTCCGTCCGACCCCCGTTTTGTGGCTACTAGGCATGTGAAAAAAATCATGGTACTAGTATACACGATGAATTTAAAAGGAAAACTATCACAGCTAAGTAGACATTACTAGTTAACGAGTAATAGTCGAACTTCAGAAATGTACTTTCTTACAATTTCCATTGATACCTTAGGTAATGTTGTTAATTCTGTCAAAAACATAGTAAATATAAGTTTGCGAACTTTTTAGTTCACATAATGTAACGGGTGGACGACTACGGAACCCTACCTTGCGCGTGGCCCGACACGCACTTGGCCGGTTTTTTTTACATGAGGCGACCTGTACCATCAAATAGACCGATAAATCGCCGAATGCGCAGCTTGCCGCCAGCGTTCTTTTTACATGACGCGACCTATCCTGTAAAGTATATATACTTACATGGTGTTTGGTAGCCAGGTGCAAATATTTTAAGGGGTGATAGAAGGAAATGCGACGATCAATTTCCGAAAATCAAATTTTACTACATTTTTCCTTACGGCCATTACCTACACTGAAAAAAAAAGGTTACTGTTTTTCGAGGAAAGGAAGAAATTAGAATTGTAGGTACGTTTCTTAAGATATTTCATCAAAAATAACGGATTTTCTTTCAAGTAGTTTAAGTTTGGTTTTTATTCTACGAGTACTTAAGAGACCTTCCTAAATAAGTTTTTTAAAGTTATTATATTATGTTTGTACATAGGTACGGATATATTTCTAAGAATACAGCTAGCTACACCTCGCTTTGCACAACATATGCTCGGCTGGTCACTTTGTTCGACATAATGTTGTGAGGACTTATAATAATATAATATCGGTATGCGATGTGTTGTGCCCCTCGCTGTGACCTAATAAAATTGGATGCGAATTTAACTTAATCTCTATTCAGTATAAAGCGTGGATCGAATGAGCGACCCGAACGTGAGAAACAGTGTGATGTGAATGGGGTATTAAATTAAGAGATGAATCGAAAGCGTGGCGTAGCACGGCTACGGCGCGCGGCGTAGAACAACATCCGTAGCACGCAATGTGGCGTCCCGGCTCCCGGCGCGGCGTGTACTCGGTGCTACGACTAATGCTGCAGCGGCATCTGTGTGCTACGACGAGTGAGGGTGAGCTACGAGTACATTGTAGGTAGCAGGCACAGAAATATATCAAGATAGAAGGAACGAGTGTATGTACCTCGCGTGGCGAAATTACGTCCCGGAGACACAACTGCTCGCCGCAAACTTCAGTGTGCTCCCAATCGCGTTATGCGTGCGAGGCCAGGTTTTAAAAACAAAATGGTTCGTTGCGCAATAATTAATTGTTCAAACACTTCCAAGAAAGTTGGAGCTGTTAATCGAGGTATTTTCTTTCATTGGTAAGTACAATTTGTCCTTAAATATCTGTTAATAATTAAAAAACGAAATATTTTATTATTTTCATCATAACGGTAGCGGGCGATTGTGTGTCAACGCTAGCTTTCCATTGCGGCTTTAATTTGACGAGCCAGACTTGGCGTGCGTTCAAAACCAGCAATGTAAAAATAAGCTATTCAAACTGTCGAGTCACGTTCAAGGTCGATAGTCATTTTTTCTGTCAAACCTAAAGAATAGTGCTGTGCACTGCGATTTTCTTACTCGATTATTAAAATCGAATTTTAAAACAGACGAAATAATAATTACGTTCTTATATTATTATGCAGCTATATAATGTACGTAGTGCAAAACAAATATTATTAATCGCTTTCCTCTTAGCTTCTAATATTTCTTCGCGGGACTTTCCATGGTCTGTAACAAAGAATATATAAAAAACCGGCCAAGTGCGGGTCAGACTCGCGCACGAAGGGTTCCGTACCATTATCTATAAAAACGGCAATAAAAATTATATCAGAAAAACATCGTCTGTGAAAATTTCAACTGTCTATCACTTTTCATGAGATACAGTCTGGTGACAAACGGACGGACAGCGGAGTCTTAGTAATATGGTCCCGTTTTACCCTTTTAGGGTACGGAACCCTGAAAATGGTACACGTTTATAGGTACTTAGTTAATAACTGGAGCGGCTAATATGTACAAATTACTAAAATGTAACGCAATTTATTGGTTATTAGGTAGGTACCTACCTACATTTATTTTTTTCGATTTAAATTCTGAGCTTACTCATTTCCTCTGTCAAAACATTTCTTCTGTCGAAAATAATAATCATTTCCTCTGTCGGTTCTTATCGATATTTTAAATCGATGCATAGAATCGGTGCCGAGTTCTAATACTTCTAATCGATCCTTTTGAATCGTTTTCGCGCGGCTTATGTTTCTCATCACTAAATTACGCTCGTGACGTCAAAGTACCTACGCAAAATTTTACACGCTCGGTCTCCCTACAAATTGCTGAACTCTTTCCTTCTATCTTGATATATTTCTGTGGTAGCAGGCGATAGTAAAATAAAATTCTGCCCAACTAAACATCTCGTGATCATGTCGTGTTTTAACACTTTCTGGCAAAAATGGTGAACATCCTTGTTTGACATTTATTTTATCTAAGAGATTTTAGTTTCCATAAGAGAGTAGAGTCAAAGAAGTCTTTGACTGCCTACTGATTATCTGGTATCTCATAATTAATATGGGTTGTTCATTTTGTAGGATTTTTTTTCAGAAACCGTTAACTTTTTAGGTACCTATTATATAGGAAGCTCAAATGCCATTGTGTAAAAACCAACTTAGATCTTATTAATGAGTATAAGTATTGATAAGGTAACATAATAAAATATAACTACTAATATAAATTTATGAATAAACTTATAAATAAACTAGGGTATAAATAACTGACCCAAACTTATGCAACACCCTTGGGTTGACGGCGAAAAAAAAAAACAAAACAATCTTTTGTTATGCAATCGTACATCGGCGACACCGGTAGCCAACGAGTTAAACAGTTAAGTATCTTATGAACTTCAAATCGAATCAAACTAAACACACTTAACAAATACGTAAAAAAATGTTTTCCCGAACGCAAACAAGTATCAAAGGAGTCGTTTATTCTAAAAGGTATTTTCACACCACCTGCTCGTCAATGCACAATTATATATCATGCAAACCTTACCGAAAGCAAATCATTATAACCCTTGGCTTAAGCCGGGTAGTAATATCGTACTGAATCTCATTATAACCCGCCGGGTAATAATGTGATTTCACTTTTCATAGTTCTTATAGTTCTGTCATTAAAGTCTAATGTCGTGAAGTCCACTAAGCGGCGAGGAGGCGGCACACCAGCTCCGTGTTTTGTTTGGAACGTCGTGTTCGAAACAAAAGACTGCGTCGTCGGCCGCCGCCTGTAGCGCGTCAAGCGCGTGGTTTTAGTACTGAATATTTGTAGAATTACATTTTGGAGTTTTCTTATGCATTATTCTCATATTTAATTAAATTTTTAAATAAAATCACTATGTAATATCCGTGCTTCGGACTGGCCTTCCTCCCTTCGCAGCAGTTGCAGCAATGTAAATAAATACATACTTACGTGTGGACAGTCTTACACAAATCTACCTAGTCCCAACCAAACTAATCAAAGCTTGTACTATGGATACTAGTCGACGATATACATATACCTATAAAGATAAATACCTAACTTAAAATACATAGAAAATATCTAAGATTCAGGAACAAAATACTTGTGCTCACCAAACAAATGAATGCAAGCAGTCGTCGATGTACTAGGTATTAAATACCAAAAACAAGATCCGCGTGAGTTACAAGACGCTTAATTATACGGAGTAAAACAGATTCTATTAAAATAGATACTAAAATTTGCTGCGATTGACTGATTTAATTCTGTTTTTAGTAGCCTTGGTTTTTTTATTGCCTCGCAAGAGGTGAGAAAAGTAGAGTATACTCCTCGGGGATAAAGCTGTTTTTGTCTTCGGAGCGCTTAAATCCCTCACTACACTCAGGACTCAGACTTAATTCCCTCGCTTCGCTCAGGAATTAAGTCATTACTCCCTCGCTCCGCTCGGGAGTAAAATTTGGAGTCCTTCGTTACGTTCGGGATTCAATATCGCACCCGTGACATAAAACAGTGTTTTATCCCCTAGGTGTATAATCTACTATTGCCACTCTCTATCAGCGAACACATGTTTTAGTGAACTATACTTTATTCCGTTGCAACAACGTTTAAATTGAATATTTTTTGGGACGCGCTGCAGCCGCGTCGAACACGCGATGTCAATCGCACGTTCGGAATCCTGTCCGCCTGTTCATAAGCCGTGGATGCTCGACTACACGCGCGGCTAGCCGGTGTAATTCCGACCCAGTGTTTGTTTAACTTAATACAGACTGTGTGTAAGGTCAGGTTTTTTTTTATACTACGTCGAATGAATCGTTTGAATGAATCGTTTATTTGTGTAAAAAAAATTAATAGTTTAAAAACACTACAAAAACACGCTTTGCGTGTGAATTGAAACCTGATCGTGTTCAAAGTCCATTACGTGACCTTTCTCACAAGTGCAAACACGACTATGATACGATATTCCATCATGGAATGCCAGTGCCTATCTTCCGGCTTCATCATCAGACCTTGAAACCTAATCGTGGTCAAAGTTCATTACAAGACTTTTCTAACAAATCCAAACACAGCTACGATACGATGTTCCATCATGAAGTTCCAGTTCATATCTTCCGGCTTCATCATCAGATCAGTTCGACAGTACCATATTATTGTATTGTCATCAGAACTACATACAGCTGCTAATTTTCATGACGCTACGATCCTTGGAAAATGGTTAAATTAGTCACCTTAGATTCCATTACATAGTTAGTTACATACAGGTCGACCTATTAGACCTTGAAACCTAATCATGGTCAAAGATCATTGCAAGACTTTTCTAACAAATCTAAACACAGCTTTGATACGATGTTCCATCATGAAGTTCCAGTTCATATCTTCCGGCTCCATCATCAGATCAGTTCGACAGTACCATATTATTGTATTGTCATCAGAACTACATACAGCTGCCAATTTTCATGACGCTACGATGCTTGGAAGATGGTTAAATTAGTTACATTAGATTCCATTACATAGTTACATACAGGTCGACCTAATAAAAGCGTGTTAAAAAGGGTAAAAATTGGTGTTACATATTGTTGTCCATCCTTATTTTGCCATGATACAGGGCATACAAATATTCTTAATTAGTCAAACAAGCTCGGAGACAAACAAGACGTCGGAGGCAAACAAACTGACAGCCCACCTGATGGTAAGGGGGTTACACTGGCTCGTCTGTAGCGACGCGGTCTGTCAGTGTTGGGGGAGTTGCGAATATCTCTGCCGTGTGGCTCTTGTGTGCTCGACCTACTTACAGATGTAAAGTATCTTGATATTAGAACGGACTTAGTACCTACTGTGGAAATTGGAAAATTTGTCCGAGAATAAAACAGTGAATCTTACTGGTTACAATTTTACTGATGGTAAGCGGACACCGCGGCCTATAGACGCCCGCAACTCCAAAGGATTCACGTCACGTGACGTATCGGAGTACTTACTGGTAAGTAATAACTTTGTATACCTACTTATACATACAGGGCGTTCCTCAGCCTACTAAAACAACGCATTATTAAAAGACACGATTAATTTAACATGATGGTATTTTACCTCATCTAGGTAGATACTGACAAGAGGAAATTTAATAAACCTGCACACAGTCAGATATTTAACGAGATTTGCCTAAAAAGCCATTCTCGGAGAGGGTTGCATCCCGTTTTGTCGTGAGCGAAAAACAAAGGGGGTCTCTTTCAATCGATAATATCGCCTTAAGTAACATAGTATTTTAAAACAAAGGAACAACGTAAAATGTTTGAGTCAAATTTCAAGAAAATTATTTATTGCCGAATTACGTTCGAAAAATAAAATAGCAAGTAAAAAAATATAATCATTAAATTCAGAATTACTAACTCTTTAAAATAACAAAGTCTTCTTTCAGCAAAATATCCTATCTACGATATTTAAGGTACTTTCCCTTGATGTCCCATAGTCTTGTATATACGGGTATGTCGGGTATACGGGTACTTGCCTTGCGCGGTCTCTCCGAAATTAATCTTTATAGTTAATAGTCAATTTTACTATGGAACGGTTTTATTTATTACTATTTCAAACCGGTTTAGCGACCTTACGTATCATTGTTTACTTTACAAAACATTCTCGACGAAAAAGGACTTCATAGGAAATCCATTTCCGCAACATTTGTTAATGCAAATACTTGTTTGATCAATTCAATTGATTTCAATTTCCTTAACACGTTGACCATGAATCGTCTTTAAGGCCAGACGTAGGTATTTTAGCCATCTGTCGCGGTGCCATGGGCTCATCACAGCGCTGACTCGGCTCAGCTTAACCAGGATACCTGGCCTCCAATTATGCATAGTTGTTACGAACGCCGGGATCTAGTTAGTCTAAGAGTCTAAGTAAGAACTTGGTTGGTCGACACGGGTCGTGAACACCACACCTGTCGCGATGATCGATCCATAACCACCGATGAAGGCTCCAATTATCTATGACCATATATTATAATTAGAAACTTATGCCTTCTAGTTAAGGTCGAGTTTTGAATAACACGGAATGTACTAATACACAGTACGTAATTGCCGTGAAAAGTGGTTAGTTAGATATTCTTTACCTAGGTACCCAAAACTCATAACATACGTAATTACCACTACACAAATAAATAATATCAATATGTAACTAAGGTTAGTGAAAACTCTCGTGTGGTGTGAGGTGACTTCGTATTTTGTATACTTATTCAAAATTCAAACATTTATTCTGCAAATAGGCCACAAGGGCACTTTTACATTTTTATTAGGCGGTAATCTTCGAAACTCTTACCTTCTTATCAATTTCAGATTAAAAACAGGTCTATACAAGAGGTAAGCACTGGGTAGACTGTAGACTAGAAATGTAGCCAGTGTGTGAAGGCTGCCAAAGACTTCGAGAGGCTTGGTATATCAGAGGTAGGGTAGTTACCGTTACCGAGTTCGATTCCCGATTCCTTCCACTATTAGATCCGTATTTCGATGTCTCCCGATTATTTAAATGATTCTAGTCTAGTGACTAACGATCGATGACTGATGCAGTGGACAAAAATGCAATGTGTGGGCGAGCTGCCTGACTAATCATATCGTATTGAACGCGGCTCTAATGGACCTATCGTTATGAAAAGCTTTTCACCGGAGCTAAACTAGGTATTTAAACTAGATATGTTTCCCTACAGGTAGTCTGCATCGATTAAAAACTTTCGTAAAAAAATGACTGGTCTGCGACTCCATTCATTCGAAAGTTTAGTATAGTCCGATTTATACACAGGTCTTCCGTTTCGTTTCGATATACGACTTACTCAACGCGAGGGAATACCTAGCTTTAGCTGGTCGGTTGTCTGATAATTTCAAATATTTATATGAACACTTGTTACACTTGCTGTAAGCGCGTTAAAGAGACCTTACAAGTTTCAAAAAAATTTGATTAAATTTTATGACAAAAGTATTGATAATACCAATAAAGTGATTAAAGGATACTATGATTTTATTAAAGTTTTAGATAGTAACATTGCCCTTTTTTGATTTTATTGTGTGTAGTAGAATTTAAGCGGAAAAAAGCTGTTTTTAGCTCGGAAATGGTCGATTTGGAGTGGTATTTGAATCAATATTTCTTAATGAAAAACCCAAAAAATACATTTAAAATGTATGTCATTAGGTCGAAATAGTCCTGTTCTAGATAGTAACATTGATAAAATGTCAAAATACGTGTTTATTAAACAGAAAATCGCCTAAATAGATGAGCCTTTTTTAACTAATAAGGACCCGAAGTTGACGCCTTCGAAACTATTGATACTGGATAGCAATGGAATCGATTGGCATAAAAAAGAATAGCATGTGAAAAATAAAAGTTTTCATTTTCATACAAATTGTATGGGAAAAGTTTTCCTCGATTTGTGGCTTTTCTAGCCGGAAAATTTTTTTTGGTCCCATACAAGCTTTTGATTCTGAATAGGAACACGATCGATTGGCATCAAAAAAAAAGTTTGTCAAAAATGACCTTTTTCTCGCCTCCTGTATGTTTTTTCGAAAATCTGAAAACGCCATTTTTCATTAATTCAAAATCAAAGAAAGGTCTTCTAAGACAATTTTCACGTAGCAGCACGGGATCTGGTAGCTGCCCTCACTGACCCAAAAAGAAAATCCACGCTGTATAGTTTACTTATCTACCTTAGTATAAATATTAAGTGTTGTATTCGATTCTTATCGATATATAAAAAAACTAAAACTGAGATGTAAAATAACTTTAAATAGTTTATTTCATGTTTTCTTACATAATGCAGTCTTAAGTTAACTACAATATATAATACCTAACCTAACCTAAATATTATTTAATTTCAACTTGTTTTCATCAACACTGATACCTGGCTGATACGCTGTAAAATTTGTGGCTAAATTGTGACGCGTAGGACACGTCACAGGGTTGGCACCCTCGCGTAATACGTATACGGATGCTCCTGATTTGTTTGAATCTTTCAACGAAAAATTACAGTAAATGTATACATAGTGCCATCCACGATGGCACACTCCTCGACAGCACACCTCTGACACGAGAAGGAACGTAAGCGCTGTGGGTAAGTATGTGTGCGTACGCAGTCGGTACACGCGTCAATTGTTTGCGCGGGTGCGTAGCGCGTGGCGCGGACGAATCGCGAGGCGCGACGGCACCCGATCGTCACCAGGCGGGTCTCTCAGGGACGAGGTAACTGACCTCGGTGCGGGGGGTTCGTGGCCATTCTGTGTCCACAGTCCAATCCGTACAATTGTTGCGATTGCTATAAAATAAGTACGAGATTCTCTGTGGAGGGGAGCGTTGTCGTGGGTGGCAATCCATGTACGAGTATAACAGTCTGTCGAGGGTGCTGGCTAGTAGGATTTCCAGTCCCGTGACCGGCTGTTAAGGAAAGTCCTGGAAATCCCGGGACTTTTCCTACAAACCAGCCCCGGGACTGCAGACCCCATAGCGAGTCGGTGGTCTACATGACGGGGAGCAGGTGGCTAGTCTACATGACGGGGAGCAGGTGGCTAGTCTACATGACGGGGAGCAGGTGGCATAGTCTACATGACGGGGAGCAGGTGGCCAGTCTACATGACGGGGAGCAGGTGGCCAGTCTACATGACGGGGAGCAGGTGGCCAGTCTACATGACGGGGAGCAGGTGGCCAGTCTACATGACGGGGAGCAGGTGGCATAGTCTACATGACGGGGAGCAGGTGGCTAGTCTACATGACGGGGAGCAGGTGGCCAGTCTACATGACGGGGAGCAGGTGGCTAGTCTACATGACGGGGAGCAGGTGGCCAGTCTACATGACGGGGAGCAGGTGGCTAGTCTACATGACGGGGAGCAGGTGGCCAGTCTACATGACGGGGAGCAGGTGGCTAGTCTACATGACGGGGAGCAGGCTGGTGGAGCTGGTCTGCAGGCGCGCGATCTCCTCCTTAAAGCGCGCGCCCGTCTCCTTGGCGAGCTGCAGCTTCTCCTTGAGTTCTGCGATCTCCGCGCGCACCTTCGCTTGGGCGGCTATTATCTTCTCCAAGGTCTTCTCTTTTTTCTCTTCAACTGAAATTAAGCCTGGGGTATAGTGCGTGTCATCCACGAAGGCGCGCCCCTCCACACCCCAATCCGTACTATTGCGCACAGATAGAGGCGCGTCGTCGTGGATTGTCGTCTTGGCTAGATGCTGGGAAGAGTAATCCTATTTTTAATAAAAGAAGGCTATATGAAATGAAAATTCTGCGAAACAATACATTCTATGAAACATTATTCTGAGGACACCAGAAAATGCTACTTTGACATATGTTATAATTTTATTAGTTACATTATTGGAATGAACATTGTTAAATTCATATTAATTTGACATTATGCGCAGAACTTGACAACTGGGAGTAGTATTAAAGTGGTTATTGCTTATTGTTAGAATGCATCGGAACCATTGGTGAGCCCTCTGCCCTCCCGTCGCGGTCACAATCCTCAGCATTGAGAGATTGGATTGGATAAGCTTTATAAAAAAGCAGCACTAATAACTGCAACCAAAAGACATTATTTAATTTATAAATAAAACTTGTATAGTTACAGTTAGTATCATGTGTCCACGGGCCGTTAGTGAGCGGTTTGATGGTGGTGAGCAGGTGCTGCATCAGCTGCGTCGGCTCCTGGAAGACGATCTCCTCATAGGACTCGCTTACCAGCGCCCGCCCCACCGTCGGGGGAGCGCCCTCTGACACCGGAGACTGGAACAGCTTGAGGATGTGGTACAGCGTCACCTGGAAATATGATTGTTTAGTTTAAATATATTTTGTTTTTATTTACACCCTCTACTCCCGGATTGTAATGATTGTGAGCGTTACAAGTTACATTTAATTGACAATTCATTAACATGAATTTTGATTTTGTTTAATTGCAATTTCTCAGTTGTAAAGGGTTATGTGGATTAACTATTTGAAATAAAATAAAATAAAATAAAAATAGCCTTTATTACTGAAGTTTTTTTCTTTAACATTAATACTCTTATCTACTAAAAACATATACCTTAATTATTATTATTTTTTTTATACAATTATATGAATACTATTTTCAATTTCCATCGACAACTTCAGTTTGTCTTCCGACATAGGCCTCTTCCAAGTCCTTCCAGGTGACGCGGTCTCTCGCTTTCCTGAGCCAGTCCACTCCGCCTATCCTTTTAAGGTCATCTGACCATCTAAGAGTAGGCCTTCCTCTCTTCCTTTTGTGTCCCCTTGGGTACCACTCTATGAGGTCTTTTGTCCACTTTCCTAGTCCTTCTCTGATGATGTGGCCAGTCCACCGCCACTTCTGTTGCTTGACCTTTTTGACCACTCTTCCGCACTTTGATCTGGCTCTAATTATGGACAATTTTACTCTATCCTTGAGCTTAATGTTTAACACGTTTCTTTCCATGTTGTTTTGACATGTAGCAAGCCTCTTTTCTTGTTTTCCCGTAAGTGCCCAAGTTTGGCATCCATAGGTGAGTACTGGTACAATGCACATATTAAAGACTTTAAATTTCTGGCTTGTTGGTATTTCTTTCGCCTTCATAACCTCTTTTAATGACCAAAATTTCTTCCATGCATTTGATATTCGTTTTTCAATTTCCTTGTTAGACTGATCTGAAGGTGATATTATTTGTCCAAGATATACATACTCAGATACATATTCTATTGTGTTTCCGTTTATTTTGATTAGGTCTTTGGAGTTATTTGTCATTAATTTAGTTTTTGACATGTTCATGGACAGGCCTACCAGTTTGCTTTGTGTGTCTAGTTCTTCCAGCATGTACTGAAGTTCTTTGGGATTTTCTGTTAGCAGAATCAGATCGTCTGCAAAACGTAGATGGTTAAGTTTTCTTCCATTAATATTGAGCCCGTAGCTCTCCCAGTTCATCCGTCTAAACACACTTTCGAGGACTGCTATAAATATCTTTGGCGACAAAGGATCGCCCTGTCTGACTCCTTTTCCTATATTAAATTCTTCACCTATTCTCTCTAATTTGATCTTTGCTGTACTCTTTGAGTAGATTTCTTTTATAATCCTAATATATTTTTCCGGGACTCCTTGTTCCTTGAGTGATTCCCATATCTTGTTATGCTTAAGTGAATCGAACGCCTTATTGTAATCTACAAATGCCACGTAGTATTGTCTTCCATATTCATGATATTTTTCAACAATTTGTTTGATGACTGAGATGTGGTCTATTGTGGAGAAGTTTTTACGGAATCCAGCTTGCTCTCTTGGTTGGTTCTCATCCAAAACTTTTGTAACACGCCCTAAAATTAATTTCGAAAATACTTTATATATATTACTCATCAAGCTTATAGGTCTGTAGTTATTTATGTCGCTTTTATCTCCCTTTTTATGTAAGAGGGTGATTGTAGTTTTTGTCCATTGTGTTGGAATTTTTTCTTTCTTTAAAATTTCATTAAAAAGGTTGGTAAGCGGGTCAATAATACTGTTAATGCTTGCCTTTAATAACTCATTAGTAATATTGTCATCGCCAGGGGATTTTTCGTTTTTTTGACTTAAAATAGCAAGCTCCACTTCTCTCTTTAAGAATTCGGGAACCTCATCGGTGTTACTCTGGAAATCGTAGTCCTTATCTATATTTTCATTTTCCTGGCATTCATCGCCATTGTAGAGGTTTCTATAAAATTGGGTGGCCACGTCCATTATATGTAGTCGTTTGGATGTCTGTTTTTTATTTTTGTCTTGAATGAAAGGGATCCATGATTTTTCTTCTTTAAGCTCTTTCATGGCTTTCTTCACTCCTCCTGTTTTTTCGATGCAATTTTGAATCCTATCCGTCCTTGTTTTATGTCTGTATTTTCTGATACTTTCATTTATTTGCTTACTGATAGATGTTATTTCTTTTCTGTTGTTTTTCTTGTCTATAAGCAGATGTTGTCTTTGAATTATGAGGTTTCTCGCTTCTAGTCCTATTTTGTCTCTTTTCTCAGATATGTTTTTGAACTGCGTATTTAAATTAATTAATTCTCTTTCTATGATATCATATTTTTCTTGTACGTTAGTGGTTAGGTCTGCTTGTGAAAGTTTCTCTGATATATTTTTTTCCATGTCTTCTGGGATATGGTGTGGAATTACGGTCTTATTTTTACTTATATTCTTTCTTGATTTTTGGGTATTTTTGGTAGTAATTCTTCCCCGAACCAGTCGGTGATCTGAATTAAAATTCAAATTGTTAAGTGGTTCCACGTCTAAGAATGCT
Source organism: Cenopis cana (assembly GCA_951800055.1). Taxonomy (NCBI): domain Eukaryota; kingdom Metazoa; phylum Arthropoda; class Insecta; order Lepidoptera; family Tortricidae; genus Cenopis; species Cenopis cana. Next base: position 21,507,415 of record OX637478.1, on the reverse strand, counting down.
CTTTTGTTATTAGTTAATATAAAGTCTCTTTCATCTTTTACTCCCAGCGGAGACAGCCATGTCCATTTTTTGCTAAATCTTTTTTTGAAGAATGTATTCATTATGTATAATCTTTTTTCCATCGCAAGCTCTATTAATCTGGTACCATTATCATTTCTTTTTCCTGTAGTGTATTTGCCAATGCTATTATTATTTGTCTCCTCTGATCCCAGTGTGCTGTTGAAATCTCCCATCAATATAATGTTTTTGTGGGTATTTTCTATGGTGTTTCTTAATAATGTATAATAGGAGTTTTTCTCTTCTTGGCTAGCTATGTCTGTGGGTGCATATGTTTGAATTATGGACCATTTGTTTCTAGATCCTGGTAAGCTTATGTTTAAAACAGCAATTCTGTCTGAGATACCTATAAATTGTTCTATTTCCTTGCATAGCTGCTTTTTCACTAAGAAACCAACTCCAAACATGCCTTTTGTTTCACCTTTATAAAAGAGAATATATTCGTTACGGTCTAGAATTTCTTCGCCTAACCTTCGTACTTCACTTAGGCCGATGATATGGCATTTTATTTTCTCCAATGCATGTTCTAATTGCAATAATGACTCTTCTGTTTTAAGTGTTCTAACATTAAAAGTTGCAATGTAAATATTATCTTCTTTCTGTTTTTGATCACTTTCTGTTCGGGTTTCTCTATGTGACTTTGGAAGGTGGTGGTCGCTAACCCCACGGAGACCAGCCGGGTTGGGGTGAAGTTTTGTTTTCTTGTTTCTGCTTTTGTGTTGTGTATGTTTCAAGTTGTCGATGGACCTGACCTATTCTTTCTTTTCCGATGCTGGTGGTAGAGTCAGTGAATTTGTCCTGTTCCTCATTACATCAAAGGCATTAGCCTTGTTGGGGTTGGAAGGGTTACAAGGCATTTTCCTCGTTGGATTGCTCTGACCGGGTGATGTAGATGGCATTCTTTTCCTTTTTTCCTGGGCTCTTTCTGATTTATTTATGACTATTTTATCATACTTTAAGAATACTTGGTTTCCCTTTCTTCTCTCTTCCTCTAATTCTCCTTGGAGTTCCTTCCTCTTATCCAATATTGCTTTGGGATAGTCTTCCATTGCATACACATCTTGAAAACGTTTTTTATTTCTGATTATTTCAGTTTTCTTCCATTCGTTGACAAAAGATATAAGAACAGGTCTCACTTTTTCCTTTTTCTTACCAATACGGTGGAGTTTATTTATTTCGGATTTTTCTAGGGTAATTTGCAGGTCATTTTTTATTTTTTCTTTCACTATTTCTATCAGGTCGCTTTGATCTTTTTCTTTCTCCTCCAGTCCAAATAATATTATATTGTTCTTTTTATTTTCCCTCTCTAAAAGCACCATTTTTTCTTCCAGACTTTCTATTTTTGACTTCAATATTTTGTTTTCATCGAGGATCGATGTAAGTTTCTCGTCCATTCTGTCACTCATGGTTTTTGTTACAGAGTCGTGTATTCTTTCCGTTTGTTTCTCCATTTCTATTTTTAAGCTGTCAAATAGTACTTGCAGGGAGGCATTCATTTTCGTGAAATGGAACGTGTTTGTTTGTAGTAGGATTTTTTTCTGCTCACTGGTCACACCGGACAAGCCGACTGTCACTTTCCGTAGTGAAGTTAGTTACACACCGTAATTTTCACACCGTGATTTGGTCGGGTTATAGATAACCTCACTTATTCCTATCTTTGCGATGTGATTTACACGATTTATCTTGCACTTCTTTCACGATAATTCAGACTGCCGAATTATTTGAACCTTCACTAACTTGATTAATTCGGGTTTATCTTCGGATGTGCGGTTTAACACTTTTAATTATTTATTTTAACTGGAGCTTTAACAATGACGTGATGACAGTTTGACAACCGGAAACGTCCGGATGCGAACTATTTGAAATACATAATTTAAATTCACATTAATAGAATCCATGTAATGAGGTACAAAATTACTATGATGAGGAATAATAAAATTTTGTTGTCACTTATTAGAAAAACAATTACTAAGTAATTGTGAAATTTCAGGAGTCTCTGTGAAAGACGAGGCTGCCATCAGAAGAAAAAACTAAATTGTAAATACGTGAATCAATGTGATACAGTGATCTCCATTTGACGTTAAAATATGCATTTTCTATACAAACGTATGTACGATATAACGTTCAGAAATTAAGGTGTAAACAATAGATGTGCAATAACTAGAGCTCACCGGTCTCTCATTAGGATCATGGAAGTGTAACTTGATGACGATCTCGAACTCGCCCCAGCCGGTCTCGGTGAGCTCGTAGGGCGGCTTGGTCACGATCCGGTTCGGGTTGGCGTAGCTCTCGTGCAGCTTGAAGTTCACCTTCTTGATGTAGTTGGACATGTCCTCGTTGGCGTACGGCTTCACGTACACCGTCCACTGGTGCGTGTGCCCGTCCTCCTCCCGCTTCTTGCCGAAGTACCGCGCTATGTTGCCGTACACTATCGGCTTCACGATGGTGAGTCCCTACAAACATTATGCTTGTAATTTTGTATTTATTTAAAAACCTGTATGTATTAGGAAAGGTTTCAGACTTACTTACCTTAATGCGTCCGCCTGAATCCGGCCCGAAATCTGTCGGCATACTCATTTTTAGTATCAATACAGATGAGCATGAGCAAAATAGTCAAATTAGAGGAACCAAACCAAAATAAACATACTATAACCTCTTTTTCTCTGTATTCACTTCACTCAGCTGTCATGTTATGTCATGCTACTTCACTTAGAGGATAAATATACTAAAGAGTCGAAATACGTGTGCCACCATGAGGGACGGCAATAAAGCAAGATGGCTGCCGTGGGGTGACTATATCGCTAAAATTACCCCATTGCTTCTGTTTATTTTGTATATAATGCGATTCATTATAGTCACTTTTTAACAAACATTAATTTAAATAATATAATAATAAAGTGTCAGAATGATTATGAAGGGCGGAAAAATATATATTTTTCCTTTATTAAGGAAAGCAAAACAAACAGCACCAATCATACATTACATACAGCTATTACAGTTAAGTAGATCATAAACCAGCAAAGTTTTCACTAATACATCTACACTTAAAAGGAAAATGTGCACGAAGTAATAAATAAGTAATACCTAATTCACCCCCTACCTAATAAACATGATGGAACAGAACGAGAAACATTTCTGTAGAATAGAATTTAAACGAACGTCCATTTAGCAAGAATACCTACTACTTAGTGTTTTTTTTTTTCACAATATTTGCTGCTATATATTATTAAATAATGAGTATATAGATAATGAATAGAGGAGGCCTATACCAAGAGGCACTCTGAACTACGGGACATCCTATAAACCTTGTAGTCCAGAATAAAACGGCTTATTATTATTATATAGGTAATATAATTCACCCAAGTCTAGAAGTATAAGTATTTTATTTATATCATCACAATTTAACATTTTCATGTAATCCTAAATTACCCGATAATCAGGTTATTTTTAAATCATATTAGCTGGTATCCCTAAATTGATGAATGGCGGCAAGATGGCGGCTCTGTCTGGCCCAACTAGTGTCAAAACTGAAGTTGGGCCCAGTGTTGCCAGAACGTGCTTTTTAGCACGGTTTTACGTGCTTTTTTGGATACGAACGTGCTTTTTATGTGCGCTCCCTAAAAACGTGCTAAAACCGTGCTTTTTTGAGTGCTATGGTGCTTTATGATTTTACTACTAAAAATGTCGTAATGTTGGTTTGGTACTTTCTATAACTGTATTTTTTTTCTAACAACCATTGTGTTAAACAATCTTTCTCTCCTACCTTACGCTTTGATATCCTAAAGTTAAAAGTTATGTTTTACCTGTGGTTGCAGTTGCAGGAAAGAACTTGTTCTGCCACTGCAAGCTCTATCATTCATGTCGTGCAATGTGTACACGATGTAGTATAGGCTCAATACTCTGTATGTGACGAAAATCAGTCAAGTGCGTATCGGACTTCGCACATATAGGTTTCCGAACCAACCGCAAAAGAATGTTGGTTTCAACATGAAAAATAAGGAAATTTCCAATCAAAAAAACCTGTTTTACTAAAATATAAGTATTTCTTGGCAAAATACCGGTAATAATGAACAGTATCACCAAATTTCAAGTTTATGGGTCAATGGGAAGATAAAATAATCTTATGAACAAAATTTTGTGATCGACGACTGACGGACGGACGGACGGACGGACGCGTGAGTGACAGCAATAGGAAACATTTCGACCCTTCGGGTACGGAACCCTAAAAACGTGCTTTTTATTCCAAAAACGTGCTTTTTTGGACACCCGACCGTGCTTTTTGACGGAAGTGCTCTGGCAACACTGGTTGGGCCAGACAAAAAAAAGTAGCACGGCGACAAAGACAGCAGATACTCCATATCTCTCTGTCGCACTTACCGAGATTTGTATATGGCCGTCTCGCTTGATCACGAACACGTGGTTTGCGTGTCTCGTCTGGTAAGTCTGTGCTACTTCACTATTGACAATTGTAGGGACCGTTCGGAAATTCGAAATGACACATGTATTATTCTGTTAAAATCGAAAATGAGAACATGAAATTTCAACATAGATGTTGAGTTTAATAATTATTTAGAACTATCATGAATTTGTTAAATACTTTACATGTACTTATTAAGCATTGAACAGCATCGCCATAATACTCCAACCCACCTCTAAGTTATCAACAGAAAACAAATCCTGCCAGCTGTCAGAAACTACTTTTTTTTTTACGGAGCGGAGGTGTAATTCTCTGGTGTAATTTGGAATTTACCTAGGTAGAAATTAGAAGACAAACACCAGCAAGAACCAGGACAAATATAAAGTAAGATTATTTGTTCTTCATAAATAGGTGCTACATTTTATATGATGTACTTAATACGTTACTTTTGTAGTGTACTTATCTATTGCGCTTGACCGGCTAGCCACAGTAGCCACAACAACAAAATAGCCTGGATGATGTCATGTATTTTTTTTTCGTACTTACCATATCAGAGTTGTTTGATTGCCAAACTTAATTTAACTTAGTTTAATTAATAAGGTTAAAAAACATCTATGGAAAAAAAAAAAAAAAAAAAAAAAAAAAATAAGGTTTATTGTTGATTTGTTAAACTTTGTCGTTGTCGTTACCTACTGGTCCGAAGGAATTTTATGTAGCCTTGATACTACATTTCCTTTTTAGGGTTCCGTAGTAAACAAGGAACCCTTATAGTTTCGCCATATCCGTCCGTCCGTCCGTCCTTCCTTCCGTCTGTCCCCCGCTGTTCTCAGTAACAGTTTGTTAGAAAGCTGTAATTTGGCATAAGTCAATGACGCCGACAAAACGGTCGAATAAAATTTTGAAAAATATTTTTTTTGGATTAGCTCCCCTACATGTAAAGTGGCGGTGGTGCGATTTTATTAGGGTTCCGTACCCGAAGGGTCAAAACGGAACCCTATTGGTGACGCCCAGATGTCCGTCCGTCGTCTGTCACACAGGTTTTACAGCCAAACGGTTGGAGCTACGGGCTTCAAATTTACACAGTATAAATAAGCATCTTGATGGCCCAAAGCCATACGAATAGTCAAAACTTATTTTTAAATGTTTTTAAGGGGGACTCCCATACAGCTAAAGGGGGGCGCGAAAACTTTTTTTATCCTACCCTATCGAGTGGGGTATCGTTGTTTAGAGCTCATTGAGTAGATATACTTACTATATTTTTAATTAAAAAAGATATTGGAAAACAAAGGAATGGGAAGCCACTAAAGTCATCTTCTTTTGTTCCGATGAATTTTTTAACTTCCCAAATACCTATAAACTTAAAATTTGTTAATAATGTTTGTTATTACGTATATTTTACCAACAAATACTAATATACTGATAAATTAGATTTTTTCTTTGAAATTTCCTTATTTTTCCTATAAAAACCAACTTAACTTTACGGTCGGTTCGGAACCCTAAATGTGCGAAGTCCGACTCGCACTTGGCCGGTTTTATACGAATAGTGCGTATTTATTGATATACAGCACCTCAATTTTTTTAAAGACTTTTAAACGTTATAAGGGCTTATCCAGAAATCACGCGAGGTTTTTTGGGCCACTTAGACCCCCCTCCCCCCTTGGTGATCTTTGATGAGGACCCTCCCACCCCCATGGAACCTCACGTGTATTTTTTGAATTTATCACCACCTATGAAGTTTTTTAAGAAAATGGAGTATATTAATTGATGTTCTGCTTATTTTGGTAGGTATATGCGTTATGAAAACGTGATTTTAAGAAAATGTTACATGAATAGATATCATTTCTCGGTATTACTAGGTGCAGAGCAATTATTTTTTTCGTAATTTCACATCATTTTTATGGAGCAGTTCATCGAATGCACTATCTTACCAAATTTTATAGTTGTATAGTCTCCGAGTAAATCGGCTGTGACATATGGACGGACAGACATGACGAAACTATAAGGGTTCCGTTTACATGTGGCGAATTAATGATGTCCCGCTCAGTATCCAACCTCTTTCATACAGGTGTGTAAGTGTAAGTAATTTTATAGTAATAATTAAAAAAAAATGTTTAATATTATTTCCACTTTCCATATTGAATAGTTTATTTTGCAGCTTATTTACTTTACCAAATTAATTCATTTTCAGATGGCATCTCTGAGAATCACCTTGACGGGTAATCTAGGCGAGCGGCACCGCTACCTCAACGGCGTAGTCCACGACGCTCACCAGCGACATGCGCCACTCCACTCCATCCCAGAGGACTCCGCTATAGAGCGGCTAGTCAAAATAGACCTCGCTTCAAAACAAAAGAACATCGACTACATTCTACACACGCTCAAGGACGATGACATGCTGTACGTGAGCAGAGCCTTGAAGAGCGTGTGGCTTTTCCAAACAGAACACTCAAACATAATTAATCCGAGTTTCTTGGAGCATGAACTCTTCCCACACATGAGATTGCAAGCTGTGAACAAAATGAAACACTGGATTCATAGGAATTTACGAGACCCACACAGATGCAGCGAATTTTACATGTTTTATAAGGACAGGGACTTCAACATAGCCGCTAAATTTCTATGGTATTGTTCCAACGAATATATATTAAGCGAAATTACTAACATCTTGGATAAAATTACCCCAAAACATTTGAAAATACTCAGTGAAAAAGTTCCAAAAGTCACGCAGCTTTATTACGAAAATTTGAAGCATAATGAAACTGTTCTTAAATATTATCTAGACAACGACATACATTTTTTTACGAATGCAAAGTTTCTCTTAAAATCGGATCCAGACGTGTTCTTTTTCGTTATAGAAAACTTTTTTGTTAATAAGAAATTTTCGCCATTCAGTTCCGAAATAACAAAGCATACAATAAGAAACCACAAAAACAGATTTATTTTAAAACCAGAACTGTATACTGCGTGGTTCCTTAAGATGAAAACTCTGGCCAAGTATTTGGATTCAGAAGAAGTCAAAGAACTCGTACTGAAGTTAGCGAAGGCGGAGTTTCTAGGATCTTGGTTCTCATACAAACGTGTAGAACCTTTAATAATGAGCCTCAGTATAGAAGAAAGAAAGGCCTTCAAGAAATTGGTGTTTGTCGATAAATCATTCGGGCCCACGGTTAAAGAATGGCCGTATCCAATACCCGTTCCGCCTAAGTCAAAAGTCACTCAAATAGCATTATTCGAAGATCAACAAGTCGAACCACACAGAAGTTATAAAAGATGTTTGATGTCATGTTCAGCTCCTCGAATATTGACACTATTAGATCAGCTATTCGACCAGTACCGCTTCACTAGCTTCCAGCAAACGTTGTTTGAGCTCCGTAAGCGATTACGAGCCGAGAGTTCCGCACAAACTCGGCAGTATATGCTGCTAGTTCTTGTTAGTAAGACCGGTGGGCGAGCGGAGCATTTGGCTACACTCTTAGACCTCCTATCGCAATACAAAAACGAACCGGTGCACATCCGCGCAGCCATCGTCAGAAGTTTGGTGAAGCGAGCGTTCGTCTGGCGGTTAGCACCCGAACAGTGGGACAAACTTTTGAATTGGGGACACGGGCTTGGTTTGGATGGAAGTCTTCCCGAACCAAGCTACAGCGAATATCCGCAAGCAGACGCCCGTGACATGATTTTGACGAGCATGCGAACAACGAACAATGCAGAACTCTTCAAAGGAAGTCACGAAGGTGCTTTTGTGGGAAATCGTTCTGAATCGGCAGAAGCGGCTTGCAATGAAGGCTTACATGCTGTAATCATACGTGAGTTACTCGCTAATATAAAACCAAAGGACCCAATTTGGAGAGCATTTTTGGATAAATTTTCCTCTCTCGCCGAATATGGGCTCTCTTCACATGAACGGAATTGCATTCGCACTCGTTTACCAACATGGCTCTTGGCTGACGCACAGTCTCGTCCTGAGGTAGCCGTAAATCGATTAAATTTCTTGTTGGACACACTATCTGCATACCAAACTCGCTTCGATGAATTCCCTGGCGCAATAGAAGCGATTATGGTAACTGCTAAGAATGATTTTGTACCCGCAAAGGGCCTATTAAATCGTCTCTATAAAGCTAGAGCAGGCAGGAAAATACTAATAAAAGAATTCTTTGATATGATACAAACAGATGCCTCTTATGTAAATGCTTTGAGGCATGACACCTCTATTCTGGAAAACACTGAGAGATTCAAAAGACTGATTGAGAACAAACACTTGAAACATGACAGGTTTTTGAGGAAGTTGGCGATTTTTTTCACGGAAAAGGATGGTTTAAGCGAGAGATATTGCGATACCTTAAAACTCCAAGCCGCTACTGATCCCAACAAGATACTTGCGCGGTCTCTAGCATTACTCAATGGCTCAGATTTTGTGACACTATTGAATGCTTTTGACGCTGCGCCTCCCAAAACGCCGGAGCGACAACTAGCATCCGCTTTAAGATCTAATGCGCACGTTGTTAGGCCTCTTTTCGATTTGGATTCTTTTGAATGGCGCAAAGCGGGAGCCAAGGCTGTAGCAAATCACGTAGCGACTTGTCGACAGAAGGATGTGGAACGATATCTCCCAAAAGCTCTGTCATGGAGCCGTACGCTGCGGTTGGCTCTGGTGCTGGCGAAACGAGTGAACAAGGAACATGAAGCTTACGGCGTTTTGGCTTCTAAGAGGCCTGGCGCGGCCCTTAAGGCTGCATTAAAATATTTCAAGTGTCAGGGTGATAAAGTAGACACGCGCATTTGGCACACCGTGAAACATTATATTGCGAAGTATGATCAACGGCGATGTCATTATTCCATCACTAGAATAGGATTTATACCCACAACTATAAAACCGGAATATTGTGTTTTGGTTTACAAGGTATATAAAATGTCCTCCAAAGAAACGGCGTTATCGATTCTCTACAAAATAGCTGACATGCTAGACGAAGTAGATGATCAATTCCTTCTCGAAGACGTTGAAGATTATTTGCGTGATGAATGCACAGAAAAGATAATCTTGAGAGATACATACCACGACCAACGTAGTTTATATGTGTACGTTACGATAATCGGGCGATATTTGTTACTGAGCACTTCCAAAGAAGTGTTTGAGGAACGTTTCCAACGGATAGGGAGACTTTTTTTCAAACGCGTTGAAAGTTTATGGAAGAGAAGATATGAGGACACTTCGTCAATCGATAGAGTTGAATGTGATCTATTGGACAGATTTATTTGTTCATTAAAATACAACAAAGCATTTTTTGATACAAAATTCGTATCTTGCTCAACTCTCTTTGAAAGGGTAATAGACTGGATGCATTGCTTTTTGCCTATTGAGAAGTGGTTTGAAAAATACGTGGAAGTTCATTTATTGATGATCTACTTTAAGTCGGTGCGATACTGTCTCAAGCAGCGTTCGGAAATATTTTCAGAAGAAGGCGTCAACATGCTGGGAAATGTTTTTGGTAAATTTATTGTAAATGAAGTAGAGGATTTGACCCAAAAATATTATCCCTCAGTAATCGAATTTTACGAGAAAGAACTCAGTGATTTTTTGGAACCATACCGCTTCAAATATCGTGAATGTGACCACAGTATTGAACATTTTTCCAAGGCACTATTGCAAGGATTGCTATCTGCTAACGAATCGGTGCCAGCGTATAAATTGGCTAATAGTATTTACAAAGAATTCAGAAAATGTAATGATATAGATGAAATCGTAAGTTCATTTAAAAAAAGTGAAAATAAAGAAATACGTTTTTATGCTCTGGTAGAAGGTACCTAGGAGATATTAAAGGATCCAAGAAGTATAATTTAAAAAATACATAAAAAAAACAACAGTGAGTCCTAGTTAATTTGGTTATTCCATAGCACGATTCTTCAGAGTAACGTGAAACGAAGGATTGATTCAATGCCGAACTAACCTGTGGGATATATAGGTCTTCTGCAATATGGCACCACTTTCTTAGGTACATTTAAAAAATATATATATTTATTGATATAATAAGAATGTTTTTTATGATACTGTAAAGGTTGTATACACGCCTTTACAAATCTCCTTGTGACGGACTGGCTAGATGTAACATTTTAAATTAGGAATGGTAACGAACAAGATTGCTGAAAGAGGAGCAAACATCTTTCGGATTGTGGCCGCGGTCGAGGGATATTCTAGTGTATTAATCTTAGAATAGATTGGATGTTGGTTAAGATAATATAAAACGTGATGGAGAACTCCGAGAGTATCATTCCGAACCCCCTCCTACCCCTACAATACCATGCATTTTTATCGATTCAAGGATGAGTTTTGTATGCCTCATAAGAATCATCATTATAGTTCTAAAATCTTCCATGTTTAGGCCAGTCAAATCTTACAAGTAAAAAAGCTAAACTTGCAAAGCGCGATGTAAAGCTGCATTTTTGGTACGTTATTATTAGGCTTCAATTGACAATATTTCATAATTTCCAAAAGTCTTAATTCGAAAACCATTTCGGTAAAAACGTGTGAAGTACACAAAAAAAATTTTTTTAGATTTTTTTCTCCGTTAATTTTGGAAAAAATCGCAAATTACTGTAAACCGAAAGTTGACGTCATCTTCCTCGCTGTATTCAGGGAGACCTTAGTACAGAGTACAGACAATCGCTGCTCTGGAGTGGCTCTGGATTCTTGTTGGGAAGATGACGTCATATTTTACTTACGCCCTTTTGGAATGACCTACTTTTCAACGTGTTTTTTTGTATGAAATAATGAGTTAAATTGAAAAAGAAAAAATACGGGTGGCTTAAAATTTTACCTATTTTCTAACTAGTTCATAAAATAAAGTAGTTAAAAATATGAAATGTTGTCAATTGTTGCAGATTTAATATACTTTAAAAATGATATTGATAAGTAATGTCAAAAACCCATAGTTTTTGATTTGAACTACAATAACTGAATAAAGTCCGAAATTTTTACAGTTTTTCACGTATTACGCAGGTAGCACAACTTTTTTTTGCTTGCAAGACGTGGTTTCACACTCCCCTAAGGAGTTCAAATAACATACCAATAATGCAGCTTTACATCGCGCTTTTCAATTTTAATGTACAATTTGACTGGCCTAGTAAGGTTGCTCGGCAACAGATGTAGTAAGAGTTGTTTATAAGCCTCGGCCTTGGCCGACCTTGGCAGTCCAGTAGCCAGATTGATGCAGTACTGACTAAAAATACTGCACGTGAATCTAGAGTCGACAATATTTTGGGTGAAACTGCCAGAGAAGGAGCTGTTAAAGTTTGTCACTTGTCAGACATGTACAACGCTCGACCACCATCACAGCTACTCTTGGAAGGAGGCCCGGCTTGCCACGCGGACGCGTGGCGCCAGTGGTACGCACAGTTCACACTCTTCCTGAAGTCATCAGGAGTCCACAGAGGGGGCTCGGACGTGAAAGCCAGCTTACTACTTGAACTGATTGGGCCAAAAGGCTACGGTATATATTCAGCGTTCCTGTTTGAGAAGGACGAGGACAGTCAAGATTTCGACAAACTTGTTAAAAAGTTCAGTGAATACTTTACTCCTAAACAGAATCCCACTCTGGATAGATATAACTTCTTCACCAGAAGTCAAGTAAAAAACGAAAACATAGACGATTACGTAACTGCATTAAGGTCATTGGCTCAAAAGTGCCAGTTTGATCATTTGGAAGAAGCATTAATAAAGGACCGTGTAGTTTGCGGCGTTTGGAGAGACGACATACGCAACTCGTTGCTTGAAACTAAGGATTTGACGCTGGAAAAGGCTGTGGAAATTTGCAGGGACATCGAAAAGTCAAGTGAAGAGAAGCGGCAAACTGAAGAGGAAGCCAATGGAGTTGCTGAAAGTTTGCCGGAGGAATAAGTCGCTCGCACACGCAGCCTCAATAATAGCCAACCGCCTGGCTTTACTGCATAGTGAGAGTTACATGTCAGATTTACAAGTGGGGCAGAAGGGCATTGAGGGAGTAGGTACTTAGGTAAATAAGAAAATGACTAGCGCAGTTCTTGGACGCGTTAACTACAGACTACAGCTCTTCTCACGATAAAATCCTACGGGCATCCATCTATAGCTTCATCACATCTCACGCTAAGTAGGCCAGTAGAAAGCCAAGTTAAAGATGTTTTGGAATAGTATTAGGTATAAGCAAGATAAGTCAAAATATATAGGCATAAGTAGATTAGTTTTCAACATTAGTACTTTTTCATATAGGTAGATATGTCAATGTATAGAAATCCTTTTGTCAAATCATTAAGTAGTCATCATTAAATAGTATTGGGAATGGGAATATACCAGTAAAAGAAACTTTATTTCAATGTGATATGTCCAGGTCCAAAAGCTACTAAGATATTCCGTGACTCGACCTGCCTGTACCTACGAATGATTGCACTATATCGAACAGAACTTACCAGCTACGGCATTTCAAATATTGCTGGCATTATCTAAGATTTTAGCGTAGGTACTCCAATTATATAATACTTAAAGGAAAAATGGAGTAGGAAACGAGAAAGGAATTGTGATAATAAAACGATAGAATATATGCATTAATTAGGTTCTTATTTAGAAGGCATGTGAACAATGGTCCATCAAGCTCTTTTCCTTAAATTTAAATGCAATAATAATATCGTAATTCTCGAATGTTAACATTTAAACTATCTACACAGTTGCGTAAAACGCTCTACGGTAATAATGAGCATAAAATTGACATTCACAACATTGAGAATGTGGGACTTTGTCACACGGAGACCGGCAGCTTCATTCTGAAAGGTTCTCTCGGACGTCAACCCGTTTCGTGATCGTGAACATGTACGGCGCTAATGTCAAACGAATCGACGTCTCGCTGAAAACATTTCGCAATTGGGTTGCGTTATTATAATACTAGTCTGTTAGGCCGCACGCTTAAAATTTCGGCAAAATATTACAGATGTAGACCAAGCGCTAAAATTAACATCTTAAGTTTTCGTATGATTGTGCATCCTGCACTTAGCATGGCATGGTTGAAAGAGACAAGTACTTGATGTGGACCATAAACCTTATGTGGTTAGCCCTACAGCGCCCACAGAGCTCTGTGTGGTGTCACGAAATCTGACAATGCTAATTTTGTTCTCGAACGGTGTAGACTAGGATCGTTGTTGAAGAAGCAGAATGCAAGAAGCAAATCAAACTCGAAAAAAAAGACTCGATTGTTATGATTTTTTGATAGGTATGTTGTAAAGGATAAATGATCCCTACGGGTCGTAGAAAAAAAATCTTTGTACCCAAAAGTTTTAGCATATTTTGTATTCTTATTATTTTTATACAACATATGAAAAAACCATACTAGGCTCACTGCCAGTGCCACTAGGCACTGGTTCCGTGCACTAGACTAGTCTAGCGTTAGCAACTTGATTGCATAGACTTTGAAAACGACCAATAAATTGGACTGGTTTTGAATGGGACGAATTATTTGCAACAAATACCACATGATCAAAAACAAAACAGTCAATATACCTAGAAATCGGATCGGATTATTGTTTCATCGATTTACCTATATAGAAATCGGTCCCATTGCAAGTTAGGTATGCAAAAAGGGTTCTCTGCTTACGTCACATTGTTATTTCTGGTACGGACCGTACCCTTACCATGAGTTTGCAATGTTTACATTGCCGTACTTGCTATAGCGACTGCGTAAACGATCTAGTAGGTATGGACAAAAGTACAGCGCCTCTGGCGGTTACGCAATAGAACTAAGAATCGGCATACTAAATCGTTTACGCTGTCGCTAGCGAGTAGGTACCTACGGTCATGCAAACATTGCAATCTCATGGTAAGGGCACCGACAACTTCACGCGTAAACCCACAGTCAACAGACTAGCCGCTCAGTACCGACATCTGCATAAATTGCCGAGCTACCGAGATAAAAAATAAAAGTGTCAAGCAGCGCAGCATGTCAAATTAAAACTTGTGATCTCCGCGCGTGTCCGCGTCCAACAGAGGGTCGGTCTCCTCGTCACACCGCGAGGAGCGCGAGCCGTGCCGCGTGGCCGACACGCGCTGCGTCAAGTGCAGCAGGTTGGGCACCAGCGCGCCGCACGGCGTCGCCGGCGCAGACCGCGACGACACTCTACACCCGGGAGACACTCTAGAACTCCTAATCGGATAAGCCACTGACAAAGGCATGTATAAGCTCGTCTTTCTCGCCTTTGGAGTCTTTTTCAAACTGTCTATTCTCCGATGCCGGCGCTCGTCGCTCGGTCGCCTTAAGGTGGATTCTCTGGACTGCGTCGGGGATGTGGGCTGCGGCGGGGACTCGCAGGCGCCGGCGAGCTCGGTGGAGGGGCAGGTGAAGAGGTGGCGCAGCCCGTAGGCCTCGTGCTCGTAGTTGTCGTCGCGCGCCGGCGAGCGGTGCGCGGGCGGCGACGCGCCCAGCCGCGGCTTGCACGCCCCGTCGCAGTACAGCTCGCAGTCGATCAACTCGAGCTCTAGCTCGAAGGAGGGGTCCTGCTGCAAACAGACAATATTTCGATTACTGTTTGTATGAGTGAGGTGATAGTTTCTCTCAGAATGCTGAAGGATTTCTGGGCGCAGATTTGAAGACGGAATAGCACCGCGGGGGATCCATGATCCATGTGCGTGTACAAAGATAAGAGTAGTGTTTGATGCCGCAGTGTATTTTCAAAGGTCTTACCATGGGTTGCACTGGCGATGTGACCAGGTTCTCCCTGAAAGCAGTAGGTTCCCTGGGCGCCGCCTCGGGGACGGTGCGGGAGCGGGGCGGCGCGCGGGGCTCGCGCTCGGTCAGCGAGGACAGCGAGCGTAGCAGGCCGCAGCCCGGGAACGACTCCAAGTCCGTGGAATACGGAGGCGGGACGATCGTATTTGCCTGCGGGAGTTATACGGAGATCTTTTACAACATTATAAGTGTTTTATTTACGTAACGCTACTTGGCTTGGGCACACGCAGCGCCGGACCTAGCCCTAGATCCGGGTGGGGCGAGATGGTCTTTGGGCGCCCTTTGGTATGAAATTTTTCGACGTTGCTAGTTTGGCGCCCCTTGACATCCCGCGCTTGGCGCGCCTTGACATCCCGCGCTTGGTGCCCATTGACTTCCGGCGCCTGGGGCGACATATGACAAAACTTACAAAACATCAACTCACTTCATTTGCTGCGTTGCATATGAAACTGGAGTTGAGAGATTCCGCAGTACTCGTCGCTGATATAGAACCTGAAACAAAACCCATTTCAGTTAACTCAGACAAAGACTGTAAGTTCCTTAACAGACCAACTGATAATGATAACAAATCAGCATTCAAGTGAAGATAATATTTTGAAACAATAAAACATCAGTTTCTTCATCGCCTGTGCTCACTAACTGAGCGCTTCCCGGCTTTGGTCCGGACGTGACTCTTCCCGATTGTTGGAAACACAAAATCCAAATGGCTGGCCACAAAACTTAAGTATTTATAGGTTCTGGGGCCACCATCTAGTTGCACACTAACTTTCACGTAGAATATCTCTATAAACATTAGCACTATTGTCAGTTTCCCTGCCGGCGCCAGTTTCTGGGTAGTCTGGGTTGAAAAACGGGATAAAACTTAAGCTACAGTTCTTTTATCTCACGAGCGCGGCGGGTCGGCCATTATTGTAGTTGTGACACATACGAATACATAGGCATGTATAGCTCAACAGTCAACACAACCACAACAAAAGTACTCTACGAAGGACAACTAACTGTAGTAAGATTCAGGCCGGCGAGCCTCAGGCCGCCCTGGCGCCGCTTCAACACGTCCCTCACCGGAGTCAACATGTCTCGTCTCGCTGCTAGTGCCGGACACAACGAGCGTCAGACTAAACTTACTTGAAGCTGCAGTAATTTGATTACGCGCTATAAGTCCATTTGAGTAATTGTTCACAATAGGATTAGTGTGTTCGTATAAGTCATTTAATTAGTTTGCTGTTGCAATGTAACCCGTATTGCTTCGAAACAAGTGTCATGGTTGGTATAAGGAGGTCTTCCTCAACCACGTGGTTGGGATAACGATGTAAAAAGAAAGCTGGTCATCGGGACGGCGTACCGGCCTCCTTGGATGGATGTAGACTTGTTCCTGGACGCGGTTTCTGACTCCATTAGCTCTATACCTAAATATGACCATTTAATTTTTCTGGGCGATGTAAACATTAATTTATTGATTAGCAATAGCACTAACAGTATTAAATTTAATAACTTTCTATCATGCTTCAGTTTGTTCCAGCTAGTAACACAACCGACTCACTTTACAGCCACTAGTCAGACACTAATTGACGTGGTCTGTACTGACCTGAAGGCTAAAAATTTAATTGTAGACCATGTGGGCTCCCTTTTTGGACACTGCCTAGTTGTGAGCCATTTTAATGTTAAACATGAGAAACCTAAACCTTATAGCATAAGTTATAGACCCTTGAAAAATATCTGCTTTGATAACCTAGATGCGGACTTGCAGGGTGTGAGGTGGGACCTTATTTCTAGCCTACCTAATGTTAACGATATGGTCAGTGCATTTAGCCTGGTAATAGTTGAACTATTTAACCTTCACGCACCCATAAAAACCACTGTAATTCAGGCGCGCTCTTATCCATGGATTACTGACACGGTCAAGTTAATGATGAGGCTCCGCGACGACGCCGCGGCGGACTATCACTGCACCCCGTCTGATGTGAAAAGGAAGTATTATAAGGACTTAAAATCTATTGTGAATAAGGCACTGTTTCATGAAAAATCTGCCTACTTTAGGCAGAACATTAATAACAAAATTAACGACCCTAAAACTCTGTGGAAAAACTTGAAGTCTAATATCTTACCTAAAAAAAATACTGAATTACCAACAACCTTGAATGACCCAACTGTTATAAATAATCATTTTTTGAGCCTACCCAGCACTTCAGGAACATCACTGTCACTACTCACTTTCTTCGAGTTCCACAAATACAGTGACTCAGTATTCCATTTAGAAACTATTAGCCCAGATCAAATGTACAGAATATTAAAAAATATTAAATCGAATGCTGAAGGATATGATGGTATAACCTTAAGTATGATTAAACTAACTCTCCCCTATACTGTAGATATTATAACCAAGATTATTAACACTTCCTTTTTAACATCCACTTTTCCAGACCTGTGGAAGATTGCAATTGTGCGTCCGCTGCCTAAAAATTCAAATCCCTGTGAGCTTAAAGATCTTAGGCCGATCAGTATATTGCCTTGTCTATCTAAAATAATAGAAAAAGCTGTGTGTCAACAACTTACACATTACCTGGAGAGTAACAATATCTTACCGGATGTGCAGTCAGGTTTTAGAAAGGGCCGTAGCACTGTGACTGCCCTGTTGGATGTCACTGACAACATTCTGTGCGCTCAGGATCAGGGAATGTGCACATTGCTGGTAATGCTTGACTTCTCCAGGGCATTTGATTGTCTGAATACTGATATACTGCTGTCCAAACTTAGCTTCTACGGCTTTGACAGTAACGCATTGGGGTGGTTTAATAGTTATCTTAGTTACCGGTCCCAGTGCGTTAAAATCAATCAACTTGATGGCAGTATACTGACTTCGGACAGGGCAGGCCTTGCTAGTGGTGTTCCGCAGGGATCCGTGCTCGGCCCGATCCTGTTTATTTTGTACACTGCTGATATAGGATCACACATCACACACTGCAAGTTTCATATCTACGCAGATGACATACAAGTTTACATCTCATGCAAGCCCTCTGCAATTAATAGCGCCATAGAGAAACTTAACCATGATCTCACACAAATAGCATCTTGGGCTGCCGCGAATTGCTTAGTACTCAATCCTGACAAAACGAAATATCTTGTTTTTGGCAGCAAGCAACAGGTAGATAGGATCATGCCTACAATAGATGTTAAGTTAATGGATAAACCTATTGAGCGGGTATATGAATCACGCAACCTGGGCCTCTTATTAGACTGTGGCTTACGCTATGAGAAACATATAGCTAATGCGGTCGGTAACTGTTTTTATAAACTTAAAGTGTTATATAGAATTAGGCCCTTTATTAACGAGAGTTTACGTATGGAGTTAGTGGAATCACTTGTCTTATCTAAGCTTAATTATGTGGACACTGTGTTTGGTCCAAGACTTCTTGCAAAAACAAAAAAGCTCATCCAAAGAGTCCAAAATGCCTGTGCGCGCTTCTGTTTCACCATTCCGTTGAGGGCTCATGTTACACCTTTTCTGAACAGACACAATATTCTCAAAATGCACCATCGTCGTAAGCTTCACTTGGCCTGCTTGCTCTTCGGAGTAGTTAACTACAAAGCCCCTAAATATCTCTTCGAAAAGCTGTCTAGCGCCAGGCTGCGTGGTGGCCGGCAGTGCGGGTTGCAGTTGCTAACTCCTCGCCATGCATCTGCCGCTTTTCGTGGTAGTTTCCGATATGCAGCGACCAAGTGTTGGAACTCAATCCCTCCGCCTATTCGATGCCTAAAACATATTCAGTCTTTTAAAATTAATCTTAAGAAATTTATGCTCGAACATCAAAAGAGAGAGGAAAATTGCAGATTGGAAACTAGTTGTCTTTAACAATAATGTATTCCATTATCATTTCTTACCGCTGGGTTATGCACCATTTTCATTGCGATGTTGATTGATTATCATTCTCTGTCTTGTTTTGTGACTACGACGCAGACATTTCATTTCTTTATTTGTTTAGTTCTTATCAGTAATGATAATATTGTCATTTGTCATGACGCTAACTTAACGCCTCCATTTACATTTCACCGATTTCACGTCACGTGTCACTGTCAGTATACTTTTAGTTATTATCCGCTGGCGCTAGTTGTTGCGACTTGTGACAGACCACAGATGTCTGTAATAAATGTTTATCTGTTTATGGTCGCGTTCATGTTTGTTGTGTTTGAATGTTAGTGAATAGCGATTGCGTGCGAATTTGTTAATTATTTATGTTTTTATATTGTTTGTTTTTTGTCCTTCGTGGCTTCACGTGGTCCCAAAGGAAGACCAGCGCTAGCCAATGGCTAGCACTATGCTGATTTGGGGCCATTTCGTGGCTATGTTCTGTATTGTGGTGTTATGTTTATATTTATACTGTTTTTTGTGCCACGAATAAATGTTTTTCTTTCTTTCTTCTTTCTTTCTTTCTTTCTAAAACGCAATAACTTCGGAATAAAAGGCAACAGATTTGAATACCTAATTAGGTAACCTATAAATTATGTAATAAAACTAAGAGGTCACCTGGCGCCCGAATGACGTAGTTCCTGAAGTAATGCACCATCAGATAGTTGCCGCCGGACTTGTCCCCTTCCTCGCACGTGATCACCAGCGGGAATAGGTCGGGCTTGCTTGTCACCTGAACCAAAACAAACACATTTTTGTGAGTGTCTCGCAGTACCAGTAGCTTCTGGAGTACCACTAGACGTACCACTAGTTCTCATATAATCATAATTTTATTCGTGACAACACACAAAACATAGTATTAAAATAAACTAAGAAATAGGAAATGCCGTGTCACGAAAGCAGTGCCGTGTGAAGTTCTCGATTACCTACGGCCGGGCTAAGTGCAAGAGCAAGAGCTGATGCACACAAATGTTAATCACGCTACTGACCTGAGCTGGACTTAGTGTGCGCGGGATGCGGCGGTTTTAGAGCTACCTATAGCACGTAACGACGTGCACGAGGACGTGAGGATTTAAAGGCCCGACCACCAGCGGCCATCCGCTATAATTATGTCAGAAGAGAGCTGACCTGCGGGATGTTTGCTCGCATATTCAAGACAAAGATAGGTTACCTATAAGTATCAGTCACATGAGAGCTTACGAACGACGCTCTCACTATAGTGTCAGCAGTTTATTTACAGTTGCCGTGGTCGAAATCGGCCAGGATAATGATGATGAATGGCTGTAGTCCGGTTGTTCGTGAATAGAGCTCACTTCGTCGTAAGGCGGCGGCGCCTGGTGGAAGGAGCCGCAGCGGCTGTAGCGCGGCGGCGGGTACACGGAGCCGGCCGAGTCGCGGTCGGAGGCGGGCGCGCGCGCGCAGCACGACAGCGAGCACGACAGCGGCGCCGAGCCGCGCCGGAACACCAGGCACCACACGCAGCACACCAGGATGCCGCCCAGCGTGCCCAGCAGGAACAGGACCGGCCTGGAAATTACATCAAAAACAGGTACAGTCGGCACGAGCCGTAGAATTTCAAGTTGGTTCTTTATATTTTCAGTCGCATCCAACAGCAGAGCGTTAGGCGCCGAAGGCCTACGCGTATTCGGTAAGCCTTTAAAACCGAAAATTGTTTATAAATTGCAGTGTTGTTACGCAAGGTGGACTCTTCGCAAATGTTCCGGTCTAACACGTGCGAGTTGGCAATTAACCATCCCGCTCTCTACGGAAGCTCTGCGCGTAGTTCGTCAATATTCTGTCTCAGATGGTTAAAAAAAACCTAAAGTGCGCTATGAAGGGTCTTTGCAAGAGAACTCACCATTGCGCGTACCACGGGTACCGAAAGGCTTCCCTGGGCTCCTGTTCGCGGCGCGGCGGCGCGGTGGCGGGCGCGCAGCACCCCGCCTCGCAGCAGAGCCAGTGCGGCGGGCAGGAGCGCCCGTCCGCGCACGCCGGCTCGCCGCCTACCCGCTGCAACACCACACAGTATAAGTCTGGATAATAATGATGAATCTCTCTCTATCCGTTTGGCTGTAAAACCTGGGCGTGGCTATAAGGGTGCCTTTCCATAAGGCCGGTCGCACATTGGACACGTTTTGCGCGCGTTCACTGGATACGAATTGGTCGTACCTATTCGCATCCAGTAAGCGCGCTCCCGTAGAACCTTCAAGGTCGGGATCGTTCGCGCGGCTTCGTGCGAGTTCGGACGAGTAATTTTGTACGAAAACGTGTCTAATGTGCGATCGGCCTTAGAGCTGGGCTACGTTGCTAATGTTGCTATGGATGCGAAAAATGCACGGAACAATAACCTCTCCTAATCCAAGGTATTTTCATTCCTGTCTCATTTTCATCAAAGGCGATTTCGTGTGAATAGATTCCCAACGGCCACCAAACCAAACAAACCTGAATGAAGCTTTTCTATGTTAAAAGGTTTTTGACGCAGTGTATACAATTTGGCCTTGCCATTTGAAATAGGATGCTTTTGCGAGATGTGTGGTATAGTTAGTTGACTGCACCATGCTTCTCATATTCTTTTTGTATATAACATATATACAAGTTAATGTCAAAATGCTATGCTACCGAACTAATAATTATAATATCGAAAACCGTAGGACGTAGAATTAAGTACAATAGAAAAGGCACTAACAGAATAAGCCCCTCAATACGTCTTTGTTTTGTAACTTGTGCATGACACTCTTATTACTTTATTAGGTACATTGATTTTAACAATAATGTGATAGAGTCTCTATTTATTTGTATTGTATCTAACGTAACAACTTTTCATCATTGGAGGTCCGACTACACTGGTTAACTGGCGAGTTGCCGAGCGTTGTGAATATGGCATGACTTATTTTATTAGGTTTCGCTGTTGTTGACCCAATAAAATAGGTTTTCGATTACGCGTCGTTTATTCAGTAGCTTTAGTATAAGTTTTTTCAACTAATTCGAACGCGTTTGCGTTTTGTCTCAAAATGTATGAAAACGCTCTCACCGAGTTTGAAATACGCGCGTTCATCGGTTAGCAACAAATGTTATACTCGCTGTTTCAGTTTCCACTAGTGACCACCAGAGGCGCTGTTCACGTTTTCATACCACTTTCATACATTTTGCGACAAAACGCAAACGCGTTCGAATTAGTTAATGTTTCGAAAAAACTTATACTAGAGCTACTGGTCACACGGCGTCGAGGCGCCTCTCTGTTCGGACACCCTAGTTTTTAGGGTTCCGTACCCGAAGGATCCAAACGGAACCCTATTGCTTTGACTCACGCGTCCGTCCGTCCGTCCGTCCGTCGTCTGTCACACAGGTTTTACAGCCAAACGGTTGGAGCTACAGGCTTCAAATTTACACAGTATAAGCATCTTGTTGGCCCAAAGCCATACAAATAGTCAAAACTTATATTCAAATATTTTTAAGGGGGGCTCCCATAACTATATATAGTTAAAGGGGGGCGCGAAAAAAAATTTTTATCCTACCCTAACAAATGGGGTATCGTTGTTTAGAGCTCATTGAGTAGATGGTTACTATATTTTTAATAAAAAAAATATAGGAAAACAGGAATGAGAAGCCACCAAAGTCAGCTTTTTTACGAAATTTTGTGCCGAAGAATTTTTTTAACTTCCTAAAGACCTATAAACATATAACTTGGTAATAATCCCAACAAGAATCCAGAGCCAGTTCAGAGAAGCGATTGTCTGTACTCTGTACTAAGGTCTCCCTGAATACAGCGAGGAAGATGACGTCAACTTTCGGTTTACAGTAATTTGCGATTTTTTCCAAAATTAACGGAGAAAAAAACTTCACACGTTTTTACCAACAAATACTAATATATTGATAAATTATATTTTTTCTTTCAAATTTCCTTATTTGTCCTATAAAAACCAACTTAACTTTGCGGTCGGTTCGGAACCCTAAATGTCCGAAGTCCGACTCGCACTTGTCCGGTTTTTTCGCAATATCTGTATCCTACGCCAAACATTTTGATTTCGAGTGCTGCTTTAGCCTGTTTTCTCAAATAAAGTAACAATTAAGACATAACAATACGTACAAACTTATTATCGGTGAATCACAGTCATCACAGATTAAGAAAAATTCAACATAGTTGACCATAAAGTCATGTTAGCTCATCTTGAAGACGTATTATATCTCTTACTTTAACCGTTGTATGTACTGGTATGTACAAGCCGGATATTACCCGGTCGCGGTCGGCCGACGAACCGGCTATAAATAGGAAATCGATAGGGTGCACCGTGCATCCCGGTTCAACCACCCAGGTCCATGACCATGACATCATACCTTACCCCGTAGAAGACAGAGCTGACTTTTCTTTGTCTTTGATCCTCGAAGAAATGTGAATGAATCGGCGAAAACTAGATCGGATCGTTGTGGCCTTAATAATATAATAGATTTTTCACACCACCTGATCGACGATTTATGTCTTTTCCTTATCTAGGGACCATGGGGTCCCGGACCTTCGGAAGGCATGCGTGGGGCCGAAGCCAACAACGCAGAGACCCTTTAAGATAAAAATAATCTAAAGGCATAATAGCCCTAGGCTTTAGCCGGGTCGGAATGTTGTACTGAATTTCATTATAACCACCTGGTTAATAATAAGATTTAACTTTTCATACCCAGTTCTTATTGTTATGTCCTTAAAGTGCATTTTTAAAACAATAGTGCTGACCAGACACTACGTGTACGGACTAGTGAAACGGACTAGTAAATAAAAAAATTGAAGAAAAAATCAAAAGTAATTTGGCATTGACTGACTGTTTGACGTTGGTGCCGTTTCTGTAGTTGTAATAACTTCGCGGTAGATGTAGCTACGAGCCTCCCTAATAAGGCTTAACCCTTTGACCGCCAAGAACCTATAAAGTGGTTGTGTGTCGTCGTGCCCACCACGCCAACAACCACTTAAAAGGTCGAAGTAGTGTACTTTGATCATGAAAAAAATCATTTATGAACAGTTTTAATTTGTTTTTATTGGTTTAGACATTACACCAAAAAAAGAGCTTGGCGTACTGGGCAGGACGACACACTATCGCTTTGGCGGTCAAAGGGTTAAATAGGTACTTAGTTGACAAAAAGCAGTTTAAATAGTGAATTTATTTACAAACTAGATTCGTCACACAGAAACCTAATTCACAAGATTACCTGCATGACAGAAACCTCAGCAAATTGGTCAGACCCAGATAATTCCAGACGGCTTAACACGCCTAACAGGCTTAGGTAACATAACAGGTCATCGATCATCGACCTACGGCTGGCATCGATAGCCTGTCGCCGGGACGGAGACTAATAAGTACCCAGTGGCGTAGCTAGGTGACCTGTAAGAGCCCTGGGGCAAAAAAATTGGGGCCCCAAAACTGTTTAGGCTTTATCAACATAATTATACAATATCTGGGCGACCGAGCTTTGCTCGGTGTTTTCCCGGGCATGAGACCTAGCTAGGTCGATTGCTTGTCCCCGAAAACCCCCACATACCAAATTTCATGAAAATCTTTAGAACCGTTTCCGAGATCCCCGAAATAAATAAATAAATATACAAGAATTGGTCGTTTAAAGATATAAGATAAGATTTTTTAACACATTCAAATCCCGTGACGATACGTAGCGTCATGCCTCTACGTAACATTTCCGCTGCAGAGCGGAAAAACGCTGCTACGCGCTACGGCGTAGCAGACGTAGCTCTTGTGGGCCGCGAATGGGTAAATGCAAGGGAGTTCCCCGCATATGCGAAATAGAAGCTGAAACTTGTCGGGAATGTATCTGTATTAGGGTTCCGCACCCGAAGGATTCAAACGGAAGGAACCTATTACTGTCACTCACGCGTCCGTCCGTCCGTCGTCTGTCACTCTGATTTACAGCCAAACGGCTGTATCTACATTCTTCAAATTTTCACAGTAACAAGCATTTTGAGGATCCAGAATCATACAATTTGCCAAAACATTTTTTAAATATTTTTAAAGGGCTCATGACAGCTAAAGGGAAGCGTGAAAAAATGACCTACTTACGTATAGATAAATAGTTACTGTATTTTTGTTTAAAATATTGGGAAACAAAATACGACCGTAGCAAAAATTATGACTTTAAAGCTTAATATCACGCCAACATATGGTGTTGGAAACCTTACAGAAAGAGCCATCCATCCCTGTTTAAAAAATGCACCACCACTTTACGTATAGTATAGGGGAAGTACCGTTGTATGGACTTCTCGGTTTCAGGACTTTGTACACGTACACCCTTTTATGAAAAGTGGCGGTATTTTGCGCGGGAAAAATGATCGTCCACGAGGCACGCAGAGCGCATGCGTGGCGCCCGATCGATACAACTGTCAAACAACACTCCACGCCAGCCAGGCTCGTCCATACAAAAACATGCTTATTACTAAGTCATACACTTTTTCTTGACACAGCTTTCAACACGAATACGAAAAGATGAAAAGCGTTTAGTATCTCTATGTATGGTTTATGATGAATGAAAATTTAGTGAATGTTAGCATTTTGTCTTTTGATATGGCAATGACGGGTTTATTATATGTATTTGTGAACAGGTACATAGAAATACAGACGTGGAAAGCGATAATTATTTTTTTTATTTACTTCATTTTGAGAACTTTCGTTCATGTGCTAGGTACTGTTAAATACGGAAAAGCTATACGATTTATCTAGGTGTCAGGTTTATGTTTGTTTTATTTACGTAAAACAAAAGGTTACTTTTTTCGTATTAAATGTCATTTTTCATGAAAATAATTGGACTTAGTACCTATTTTCAAAGAAAATAATGCGTGTAGGTTAACGAACGTGTAGTGTAACCATTGTAACCAACCATACAATAATGTTTGGATTTTCTCTTCTTTTTCGTGGGTTTGATTTGTCGATGCTACTTACTGTGTGGTCGGTGGATATTTACACAATCTACACATTTTACACAAAAGCAAAAAACATATTCCTTCACATTACACTAACATCTAAAAACAGCACGAAATCACTCACTTGTAAAGGGCTGAAAATAAAAAATCCCATTATCGTGAAGGCAGTGGCGGTGAAAATCATGGCTAATATCAAAACATGTTTCAGGCGGGGAGACATGGGGTCACATCGGTGGATGGTGCAGCGATGCACCGCCACTTACGGGAGTGCCATCGCGCCCACCCTTCCCCTCGGCTCGCGCGGGCCTCACTGAGCCGAGGCTCCTCCGGCCAGGCCTGCGAGACCTCCGCGGCGCCACTCACTCGCGCTGGGATCCTCCAAACGGTCGCTCGTCCGCAAATAGCTACAGATCTTTTTACGATGGCCGGTACGTTCCCGCGTCTACAATTTTATCGTCATTGTTATGTTTCCCTTAGGTTCTCCTTATTGCTCTATGATAAGGTTCAAAAATGCGCTGCAACATTGTTGTTTAGGTGCAAATGGGTGTTACGTGTACAAAATAAGAAGATAAGTTATTGGGAGCGTTATCAACGTTGTTTTTATACGGCGTGCGGTAACTTCACGTGGTTTACGCGGTGGTGGGACGTGGCAGGGAACCGAAGTGGCTCTAATGGTGGATATTTTTCCTCGATGTCGCTATTTGTAGTAATGGAAGCAACTGGGAAAGCTTCTTGCGCTGTGTGCCGGTACGTGTTTGTCGTTATTTAAGTTTCACTCGGTTACTATCCGAATGGGCTATACGAGCTTGTGTAATGTAACTTCGTTCGTAAATTACGTTGGAAAGTCCATAAGATATTGTTAAAAAAATGTTAGTTTAGATCTTTGGTTTAGACAGTAGATTTTTGAAGCCTTTTACATATACGTATAAGTAGTACACTACTCTACATCAGTGGCGGAGCGTCCATACAACTCGATTCCCACCGGCTTACCTAATTTTCAGCCAGTGCAGTTCTTTTACTACGGCTCATGAAGTATAAGAAAGGCAAATTATTTCCGGCTTTCCTAAGAATATTTTTGACGCGCCGCCACTGCTCTACATAGTACATTTTGGCAGTACGCAGGGATATTTGATTAGGTAGTAGGTAGGTATATTCCAGAGGTCCACGGAACATGATGCAGTAATTAAAAAGAGATTCCTATATACTGACGACATCACTAGAGCCGCGATGTGGCCACGATCCTACCTACCTATAGTTCTCGTATCTTAACGATAGAACTTCTCGAGTACCTCTAAGAAGGAAAAAACAAACAAGGTTCCTTATTTTAGTCAAGCTTTTGTTAGATCCACACCCTCGAGTGGATCAGGCCGGCAGGACCTCCTGTCCAGCCTAGATTCAATTTGGCGCAACGCCATGCCAGCGGTATTATTTATAAAACAACGTTGTGCATACTCCGCTTTAAGGCATTTGTATACGGTATTGTGCATAAGTACCTACCGAAATTTTGGGCCACTATAGTTTCTTATGGGTCAGGCCGTAGATTTTGCCACTTTACTACGAGTCGGTCGCGCAAAATATTCTCCGAGATGGTCGCGCAGATTGACGCAAAACGATAACGCATCCATTTTGCGTGATCGTTGCGCGACACCTGCGCGATCGTTGCGCGACATTTGCGCGACATAGCGCAAATAAAATCGACAATTACTCAGTAAATTGACTATGTTTTGAAGTGAATTTAACCTTGAAAGATCACGCTCACCTTACTTAATATGCCGCAAGAACAATAACAGATATTAATTCAACACTTACATTGAAATCTCAAAAAATGTGCTCCGCAAAAAAAGTGACCCATTTCACTCCGAAGCACTGCGTCATCGAACTGACGAAAATAACGGCCTCTGTCGCTATATTGACCACAGATTAGGTTAGTTCGGTGTTGCCACTACTCAGAATACAAACTACCCGTTGTTTAACGCCACAAATTGGGGAGATAATGATCTCGCAATAAAAATCACGCACAGACAATGGCTGTTGGTCATTTTATTATAATGCACGAAAAACAATATACTTTCTTAGCAAACACGAAACGATATTTAAAAGGGGGATAGGTAACTATTATATCATAACGTCAAATCAAACAGATAACCAGAAATAGGTATTGTTTCAATTTTATGTTCGCTCAAAGTGCACTACTACCAAGGCGGATTCGCGATTTTTATGAAATTTTCGCCCTTTTTTGACAAATATATCGTCATAACTTTCCAAGCTTATGAATTTATTGTAATATCTCTAGTGACCATGGTTCACCATTTCTTGGGGAATAAAATGCAGTAGTTGATTAATATATAGTATTAATATAGTTAGGAAAAAAAGAGGCGGAGAGTTAGGTTATACAAAAAGTGGCAAAATCTACGGCCTGACCCTTATACCAATTGTCCTTGTACTAGTACAAAATAACCCAACAATTAATTCCCCGAAGCAACTTGCTCGCCGCATATCGGCGCCGCACCGTCTACGTCGTAGCCCGTAGACGCCTACGCCGTAGCGGCTACGAGATCTGATAGCTGACCCAATTTGATTCTACTCCATTTGGCTTACACTATTATACTTTAGGAGGTGTATCTCACCCGACACGTTAGCAATTGGTATGGCAAGATTACTTTTATTGCGCACTTGCTTTGACCCCCTAGGTATTAACGCATGTACATGACATGATAAATGTAATTTTGATAACAAATAAGTCTATTCAAATAGTCTTCTAGGCCTACGCGCAATGATAAACGTCTGCGAACGTGCGATAGTGGTATCTATCATCTCTGTAAAATTTGGTATTCAGAGAGACAGACAATAGAATGTTGTTGTAGACTAGTTGAAGTAGTTAGTTACTGACACCGCCTTATCCACAGCCGAGGCTATAAAGTATAGTACTTTTTCCTCGTTGACGGAATGAGATCAGCAGTTAATTTAATTCGGGTTCAGTTGCTTAATTTGAGGAACTCTATAATAGGGATGTTGACTCAAAATTTATTATTACTCCATACGAAAGAATACATAAAACTATGCCAAATAGTGAAAATCCTATTGAAATATCTCAAAAAATAACGAAACTACAACCGTTAGAATATCTTTAGTTCGAGAGAGAAAGCGCTACAGATCAGTGACGTCACTGACCTCGAGCGCCATAGTAAATGACGATCGTCCAATGCACAGGTGCGTTTTGCGGAACAGGGACAGAAAATGCCCCCTCCTAAAACTTTGAAGACTTATAATTATGTAAATATTTATTCTTTTGAATTACTTTTTTCGCTATTTGATTCAGAATACGATCCTTTTTCGAGAAAATTCGGATTCATTGATTTTCTTATTTGGTGTCAACATCCCTATTCAAGACTACTGGGGGTCAATCACACAATAACATTTCGCATTCCGATTTCGACGCGTTAGGTGAGGCCGTCTTTGGGACGATATTTATATTCTGGTTATATCCGTCCTTCTCATAGTACATACCTCCATGCCAAATTGCATACGGCAAGAAAATAAAAATTGATTCAATTAAGGAAAAGGCAAGGCGTGCAGTGAATACGGGTGCGAAACACATTGACAATAAATTTGGTATGCGATATTCAAGTGGAACATTATAATTCCCAGCGGTACTTAGTCAAGTGATATACCATTCATGAAAGCTGTCTTGTCTAACCTCAAGAGATGGAACTTTGTATGGTGACACAAGTTAATTATGATATGATTTAACTAGCGCCTTCGTCTGCGCGTTGTAACAATTATAGATTCTGCCATGCCGTACGATCTATAAAACCCGTTGGATAGGTAGGTACTTTGGCTAGCAGTACCTGTAGACAGTACGTATAGACGTTTGATCACAACCTAGGCCTTTCGTCTTATTGCCATCGAAAGATGTCGCATGGTGCCGTCGTCGACCCGCCTTTTCTGTGTTCTGATCTACATAGATGACAGTGTAACAGTAGCTCTAAAACACTAATTCGAACGCGTTTGCGTTTTGTCTCAAAATGTATGAAAGTGGTATGTAAACGTGAACAGCGCCTCTGGTGGTCACTAGTGGAAACTAAAACAGCGAGTATAACATTTGTTGCTAACCGATGAACGCGCGTATTTCAAACTCGGTGAGAGCGTTTTCATACATTTTGAGACAAAGCGCAAACGCGTTCGAATTAGTTAATGTTTCGAAAAAACTTATAATCAAAAACCTACTAATCAAAAAAATATAATCGTCCCTAATCATTATTATTATTTTGGTGGGATATCTTGGAAGGTTTTATATCTTTTTCTTTATTGCTATAATCGGGGTGACTTAGACTAGAACTCTTAGAGGGTTGTGGTTTTACCGCTGCATGAAAAAGTAGCGATTATAAGGAAAACTGTTGAATTGCATTGTATTGAAACAATTAATTAGGGTAACTACCATTGTATTATACGTTGATTTTTACAAATACAGTAAAACTTGTTAAATTTGCGATTTTAATTACTGATTCAAGTAGGTACTCGATTTATGAAAATGTTAGGCGAAGTAGAATAACATGGGTTTGTTTTGTAGATACATTAGATTGGTGTTATAATGTTGGTATCATAACTAACATTATTCTAAATAAATAGAAGAGTTGCCGGCTTGCTTCTCCAACAGGCGCGCGATGGTCTTCAACACCAGGGTCTGCTCCTCCACGGCCTGTGCCGCTCGCTCTTGCAACTTTTCCTGCCGTGTCACAGATGACAGTATCTCTTCCAGCAGCCGTGTCTGTGTGTGGCACGAAACTATGGAAATGAGTAAAAAGATATGTTTTATAGATATCAACTTGTATTTTAATTTAATTTTGTTTAAACTGCGGTCCTTACGCGGCCGCGTGTGAATTACTGTTATCAATACCGATTTAAAACATTATTTTTAATAACAATTGAAACCAACTTCATTTGATGTTATCCTAATGGTTAACACCGATGTCCGTCACGCGTACCTAATGAATACCATTTTCTAATAAATATTACCATTTTCGCAGTGTCGGGATGTAATAGCATCCACGTCGCAGGTCGCACTTGCACGCAGGTTGGTATTGCTCGACAGAGGGTCTTTCTCTCCCACGTTGTTAGAAACCTGGGTAAAAAATAAAACATTCAAGCTAAGTTAATAATAGCTAGGTTTTGGCCAATGAAATATGAGATAGAGATTCACTTAATGGCCATGTATATGGAGATAAACATTGCTTGATACTTTTACTTGATACGTAAATAACGTATCAAAAACAGGATTTACTAAATTGCAACAAAGTACATTACTTAAATTACTACTCCTATATTAGACTTAGAATATTGAAGTATCATAAAATTCATAAAATTATGTTTGGTAATTTTATTGCATTATATGTACTGAACTTATTTATTTATTTATCGTATGGCAATATCAGCAATTATTTTAAACCGTAAGATCTAGCAACTGAACTAAGTGGTGTACCTATACAAAAAACATTATTTTTTTGCCCACGTATTCATTAGAGATATTAAAAGTGTTACAACACGTAGAATAAATTTGAATTTACTTCTTTTCTACTTTCAATATTCATTAGCCAGAAATATAGTCAGGTCAAGCGTCCACTACACACATATCACTAACTTCTACAACTTTTGTTGTCTTCTTCTTCGAGATCATGCCTGCATCAAGGGCCGCGTGTTTGTTCGCGTTTTGTTTCAGCGCCTGTAAAACAAATAATAAATGATAAACAAAACTGTAAACCACAAACCTTAGAATGGAAGTAAATAAACAGGCAGTATCTACATCTCATTACCTTATTAACAATATGAAATGCAATTGTTATCTTATCAAGGTGAATTCACTTTCTTATTTGAAACTTACTTACCGGGACATAATACATAATATCGCGTTCGTCTGGATCTGAACATAATTCTTCTTTATGTTTTGGCTTTAATTTTCGGCCCCTAGAAGATCTTGGAGCTGTGTCATCATTTTCTAAAATATTATTTGGCATAAATACAGTAGCATCTTGACAAATCTCCATTTGAATATCAACTGGTGATAATTTCACGTCAAAATCCTGTAACGTCATTTCATCCTCCACCCGCTGTTCACTGCATACTTTTTTGGTATTTAGCTGTTCTTCTTTTGCTAGTTTGTTTTCTATACTTGTCATTTCTCCATCAAAGTCATTGTCACTGTATTCATCGCCCGATTCTACTTCTTTTTTTACTTGAAGTATGTACACTTCAGCATCACTCTTTTCAAATTCTTCTTCCACGTCTTCGATAGTTGTTTCATTGTAATCAGGCAATTGTGTTAATACTTCAACTGGATTAAGTGGATTTATTCCAGTTTTCTTGAAACCCTCCAGGACTTTTTCACTTATATTATTAGTAACTTTTTCTATTATTTCATGAAATTTTGCTTTTACAATCTCGGGTTCGATGCCTTCTCTTATCCTTTGATGCCCTATGATAGCCCATGCCGAATAAATTAGCTGCGAAAACGAATTCAGAGGCTGGGTTAAATTACCGGACTTGTCTGGCAAAAACACAAAGTTTATGTCGTATTCTTTGCAAATTTGAATAAAATCCAAAGAAATGCGTGACGAGAAATAACCACCAATTAAGCACTTTTTGCCTGATTTTCCTTCGTAAAAAGGAAGAATGACAGTTTTAAACCAATCTTCAAAAATGTTTGCGTTCAGCCTTTTTCTCGCTTGGTGTGATTGCTTAGTCATCATCGACCTTCTGGGTCCTCGCTCGTAACATTGTTTCTCTTTATACGAAATGTAAGGTTTTAGCATCTCTCCAGAAGCTGAGGCGGCTAGCATCGTAAATATGTCATTTGTTTGAGTTTCTTCTGACTGCTTCTTGTTATTTTCTATACTGTCGTCGGTAATAAGAATGTCGTCGTAACAGACTATGTTGCCCGGATCCAGATCAGTTAGCATTCTCAATTCATGGAAATAGCTCAAAACAGCTTCTGCCGTGATTGTTCCATCATCGTTAAGGCTCTGAATAACTTTTTGCGATATACTGTCTTCATGTCTCTTCACGAACTTTGCCACTAGTTCTTGCCCGGGAACATTGTTCTCAAGTTTTCTTTTTGTAATTACCGGGCGTCTATCAAGATAAAATTTTATAAGTATTCTTAGATCCCAGTTCTGCATATGATACTGCCAAGGGGCGCAAGCGTGTATGTACTTTACGATATGTTCTTCTCTTTCTGAAGTGAACGCTGTTTGCCCGCCCATGACTTTTGTTCTTTGTAGTTTAAGGCGTCCATGTAAGCAAGATTTGCTTATATTATATTTCCTGGCAATGTTACTTATTGAATCATGGCCTTCAGCATATTCTCTAAATGCTCGTTTCATAAGTTCAGGGTCATATTTAGTATATCTTCTATGACCTGGTTTCGGTTTGTAGTTACGCACCATATTCCGTATTCAAATAAGTACTCGGTACTGTAACCAATAAAAAATGACTGTATATTTAAATACCTATAAATTTTATGGTAATTTTTTAAATGTATTGTTATAATGTGATGGGTAAAAGGTACTCGAAATAAATGGTTTTTTTTATACAATGATAACAAACATGGTGATACCTACTGATGAATTTACATGACCGTACTCGCTAGCGACCGCGTAAACATTTGTATGGACAAAAGTACAACGCCTCTGGCGGTTACGCAATGGAACTAAGAATCGGCATACTAAATCGTTTACGCAGTCTCTAGCGACTACGATAAGAGTTTGCGATACAAACTCATGGTAGGGGTACTGTTTTGACTGACTAGATTTACTATTTACTTGTTTCGTCTTTCTAAAAATATGCAGCTTAGTCTTGAGATGGAGCGATAAAACTGGCCCAGGTATGAAATAAACTGCTACCACTACCGTGCTAAATAACGGTCATCATCATCCTCATCAGCCCTCACACGTCCCACTGCTGGTCGCAGTCTACTAGAGTGCGTCTGGGATCACACAAAATGAAGGGTTCCATACCGACACCTACTAGTTCACATTTAAAACCGCTATTTAATACATCGTAGCATAAAAGGTCGTATCTTTATGGGAAACTCACGTCACTTAAGTCGTTTTGTTTGAACAAGACAGTTTTTCAGCGTTTATTCAAAAACCGTTTGACGTAATTAATTCAAACCGAATATTTTTGAAAGTATTTATTTATTTACACCCTCCCAATTTTTTTCAGAATTTTTGACCTCACAGTTTTGAAATGAACTTTTTACGACTTTCACAGCAATTATCTCACCAACGGTTGACTTAAATGGAAAAGTTTTTTAGAAACCGCTATATCATTTTCAAAGACCTATCCATAGATACCCCACACGCCGATGTGCATTGAGTTTTTTTTCCATCCCATACAATGTTTAGGGCCTTGGCAGACGGGTTTTCCACCGCGATACAAGTGGAAGACGAATTTATTTCTTCATAATAGTCCATAAACTATCACCTGACAAAATTTCATGCGAGAGGAAATGACTGATTTTTTTTATTTTTTTTTACATTATCACGTGCTTGGCAGACGGGTATTCCACCGCGCTACAAGTGGAAGACGATTTTTCTTCGTTAAGGTATTTTCTTAACTATCATTTAAACCTACCTAGTTTCAGTCGAGAGGAAATGACTGAATTTAATTATTTTTTTTACGTCTTTGGGAGGCTGCTGCTCCTCAACCCACCAACGGAATGGTGGCAGACGGCCACGGTAATTTTTTATACATCTTTCTTAATCACTCTACAAGTTTTCGTGCGAGAGGAAATGACTGACGATTTTAACCACCTGGCCCACGGTCCATTTTCTGTCTATGTCTATATCACACATATCTTGTTCGAAATCTAATTTACAGGTAGTGTTATGGGTCAGGCCGTAGATTTTGCCACTTTTTGTATAACCTAACTCTCCGCCTCTTTTTTTTCTAACTTTATTAATGACAATATATTAATCAACTACTGCATTTTATTCCCCAAGAAATGGTGAACCATGGTCACTAGAGATATTTCAATAAACTCATAAGCTTGGAAAGTTATGACGATATATTTGTCAAAAAGGGCGAAAATTTCATAAAAATCGCGAATCCGCCTTGGTAGTAGTGCACTTTGAGCGATCATAAAATTGAAACAATACCTATTTCTGGTTATCTGTTTGATTTGACTTTATGATATAATAGTTACCTATACCCCTTTTAAATATCGTTTCGTGTTTGCTAAGAAAGTATATTGTTTTTCGTACATTATAATAAAATGACCAACAGCCATTGTCTGTGCGTGATTTTTGTTGCGAGATCATTATCTCCCCAATTTGTGGCGTTAAACAACGGGTAGTTTGTATTCTGAGTAGTGGCAACACCGAACTACCCTAATCTGTGGTCAATATAGCGACAGAGGCCGTTATTTTCGCCAGTCTGATGACGCAGTGCTTCGAAATGAAATGGGTCACTTTTTTTTCGGAGCACATTTTTTGAGATTTCAAGGTAAGTGTTGAATTAATATCTGTTATTGTTCTTGCGGCATATTAAGTAAGGTGAGCGTGATCTTTCAAGGTTAAATTCACTTCAAAACATAGTCAATTTACTGAGTAATTGTCGATTTTATTTGCGCTATGTCGCGCAACGGTCGCGCAAATGTCGCGCAACGATCGCGCAGGTGTCGCGCAACGATCACGCAAAATGGATGCGTTATCGTTTTGCGTCAATCTGCGCGACCATCTCGGAGAATATTTTGCGCGACCGACTCGTAGTAAAGTGGCAAAATCTACGGCCTGACCCTTATGGAGTTTAAAGTATGAAATATCGGGCGTAAGTAGCTAAAATTCAATACATTCTGCAGTAGCAATTTTCTGTTGCGCATATTGTGTATACAAATCGAAATCTCTATTCACCCCATGTTTCACTTCTACGCACCCCGGTGACATCTATTCACCCCATATTAAAATACATCACGAGTATTAAAACTATATTGTGAGAAATTCGAATATAATAAAGATTTATAATACTCACATGCACTAAATCCACGAATTTTTGATAAAATGTTACGCCAATTCTTTGACATTTGACAGTAAACAATCCACCATATTGTAATATTCTAACTTCAAGTCGGTTAATTATTGCCAGACCTAAAAATAGAAAGGAACATTTGTAATGCAAACATTGCAACTTAGTAACTGTATAAAAGTTCCACGTTTATTTATTTTGTTTTTGTTTTATAGTCTTCTACGATTTGTTTTTTTTTAAATTGCACTGATTGCAATAAATGCTATTTTCTTTCTTCTCCATTCACAGTTGCACAATAGTTGGCAACACTGCGCTCCACTCCATCACTCGCATCACATTTCACATCAGTCAGTCATAAGTCGAGTCGGCACGTCGGCAGGACGGACAGCTGGCCAGATGTCAAAATTTTAGCAAACTTTATTATTCAGTAATTTTCTAAATCAAGTGCTCTGTGTTGGTGCGTTATGCAGTGGCTCGCGCTGTTTTTGTTGTCTCTGGCGCTGGGCGCGGCGGCCTGGGACGACGGCGACTTGGAGGTGTTCGACGCGGTGGATGAAGTCAATCAGAACTTTTATGAGTTGCTCGGAGTTCCTCAGGTACTGTCCTACTGGTTTTGCTATGGACGTAACCTATGTTAGTATATCATACTGCTGACTACAACTAATATAAAGGAATAGCTATAATAAAAGATTAAACTTGCAAATTCCCAATCAAAAATCAGATTCTTTGACATTATCTAGTTGTTGATTGATTATCTGGTTGACAGAGCTGTGATCGTGATATACAAAATATTGTAAATTGATTAGAAGTATCTTATTGGCAAGCAACAAACTCTTTTCTGCAATTGGTGCCTCAGTGTCATCTACTGAGGATTGTACTCACTAGAACCTTTTAACTGGTCAACTTTCAGAAATCCACGGTTCAGGGTAGCACTCACAACTTGATATTATCAATATGAAGAGGTGGCTCTCTTCACTTGGGTGGATCACTGTTTCACAGGGTTTATACATTGCTGCAATTTTTATGATAAATCAAAGGAAAAAAATATGCTTATTAATCTGTTAGGACTGTTAGTTTATGAACACATTGTATCAACCTTTGTATTTTCCATTAACTCACCATAGTGTCTCATGTTCTTAACCCGTTGTATACCAGTCCCTGGTATACCAGGGCAGGACAGAAAAAGAATGGCATTGTATATTTTTTTCGCCATGAGAGGATGGCTTAAGCACTGATCAGTGGCATCGAAAATTAACTTTACTTATTACCTAAACAAGAACATTTAATTGCTCAGCACTGTCAGTGTCATTTTGAAAGATCGTTTACAACTTCTTTGATCTGCTGTAGGATGCATCACCGTCAGAAATCAAGTCTGCCTTCAAGAAGCTGACTCTGAAGCTGCACCCGGACAAGAGTGATGCCCCGGACGCAGATGTCCAGTTCAGGAACCTGGTGTCCGTGCACAACATACTGAAGGACCCCGGGAAAAGGGAAAAGTAAGGGTTTTAGACCATTCACTGAACACTTTTTATAACATAGTTAAATAAAAAACCCATTATGGAGAACTGTGCATATCAAATGACATTATTATTAAAAGGCTTGGTACTTAATTCATATTTTGTATATTTGTATTCAAGAAATTTCATTGCTTCATGCTTTCAAAACCGCAACCTTCTGCTGTAGCAGGCTAGGCAAGCAATAGTTTCCCCCTTATTAGCAGACACCTCACATACTGTTCCTAACTTCTTGTATTAGGTGTGGCAGTAATAATAGTGTTCCACCACATGTTGTCTGCATGTGCTGTGTGTTCCGACTGGCTAAGAATGGCGCAAAATAGGAGTGCCTAGAGGAAGGTGGTACAGTCAAGTGCAAAAATACAATATGTATCGAGTGTATCCTCTCATAAATATGGTACTAAAACCTTAATTCACCAACATAAGAGCTATGGGACATATTTTTACACTTGACTGTACAAGACTGCAGTTAGTTAGTTATACTGGGCATTTTCCGCAAGTCGACATCCAACGTGCCTATTTTGCGTGAAAAAGGGGTAGCGCTACTCTAACCACCCTAGTTCCCGTATGAAACCTATTAGTGTCTTTATATTGTTTACTGCTTCCTGCAGTGTGGTCGGATTTCTTATGTGTTTCTTTCTACCTGCTTACAGTCTAGTCTAGTAGAATGTGTCTAGCAGTCTCTTCAGCCTCGAGACTGCAGTGGTAGTCACGACACGACTCTCAGCAATAAGGATACGACTAAGAAGAGGCTTGTGTTCCAGATACAACGAGGTGCTGAAGAATGGTCTGCCGAACTGGCGCTCGGCGGTGTACTACTACCGGCACGTGCGCAAGATGGGCCTCGCGGAGGGCGCGCTCATCCTGTTCGTGATCCTCACCTTCGGACAGTACGCGGTCGGCTGGGCCGCGTACGCTGAGAAGAGGTACACTGCGGTACGTACAAACAAATACAAATCGTTTATTTCCAAAAACACAAAACATAGTTACATTTTTATTTGACCCCCACACTTGGCATAGCCTGTCCCGTGGGGGAATACATGCGGTTTACGTAAGATATTATATTTACATTAGCGGCTAGAGGCGTCCATGTTTTAGGGGACAGAAAGAATAAGTAGGTAAATTTACGTGAGAAATTAACTATCAAAATTTAACTTTTAAAAATTTCCTATTAAAATTTTTAGAATAGGCATGATGACTCAAAAAAAATTATTACTTCAATAGAAAGAAGACATAAAACTATGCCAAATAGTGAAAATCCTATTCAAATATCTCAAAAAATAACGAAGCAACAACGGTTAGAATGTTCGTAGTTAGAGAGAGAAAGTGCTACTCGACCGTGACGTCACCTTTGAGTAGCGCCATAGTAAATGACAATCGTTCAATACAAAGGTGCGTTTTGCGGAAAAGCGACAGAAAATACCCACTTTTAAAACATTGAAGACTTATAATTACGTAATTATTTATTTTTTTGAATTACTTTTTTTGCCATTTGATTGAGAATTTGAGTCATTATGTAGAAAATTTGGATTTATTGATTTTCTTTTATAGTGTCATCATCCCTATTAAGTACAGCTTAGTCCTAAATAAAACATCATCAATGGTGTGGTCGATTTCCCTCCATCCAGGGGCGACTCACTCGCGTGACGTCATCGCGCCGCTCAATTGTCCCCCGCCGGGTGACTTTCAATGCGATAGAAAGTGATGTAGCGAGTGATGCGCGTGCGATAGAAGGAGATGGCCAAGCGTAGGCACGTTTGGCTTCCCCCGCGGGGATTTGTTAACAGTGAGGCTTCTGTACATAGTACTATTACTTATTCTGTGCTCCATCTTAAAATTTATTTCGTTTTCATTGAGCAGAGAAAAGAAAAACGATAAAGTATATTTATGTCACACCTGGCCATAAAGCGGCAATTACCGCACGCTCCGCGCGCGGGAAATCCCACTTCCTGGCCAGGGGGTGACATAAAATTTTGTACCTAACACGGACGGTAATAAAGAAAGCCTCAGATCGCATATTTATCGCCCTTGCCTTCGGCTCGGGCGTCAAATGCCTGCGATCTGAGACATTCTTTGTTTTACCGCCCTTGTTAAGTAATGTACTATTAAAAAAAAAATCGCAGGCAAACTGTTTTTTATTTCTTTAGTTTTCGATTGGAATGATATATCATTTGAGTGATAACTTGGACTCTTCTTGTTTTGTCTTGGGCTCTATGAGCTTTATGTATA
Organism: Cenopis cana; assembly: GCA_951800055.1. Lineage (NCBI taxonomy): Eukaryota > Metazoa > Arthropoda > Insecta > Lepidoptera > Tortricidae > Cenopis > Cenopis cana. Next base: position 21,467,628 of record OX637478.1, on the reverse strand, counting down.
CAACGACATTTCAAGTGATTATTATTATGTAATCCGAGAGAAAAGTGTGATAATGTGTTGTTTACATGATAGGACACGTAAGGTAAGGTTGAATAGACTGTAAAGTTCCACTTACTCCCCAGGAGCAAATACTAATCAGCCGAGGCAAGAGGCACTCAAAGAAGTCCGGCTTCGACACCGGGCTGGCGGAGATCCTGGAACAGCTGCCGAGGCCCAGCGTCAAGGACACGCTGCCCTTCCAGGTCCCCCGGCTCGTGTGGTGGACCCTCGTGGCCATCCCCAGGGGCATAGCCGAGCTCAGGAGGCAGATGCGGGAGAAGGAGGAGGAGGCCAAGAGGCAGAAAAAGAGGTGGGTGAAACAAGCATCGACATTTACAGATATCGCAGCTGTATGGTGGAATCATGGAGTTGAAGAGATAGCTAGGAAAAGAACTGGGGTTGGGAGGCGATGGAAAAAGAGCTATTTACCTACCAATAATTATCTCCCAAGCCCGGGAGGTACGGTCCACATGTTATTGTTACGTATTGTTAGGTTTATGGTCGGGAGACGAAAGGTACCCGAAGGATGTGAAGTTCAATTCATCGAGCCGGTGCAAGTTTTTAAGTTAAGTATTATCTGTACAAGCTGGGGTATTTAAAGGCCTCTCGCATGATAAAATGATACATAAATTCGACATTTATTCTGTCCCGCAGGGAAGCGGAAGACGCGGCCCGCGCAGAGCGCGAGGCGGCGGCGATGGAGGAGGCGAAGGCGAAGGGCGCCCGCAAGCGGCGGGGGTTCGTGCCGCCCGAGCGCGAGCGCGACCGGGAGCGGGACTGCCTGCTCGACCCCGTGCCCGAGCCCGACGACGGGCCCGCGCCCAAGCCCAAGCCGGTCAGTGAACCATCAATCTCAATATGATCAGTATTCCTAACTGCACCAATTTATTTATCATGCGTCGAGTAAATTCTATTTTCTTTAACATCATCATGATCGACAATGTTCATGTCACTAACTGCACTGTCATTATCACATTCATCATTATCTTGAACCAACCGCATTCTTGCCATATCATTATAAAGTTACACAACGGCGTCAATCGCTGGGAGTGGCATCGTTTCATTGGCAACAACGTCATTAACATTGAAATAATTTTCATCATCATCTTTGTAATTCTTATCTGAACCTCCATCCTTTTAGGAAATATCATAGTATAGTCATATACATTTATTGCATTATGTTGACTAGTGAATAGAGATGTTGACGTCAAATATTAAAATTAGTGAGTTCGAAATCTTCAATCAAATGCCGAAAGAAATAAAAATAACTCGTAGAATAAATAATTACATAGTTATAAGTTTTAAGAGGGTGCATATTTTCGCAAAACGCACCTTTGTATTGCACTGGATTGGAACTATCGTCATTTACTATAGCGCTCGAGTTCAGTGACGTCATAGATTTGTAACGCTTTCTCTGTCTAACCAGCAACTTTAAAACGGAGCTCCGTTATTTTTTTGAAATACTTGAATAGGGTTTTCACTATTTGTCATATTTTTTCACATTCTGAGTCAACAACCGTATTTTCAGTAGCTCTAGTAAAGTTATAATAAGTTTTTCGAAACAAAACACAAACGAATGCGTTTACCTTTAGTCACGGGGGTGACACGCGAAGGAAAGCAAGCGCTGTGGGTAAGTATGTGTGCGCGCGCTGTCGGTACACGCGTCAATTGTTTGCGCGGGTGCGTAGCGCGTGGCGCGGACGAATCGCGAGCCGCGACGGTAACCCGATCGTAACCCGGCTTGTCATGCTGGCCTGTCAGGGACGAGGTAACTGACCTCGGTGCGGGGGGGTTCGCGTCCGTTCTGTATGTAATAGTATTATACTTTTCTGTGCTTTAGTCTCATTTTGTAAGGCAACGCGAGAAGAGCCTCTGGGGGCTTAATGTGGTAACTATTTTTTGCCATATACATTGAGACTAAACGCAAACGTGTTCGTTTGTGTTTAGTTTCGAAAAAACTTATACTAAAAGCTGGAAACGCACTGACAGCGGTAGCGGGGCGGGGCGTCGCGGTGCAGAGGCGGTACCTAATATGAAAGGGTCCGCACAGAACGCTTTTTTCCCGGTCGGTTTTCTGTGCGGACCCTCTCATATTAGTCCGAATATTACAATCGGTACCGCCTCCGCACCGCGCCGCCACCGCTGTCAGTGCGTTTTGGACTAAAGGTAGTGATGTGTGTATCAGGCGGCGGCGATAACGGGCGGTCTGTGGACGGACGAGGACCTGGCGGAGCTGGTGCGGCTCGTGAAGAGGCACCCCGGGGGCTCGGCGGAGCGCTGGGAGCGCATCGCGGACGCCATGGCGCGCTCCGTGCCCGAGGTCACGCACATGGCCGCCAAGCTCAAGGACAACTGCTACAAGATACCCGGACAGGAGCCGGAGCCGCAGCCACAGGAACTGCCCAAAAAGGTACCGCTACACCTAACAATCAGGCACTCATAGCGCTTGGGCCTCCGATTAGGGATTAAGGGTCCTTTTGGGTCATAAACAGATTTACAGATTTCGCGTCTTTCCTGTGGACAAATCAAAAGTTAAGGGCTACAAAGCTTAATTTTGGGTAGGTCTCGTAACCCGCATAAACGGCATCTCCGGTTCTATAAATCCATGTAATAAAATCATAACTCACATGCTCATAAGCCGTTAACTATTGACCACAGGAAGGACGACTTTTGTTTTTTCAAGTGTTTATGACCCTTTTGTCAGTTAAAAACCGCTCATCTATTTAGGCCATTTTCTTTTTTATTGACACGTATATTGATACTTTTTGTGTTACTTTTTCTTTTCAATTCTATCTAGATCAGGACTATTGGCAATAGTCCTGATCTAGATAGAATTGAAAAGAAAAGGTTAGTAGGATTAGGTCGCAATAGTCTATTGCGACCTAATCCTACTAATATTATAAATGCGAAAGTTAGTGTGTTTGGATGTTTGTGACTCAATCACGCAAAAACGGCTGAACGAATTGTGATGAAACTTGGTATACAACGAGATTATAGCCTGGATTAACATATAGGATACTTTTTATCCCGAAAAATCTTCCCTTTTACGCGGACGAAGTCGCTGACAAAAGCTAGTGACATATATTTTAGGTGTTTTTCTTTTGGATTTTTCATTAAGAAACATTGTTTCAAACATCACTCTAAGTCGAGGTAAAACCCACTTTTTTCCGCTTAAATTCTACTACATACATTAAAAAAATAGAAAAGGCCATGTTACTATCTAAATCTTTAGTAAAATCATCGTATCCTTTAATCACTTTATTATTGTCATCAAACTTTTAACAAAAAAATCAAAATCAAAATATTTTAAAACTTAAGGCTTCTTAAGGAAAAGATAAGCGGAAACAGGTACGATTCGAATATTTTTTCTTGGGTCTTGGATGTTTTCTATGTATTTAAGTATTTATTTATCTATATAAGTATGTATATCGTCGCTTAGTACCCATAGTACAAGCTTTGCTTAGTTTGGGACTAGGTCGATTTGTGTAAGATTGTGCACAATCTATAATGGTCGACTGAGACGGATAGTTTTAGATCTAAAGGAGTATCACAGACATTTCACGAATCATTTCATCTTATTACCCTCATGTTGTGCGATGTGTGATACTATGTGTGTGTTGTGTGTGTCAGGTGAAGACGCGTAAAGCGGAGGAAGTGAGCGGCGGCAACTGGTCCCAGCAGCAGCAGAAGGCGCTGGAGACGGCGCTGGCGCGGCACCCCAAGGCCGGCTCCGGCGCCGGCGACCGCTGGCTCAAGATCGCCGCCGCCGTGCCCGGCAAGACCAAGGTCAGACCACACATCATCATCATCAATTTAAGAGCCAAGCTCTTGTCGGTGGAGCTGTTTCCATGTATCTCTTTCTTGAGACTTTCGTTTGACCGCCTGATACGATACGACAACAGACAGACAGGCCACACAACCAGTGTAAAATACTACATTACTTACAAAGGGCGGTAAAACAAACAATACCTCAGATCGCAGGTATTTGACGCCCGAGCTGAAAGCAAGCGGGATACAGCACATGCTGAGTTCGCTCCTTTTGTCACATAAAAATATCTGTACCCACTTCTCATATCTGTTGCGTGACAATAAATAATATTTCTTTCTTTTTTTTTCTTAAATATGCGATCTGAGTCTTTCTTTATTACCGCCCGTTGTAAGTACAAAATTTGATGTCACCCCCTGGCCAAGAAGTGGGACTGGGATTTTCCGCGCTCGGAGCGTGTAGATGTGACATGAAAAGATATTATTAACAAAATTGAATCATTACAAAAATATCGTAATCATGAAATCTTAGTGTTTAGGGACCTCAGACGACGATTTCGATCATAACATATGAATAGGAATGTAAACGAAAAGTTCAAAATGGCGGCCATGTTTTACGATAGAAATCAATTTCAGGCAAAGGGATTGAAGGATGCATATTTCAATCATGGTAGTCAACTTAACTTTGAGGGTTGTAAGACGGATGACCGTTTTATAGTTCGCCAACTAAGGGCTTGCTCATAATGAGCTCTGTCACACGGAGGATAAAAGTCATTGAGTCATGCGTACGCGAATTTACTCCCTCCCGTCTGTCACCCATTTTATGACACAAAAATGTTGCAAAAATGACACCTTTGTAAAATTTCTAGCTAGGTTATAAAATACGATGAATACGACGAACAAACATCTTCATTTACTAGGTAGAGTAGGCTAATAAAGAAACATCTGTTCAAAGCATTCATGTCTGAATAAAGTCGTTTAATACAGAAAATTCGTACAGTACCACAGAAACAAAACGTTACAACTAATATTCCCAGGCAGTGAAATCTAAGCCTTATCAAGTGTAATTACGGTTGAAATGTATTCTAAATATTTGTAGCACCATTTAAAACGTAAAGGTATGAACGAAGTTATGGTGTCGCGTACCTATACATTAGTGGGTTTCATTGTTCACGGCGATAATGACCAATTACTCCCATCTGTGCAAATTGACGACTGATTACTGATAAACAATGCATCATATATGGCGCTCTGTTATTTCAGTTTTTACAAGTATTACTGTACGTTTTTGTTATTTTGCGGTTTTGTTAAGATTACACTTATAAAATAAAATACGTTTAGCAACATCTTTTGGACTTTAAACAGTAAAGTTATATAAGAATGTGAAGTTTATCCAAAACAACGCCTAATCTCAATTACGAATTTACCCGCAATTTTTTTATATAATTATATTGATTATCATTATCAGTAAAACAACACAGCTAGTGATTTTGTATACCATACCTAAATACGGTATTTAACACATGTTAAAATTTATAACACAGTGTCACTTTTTGGATAGTTAGCCATCAAAATATCACAATAAATCGTCAATTGTAAAATTTTACCAAAATCATAAAAAGATATGAATCATCAAAAACTCAGAAAATTATGTAATTTTTTTTACCGTCCAAAATTCAAATAAAAGGTATCAATATGCTTATGTTAAAATAAAAAATAAATTGTATGGCAACTATGTACCTAAACGCATTATTTTACGACTAAAACAGCAAAATACTAATTTTCCCGTACAACGGTTGGTCGAATGCTCTGCAAGTGACGTCATTGATGATGATGATGATGATGATCCGCTAGCGTCGAGCTAGGTTTGTCCCTAATTTTAGCCCTTTATTGTGCTCTAATTGTGTAAAAACTGGTTCGATTGGCATTATAAAAAAAAAAATAGTCAAATAGCGTATTGCATTTGTTAAATAAAAATAGTAGAAGTAAGTAAATCAATACCGGTAACCTAATGTAACGGTTTAAATGAAACACTTCATTAATTCTATTTCCGGTAGCATTGACACTCAATCGAGATACGAAACAGTGTGAAAATGAAAGTGTATCGAACTCCGCGCTTGACTGCCGACAAATTGGCCAAGTATTACGTAACTAAACAGGTCAATATTGCAGCTGCGGTGTTGTAGCAAAAGGGACCATATTATACTTCACTCTAGCGTTCTTTTTATTCGGTTTCTTTTTAAGGCACTAGTAAATAGGAATCTGGGTGAGCTCGCTTCACCGTTGGCCTCATCTTTCCCTCTAGCCAAGACTAGCATACGAGCAATCCCATTTTTAATAAAAACAAAGGTTTTCTTAAGGATCTCATGATAAAACTACTGTGTTTAAAATCAATATTCAGTAGTATTTCTAATAAGTAGTTTTGTTTTTGTGAGCATAAATTTATACTTTAAACGTTACAATATTCAATTCCTATTCATATTTCATTGCCATTTCCTTATTAATTGGAAATAAACGCCAAAGTTTATTCTTGTATTGCTTTATTTTCAGGAGGAGTGTATGCAACGGTGTAAATACCTCTCAGAGACACTGAGGAAGCAGAAGCAGAAGGAAGAAGAAGATAGATTACGAGAGGAGAACGGGGAGCAGAGCGAGACAGAAACACAGAATGAAGAATCATAACGAACACGATTGCCAGAAAAGAACTCTACTATTGACTACATGCAAGATTCAGGGCTTAAAGTCCAATGAAGATTTTTAGAAATTCATATAAAATCAGTTGACAGCACTGTGGCTAAAGGTCCAGGGATCAAAATGCAATAGTCACATTTAATTTAATCATCTTCAAAATTCCAACATTTATTCTACAAGTAGGACTATAAGAATAAAGCGGCAATTACACTTCGTCGTTCGCCGCATGCGGCGACCGCAAAAGTGTAAAGAACACGTTAGACGGCCGCATTCGGCGATCGACAGCTGCCAAGTCGCCGTAGTAGACTAGTGTAAAGACGACGTTTGTTGGCCTAAGTAGTTTAAAATGAATTCGGCGACCGCATTAGGTGAACGACGCAGTGTAATTGCCGCTTAAGAATAAATTCATTTATTTCTATAGGGCTCTGACATAACTTTATCAACTAGCGATTCGAACATAATGCAGAGAAACGCTGCAAAAACTCGTACAGTTGTCAAATCGACTTCTCGCGATGTTTACTACCCTTACTCCGAACTTAACCCTCTCGTCACTGACGGTGAATATCCACCAGTTCAATTTGAAGTCCACCCTTAATTGGTACAGCAATGACCCATTTACTTCGGGGTCCAAAAGGATTCCAGAAAGTTAACTATATCAGTAGGTACCTCATTTCCTCTACGGCGAACATTGGCTTAAGGTTTTTTTACTTCTGGTACGGAACTAAACACATTTTTAAAATTTTATGTCACACCTGGCATAACGTGGTCATTATCGCACGCTCCGCGCGCGAAAAAACCCACTTTCTGGCCAGGGGGTGACATAAAATTTTGTTCTTACCACGGACGATAATAAAGAAAGCCTCAGATCGCATATTAAAATACCTGCTATCTGAGACATTCTTTGTTTTATCGCCCTTGGTAAGTAATGTACTATTAATCCATAACTAAATAAGTTGACAGTGAATTGGAAGTGATGAGACACTTGTACCTACGACTACGTTGCCGTGACAAAGTTAGAAGTTGTCCCGTCGTATGTACAATGTTGAACTTTCATTTTGTGTTGTGAATGTGAACATTTTTTCACTGTTAGCGCTCCTGCGTACCGCTTGCGGTATCTAAGGTTAAGCAACGTGGGCAGCGGTCAGCGGGGACTTGGATGGGCGACCGGTTTGAGCGGTTACTAACTGAGCGCTCCCGTGCTTTGGAAGGCACGTTAAGCCGTTGATCCCGGTTACTGTCTATGGCAGCAGTCGTTAAGCCAAGTTGGAGGCCTTCGGGCGGTTTGAGAACTTCTAACAGTTAAGTTGCCCACTCACTTGACAAAGCCTAATCCCAATAAGGTCTAGTTTCCCCTTGGGGTTGGAAGGTCAGATGGCAGTCGCTTTCGTAAAAACTAGTGCCTACGCCAAATCTTGGGATTAGGTAGTGGACCCCAGGCATCCTTCGGGATGCAACTGTACTGGGATAACGCTAGGAGGATGAGGATTATAATTGCGCAGGTGAGAAACTGGACACATTGTTTTGGAGTCGACTGTAAATACGTATTTAAAAAAACTACCTTTGGTGCGTAGAACCTCTTACGTAGTTAAGTAGTTATACCGGGTACTGTACCCAGGGATAAGTATTTCACATCGTCCTTTAGAACGAGACTCTGCTAATTTCAGCTTCACAGAGCGTTATCTCTCATGACGTTTGTCAAAAACTACTGATATCTAAAGTTTACCTGTCATCGATTTGACGTAAACTTATAAAGTGCAGTATTTATTTGATATGAAACGTCAATTAAAAATAAGATGATTGACGGACGTTAGCCAGTGTTCGGAAATCGTGTTATTTCTTTATGGTATGGCATTTATTTCGAACCGTGAGAACTTCGAGAAAACAGTATGGTTTCCAGTTTTTGTTGCACTTTTAGAACCACGTGTAGGGTAGCGGTGGGTACTTTCCGTCGTCGTAAACAGCTAATTGTCTCTTTCCAAAGACCGACGTGCAATATTTATTGCCGGGTACACTGTACATAGCCGTATATAATTACGTATATGGCTATGTAACTAAACAGAGCTTAGCACTGCCGATTTTCGGTCTAGAAAGGGATGCATTTAAATTAATGCGTAGTAGGTAATACAATTAATTATGTGTTTGTCCTGTTTGTGATATGTTACTGCTCAGCTCTCTGTATATTTATTCTTACAATAGTATCAAAGTTGAAGATAAGGAATTCAAACTGGTATTCACTTACAATGTACGTCAGTTTGTCATGTTCTACAATATAGTAAACTGTAAAATAATGCAATCAAGAGCACTGAAAACTGGTATATTTAATCTTGAACTATATAAGCTTCCTTTTCGTTGCTCTCGAGTGTAACAATGCCAATAGTATTGACTAAGTACGGTTTTAAGTTTCACAGAGCGGGTGAAATTCGGTCATATGCTTGCAAGTCTACGTCTTCCACTTAAGAATAGGAATTTTTTCAACACCACAATCTGACCTATTTTGTAACTGTATTAGTAAAATGTTAGTGATTCCGCCAAATAAACAATTATATAAGGTCATCAATTCGTCCTCGTGTGTTGTAAGGTTGCGTAAATTTAGACAAATATCTAGGTATGGTTCTGTTATAGGTTGGTTTACCTCATTTCATCTTAGCTATGGTCCCCGACAGAAAAATCTGTGGACATTGTCACCTGTTCGTTCCAAACGTTTTGGTTACTATAAATCTGTTATAAAATGACAGGTGTCAATGTGACAACCCACCTGCAGGGGACCAACGTGTTAATTTAATGGAAAACAATTCGTTTCAATTTATGTTTTATTTATGAAATTATATGTGATCTGGCTCCTAAATATAAATTGTTACTGAAAGCTCGTTTATCTTTCATCTTTCCCAGTAATCCCTTTAAGGAATTCTCGGGGGTTTCTTGGACAGTTGTTGCGTAGAGATAGACAGCTATCTCCTCGACTCGGGCGCCATCCTCGCGTATATCTCCGGGATATCGTAGTCATACTCCTCGCGTTTCTGCGGAGATCTCGTCCCAGTCTTCACACCGGAGTAACCTACAAACAAATGATACAAATATGTATAGTTGTGTCGAACTACACTGGTATAAGAAGTTAACGCTATGTTTATTCTGTCCAACGTTTTGGCACTGATAATGGTGATCAGGAGCGGCATCCATCGCGCCATGTCTGATGTATGATATTTGTAAGGCGTGGCTATATGCCGCTAACCTTTAACATTTGTGTGTACTCTACTTCTATGGTTGATAATGTTACCCACCTGGGAGTCTATTATACGACAAGAAATCTGTCACTTTCTACCGAGCGGTATCAGAAAGAGACACGATGAAATGAGAGACAATGTCGATCTTGTCGTTTATCAGGTCATCGCGCGACTATAATTCCGGGCCTGTTTAGGCGGGATATTGGATCAAGCGATTGCTGTATCAATAACGGGGTATATTAACCTATATAGTCACCGCCACAGTAGATTCTGTAAGTTTTGCCTCACACGCCAGTCTTCATAGCAAAAGACTGAAAATGTACCTAACTTGATTACGTGGCTTGCCTTTACGTCGACTTGATATTTTGAGTCCCCTAATGTCCTAAGCCGTCTAAATGCTCGCAGCGCTTACAATGCTGACGGCCGGTCCAAATCAAATAGTGCGCTCAAGGCCGCGTGAGTAGTTTAATGTTTCGGACCGGTATTCGCTTGAGCGCGCTTACGATCGGACCGATTCACGCTCATAGCCCGTGTTTACTGTCATGTTCATATATCAAACGTCAACTTGACGTTTGGCTCAAGGTGCTTACGCCTGGGAGTGTGAGCACCGTGAGCGCCGTCCATGACATCATCAGTGACGTCACGACATCTCATGTAAGCGCTACGAGCGTGAATCGGTCCGATCGTAAGCGCGCTTTGAGCGCTGTAAGCGTGATTCTGATTCGGACCATGCACTCTGTTTTTATCAAGTCAATGGCGGTGAAAAAGTTAACTCTTGCCTGTCTTGGTGGGGTATTTGGCGAGCGTGTCCCCGCAGGCGCGGCAGCCGCACTCCGTCGGCGAGGCCACCACGTGCGGCTGTGAGCTGCCGTCACCGCACCGCAGCGTCGCCGTCAGCTTGCTGTACTTGGTGGCCTGGCAACACTCGCACGCAGAGTCGTGGCTGCCCGTCTCTGTACACAAATGTATCTATGTCAATCAAGGGGCTGACACGCTTTGATAGAGAATCCGTTTGGATGCGGACTTCCCGCTGAATCAACCCGACGGTCGTATACTAACGACGGTCGGGAGCCCCGGACCGGCGCCGTGTTGACGCACGCGCCGTGCGGCCGCAGCGTGACGCGGACCGGCCCGACGTGTCAGTACTCACGGTTGTTGTAGAGCGTGCCGGAGCGGCAGGAGCCGCGGCACTCGCGGAAGCCCCGGACCGGCGCCGTGTTGACGCACGCGCCGTGCGGCCGCAGCGTGACGCGGACCGGCCCGACGTGTCAGTACTCACGGTTGTTGTAGAGCGTGCCGGAGCGGCAGGAGCCGCGGCACTCGCGGAAGCCCCGGACCGGCGCCGTGTTGACGCACGCGCCGTGCGGCCGCAGCGTGACGCGGACCGGCCCGACGTGTCAGTACTCACGGTTGTTGTAGAGCGTGCCGGAGCGGCAGGAGCCGCGGCACTCGCGGATGCCCCGGACCGGCGCCGTGTTGACGCACGCGCCGTGCGGCCGCAGCGTGACGCGGACCGGCCCGACGTGTCAGTACTCACGGTTGTTGTAGAGCGTGCCGGAGCGGCAGGAGCCGCGGCACTCGCGGAAGCCCCGGACCGGCGCCGTGTTGACGCACGCGCCGTGCGGCCGCAGCGTGACGCGGACCGGCCCGACGTGTCAGTACTCACGGTTGTTGTAGAGCGTGCCGGAGCGGCAGGAGCCGCGGCACTCGCGGAAGCCCCGGACCGGCGCCGTGTTGACGCACGCGCCGTGCGGCCGCAGCGTGACGCGGACCGGCCCGACGTGTCAGTACTCACGGTTGTTGTAGAGCGTGCCGGAGCGGCAGGAGCCGCGGCACTCGCGGAAGCCCCGGACCGGCGCCGTGTTGACGCACGCGCCGTGCGGCCGCAGCGTGACGCGGACCGGCCCGACGTGTCAGTACTCACGGTTGTTGTAGAGCGTGCCGGAGCGGCAGGAGCCGCGGCACTCGCGGAAGCCCCGGACCGGCGCCGTGTTGACGCACGCGCCGTGCGGCCGCAGCGTGACGCGGACCGGCCCGACGTGTCAGTACTCACGGTTGTTGTAGAGCGTGCCGGAGCGGCAGGAGCCGCGGCACTCGCGGAAGCCCCGGACCGGCGCCGTGTTGACGCACGCGCCGTGCGGCCGCAGCGTGACGCGGACCGGCCCGACGTGTCAGTACTCACGGTTGTTGTAGAGCGTGCCGGAGCGGCAGGAGCCGCGGCACTCGCGGAAGCCCCGGACCGGCGCCGTGTTGACGCACGCGCCGTGCGGCCGCAGCGTGACGCGGACCGGCCCGACGTGTCAGTACTCACGGTTGTTGTAGAGCGTGCCGGAGCGGCAGGAGCCGCGGCACTCGCGGAAGCCCCGGACCGGCGCCGTGTTGACGCACGCGCCGTGCGGCCGCAGCGTGACGCGGACCGGCCCGACGTGTCAGTACTCACGGTTGTTGTAGAGCGTTCCGGAGCGGCAGGAGCCGCGGCACTCGCGGAAGCCCCGGACCGGCGCCGTGTTGACGCACGCGCCGTGCGGCCGCAGCGTCACCCGGATCAGCCCGACGGTCTCTTGTTCCGGGATCTCCTCCGGGTAGCAGGTGCCTGCACCGAGCGGATTGGGATAACGTTAGATTGTAAGTTTCTAGTAAACGGCCGGTGTGCCCGCTGCCGGGTTTATGGGTCAGTTGGCTCCAAACGCCAGTCGGCAGCATAATGAGCGACACCTTTTATGCGTGGTCTTTTAGCCAAATAAGTGGAACATTCGCCGGTTACAGCTACGTAACGTGGAACCAACCACTCCGGCGCAGGAAGCTCATGGATGCCCCCGCCGCAGCCGGGTCTCGATATCGCGTGGCGCCGCGCAAGCATTGTACGACCGCGGCAAAACTATATTTTGGGTCGCGAACAATTTTTGGCACAACTTTTACTATGATCCTAAGTTCGCGCGCAATAAAACACTGACGCTCCTTTGCCGGGCCGCCAAAAACTTACAGGAAACGGTTCGTCGCGCGCCACGTTCGAGCGCGGCAATAATGTGACGAGAGCCAACCCGCCGCGCGAATCGATGCTCGATAGTTCGCCGCATGATATCGAAACGCAGCTTTAGACTCGTTAAAAGGTGAAACGATAACTGTTAAGGCCGATAACTGTTAACATTATACACCGTGCCACAGGATAAGTAATAGTACTACGTATAGAAGTCCCACTGTTAACAAATTCCCAATTTAAAACCCAAAGTTATAATAGGTAAATAGCAAACTTTGACCATACTAAGCGAATGACGCGAAGATGCGACCGTCCGATAAAAATGCACGGAAGCCACTGATTGGTACCACCCACGGATGTACAGTCAGCAGCAATGGTTGCTACGCGGGCGAGGTGCTCAAAATGATCTTCACACATCCTTATTATAAGGGAATAAGAGCGGGTGTAGATCGTTTTGAACACCTGCGTAGCAACCATTGCTGCTGACTGTACTTGCACCGGCGAACTGACGGAGTGAGACCCCTGATCGTACTCAAGTTGAACTAAGTGAGTTTATGTAATACTATGCAGTTTGAGCAAACCTGTCAGTAAAATGAACATTACTTTTTTGAGTACTGTTTAGTCTCTAGGGAAAACCAAGGAACTCATTTTCACAGCAGCAATGTTCGCATGCAATTTAAAAGTCTCCCTGGTCGATAATGTCCCTTTCCCCCCACAAATCGAAATAAATTCTTCCGGAACCGGACGTTGCGCGACCATTTCTGTTCTGGAAGGTGGAAATGACTGTCTGTCTCGGTGCTCATTATCCCTCACTGTTGGAGGCTATAAGGTCGAAGTGGACTCACTGAGAGCGGCAGGCTTCTCCTTGCACACGGTGCAGCAGGTCTCGTTGACGAGGTCTTCGGGCGCGCATGACGTCACGTCCGGGCACGGCGCGCGCGACGACGTCAGCAGTAAGTCCTCGCCGCTGCGCGCGCACGTGTACGTCGTGCAATTGTCCGGGGACTGCCAGCTCGAGCCTGGAAGGGGGACGTTCTGGTTATACTGGGGTAAATGTATGAGATGACTTTTTAACTTAAAAATAGAATAGGAAAAACTGTTGAACTGATTTACCAGATATTCATCACAAAGAAGGATATGTGTATATACGTATTTATATCTCGAAAATCAACCTATTCTAATAAGACGGAGATGAAGGGCGATAGTCCCTGAATAAGTGTATCGACCAATAGCAGGACTTCTTCTAGAATGTTTATAATTTTCATACCCACGTTCTGAACGTGACGTTCAATACGATACACTGGTGCTGCCAGCAGCAGCCGCAACAGACGGCGGCGCGGGCTCGTACCGGCAGCCGCGTGCGCAGTGTAGTTGTGAGTATAGCATACCTGCGTCCTTGAGTCCGTCGTCCTCGTCCACAACACACTGGTGTTGCCGACAGCGGCCGCAGCAGACGGCGGGCGGCGGCGCCTCGTACAGCCACCCGGGCGCGCACGTGCGAGCGCACGTCTCCGCAAGTGTAGTTGTGAGTATAGCATACCTGCGTCCTTGAGTCCGTCGTCCTCGTCCACAACACACTGGTGTTGCCGACAGCGGCCGCAGCAGACGGCGGGCGGCGGCGCCTCGTACAGCCACCCGGGCGCGCACGTGCGAGCGCACGTCTCCGCAAGTGTAGTTGTGAGTATAGCATACCTGCGTCCTTGAGTCCGTCGTCCTCGTCCACAACACACTGGTGTTGCCGACAGCGGCCGCAGCAGACGGCGGGCGGCGGCGCCTCGTACAGCCACCCGGGCGCGCACGTGCGAGCGCACGTCTCCGCAAGTGTAGTTGTGAGTATAGCATACCTGCGTCCTTGAGTCCGTCGTCCTCGTCCACAACACACTGGTGTTGCCGACAGCGGCCGCAGCAGACGGCGGGCGGCGGCGCCTCGTACAGCCACCCGGGCGCGCACGTGCGAGCGCACGTCTCCGCAAGTGTAGTTGTGAGTATAGCATACCTGCGTCCTTGAGTCCGTCGTCCTCGTCCACAACACACTGGTGTTGCCGACAGCGGCCGCAGCAGACGGCGGGCGGCGGCGCCTCGTACAGCCACCCGGGCGCGCACGTGCGAGCGCACGTCTCCGCAAGTGTAGTTGTGAGTATAGCATACCTGCGTCCTTGAGTCCGTCGTCCTCGTCCACAACACACTGGTGTTGCCGACAGCGGCCGCAGCAGACGGCGGGCGGCGGCGCCTCGTACAGCCACCCGGGCGCGCACGTGCGAGCGCACGTCTCCGCAAGTGTAGTTGTGAGTATAGCATACCTGCGTCCTTGAGTCCGTCGTCCTCGTCCACAACACACTGGTGTTGCCGACAGCGGCCGCAGCAGACGGCGGGCGGCGGCGCCTCGTACAGCCACCCGGGCGCGCACGTGCGAGCGCACGTCTCCGCAAGTGTAGTTGTGAGTATAGCATACCTGCGTCCTTGAGTCCGTCGTCCTCGTCCACGACACACTGGTGTTGCCGACAGCGGCCGCAGCAGACGGCGGGCGGCGGCGCCTCGTACAGCCACCCGGGCGCGCACGTGCGAGCGCACGTCTCCGCAAGTGTAGTTGTGAGTGTAGCATACCTGCGTCCTTGAGCCCGTCGTCCTCGTCCACAACACACTGGTGTTGCCGACAGCGGCCGCAGCAGACGGCGGGCGGCGGCGCCTCGTACAGCCACCCGGGCGCGCACGTGCGAGCGCACGTCTCCACGAGCGGCGCGTGCGCAAGCCGGCCCGTGCCGTCGCGGGCGCAAGTGAAGTTCTTGCACGGGTCGGGGGTTGGCCAGATCTGACCCTCCTGGACACGTTTATACATAGGTATTTTAAAATAGTACATTATTTAACAAGGGCGGTAAAACAAAGAATGTCTCAGATCGCAGGTATTTAACGCCCGAGCCGAAGGCAAGGGCGATAAATATGCGATCTGAGACTTCCTTACTACCGCCCGTGTTAAGTACAAAATTTTATGTCACCCCCTGGCCAGGAAGCGGGATTTCCCGCGCGCGGAGCGTGCGGTAATTGCCGCTTAATGGCCAGGTGTGACATAAAGGTACGTTGTGAGCCCAACAGAACATCAGCACTGGCTCCACAAATAAGGTAAGCTGTAATAATGTTGGCCCCCTCCAATAATAGGCCTCTTGCTGCTAAAGATGTATTTTTTTTCAAGTGTTCTACCTGTCAAGTTTGAAAACTATCTACCTACTACATTTGAGATTATATAGGTAGTAAACAAAGAAAAATATGAAACTTATTTTCTACCTTGAATGAAAGAATTGAGCATAATACACTGAATGGAGCGGAATGGAGCTGTCAATAGGTCTGCAAAATCACTTGAAAGTTTGTTACGGTAAAGCTTTGATTCATACAAATACATTAGTTTTTGTTTCATTCAAAAATACCAAGGAGTTTTGATTTTACAGGCATTTAAAGTGAGTCCCGCTAACCGCGTGTGACGTCATTTTGCAACGCTATAGTCTAGTACGGAAGCGCGCGAACGGAGTGAGCGCGTGTATGGCGATTGTTGCACTATGACGTCACGAGTGCGGGTCGTCGCGCGTCACATTAAAATTCAATATCTTGGAAACTAATGGAGGTATCGAAATAATTCTTTCATATATATTTTTTATTTTCAACAGAGAATACAGAAAAATGGAATTCTAAATTAGTTAACATTCTCCATTATCATTGAAGAGGCCAATGATTTTGGGTTGGGGCATACCTGATAGATGTCGTTCCCGACGCGGCACGCCACCGGCTCGTAGGTGTTGCAGCACTTGCCCGCCGGCGTCTCCTCCTTCAGGACGAACTGCTTCCTGAGCGTCTCGGGCACCTCCGGACACGACTCGTTTGAAGTCTGGACTTGGAGCTGCAACACAAAATGTTACGTAACAAACATGATTATTGTATAATGCAGAAAAACGGTATAGGTTGAGTTTTTTAATGTTATAGGGGACCAACGAACAGACAGATCGCCTGATGGTAAGTAATTACCGTCGCCCATAGATACCTGCAACACCAGAGGAGTCACGAACGCGTTGCCAACCTTTCAGTAAGTAAGTTAAAACTGAGTTTTAATTAGTTATTCTCAGTTGTCAGGCCGCTCCATGCCATTGTACTCAGTACTCACCATGGTCTAAGAAAAAGGTCTGCCCATCAGGATGGTGTCCCAAGTGACGTCAATGTCGACTACACACACACACACACACACTTCCGACCGCATACCATCGATTGGCTCGATATTAGTGATAACGTCACTTGGGACACCCACACTACTCGGACGGCCATACCTGGCGCAGTATATTATTGTATCATGGTCAGTACTCACCGCGCCGTCGGCGAGCACAGACGTGTAGTCAGTGCACCGGTCCTCAGAAGTCCACTTGGCGCCGACGGGCCGCTCCACACTGGACAGTACAGTACTCACCGCGCCGTCGGCGAGCACACACGTGTAGTTAGTGCACCGGTCCTCAGAAGTCCACTTGGCGCCGACGGGCCGCTCCACACTGGACAGTACAGTACTCACCGCGCCGTCGGCGAGCACACACGTGTAGTTGGTGCACCGGTCCTCAGAAGTCCACTTGGCGCCGACGGGCCGCTCCACACTGGACAGTACAGTACTCACCGCGCCGTCGGCGAGCACACACGTGTAGTTGGTGCACCGGTCCTCAGAAGTCCACTTGGCGCCGACGGGCCGCTCCACACCGGTCAGTACAGTACTCACCGCGACGTCGGCGAGCACACACGTGTAGTTAGTGCACCGGTCCTCAGAAGTCCACTTGGCGCCGACGGGCCGCTCCACACTGGTCAGTACAGTACTCACCGCGCCGTCGGCGAGCACACACGTGTAGTTAGTGCACCGGTCCTCAGAAGTCCACTTGGCGCCGACGGGCCGCTCCACACTGGTCAGTACAGTACTCACCGCGCCGTCGGCGAGCACACACGTGTAGTTAGTGCACCGGTCCTCAGAAGTCCACTTGGCGCCGACGGGCCGCTCCACACTGGTCAGTACAGTACTCACCGCGCCGTCGGCGAGCACACACGTGTAGTTAGTGCACCGGTCCTCAGAAGTCCACTTGGCGCCGACGGGCCGCTCCACACTGGTCAGTACAGTACTCACCGCGCCGTCGGCGAGCACACACGTGTAGTTAGTGCACCGGTCCTCAGAAGTCCACTTGGCGCCGACGGGCCGCTCCACACTGGTCAGTACAGTACTCACCGCGCCGTCGGCGAGCACACACGTGTAGTTAGTGCACCGGTCCTCAGAAGTCCACTTGGCGCCGACGGGCCGCTCCACACTGGTCAGTACAGTACTCACCGCGCCGTCGGCGAGCACACACGTGTAGTTAGTGCACCGGTCCTCAGAAGTCCACTTGGCGCCGACGGGCCGCTCCACACTGGTCAGTACAGTACTCACCGCGCCGTCGGCGAGCACACACGTGTAGTTAGTGCACCGGTCCTCAGAAGTCCACTTGGCGCCGACGGGCCGCTCCACACTGGTCAGTACAGTACTCACCGCGCCGTCGGCGAGCACACACGTGTAGTTAGTGCACCGGTCCTCAGAAGTCCACTTGGCGCCGACGGGCCGCTCCACACTGGTCAGTACAGTACTCACCGCGCCGTCGGCGAGCACACACGTGTAGTTAGTGCACCGGTCCTCAGAAGTCCACTTGGCGCCGACGGGCCGCTCCACACTGGTCAGTACAGTACTCACCGCGCCGTCGGCGAGCACACACGTGTAGTTAGTGCACCGGTCCTCAGAAGTCCACTTGGCGCCGACGGGCCGCTCCACACTGGTCAGTACAGTACTCACCGCGCCGTCGGCGAGCACACACGTGTAGTTGGTGCACCGGTCCTCAGAAGTCCACTTGGCTCCGACGGGCCGCTCCACACTGGTCAGTACAGTACTCACCGCGCCGTCGGCGAGCACACACGTGTAGTTGGTGCACCGGTCCTCAGAAGTCCACTTGGCGCCGACGGGCCGCTCCACACTGGTCAGTACTCACCGCGCCGTCGGCGAGCACACACGTGTAGTTGGTGCACCGGTCCTCAGAAGTCCACTTGGCGCCGACGGGCCGCTCCACACTGGTCAGTACTCACCGAGCCGTCGGCGAGCACACATGTGTAGTTGGTACACCGGTCCTCAGAAGTCCACTTGGCGCCGACGGGCCGCTCCACACTGGTCAGTACAGTACT
Organism: Cenopis cana; assembly: GCA_951800055.1. Classification (NCBI taxonomy): domain Eukaryota; kingdom Metazoa; phylum Arthropoda; class Insecta; order Lepidoptera; family Tortricidae; genus Cenopis; species Cenopis cana. The sequence goes on along the minus strand of OX637478.1, from coordinate 21,448,722 downwards.
CACCGCGCCGTCGGCGAGCACACACGTGTAGTTGGTGCACCGGTCCTCAGAAGTCCACTTGGCTCCGACGGGCCGCTCCACACTGGTCAGTACAGTACTCACCGCGCCGTCGGCGAGCACACACGTGTAGTTAGTGCACCGGTCCTCAGAAGTCCACTTGGCGCCGACGGGCCGCTCCACACTGGTCAGTACAGTACTCACCGCGCCGTCGGCGAGCACACACGTGTAGTTGGTGCACCGGTCCTCAGAAGTCCACTTGGCTCCGACGGGCCGCTCCACACTGGTCAGTACAGTACTCACCGCGCCGTCGGCGAGCACACACGTGTAGTTGGTGCACCGGTCCTCAGAAGTCCACTTGGCGCCGACGGGCCGCTCCACACTGGTCAGTACAGTACTCACCGCGCCGTCGGCGAGCACACACGTGTAGTTGGTGCACCGGTCCTCAGAAGTCCACTTGGCGCCGACGGGCCGCTCCACACTGGTCAGTACTCACCGCGCCGTCGGCGAGCACACACGTGTAGTTGGTGCACCGGTCCTCAGAAGTCCACTTGGCGCCGACGGGCCGCTCCACACTGGTCAGTACTCACCGCGCCGTCGGCGAGCACACACGTGTAGTTGGTGCACCGGTCCTCAGAAGTCCACTTGGCGCCGACGGGCCGCTCCACACTGGTCAGTACTCACCGCGCCGTCGGCGAGCACACACGTGTAGTTGGTGCACCGGTCCTCAGAAGTCCACTTGGCGCCGACGGGCCGCTCCACACTGGTCAGTACTCACCGCGCCGTCGGCGAGCACACACGTGTAGTTGGTGCACCGGTCCTCAGAAGTCCACTTGGCGCCGACGGGCCGCTCCACACTGGTCAGTACTCACCGCGCCGTCGGCGAGCACACACGTGTAGTTGGTGCACCGGTCCTCAGAAGTCCACTTGGCGCCGACGGGCCGCTCCACACTGGTCAGTACTCACCGCGCCGTCGGCGAGCACACACGTGTAGTTGGTGCACCGGTCCTCAGAAGTCCACTTGGCGCCGACCGGCCGCTCCACGCCGCTACACACGCAGGCCACGGGCTTGCACTTGCCGCAGCACTGACCGCTGCCGGGCTCGGCCGGGAAGTACTTCCAACCCTGGGGAATACACCACGTCGTTAAGACACGGGACTCAATCACGTATCTACACTTAGGTATTTACCTTTTGTAAAGTTTGCCCCGTCCCGATTAACTCCCGTTTCCCAATGGGTGATAATCGTGTCAGTTTAAATCGATATACACCAAGACGTTTGGGTTACATGTACGTAGAAGGGAATGCCTTCTGTCCGATTAGCACGATAGGTTGTACGATCATGATTTATGTATCACCAATACGTGTTTTTGTTTCTTGAATTAAAATTTGACACATTCTGGAAAGGAATTGTTGTTTGAGCTGCAGCTAGTAAAAATAAATCAATATAAATATCAAATTCAATACTAAATATTAGGGTGTTGTGCCTTGTGATGATCAAATTCAACTCTGTGAGACATTTTGAAACATACGAAAGTTTATCTTGTTACAGTTAGTGTAAAAATAAATCACAGTATCTGGTGGGCTAGCACAACTTGCTATCACAGCGTCTCTCGTGCGGCTCAGCGATTCCTGCCTTGCTCAAGCTGTGCGAATTAGAAAGAGGCGGGTAGATTTTTCTCTACCCTCGTCGCGTCGCCGTGGCAGTTGTGCTAGCCCCGCTGTGTGATGATCTCACCGGCTCACAGTCCTGCGCGCAGGTCTGCACGGTGGTGACCTTCTCCAGTTTCCCCTCCTCCACCTGCACGCAGCGGTACGACTCGCACGCGTCCAGCGGGTTCGTCCAGTTCTCGCCCACCTGCGGGGGGCAAGGGATATATTAGCGATTTGATAAATAACCCCGAAGATCGAAGTTCTTCTAAACCACTCGAATAAGCAAAGTGAGACGGAGACAGAATACAGATATATCCAGCACGAACTGCTCGCCGGTGGACACTCCGTCACGGGGCGGACGGGACGGGACGGGACGGGACAGCACCGTGGACTCACTCTGTAGACGGTGTCCCCGGCGCGGCAGGCCACCTGCGCGGCCGCCCCGCAGCAGGAGAAGGGCACGGGCCGGGGCTCCAGCACGAACTGCTCGCCGGTGGACAGCGGGGGACACTCCGTCACGGCGCAGCGCGGGGCGGGGGCGGGGGCGGAGCCCGGGGGGGCGGGGGCCGAGCCCGGGGGAGCGGGCTCGCAGCGACACGTGCGGCACGGACCGTCCAGCCACGCCGCATCCACCTGCACAACAGACCGACATTGTAAGCAGATCTTGTTTTCGACCGTCTAGCACAGGCTTTATTCAGAGACTTTGGAAACTTACATCTTTGAGCATGGTCTGCGGCGACGCGCGCGGCTTCTCACCGCCCCGCGGCGCCGCCTCCCACTCCAGCGTCACTAGGCATTTGTCGGCGGGCAACTCTGGAATAAGAGATAATGTAGATCCTGAACGTAGCGAGGTATTCTAAAGTAGAATCTCGGCAGAGCGAAGGATTCAAGTGTTTATTAAATATTTCGGAAACTATGATCTACAGCTTAGATCGCAGTTCTCGTAGATTGTACCTACACGATATGAGGGTAGACCCTAAAAAGACAGCACGTGATGTGCGTGACTCACCGCACTTGTACTCCGGGCAGCAGGCGCCCGTGACGTTGAGGACACGTGCCTGGTGGTGCGGCGGGCACGTGCCGGGCGCGGGGCACGTGTCGGGCCGACACAGCAGCTGCGCGCGCGGGCAGCAGCCGCTGGAGTCGATGACGCGCTGCATGCCCGGCATTATCTCCACCTCGCTGTCCGTCGGGATGTGCGGGCACTCGCTCGCCGGCTTACATTCTGAGACAGCCACAGGTAGAGTACATTATTGCAGTGGCCGGGAACGAACGATTGCAGTGTGGTGTGTATTAGGATAAGCTATAAATATCAGTGCATAGCCCTAAATAAACCAGTGTATACTCGACCATCGACTTGTTTTATTGTCTCGCCTGCGCCTCTCCTCTACATGGCGACCCTGCCTTGTTTGGAAAGTCACGCGCGCGCGTCAGTCACCGGTAGTCAAAAGATGTTATACTAGTGTTTCGGCTCGTGGAAAATGTGTAATTCGCACAGCGTACCCAGGCCTCCTGCGCCATCAGCCGACAGCTATAATACGCAGATAGGCTACAGAAACACAATCGAGCAGCATCAAGCCTCCACACATTTGGAGTATGTGACCCAGACGAATCTGTACGTGCTCCTGCTGTTGGTACTGTGTGTCATCGTGTTGGGGTTTACATGCCTTCGCTATGCCAACAAATGTTTTAACAGAAGGATAGAACGGCGGGCACAGGCTAACATGATCGAGATGAGGCGTATCCAGGGGACACCATTCGGCGGAGCCGGCCGCAAGAGCGACGGTTTGAGTGTATAGTGCCGTGAGTGCGTGCGTATCCGAAAGTGCGTATTGTGATTTAACATGAACATCCTTCTATTATTTATCTCAAGTGCTGTCGCAGCTGAGTGTCACAGACCAGTTGGTTATTAATGCAGGGACCAAATATAGACTGTAAGATGATTAATTAGTGCATGAATGAATAGTGCCGCGTAGGGTATCGAGTGTCGAGCGTTACAGGTATGTAATAATGAATAGCTTTTATGAATGTAATTTGCACATGTAAGTGATTTTAACTACTTATACAAATTTAGAATAGGTAAAACATAGTAATCGTACTCATAAGGATATGGCAGAGAGTTTGACGCTGATATATCATGAACTAAAAGAGTTGCGTACTTATTTAATTAAAATAGGCCCTAGTAGGAGACAAGGAAGTATTATTGTGAAAAAGTCAGAAGAGCTTAATGATAATTTTAAACGGTATAACCAATTGCTGTCATTGATAAGGAATCAAGTTACGTTGAAAGAGATACCTACGAGTGAAGTAGCAGTTATTGATAGGGTGTGTGAGAAGTATAGCATTCTATATAGAGAGGTGTTTGAACTGTGTGCCGGAAAACCCAAGATGGAGGAATTCGATATAAGAACGGCATTAACCTTGCTACCGGCGATGACTGATTCTGAGCAGAACACAAAGCAATTAATCGATGGAATCGAATATTACAGTTCTGTATTAACTAAACCTGAGTGCAAGAAAAATCTAATTCAGTTTGTCCTTAAAAGTAGGTTGTCGCAAGGTGCAAAGTTAAGGTTGTTGTCTAGTTATGATACGGTCACTGAACTTCTAGATGACATGCGAGCCGAGCTTCTCCCTAAACAGGCGGCAACGGCAATTCAAAATCGACTGCAGACATTACGACAAAATGATATGTCTATAAAAGCATATGGCGACGAACTATCAAACTTGTTTGTTAATTTAACTATTTCTCAAGCCAACGGCAAGACCGAAAATTACAAAGTCCTCAAGCCTATCAACGAAAAAATGGCAATAAAACGTTTTGCCGATGGGCTGAGGAATAGAAGGCTGAGCACGATAATCACTGCTAGGAACTTCGACTCTCTTAAAGATGCGATTCAGGCAGCAGAAGATGAGGACGTGAGTACTACCTCCAATCAGGAAATTTTAGGTATGACCGCTAACCCCACCCCTCGCGGACGAACGTCATATTTCAGGAATACGCGGGGTTATTACAACCCGGCAAGGCAGTCCCGTGGCCCGCAGTACGGGTACACACATCGTGGGCGTGGAAATCACTACCGCAGCCGGGGATACCGAGGTGCTCGAAGGGCCTCGCATCAACCATCTACCGCCGCATCGCCAAGACCTTCAGGTACGTACAGACACCGTAGTTTTGGAAATCAGTGGAAACGAAACGAGACGGTTCGCACAATGTCTGAGAATGTGCCAGGGAATAATTCAGCCGGACCGTCTAGCGAGTTTTTTCGTGACTAACGGAAAGATATTGGCGTGTAACAGTTCTCTTATAGTAAAACTTTCTTTAGGTAACGATGTGTCAACGTGGTTAATAGACACAGGGGCAAGTATTTCAGCGGTGAAATACGAGTTCGTAGTTAACCGAAACATACCGATCCATAAGCGACCAACCGTCATAAATGGCATTGGGGGCAGTGTACAGGCTATCGGATACGCGTATTTACAATTAAATGTAAACGGAGAAATATTTCATCATCCATTCTATGTTTTCCATTCGTTGCCATGTACGTCAAATGGAATATGGGGCAATGACTTCTTGAACAGTCATCATGCCATTATAGATTATAGTAGTCATACACTCTCCGTGTGTAACAAAAATGGTATTGGAATCACCTTACCTCTATTGAGGACGGATATGGAAGCGTCATTCCTTATACCGCACAGGTCAGAGACCGTGCATTACGTAACAACTAACTTAACAGAGGATTGCCTAGTATGTACGGACGAAATTAGAGAAGGAATATTTATTGCTAGTATGATAGTGAAACCACGTGATGGCAAGATACCTATAAGAGTTTTAAACACTACGGATACAGATGTAACTTTAGGGGAAATAAAACCCACAATTCAGAGAGTAAATGATTACTTGCAATTTTCTTTTGAGAAAGATACGAAGAATGCTAGTCGTGTAAAAAGGTTATTCCAAGACTTGCGAATGGAACATTTGAATAAGGAAGAAAAAGTTAGTATTGAAAACATTTGCGCAAAATACGCGGACATATTTCAATTGACAGGTGACAAGTTAACCACAACTAACTTAGGGTCTCAGAAACTTAATTTAAAACCGAATGCAGACTCAGTGTACGTCAAGCCGTATAGGTTGCCACATGCCCAGAAGTCGGAAATAAATAGCCAAATTAATAAAATGCTGGAAGACGGGATAATAGAACCAGCGCGGAGTGAATGGTCCAGTCCGGTTCTATTAGTTCCAAAGAAGCCAGATAGCAGTGGTCAGAAAAAGTGGCGGCTAGTGATAGATTATAGGAAACTAAATGACCGCATTCAGGACGACAAGTTCCCACTCCCGAATATCACCGAAATTTTGGATTCATTATCTGGAGCAGTATACTATACGCATCTAGATCTTTTTTCTGGATATTACCAAGTTGAATTAGAGGAAAATAGTAGAAAATACACAGCTTTTTGTACTAGTCAGAATCAATATCAAATGAAGAGGCTCCCAATGGGGTTAAAGACCAGTCCGAATTCGTTCTCAAGAATGATTACGTTAGCCATGTCGGGCCTAACGTATGACAAATGTTTCGTATACTTAGATGATTTAATCGTTTTTGGCAGAAATTTAAATGATCACAACAAGAACTTGATTGCTATCTTTGAACGGTTACGAAAGGTAAATCTTAAATTAAACCCGCACAAGTGCGAATTTTTAAAGAAAGAAATATTATACTTGGGACATGTCGTTACTGGTGACGGTATTTTGCCAGACCCTGAAAAGATAAAAGTCATGAAACATTATCCGGTACCTAAAAATACAGACGAAGCTAAACGCTTTGTCGCTTTCGCAAACTATTATCGTAAGTTTATTCCTAATTTTGCCAATAAGGCCTATGAATTAAATAAATTATGTCGCAAAAATCAAGATTTCGTATGGACGCAGGCTTGTCAAGAAGCTTTTGAAGCACTAAAAGAATCACTTATCTCACCGCCCGTTCTTCAATACCCAGATTTTTCAGAAAGCAACCAATTCCAGTTACAAACAGATGCATCAGGTTACTCGTTAGGGGCAATATTATCGAACGGTAATGGCAAACCTATAGCATATACAAGTAGAAGCCTCAATAAAGCAGAAAAAACTACCCAACTGTACAGAAGGAATTACTTGCTGTAGTGTGGGCAGTAAAATACTACCGCCCATACCTATATGGCAGAACTTTTACGATCTTTACTGACCATAAACCTCTTATTTATTTATTTAATATGAGGGATCCATCTAGTCGACTTTTGAAATTTAGGTTGGAGTTAGAAGAATACGATTTTATAGTTGAGTATGTAAAGGGATCCGATAATGCAGCGGCAGACACGTTATCAAGAATAACGTCACAGGAGTTGAAAGAGATGAACGCCAAGGTGATGAATGTTATGACTAGAGCGCAAGCAAAAAAAACATACCCATAATCCTGTAGATACCACGTTCGATATGGTTTCCAATTGCAACAGCCGGCCTGATCAACCAAAAGTTGTGGAAATCCATAAAAAACCGAGGGAATCTCTAGAATTATGTTTTGCACATGAGGAGAAGTTAATTAACTTAAGGAAAAATGGACAAATATTGAAAGAAAATGACACCCTAGCATATGTGCCGTCACATAGGTCAATTTACATAAACCCTAGTTCTCAATCGCATAGGACGCGAGCCGACTTTGTGAGGGAGCTTCAGGAGTTCTGTAAGGATATAAATGTTGAGGAGTTGTATATAATAAAACATAAAGAAAACAACATATTTGTAGGAAAATTAGTGCGGCAAATAAAAATAACAGAGTATTGGACCGGTCCCCGATTATGTGTATTGCAAGATATAGAAAGAATATCAGATAAAGACGACAGAAAAGTTATTTTAAATGACTTTCATCTTTTACCTACGAGTGGCCACGCAGGTATCAGACGAATGTTCAACAATATTAAGAAGTATTATTTTTGGGCAGGAATGGAAAATGACATTAGAAATTTCGTGAAACGATGTAATAAATGTCAAAGGCAGAAACATTCTATTCCAGTTAAAGAACCAATGGTGATAACACCAACTGCCAATTCAGCTTTCGAAAAGGTATTTTTAGACATTGTGGGACCCTTATCAAAGGATACACAAGGATACTCCTACATCCTAACACTGCAGTGCGATTTAACAAAATACGTCGAGGCGTATCCACTTATTTCCAAAGGTACGGAAGAAGTAGCCAGAACTTTCGTAAACAATTTCCTTCTACGGTACGGTATACCGAAGTATTTCGTATCAGACAGAGGCACGGAGTTTATGTCTCAAACAATGGAAAAGGTATGTACATTATTAACAACTTCACTGTCCCCATACAATGTGTTTTCAAAGTACCCCACGTTCACCATTAATGTCAGTTGAATCGATATAATATACCCTCATGTAATTAAAAGATTATACAGAAAATTTGAATTTATGTTTTTTATATGTGTTTCGGACCATTTCTTTTTTGATTCATATTTGCTTCATGAACGTGAAATAAAAAAAATTGTCTACCAAGTTCAGTGAGTCACATACGAACACTTTATTTTTGTAATCATATGTGACTCACAAGCGTGGTACATAAAATTTCTTCGACCAAGTTCAATGAGTCTTATATGAGCACTTTTTTTGTGAGTCATGTAAGACTCATTGAGCGTGGTGCATAAAATTTGTTCGACCAAGTCCAGTGAGTCTCATATGAGCACTTTTTTGTGAGTCATGTAAGACTCATTGAGCGTGGTGCATAAAATTTCTTCGACCAAGTCCAGTGAGTCTCATATGAGCATATACGTGATTATCTATGGATTGGGAACGAATTGAATGAATGGATACGAAATTACCTGTTGGATTGTTCTCAGCAGTTTACAACCTGTTCAAGACTTTCCGTTATTAGGTTATTATTAGTGTAAAAATGTCTCGAAAGACAATTTACAATACGTAGTGTAAAAAGTCGTTTTGTTTGGATTGTTGCAATGCAAAACATACTTGGGATTTTGCCCATCGCCGCGTTGGTGAACACACGTGCTCTTCGCGACGACGGGCTGAATCCACTACCGAACAAAACCAGTTGCCTACTGTTATGGCGTCGTTACCGAACAACGTATTTGAACAAGTATTCATTAGAGAAATCATCATTGATGGAAAGCCTTTTTTAAAGAGTGAAGTGAAAACATACTTGAATAATATGACAAGTAGTTTTTTTTATTGATTGTTTAGAATTTTGATTCGTTTATATTAATTGAGCAATAAAAATGTAAAATAAACACTTGAAATATAGAGACTTTTATTTTTATCAGCTATCAACATAATAGTAGTCTGAAAAATTCAACCATAGATATATTACGATTTTTTTCTTTTGGTTATGCAAAATTAGGGTTTTTGCTACACGTTCATGCTGCAAAAACTGAAGCATTCAGCCACGTTCAGCTAGTAAAACAAGTACGAACTTCACTACCAAAATGAGTCACATAAGACTCATGAGCTTATTCCAAAAGGCATGTTTGAGTCATATTTGACTCCTTGGACAGGGAAGTTGTTAAAAATTAATAAATTACATTCAACCGCCTATCACCATCAAAGCATAGGCGCATTGGAAAATACTCACAAACATTTAGGAGCGTATTTAAGAATACAGACCGACAATCACCCAGAAACATGGAGCGATTGGTTACCATTCTGGTCTTTTTCACATAACACTTCTGTACACTCCGAAACGGACTTTACACCCTTCGAACTCGTATTCGGGAAAAAGTGTAACCTACCAAGTAATTTAAATGTATGTAAAGTCGATCCGTTGTATAATAGTGACGACTACGTATTAGAACTTAAGTACAGGCTACAAGTAGCACAAAAAGAGGCTAGAGAAAATTTAATTAAGAAAAAACATATTAGAAAAGTAAATTACGATAAGCATATTAACCCAAAAATGTATAAGCCTAATGATCTAATATTAATTAAGAACGAGGATAGGAAAAAACTCGATAGTGTTTACAAAGGTCCATTTGGAGTGATAAGGGATTTAGAGCCAAACGTCGAGATACTTAACAATGGAAAAGTAGAATTAGTACACAAAAACAGGACAAAACTTTACTACCCTGTTATTGTCATATGACATTATATATATTATGTTATAATTGTATAATATAGTTTAAGAACTAAAATATTGTATGCTAATACTCTTGTATAACAAAAAAAAAAGAAACTACTAATTTCTTTTTTTTTTTCTCTCACGATGGGAGATGTGGTGTGTATTAGGATAAGCTATAAATATCAGTGCATAGCCCTAAATAAACCAGTGTATACTCGACCATCGACTTGTTTTATTGTCTCGCCTGCGCCTCTCCTCTACAGCAGGCTCATAATTGGTTTAAACGGACGAGCTTGCGAGTCCATTTAAGTATAATACGAAGCCTGCAATGACCATTCCAGCCGAGGCGACATGTCTATCCATAAAAAAATTGACGGTTGCATTCGACAGCTTAAATATCGAGAATTGCACAGTATTTAATTGCTTACTAACAGATCTCCGCGTATAGCCCCATAAAATCCACGAAAGTCGGGAGCATAGCTAAATATTATATTATTCAATTAAAAAAAAAATATTTCAGTATTTCCGAGACAAACGAAAACCCAGAAACTTGAATTAGTATAAGTAATGAACATAAAACTGTTATGTATAATTAAGAGGGTAGAGGGGAAAAGGACAGCTGTCACGCGTCAGTCGCGAATATACCTTGCTCGAGCCTCAAGAGTGTGTTTCATTATACTTGCCACAAGCGAACTCCTTGCAGCCGCCGGGCGTGGTCTTCTGCTTGAGCACCTGTCCGTAGCCGCACTCCATCTTCTTCGGCTCCTCGCACAGGTTGTCTATCGGCTTTTTCACTGGAAATTATAATATTTCATGGTATAGGCTGCAAAACATTTCTTGGGCAAGGAAAGCAAAGGAGTGTACTTTCAGCGCATTTATTTTCTTCGAATACACGGATGGAGATCACTACTAGATCGATTTATGACTAGATCTATTTTAAGACTGTTTGTTTCTTGAATAAATAAATAAAGATAAAAATAGATTTACACATGTTACAAGAAAAAACAGGTTCGAATTCTCAATCAAATGGCGAAAAAAGTAGGTAACTCGAAGGAATAACCAATTTGAATCGATTGATTTTCTTTTTGGTGTCAACATCTATGAGGTTTACGGTTTACGTAGACACATCGTTAGCGTGATCTAGAAACCGTGTCGGGCGGTACAGCGACACCTAGCGGAGGACCCCCTCACCGCACAGGTAGTCGGGGCAGCAGGCGAGCGCGCGCGGCGTGCTCAGTAGATCCTCGCCCTGCGCGCACACGGGCACGGAGCACGTCTGCTTGGTGCACGACACGTGCGCTTTGTTCTCGCCTTCCAACTTGCTGCACGTGCATTTCGTGCACGCGTCTTCCTGCAACACAAATAAGTAGAACCTGGTTATCGATGGATGTTTACAAAGCGTCTGGTTGACAACTACGCAAGTTCAACTAGTAGAATTTGACTGATTCTGGTTAACGGGTCTTCTAATGCGGTTCCCTTGATCCGCGCCCCGCTTCACCGACTTTACTCGACCGATTTAAAGGAGGATGCACACCAAGTATGATCCCGTTTACACTCAAAGGCAGCCAAGGACCACCAGTGGCGTGCAGTCCATAAAGACAAAAAGACATTGCCTACCCTGACATTGTGACAGTCATTTATATTTATCTAGGCTTTATAATCAATGTTCAATGGATAAATTTAATCACAAAACCATAAATTAACGTTAACGCCATCTATTGACTCTTCAAAGTAAAATTTATGTTATTCCAACGCGATGCGGACTAATACATTATCACGCTGCACTAGCGCCGCCGTGCCGCCGTCTGCGGTGAAGGCAGAAACTATTTCTGCCTAGATTAGGCTGCATTTATCTATGTGTGGGTGTGTAGCGACGCGCATTCACTGTAGTGTACACCTCTATAGCACGAGGCATACAGCAGCAAAACTCACGCACACAAACGCACGGGTAGACAGTGCCTCATCCCGAGCGCCTACGACGAGCGAGATTATACGGCTATTTGAAAAAGTTGCATTGGTCAAATAATTTGTGCAAAAAACGATAAACACGGTAACCATGTCGTTTTTTCCGGATATATTTGAATGACAAAGTTTGTTTACTTCTCTTCTCGCCATTGTTTGCATAAATAAAAATGTAATTGTTTGTTTGTTGTGTTGAGTGTCAGTGTTCGGTTCAAAGTGTGAAGTGATAGATTTTGTTGGAAAAATGGATAATTTTCATTGTGAAAGTATGGTGTGTGCGTGCTAAAAATAAAAGATAATACGTTTCAAAACTTTCTTTCCTTATACGAGTAGATTACGCAATGCAATAATTTTGGTAAGTCAATACTCATAGCTCTAATTTTTTTGCCTACCCTGTCAAAAAACTCTGTGCACGCCACTGAGGACCACATAGCTTACAAAATAGTCGCGGGACGCATAGTGTTAATAATTTGTGACTCTTTCAGACAAAAAGTACTACATTGTCTGTCGGTTGTAAATAAGGAGGCTCGCGGGTCGGAAATAAGGGACTATAATTATATGTGCGTTCGGTCCCAAGGTGTTAAAAATATCTATAAATTCTTCTTTTGTCACTAAAGTCATGTTCGCTAACTTTATCACTAGAGAGTGTATAGACATTTGGATGTCGAATGAATGTACTGACTTGCCACTCGTCTCCCGCGTAGTGCTCCTTGTTGGCGTCGCAGGGGAAACACTTGCTCGGCTCGATGCAGGTGTTCTCCACGCGAACCTAACGACATTACACCAACATACATAACTGAAGGAAAATAATTAGGAAAATCTCTTGTGAATAATATGGGTGTGTTATTTAAATATTTAACAGTGTGGCCATCAACTTAAATCGATCTGATCCTGATGCAAAACATGATGCTTTCCGAGATTAAGAGACACATGCCATGGTCTGTGCACATGCCCATTACATATGAAGAGTTCTATCGCTATTGATGGAACATCAAATGATTCAGACAATAATCGGATTAAACTTTCAAATACAAAACATTTGAGATACACCAACAACAACATATGCCGAATTAACAACCTCTTTCATAATTAATGAGACATTAAATGGACCACACGGTGACTCACCGAGTCAAAATGTCTTGGTCACCGATTTTTTTATGAATGACTGAACAGCAATTAGCCTAAGACTCGTCTGATGGAAAGCGACGACAAGGCCTAAAATGTAGCTCGCCAGTTCAGTAATATCCTAATCACTCTTCCCTTGGAGGGGAAATGAAATAAACGAGCTATTGAACAGTATGGATGTTAAGTTCCTTACCTTTCCTTCAGGACAGAAGCATCCCTCGACGGGTTTCTTGTCGCATTTGTTGGGGTGTTGTTCGAGCTCTCGGTGGTTGTCGCAGCTGCGCTCGCAGTCCACGCACGCGCGGTACACGAGCGGCGCCTCACTGCACAACCAGTTTCAATTGATATTGTATTCTATAATTACTTGTAACACGAGACATGCTTGTACAAGTTACAATAGGTTAGGAACAAGACGCTTGTAAGAGTAGTCAATTAGTGCATTTTTAATCTGGCTCCACTCCTGATGAATACTGTAAATTCTCTGGCAATCCATTGACTTGGTGACCGAACGTTACAGGAACTTGAATTATATAAATATCTGATTCTGGATTACACATAAATAACCTGTATATGTACTATTTTGTGGATTTGCTGAAATGATGAAAGTTGCCATCACTCACCAAGGTTTAGGACAGAGCGTGCCGCGCCAGTCGAGGCACACGCCCTGCCGGCGACACGCGCCCGCGTAGCTCTCCAGCGTGCCGCACAGGTCGGTCACGTTCGCGCACACCTCCTTCTCGCACGCCTCTAGATATGGCTGGGGGCCCACGAGCGCATGGCACTGTAGTAACAGACAACTGGATTGTTAGTATAAAGCCTGCGCTAGATGGACGAAAACAAGGCAGTCAACCGGGCGCATTCGGCATGAACTATGTTGGCAGTTGTTTCCAGCAAAGTTTCCTTTGAATGCCGGTCCTTATCGGCGACCGTCTGGCACAGGCTCGACATAGACGATTCATTTGGGAAATCTACGACTGTGGTGGCAAACGGTTTGCAAATCCAAGTCAGTTCTTGGATGGTTGGTGTTTTAAGTGAAAGGTACGTTAAGCCGTTGATCCTCATAGTTATTTACAACGATAGTCGCTAAGCCAAGGCTTCCCTCTGGACCGCTTAAGAATGTCCAACAGTTGTTGAATGTCCAAATGTTGATGTCGTCCACTAGACAAAAGGCTCAATCTCTTCCTGCGGGGCACTTTTTGAGTGTCGAACGCTCGACTTTTCACTCGACATCTGTCAAAACTTCATAGGTTTTTTGACAGATCTCGAGTGAAAAGTCGAGCTTCCTCCGACTTGGACGGTCACATTCTACTGTAATCGCTGGAGTTTGGATACGCTTTTGTTTTCGGTACCTAAATTTTGAAAGAACCAAGGAAGAGACTGGGAGAACTTACTTGTCCGAACTTGTCTTTGTCCAAAAGATTGTAGCAGACGTTCAGGTCGGGCGGCGGCGGGACACACTCGGGCTCCGGCGGCGGCGGCGGCGCGCGGCACTCGGCCGGGGACTGGCCCAGTCGAGTCAGCTCCGCCGGGGAGGCCTGCCAACTCGCGCCGTACTGGAATAAGTCACCGACGGTTAGCAATTACCTATACCTACTTAAATAGTGGACATGAAGTCGTGTTATTGTATATACTTTGGCCGGGCGTTTTTTTTTTCGGTCTAACCTTTTTTTATTATTAAAAATGGGATTTCCTTCGGCCAGCATCTAGCCAGGGGGCAAAGTTTGTCTTTTGTATTTTATTTTTATTTATTTTTTATTTTATTTAAAAGGCACACAAAACAGGTAACATTCATTATGTAGCAACAATAACATGATTGAAAGGTTGTGGAATGGAACGCCACCCAAAACATGCATGCACAGCATGATTACAAACAATGAGCGAAACCTATCCTAAGTAATTTACAACAAAGTATGAAACAAAAGCAATATATAAGAGCAACTTAATTAGATTTTGTTACAAATAAATGATATGACAAAATGCAAATTTGGAGTTTATGATGACTGAGCACTTTGACAGAGAACTTTAGTTACCTGCCTCCTGAAAACCGCAAGTCGTGAATTGAAAATATCAACATCAGCATGCCTTGAAACAAGGTCGTTATAATGACGACACATCCTTACAATGGGATTGTAAATAGAAGTGTTATTTCTGTATACTTGAAGTGCAAACGTTTTCGGTGTATTGCCGGATAGGTATGATTAGTGATCTCGGAATGGAGTATAATGTAGTAATTCAACAGCATGTCAGAAGTTGGGAAGTGAATCGCTTTGCGAATAATGCGCGGTCGCACTGTCGTGGGCCGATGCCGAGTATAGAGTGTGGTTGTTACCAGGTCGACGTCCCCGGTGAGCGAGCCGTTCCTCGTGACGAGCGCCTCCTGCTGGCCTGCGCAGGCGCCGCACAGCCCCTCCGTGGCGCGCGCGTACACGTGCGACGGTACGCGCACGCTCAACTCCAGCTTCTCGAACAGCACCGACACCTGTGACAAACAAAATAAATAATACTTTGGTACTAGTTTAGCTCCATCCATACCATAACTTCCATACAATATGAAATGGCCTATATTAGGAAGCTGTATCTGTGGATGCATCTTAATGTTCACATTAGAGTAAAGCCTGACCAGGAATATATGATCATTGTCAAGAGGGCGCTATTATTCTGATTTATATGGCAACAGACTATTATGACATTTTGTCTTGTTTACCTGTCAGCTCTGACATAAATTATGAATTGTTTTGCAGCTGAATATTTTAATTTCATCACATTGATAATATTCCGCTCTTGGCTATGAGTTGTTTTGGTAATTTTTTCTCATTTGTTATTAATATTTAACACATAACTAATATTCAAATAAACCGCAACAGTGACACTGACGTGCTGACAATGTCATTAAAATTATTGCCAGTGTAAGAAATTAGTTCCAATTAAATTCCGCAACATGGCGCACGATCATATACCTATTCCTGGTCAGGCTTTATCGATAATCGATATTTTAATAACATTCAAATTTCGAACATCTTTTTAAGCCCGGCATTGCATGCAAATTCTTGCAAATGTAAACCAACTTTAACGATTTTCGATATAACCCTGTGGATAACTAATGTAACTATAATTAACGGCCAATAGACATACCTCCGCAAAGGCGTGATGTAGCTTGATGACGAGGTCCTTTTTGTTGAGCGTGCTGATGGTCACCCAGTCCTCCTTGAAGGGGTACTTGTACACCGCCTTAACGCCAATGCTGGCAACCAGCTGTCGATGAAACACACATTACACTCACATTTATATGTGATTATAAATGAAATTTAGAAAAATATGTGTCATACAATATTAATAATGCATTACTGTCGAGGCATGGGTAACGCGAGTTACATTAAACTTCATTTCATTATTATTAAGTTAGCAATTGTCATTCCAGCCGAGGCTAATCTGCTTTTATCAAAAATGGGACAAAAATACTAAACCAAAATGCTTTTGTAATGGAAATATAGGTACACAGTGTACCTACTAACATAAGGTACACAGTGTACCTACTAACATAAGGTACACAGTGTACCTACTAACATAAGGTACACAGTGTACCTACTAACATAAATATGGATTATAATCCGAAATAACGACGACGTGTAAAAATGCTTGCAAAACTCTGGGTTTTATAATGAGGGTAGCTTCGCAATTTACAAGCCCTAAAGTGGCTTTAATACTGTACTTTGCATATGTACGGAGCCGGTTGGAATATGGAGCCATCGTGTGGGACCCGCACGAAACGAAGTATTCGCTAATGGTCGAGAGGGTTCAACGCAAATACGCCAGGTTTGTATATAAAAGGATGTATGGATATTATCCATATCTCTACCCATCTCGCTTTGTCTTGGGTATGGTAGGTCTCGACTCCCTGGAGCTTAGACGCAAGCTGCTCTTAATAGCGCATTACTATTCCTTGCTGCACGGCGCAATCGACAACCCCAGTGTTCTGGGCCGAGTGGCGCTGGCGGTTCCGTCGCCGAGTTTTGGCCTGGTGGGTGCGTGTTTGGGCGGCGCGCGACCTGCGCGGCGGTGCCGGCGCCTACTGGCGGATCCCGAGACTCGCACAGTACACGCCGCAAATGCGTCCACCGCTCGGGCTATTTCGCTGACAAATGCAGTACTAACCCAGGTCCCAGATGCTGATATTTTTGCCGATAGGTTAAGCAGCTTCATGAAAGCCGCATTGTCTGCATTCAACTGTATTTTCTAATTTGTTATGTTTGGTTTTGATGTTTTATATTTGTAAATATTGTGTTACCTGTATTTGCTATTTTAGAATTTGTTTTTATATATTTGATACTAATTTGTGTTGTTATTGTTAGTTTTAAATTACCGTGTAAGCGATTTGGTGCCATAACTGTAAGCTTATATGTGTTGAAATAAACGAATTGAATAACGTAATTCTAATAATTTTCCGGACAGGGTATTTGTTTGAGTGATGAACACAAATATTTGCCGAGTCTTGGATGTTTTCTATGTATTTAAGTATCTATTTATCTATATACGTATGTATATCGTCGCTTAGTATCCAAAGTACAAGCTTTGCTAAGTTTGGAATTCAGCCGATTTGTGTAAGAGTGTCCACAAATATTTAATTATTTAATTTAATTCCAACAGAACAGAACAGAAAAAAAATCGGCTATTTGAATAAAATGAATAAAAAATGAATAAAATGAACTTTATTCTGTAAGTAGGCCGCAATGGCACTTTTACAAGTCAAACCCTACTAGCGTTTCACAGAGGCCACTGCCGAGAAGAAACGCCGAAAGAAACTCGACAGTCAGCCATTTTCTCACAAAAATATGCTTATTACAATGATAAATGATAATACTTAACCTACTTAAGATCAATATATCCAATAGAATGAAATATATCCTAGATGTGAACACCTACCTTGTCGTCACTCTTGGTGACGTGGATGACGCGGTTGTCGGCCACGACGTGCACGGCGCGCGCGCAGGTGGCGCCGGGCCGGGCCGGCTCGCACGGCCCGTTGGTCACGTACACCTGCGGACACAGTTGCATCATCAGGGCTTGGAACCGGTACCAAAAATACCGGTACTTTATAAAGGTTGCTACGCGTGTATGCGACCTAGGTATGATTTCGAACGATGAACGCTCACGCTTGCTTGCGCGCACAACCGCAACGTCGCAACTCGCGATAACTTATTGTGTTCTCTTTCTCTCTCATTCGCTCACTCTTTCGACTACTTTCGAGTACCGGCATTTTATCAAAATACCGGTATTCAGGTACCGGTACCTGAAAATACCGGTATTTCAAGCCCTGCATGGCATACTACATTACTTAATTACCAAGGGCTATAAAATAAAGAGTGACGGATCGCGAGTATTTGACGCCTGACCCGAAAGATGGCGGAAGTCCTAAATTTTATCCCCCTTATTCATAAACGTCCATCGTCAATCAAGCCTATATTAGTTAACAAGCCACTAAAGTTCGTTTGTTCTTATCTGTCAATTTGACATTTACATTTGTGAGAAAGGGACAAACAACAATTTAGCTAGCCCTGGGCAGGGAGTGCGATTTTCCGCGCGCGGTGATTGAAACTTTATGGCCAGGTTTTTTTTTATACTACGACGGTGGCAAACAAGCATACGGTCCACCTGATGGTAAGCGGACACCGCAGTCTATAGACGCTCGCAACTACAAAGGAGTCACGTGCGCGTTGCCGACCCTTTATAAAAAACACATAAAATAAAAGATGTGAGAGTCCGTCCGGAATTACGTTCGAATTCGTTTGAAACATTCGTAACTGCGCACGGTACTGACCTCGTACTTATGCTGTCCCGTTTCGTTCCTGTCCCGGGAAGCGAGATAGGTGCAGTTCCCGAAGAAGGGCATCTCGTCTCCCTCGAACGTCGTGTACTGCGCGGGCACGCCCTGCCCGTGGCAGGTGCCTGCGCGAAACGATAAAGGGTAACTTTGTGGCTTTAGGAAACCCAGCTTCTCTATGAATCAGAATCATTTATTTATTCGTGACAGCACAACTAATACTAATAAAAAGAAAAACAAGTAAAAACAGTAAACAAGTGGTACTGCACGAAATGGTTCCGTCTCAGCGTGGTGCTGGCGCGATAGCAAGCGCTGATCTTCCGGCAGAACCATCAGGTGACTTCCCAGCAGGTAACACACATTAAAAATTAATAATGTGCCTCTCCATTACTGAAGGTTGGCAGTCAGCTTATTAAATTTCTGTCACGTGCCGATCTGAACAGGCCCCGTATTGGTCGCGCGATAGCGAGATAAACGACGAGATAAAAGGCATCTGTGACTTTCTATCGAGTTGTATCAGAAAGTGACAGATGCTTTATCTTGTCGTTTATCACGCTACCGCGCGACCATCGTCTACTGCTAAAAATTCCTCTCTACTCTCTGATATTCTCTGATATTGAAGAGCCAAGACATTCTGCGTCCTCCAGGGTTGTTTTCCCGAAACTTTTCCCATCATAAGGCAGTTAGTCCCACCGCCAGCGAGTAGTATAGTACATTACTGCCTTGGCCGGGAAGGAAGCAATTGCAGGCTGAGTATTAGGCGTATTAGGCGTTTAATTATAATACGAAGCCTGCAATTGCCATTCCGGCCGAGGCTAATAAAGAGCTTTTCTCAAAAATGGGGGAAATACGACAAATTTTGAATTAAGATTTGATAAACATAACCTTAAAACGTCAAAAACATCATGCTTTCCCGCTGTTTATTTTTTTTACAGAATCGCAAATGTATTTTTCCACCAAAAAACGCTAATTATTCGAGACACATAAAAAACGTCGCGTTTCCAACAGAAAAAACGAGCGGAATTGGCTGAATACGACCTGTGCCTCCTTTTATATGACTGTTTCTACTTTTTAAAAAGTTTGGAACTCGATAAATAAAGGAATTTATATGTGAAATTGCAGGCGGCCTGCAATGTTTTTTACTTTTTAATTTGGATCTGACCTTAAACTATACACTTTACCTTCCATTATGTAGCGACTAACGTCTAGTTTGCGAGCCATTTTTGAGAAAAGTACTATACTGTACTGTAGCAGTGATGTACTCACAGTCCAGGCACTCCTGCGGTGTGACGCAAGTGTCCCCCTCCCGCAGCGTGCCCTGGGGACAGTAGCAGCCGGGGAAGCACTGGCCGGCCTGCGCCGAGCATGTCTGGCGTGCGTTGCTCGTCGAGCATGTCGGCTCGCAGCTCTTGCTGTAGCAGTCGTAGTGCACGAGTGGTGCCGGGCACTCCGCGGCTGGAATCATACAAGTTGGTTGTAGAGAAGCACCGACTATTATTCGTTAATTAGTTCGCTAAGTGAAAACAGTAACGCAATTTTCCTTAATACATAACATTGAAAGAGCAAGTGAAGTCCTCCGAGATTCCTGGAACAATAAATAACTTGTATGGTTGATTGGAACGTTTTGAGCTTTAGTCGGCGAGTACAAACGTTTTTTCAAGGTTCAAACGTGAGCTAAATCGGTAAAGGGGTTGCCGAGGTATAGGGGGGTGGAATTGTTTCGAAAACATGGTGTCTCTAACTCTAACTAAACACCACAAAATGGCGCTAGACGGATCCACGGGTACATCACGAGCTCACAATTTGGGCCGAGCAACTTGTCTAAGACTAGGGCTGACTATTCTGACGATTAACTTTAGGTAAAATTACAGAATATTTTTTACTAGTTACGTACAGAAACCTAGCGCGATTGTCTCGATACCTAGTCGTGATAGCGACACCTCGGTAGTTCTAGAGACAAGTTCAGTCGAAGTGTCAAGAGAAGAAGGCCTGGTAAAGTCCGTATTCCGTATGATATACTAACGACAGTCGAGCTGGATCCTCCAGGCCGCGAGCTCCTTGTCCCTGTCCGCCGCCAGACACTCGGCCACGAGGGCCTGCACGAGCAGGCACCGGCACTGCTGCTCGCTCCGCCGCGACCCGTTCACCAGCTGTTCCGTGCAGGTGCACAGCTTCTCCAGGCAGATGCTGCGCCACACCTCCAGGTTCAACACCGAGCCGCATTTGGACAGGGGCTCTTTGCTGGGAAGGAACATTTTGAGAAGTGCATGATTATCAGAGCTTTTTGAAACCAAACAGCTAAGAAATTCCTAATATTGCGAAGGTTTCTTTATGGAAACTCGAAAATCTAAGAGCAATTTTCTTACCAGGGTAACCAGGGGACTTTTAAATGAGCTTACAGCTAAAGGCACGTGAAGCGGTTACCAGCGTAATCAAAAGGCTTTCATGGTAGTCAAAGCACCTACTCCTTTCGGATGCCGCTGTCTAAATGTAATTGAAATAGTGCCTTTGGAAATTAAATGAATGGTGCACATCAAAATAGATCTGGGATACTAAGGAAGAAACGACGAAAGGGAAATTTACTTGATGAATAGACTACAGTTATTAGCCCAGGGTCTGCTGTGATAACCACTGATTCTGCTTAATTAGATCTAAAGGACATGTCAGACTTACGTGATGACGTCGCACAGGTCCCACGCCCTCTTCTGTTTCTCCGGCGGGATGACCTTAGTCTCGCAGGCGCGCGGCGAGAGGCCGGGCTTGGCCCAGGCGCGGCCGAACTCGTCGACGCTCGCGGCCTGCGCGCCGCCCGGCAGTCGTCGGTCGTTGGCCGCCACGCCGTCGAAGTACCCGCACAGACCGTCCACGTGGTTCAGGTGTTGTGACTTGTACAGCTGACGGACGAGAAACAGACACAGTAGTTATTTATTGGACATTTCCTTAATGACACGCCTGCGAGATTGGTAGAGTCGACTCCAACACAATTCAATAAATCTCGCAAGCGTGTCTCTGTCATGCTAACGGCCAACAAATATTTAGTCAGGCGCACAGCTTTTCGTTAACACATTTTGCAATGATCACTACTCAAAAGGTGGTACTTATCTAAAAACAGAAGCTAGACTAAGAACGTAACGTACTGAGCTCCGATGGCTTAAATTTGGAGCGGGTTTGTTCGATAGGCATGATAGGAGCGAGGCACTGCTGGCGTTTTGAACTGCCTGCCTGCACGACTTGAGGAGGTGCACCGCTCTTTGGTGGGCTACCAGACTGAAGCCGATAAGGTACTAGGCTCAGCGGTCACCCCTATGGACTAAAAGGTCACGAGGGATTATGACCAGTGTCTTGATCTGGCAGACCAGATGAGGCTAAGGAAATTCTGAAAATTATCTAATAACAGAAGCTAGGCTACGAACCACTCACCCCAACTTTGACATCACCGTCCGTGTTGTACAGCACGACGAAGTTGTATTTCCTGCTCTTGATCGCCAAGCCGTTGCCCATCTTGCTGATGTGGAAGCTGTTCTTCTGGAAGCAGATCTCGTTCGTCTGCTCCACCGAGTACTCGAAGTTGTCGTACTCGATCATGAGGCTGGGCTTCACGAGGATCAGCTGGTCGTCCTGGCTCACCAGGAGCTGGTTGGCGCAGCCGTCCACGCGGCATTTCTTGCGGACTGCGGATTGTAAAGAGATGTTAATGGGTCATGCCACGGGGGTTTCAAGTTAGAGCTCTGTCAGACCCCTGGCCAATATTTAATTGAAGAAATAAGCTACAATAAGATTTAACCTTGATTAATTCTGACAATATCTCACAAAATCTCGTTGCATCAAAGTAATTCTTAGTGTAGCTCATTTCTTCAACATGTATACAACTTGACTGTCGGCCTCATTTTTGCCCCCTGGCTAGATGCTGGCCAAGAGCAATCCCATTTTTTTTAACTAGGGACTGACGGCGGTTCTAACGCTCGTGCTGTGGAGTGGTTCCGCTGGACACGGGTGGCGCAGGACCGGTCATTGTGGCACTTTTAGGGGAGGCATATGTCCAGCAGTGGACGTCTTTCGGCTGATATGATGATGATGCATGCTGTTTAGGGGTGAGATGATGGGTCCTTGATAAAAACTCCAAATTCAAAAAAGAGACGTGTAATCCGTGACAAAGGGTACGGAGCTAATGAATAAGTGACATGCAAATTTTGATATGTGTTTGTTTCTCCTATAATATGGAATGATTGCGACGATACAGACAGCGCATTGCAGAGTGGATTTACGTAGGCGCTGCATACGCTTACATTGCGCGAACATGCCCCCGGGCGTTGAAAGACTCCCTTTCAACCAGATTCGTGTGACTCAGGCAGCGGACAGATGTTGCTGAAGAACCGCCGGATCAGTCCAGTCGCGGTCCTGATCTCTGCAACTCTGGTGACACCGTCGGACCTTGGCTGGATGGCAGCAACACGACCCAGTATCCACTTTAAAGGGAGAAGGTTGACCTCCTTGGCGAGCACCAGAGCGTTCAGCTTCAGCGCTTCATGATGCGTGCGATGGTCCTTACTTGGAGCTCCGACACATACTCCGTGCTCCATCTGGCCCAGAACTGCTGTCTGATTTGTTCCACTCCCTGGTACCGGGTGAGGTAGCTGAAGGAGCAGCGGTCTCTGATGTCCCGAACTGACAGCGAAGTAAGGGGACGAGTTCCGGAGAGAGTGGCAGCATATCTGCCGAATCCGAGGATATGGCGAGGATGTGGAGAGTTCAACACCGCTTCGATGTGGACCAGAACAGTGTTGAGTTCTTCGTGAGTGTACAATACAACCTCCCAGCACTCTTAAATTGTATTTGGTAGATATTACCCCAGCTTCCCAATGACCTCCTGAATGTGGAGAGTAGGCAGGAATAAAATTTAAGTTAATATTTTCGTGAACCACGGCTTCAGCCAGCGAACTACAGTTGCCCATTAAAAACTTGGATGATTCATTGCATGAACCTACAAATGATGTATCGTTGTCGGAGTTAATTTTGGATGATAAGCCTCTCTGAGATACAAGGCGACGCAATGCTGACAAGTAGTCGTTACTGGTTAAACCACCCACCAGCTCTAATTGTACTGCTTTAGTGGTGGAGCATACGAAAATGGCTGCATACAAGTACACATTCACAAGTCTACCTCCACTGCCCTGACGACTGGCAGAGGTCTGAGGGCCCGCATAATCTACACAAACGGTTTTAAACATCATGTTTGGGGTAAGACGGGATTTAGGAAAGTTTCCTATTAATGGTGGCGCCATTACTTGGCCCTTCATGCGAACACAAATAAAATATTTACGGAAGCATGCCTTGACTAAATTAGTGCTTCCAAGTGGCCAGTATTTATCCTTGATGGACGATAGCACCAATTGCGGCCTTGCATTCGTCAATCTATTGCGTTCAAGTTGAATTAATAATTTCGCAAATTTGTGTTTAGCATGAATGACCACGGGACTGACGGGATGCTTCTTCCCGTGCGAAGAATTAGAGTTATCGAGCCGGTCACCTACACGTATAACTTTATTTTCATCTAGAAACACGTTAAACCTGATCAATGAGCCTTTGGTTACAGTATGACTATCTAGACGTAAGTTGTATTCGGAAAATGATTCTCTTTGGGATATTGTAATAACACTAAGTGCAGTTCTCAATTCTGAATAATTTAGGTAACCTGTTAACGGTACTTGCTTTCCACACAAGCTCACACACCGCAGCACATAAGCGACTGCGCGATTAAGCCGTGACAGGTTGGAGAACTTAGAGAATCCACACTCAATCTCACTATGTGAGTCACCTAAAACTATCCGCGGGATTCGTATATTGTTAAGGCAAGGTACAACATGTACCATATCCTCCCAGACGCTAGTAGTTTCAGATAGTAAATGTTCATCCGAAGATAGTCGAAGTAACCATAGCTTCTGCAATAACAATAATATTTTCATCAGGATGAAGTGAGGTGCCAATAAACCGATGGGATTAAATATTTGTGCAATCGCTGGCAGCAAATCTCGTTTGGTGTCGCCGCCAAGCGAACAACTATCAACCGAGAAACACAAATGATCGCAATCTGGCTGCCAACTAAGACCCAAGGTTTTACCGGACTCGGTACCTACAATGTCTAACTTTAATTGAGCGACATCAGAATTCTCTACGAGTTTAGGTTCAATTGGTTTACATTTTATTAAATTCATGCAAGCAGATGCCTGAGCAGAAGAAACTTCGTTTTCACTCGACAGCACTTGCTGCAACCCATCCCCACCAGTGAGTAGATCATCGACGTGCAAGTCATGAGAGATGATCTCACGAACGACCTCAGCGTCACAATCGAGACCTGTCTGCAGCAGGCATCTCGTTGGCAGAAATGGTGCACTGGCAGCACGCTGTAATGGCAAAAAACACTGCGAAGCATGATAAATAGAAGCACCTATAGTAGGCTCTTCTTTTAGTGGTAAGCGCACACTAAAACGCCCGTCCTCCAGCCTAGTGAAATTCTTAGTGAAATGCTTTTCACATAATTTCTCCTCGGGAGAATAATGAGGATTTTTAGGGCAAACTTCCTCAAGCTGCCTAAAACGCGCAAGTTGGTTTTGAACCTCATTGATAAGCATTCCAGTACTAGAGCTAGACGTGACATTCACAAAATTACAATTAACTGCACGCGATGGTGTCGATACTTGACCGCTGTTTATCGGGCCTGAGACTAGCCAACCAAGCCGAGTCTCACATAGTATCGGCTTTCCAATACCTAATTTAATTTTATGCGATCCTAACAAGTCCCAAAAGAGATCAGCACCAATGATGAAATCAATTGCAGATGGTGTATGAAAGTTAGGATCGGCCAAACAAAGATCAGCCGGAATATTTAATCTCGATAGATCTATTTGACGAGAGGGCATGGTGTGAGTTATTGATGGCAAAACTAAACAGTGCAGATGGGCCGAGTAGGTATTATTCAACGACTTCATTGATACTTGGCACATCTCACCTACGGGGGATACCGTGTTGTTTATGCCTACAACCGATTTATCTACACGTTCGGTATGTAAATTTAACTTTTGACACATTCCCTGAGTCATAATACACGCAGTGCTACCACTGTCTAAAACTGCTCGCGCAATATACTCACGATTATCTCGATCGTAAACTTTAATTAATGCAGTGGACAGTAGTACCACTTCTTGTTGTAATGCATTTGAATGCAGCGTTGCTAAGCTAGCTGATAACGTAACGGGTGCGGTCGCCGGCGCCGGCGCAGTATTGACCTTGGAGGCGTCCCGCTCGGACGGATAATCTAATCCCGTGTTATGCCTATTCTCAGCAACATGAACGAGTGTATTGTGCTTCCGCTTACATATTTTACAACCTGGCTTTTTACAATGGTTTGCATAATGACCGCTACGGAAGCAATTAAAACAAACCTTATAATTCGGTAGCAATTGAAGACGTTCTGCATTACTAAGTGCGAGAAACTGGGAACAGGTATTCAGGCCATGTTCCCCACTACATTTCGGACACAGTTTAGGTGGTGAAGTGACACAGTGCTTAGTGTTTTGTGTAGAAAGCATAGTCCTATGTTTTGATGCGGTTTTAGCCGGCTGACTCGATTGTCCGGCGACTGGAGCGCTCGATAACTCTAAAGTTTCAATCAAATCTGCACGATTACGCATAAAAGTGATAAAAATATCAAATGAAATAGGTTTTTCCTTATCTAGGCTTCCTTTGTGTTCTTCCCACTCGCGAAATGTTTTAGTGTCTAGTTTATTACTAATAATATGAATAAGAAGCGTGTCCCATTGCTTGACAGGTTCACCTAGGGATTCTAAACATCTTAAGTTCTTGTTTACTTGGTCAATAACCCGTTTTAAATGCACTGACGACTCTTTTGTGATTGGCTCAATGTTAAATAATGCAGAAACATGATTTTGCAACAATAATCTTTTATTGTTGAACCTGTCACACAAGAGTTTCCATGCCACTTCATAATTACTCCCAGAAAATTCAATTGAATGAATGACTAAGGCAGCAGAACCCTCCAACGACGCTCTTAGGTAGTGAAATTTATTTATATTATCCATTTCGTCGTTAGAATGGATGAGACTTGTGAATGTGTCATGAAAACCAAGCCAGTCCTCGTATTTTCCACTATATTTAGGTAACGAAATCGTTGGGAGTTTAACCAGTTTGTGATTATTCGAACTACGCTTGCTACATGACTCAAAATCCTCGAATTTCTTATTAAAGGTACCAAGTATCTCCTGGGCTCGTGAGAGGGCTGCAAAGTAGTTACCTTGAAATTCCTCTCTGTCTACCATAAGCATATCCAAGTTTTCGGTCTTGCATTCTAACTGTGTTTGTACATCATCATAAAGTCCATACAATGCCTCCAGCTTACCTATACGCAACTGTAGTTGGTTAGCTTCAACCTGTCTTAATGAAGATTCCTTCAATGTGCCTAGGTATGTGGTAAACAGAGTTAATTGACCTTTGTAGCTGCCTCTTTTGCGAGTTAATTCCTTCTCGTCACTCATTTTGGGAAGCTGGTGTAGACCTTGAATGTAAACAATTAATAGATTTAAGTTTGATTATAATGTAAATAATTTAATTATTAATATCACAGCTTGTTTTCGGTTTAGTCAATAAGCTAAAATACTTTAGTTCATAAGTTATGTGTATAAATTGTATATAATATTAAATTGAACAAAATTAGGAATATAAATTGATTTGAATACAATTAAAATTACTAAACTATTATCCTATTGTACCTACTAACGAAGGTTGTATATAATTTCATAAAATAATTATCATTCGTATAATTAATTAAACAATTTGATTCACAATATAGCAATTATTATTTAAAATCCCTATTTTCCGTGTAAAATTAATCCACAATGTCACAAAATACAATAATAAAATCTCATGTGAATACCGACACCGTACGTACACGAATAACGGTAAATTTTAACGGCCGTCTTATGTTGACAAAGTTAGTTATTTTACTGCTTTAAACGAGTAAATTACAATAAATTAAATGTGCACAAAATAATTTAAGAGTTGACTAGATAAATATCACATTTAATAACATAAAACTAACTTATTTCAAGATGAATTAACGGCTTAACTAACGGTACTTTTTTAAAACTAAAAGGTATTCACTAACCTGGAGTTTCCACTATAAGTAAACCCTACTTATTTACTACACCTGAATAAGAGTGCTGGACCCTAACTTTCCTTTTCCACTCAACACTGATAGGTTCCAAGGTCCTTGTGGTCTTCTTCAGCAGATCCTTGACTCTCACCGTAGAAATAAGTATCTCGCCAGTATTTCCTTCGATTTTAGGTAATTTCTTATAATTTTGCTTTGGTTCCTCAATAATCCGGTTCGAAGGACCATGTTTAGGGGTGAGATGATGGGTCCTTGATAAAAACTCCAAATTCAAAAAAGAGACGTGTAATCCGTGACAAAGGGTACGGAGCTAATGAATAAGTGACATGCAAATTTTGATATGTGTTTGTTTCTCCTATAATATGGAATGATTGCGACGATACAGACAGCGCATTGCAGAGTGGATTTACGTAGGCGCTGCATACGCTTACATTGCGCGAACACATGCAATGATGCCAGAATGGAGGATCGATTTTTCGACCTGGACTAACAAAATCGAAGAATCCGTCTGAGCCCATCCAGTCAGAGACATTGTTCTGATGACGCACTTGGATACAGTCACTATATCACTTGCGTCAGAAATTGCTAAATTAAAGTAACGTAAGAATTTTGGTCTCTTCTAGGAATTAATTAGTAAGGGAGCGCCCTCGACGGATATGTGTGAGAGAACATCATCATCATCATCACTACAGTCGGTCACGAAGCTAGCACCCGAATCCCGGCAACAATATGTGTAATAAAAATTCCCTGTTTAGGAAAGTGATGATTATTTTTTAAATGTTCTTAAGATTGGCCTTCTATGGGGCCAGTTTCTTTTCAGGATATATGTCTCAGCTTGGCCTTTGGGGCCGAGATGATCAAGGTGATGAATCGAATTCCTTAACAAAATGTACTCACGGATGATGGTCCAGTCCCCGAACTTGGTCTCCCGGGCCAGCATGTGGTAGCAGATGTCGTACTTGTACTCGGAGCCGTCGAACGTGTTGAACGTGCGCCCGGTCACGTTGCAGAACACGGCCCGCTCGGGCGGCGGCACGCACACGTATCTGGACGAAACAGAACAATACAATACAAATACTCTTTATTGCACACCTCAAAAAGTGGGAAACTTACTCACTTGACAAGCCTAATCCCAATAAGGTCCAGTTCCCCTCAGGTTGGAAGGTCAGATGGCAGTCACTTCCGTAAAAAACTAGTGCCTACGCTAAATTTTGGGATTAGGTAGCGGACCCCAGGCATCCTTCAGGAAGCAACTGTACTGGGGTAACGCTAGGAGGATGATGATGAAGTATAACTTACTGCGGACACTCGTTGGCGACAGCGACGGCCTCCAGCTTGAGCGAGTACCCCGGGGGACACTTGGGGGTGGAACAGATCTGCGGGGGCCGCGTCACACCGGGCCGGAGCGGCGGCAGCGCGGACACGCACTTGAACTGCTGGCACTGGTCCTTCTTGGCTTCGGGCGCGGCCGTAGGCAGTGCTGCTTTGTCGAGGGTGAAGCTTTGCGACAGTTGGGACGATTGACCTGAGGATAGACGGATTTTAAATAAAGAGTAGGAGACCTGGGGGCCGATTTTGAGTGTCGAACACTCGACTTTTCACTAGAGAACTGTCAAAAAACCAAGATGTTTTGACAGACATCGAATGAAAAGTCGAGCGTTCGACACTCAAAAATCGGCCCCCAGGTCGTGATCAAGATAGCAACACTGGTAAAAACTAAAGGTTTCAAAGAGATACTGAATATTTTTGAATTGAACATGAATAAATCGAACAATATCCACACAACTGAAACACTCACCACCATATCCACCTTTGGAGAAACCACCCTTCGAGAATCCACCTTTCGAGTATCCTCCTTTAGAATAGCCTCCTCTCGCGTACCCGGTCTGGTACTTGCGGTAGGCGACGCGCGGGCGCGGCGGCGGCAGGTCGGACGTGAGGGACGTCGAGCGGGAGACAGACACCAGGCGGACCAGGTAGCCGGGGGGACACTTCACCTCTTCGCACTCCACGGCTGTAGAAGAAAGGGAGACGGTCACATACCCAGAGTACCACGATCAAACTCAAACTCAAAATATTCTTTATTCAAATAGGCGATTTAAAAGTGCTTGTTGCTAGAACAAGCACTTTTAAATCGTCAGTTTTATATTACATAGTTTGAATTGAATTATTCGGAGCAATTTATTGATGCAATTATAATTTAAAAAAAGTTGAATTGCTGTAATCTATATCAAACAGAATATAACAAATTCACAAAAAGATCGTCAATAAGTAAAATAAAAACATATAAAAAATAGAATAATCTAGACAGTTTCTAGAATAAAATCTGAATGTCGAGACGAATGGTAATGACTGTGTTAGCCGTAAGATGATCATCCCTCTCCTCGACTTACTTGTTCCTATAATATCCATAATCCTTAATAACTCTATTAGATCCGGTTCTTTTCCCACACTGTGGAAAGATGCTCACATCATCCCTATACCCAAAAAGTCTAATCCTTCCTCATTTGCTGACTATAGGCCCATTTCCATACTTCCTTTCCTGTCTAAAGTACTTGAGCGCCTAGTGCACCAGCAGCTCACATCTTACCTGAATAAGAGTAATCTCCTCAATCCACTCCAATCCGGTTTCCGTCCCGGTCATAGTACGGCTACTGCTCTCGTGAAGATTACCGACGACATCCGGGCCGGAATGGATGTTCAGAAGTTGACAGTATTGACGCTGTTGGATTTCAGTAACGCGTTTAATACTGTTGATTTCGACATCTTACTTGGGATAATGCGTTCTCTTAATGTATCTCCTGCAGTGATGGACTGGTTTCGTAGTTATCTAACCGGTCGTCGGCAACGTATTAAGGTGGATGATATCCATTCTACTTGGTGCAACACGCTGGCCGGCGTTCCGCAAGGCGGTGTGTTGTCTCCCTTGTTATTTTCAATTTTTATAAATTCAATTACAAATAATCTCTCTTCTCACTATCACCTTTATGCCGATGACCTTCAGATTTATTCACAGGGTATGCTTAATGATCTTCCATCTGTCATTAGCACTGTCAATAATGACCTCATCCGTATCCTAAACTGGAGTCATAGTTTTGGTCTTAAGGTTAACCCCTCCAAAACCCAGGCTATCATAATTGGTAGCTCGAAATTTGTTTCAAGAATCGATTTTAATAGTGTTCCACCGATTTATTTCGATAATGTCTTAATCCCTTATTCAACACAAGTAAAAAATTTAGGCATCATTATAGATAGAACCTTATCGTGGGCACCTCAAGTGAATGAGGTCAGTAGGAAGATGTTTTCCGCAGTAGCTTCTCTGAGAAGGCTACATAATTTCCTGCCCATCTCCACTAAAATTGCGCTTACTCAAACATTACTCCTCCCCATCTTAGATTATGCAGATGTTTCCTATATTGACCTCAATGAGGAGCAACTTAATAAACTTGAGCGCCTTCAAAATGTCTGCATTCGGTTCATATTTGGCTTACGCAAATATGACCATGTATCCTGTTTCCGCTCTCAGCTCAAGTGGCTCCCTATCCGTTTTCGTCGTAACTCTCATGTCCTATCTCTTTTGTATTCCATTCTCATTAACCCGGCATCTCCATGCTACCTCAAAGAGCGTTTCAGTTATCTCCGTTCTGTCAGGTCCTCACAAAATTTGCTTCTTTCGGTCCCTTGTTCCTCAACAAAATTCTACAATTCTTCCTTTACTTTCCAAGCTGTTCGGCTCTGGAATTCTTTATCTACTGATTTGAGGCGTGCTAAATCTCTTGCTGTCTTCAAAAAACAGCTTAAAGATCACTATCTATCTCTCCCATGACACATTTAGACTCGACTCCTTTAGACTTTGTGGCTGACTGTATATGTGTATATGTTTATGTATGTTTATCTGTATATTGTATTTATGTATGTATATTATTCTTAATTTAGTTGAATTGTTGTAATTATTAAGAGGTTTCATATATTATCTCTGCACCACCTACTATCAATCGTTATGATTAGACTTAATTTCCGCTACCCTAAGGTTGTCTGGAAGAAATCGCTCTTTAGCGATAAGACCGCCTGTTGTTTGCCTCTACTTACTGTGATTTTGTATTGTACTGTATCCTTTAATTGAGGTGTGCAATAAAGAGTATTTGTTGTATTGTCGAGAGGAAAATCTAAAATCAAGTGTCATAATTATTAAAATATTATTAGTATTTCAACCACAATTATACCCACGGTATTTTATCATTCATGTAGTCTATAAATATCCAGAAGAAAAATCTACATGATATGAATACGATATTGAGCTGAATTATTCAATCTTAACTTGCTATGATTTGTAGGTTAGTTTGGTTGGTAATATTTAGGATAGGTTTCGCTCATTATTTGCTGTGCATGCATGTTTTGGGTGGCGTTCTATTCCAGGACCTTTCGATCATGTTCTTGTTGCTATTTAATTAATGTTATCTGTTTTGCGTGCCTTTTAAATGACATAAAATAAATATTAGAAATCAAATTTAACCAACTTTCCAACCGAACGTTGTACTTGTGTAACTCAGACAGATGAACATTTAATATGCTGATACTATCAATCTGGTCTAATGGTGGAGACAGAACGTGGCAATAGCAATTCGTAACTACACAAAATAAATACGCACGACCTCCATCCAGCTCAATCTTTGCTGGCTTAACAGTGGGCACGGTCGCAGTCACCACCGAAAAACTCCACAGTCGTCACCACCATTAGAGCTGGTGTGGGGTAACTCCATTATCAGGACATTCCTGCAGGCCACCGTACCGTCCCTTAACTTACGTTTGGCAGTAGTAGTCCTTACAGCAGCCACAGTGGGCGCTGCAGAAGTCACCACCGGGGCTTCGACCGTCGTCACCACGGTCGGCGCGGGCGTGGAGCACTGCCGCTCATCATCAGGACAGTCCTGCAGCCCGTCACACCACTTGGACTCGTTCAGGCACAGCTTGCTGGTGGGGCAGATCTTCGTGCCAGCGGGACACGGCTCGCACAAGCACTCGCAGTTCGCTGTCAGCTTTGGTACCAGGTCCTGTAATTAGGAATGATTATCCCTTCGTATGCCATGTGGACACAGCTGGGAATAGCTGGAAGAAGCTGCCAGACCGTGATAAGTGGTGAACTCTTCTGCGAGCCCTATGTCCCTAATGAGGGATAACAGAAACTTATCATCATCATCATGTCTTAGCGCGCATCTGGGCAAAGTTTCACATAGCAATGTCGTAATTTGGCTAGAATTGTCTATATATAAGGGGTTATGGGCGTGTGCCCGGGCCTGGGCCTTACGATTACAGACCAATCAATGTTAAATATGGCATTGGAAGCTGTCATCCCATAGAAACTTATTGTCAAGCTGCTTTGGTGCACTCTAAGTGGTTTTACATCGTGTTAATATTAAACAGGGTTTAAAGCTCTTCGAGAGATGTTGTCGAAATAAATGAAGATACGAATGAATGAAATAAATGATGGGTCGTGGGTTCAAATCCCACCTGTGGTGTTGAATTTTTCAATTTTCACTTTGATTAAAAAATTGAGATTTTCGCTAGCGGACGCATCCGCTTAACAAACATATTAAAGTAAATGAAGATATTCCTTTTTTTTTTTAAATTGCCTTTCCTGGAATAAAGATTCCTCTTCGCCATGAGGAAAACTTCCGATCCCATCGAACCCCTTTAAGTCGTCTTTTACCGGCTCTTACAGCGCGCCCACGACATTGAGCGAATTGCGACGCGGCAAGCGTTTCATCTGTTCATTTCACGGTCGAGTCGCGCAACGCACTGCAGTTAGCTAGGATCGCACGCAATGTATTAGGCAAACCGCTGTCGCAGCCTCGTGACCACGACCAGGGCGTTGGCTACCCTACGCTACTAGTTCCCTGCTGGACTCACCTCTGCGCACCGGCACTGCTTGGCGGGCCGGCAGTCGGCGACGCCGCCGAGCTTGCACACGCACTCGTCGCAGCTAGTGCCGCGGAATGACGAGCCCACGGCGTACCTGTCGGGTCATACGGTACGGACATCTTTACTGACGCACTCTATTCTAAGAAGCGGACTTTAATTTTGATCTGATCCCTGTTTCCCAGCTTCAAAAATATTGTTATATCTAAACAAGGTCCAGTAGCGCAGTGAGCTATAGACCACGCGAGCATTTTTACGTTTCCAATATCTATTTTGATGATTTTCCAAATATTGACTCGACATTCCATAAGTAATTATTGAACCTCGTCACAAAAATTTACAAGAATCGGTTGAGAAATGCGATCTGTAGAGGTAAACAGCACAAAAAAAATCCGCCCGCCGCAAATACGCTTTCGTCTTTGGCTAAGCTACAACGGAGTCGGATAAGTCCGGGTCAATAACTGACCAAAATAGCGATCAGACCTTGATGTCCGCTGCAGGAGGTGAAGATGCGATCCATGCTATTGGAGACAAAGCCAGTACTCACGTCATGAAGCCCTCGACGCACGGGCACTGGTCGCGCGTGACGCAGCCGTCACCGTCGAAGTACTTAGCGGGCGCGGTGTGGCAGCCACACGTGGCGGACTGCACGCCCGGACACAGCACGCACGCCTCCGTCGTCGACTGGAGGGGGGAGATCGTCGGCGAGGGGGGAGTCGTCGCTGGGGGATAATACACAATGAGAACGGCAGAATACTGTTTTGAAACGGAAACTTTATAGAACAGCGACTCAATGCTGCTCTGCCAATAGTTCGCGTAGTAAGCTAGGGTTCTGGGATTTGAGAAGAAGAATGCAAAAGGAGATCTGACGAAGTGACCGATGCAAACAGACTGAAAATACCTAACTACATCACATAACCTGACGACGTCCAGGTCATTCAACGTACAAAAGGTTTATCAGGGGTCAGTTGAGTGTACCACAGTAAGTAAAACAGTGAGTGAGAATAGTGTACTCACGGTACGGCTCGAAGCAGCCGATAGGCTCGACCCTCATCTCGATGCTGTCCTTCCACTTGGCGGGCAGCACCTTCAGGTAGCGCGCGTGTATGGGCGGGCGGAACTCCGTGGTCACCGCGGTATCTCTGTCGAAGTTGGCGGGGAAGACCACGGGGGCGCCGGTGGAGTCCACCACAGGGTTGAAGGTGGCCAGGTCGGAGGAGTACATGACGGAGTAGGCGGTCACCCAGCCGTTGACGCCTCCTTTCGTCTTGACGCCAGTGATGTTGCGCGGGGCGGTGAAGTCGAACTGTTAAGGAATTCAGTCTATGTTATTATATCCAAGTATACGCGTGATGGTGCAGTACAGTTCCCCGTGTTGTCTTGCATAATCAGAATTATAATACAACGGGACAATATCCTCATAAACCATTCAGAAGCGAACTCATACAAAGGTGCATATTCGGCGCCCGCACTCTATGAGGACTATGACGTATGTTGGACTATAAAGTCGGCCGTAAACCGACAAGCAACGCGCTACACAGCCTACATACGGTAAGAAGAAAGTCGTCTTAAGGATATGCACAAAATGGCGATATGCAATAATATGCATACCCTGGTGTTCTTTTGGTTTCGCTTGCCTTCGAACTCAAAGCTACCTGATATCGGTACTCACCATGATCCATTCCCCTGGAGTGCTGTAGAGCGGCCGCCAGCCTCTCTGCTCCGTGAGCGCGAAGTACTTCCTGTCCTCGTTGTTGGAGCTGACCTCGATGCTCTCGAGTGGCAGGTCTGCCGCCAGCCCGAGAGGTTCCGTGCACTGCAGGGGCGCGGGGGTGGTCGTGGTCACCGCTGGTGGAATGTACAATACAATACAATACAAATATTCTTTATTGTTCACCAAAAATTACATAGAAGTTGGGCTTAAAACTAAACATGTTAATGGTAGACAACAGGCGGTCTTATCGCTAAAAAGCGATCTCTTCCAGACAACCTTTGGGTGGTGGAGACACGACAGAAATTTGACATGAGTAGGTGACACAAAGATATTAAGCAGTATAAACAACTGAATCATAAGAAAGATCATACACTTACATAGATACATAAACCTACATAAACATACAAATACAATCGAGATAACGATGTAACACGTCGTAACTAGGGTTGTCATATGGAAAATTGAAATGTCTTGATAAAAATCCGGACATCTCCCTAAAAGTCCGGACATCTCCCTAAAAGTCCTGACATTTCTTGTAACAAGGGACGAAAATTGGGTCACCTCGAGAAATATAAGTTGTCTTTGTATTCGGAGAACATGTTTTCAGTGACTATTATGGGTCTTTGCACGCTCGTCTTTAGCGACAATACCATGACACTAACACATGACGTTAACATTGAAAAGTACTCACGGTACGGCTCGAAGCAGCCGATAGGCTCGACCCTCATCTCGATGCTGTCCTTCCACTTGGCGGGCAGCACCTTCAGGTAGCGCGCGTGTATGGGCGGGCGGAACTCCGTGGTCACCGCGGTATCTCTGTCGAAGTTGGCGGGGAAGACCACGGGGGCGCCGGTGGAGTCCACCACAGGGTTGAAGGTGGCCAGGTCGGAGGAGTACATGACGGAGTAGGCGGTCACCCAGCCGTTGACGCCGCCTTTCGTCTTGACACCGGTGATGTTCCGCGGGGCGGTGAAGTCAAACTGTTCGGGAATTCGGTCATCAATATTATCATCGGTTCATATAATGTCCCAAGCCTGGTGGCGGCGACCTCCCACAGTCTAGGAGAAGGACCGCAGACACACGGAAACAGACCATGAGGTCTCACAGCGCGCTACGTGCGCATTCATGAAGGGTCTAACGATGCATCGCATACTATAAGGTTAACCGCAAGCTAAGCTGACATATGCAGCGCCCAACTTTCGCATAAATGGTGGCATGTATGTATAAATGAGGTTTTAGTTTTTTTTGTCTTGGTCTGACCTCGAACTCACCATGATCCATTCCCCTGGAGTGCTGTAGAGCGGCCGCCAGCCTCTCTGCTCCGTGAGCGCGAAGTACTTCCTGTCCTCGTTGTTAGAGCTGACCTCGATGCTCTCGAGCGGCAGGTCTGCAGCCAGCCCAAGGGGTTCCGTGCATTGCAAGGGCTCGAGCTGGTACAAAAACAATTGATTTAATGACTCAGTCGGTATGATTAAGGGTCTTTTGATCTCTTCTTCTTAAGATATAATTCCGCAGCCGACAGAAGACGGCAACTGCACGTTCCATCGCACACGAAATTAACCGTAATCGTAAGACAGTCCCTGCAAAATTATATCTACTACAAGTTTCCTGTGTATATCTCACAGTCCAGTTAAAAATGTACGTGTAATATGTACCTACGTTCCCAAGGTTCAAAAATATATGACAACAATTAAGTCTTGTACAGAGACGGTTACGTGAGAAGTTCACGCTTGAAATCTATACACAAGGCAGTGTGTCAGCCAAGTTTGCGAAGCAAAAAAGCCGGGCTGACCTATAAAGCCACAGTTAGATTATATTACACGAACCATTTCGGGCCACTTTTGATTTTAACTTACCGTGGTGGGGTGAGGCGTAGTCAAGTTCAAAGTCAAAGAGGAAACATTCTTTGTTCAAAAAGTTCAGTTGTAATTTGAACTTACCGTGGTAGGCTGAGGCGTAGTCAAGTTCAAAGACAAAGTGGAAACATTCTTTATTCGAATAGTTCAGTTGTAATTTGAACTTACCGTGGTAGGCTGAGGCGTAGTCAAGTTCAAAGTCAAAGTGGAAACATTCTTTATTCAAATAGTTCAGTTGTAATTTGAACTTACCGTGGTAGGCTGAGGCGTAGTCAAGTTCAAAGTCAAAGTGGAAACATTCTTTATTCAAATAGTTGAGTTGTAATTTGAACTTACAGTGGTAGGCTGAGGCGTAGTGATGGTGGTGGTGGTGAGTTCTCCACAGCCGATGAGCTCGAAGCGCACGGAGATGGCGTCATGCCAGGTCAGCGGGCGGATGCGCACGAACTTGGCCTCCACGGGCGGGGAGAACATCTGCTTCACCGCGCCGGTGTGGTCCACGGGGCCGCGGAACACCTGACAACATACATTAGGTTAGGTACATGAGGTGGTAACGGGTAATTACATGAGGTGGTAACGGAAAATTAAATGAGGTGGTAACGGGTAATTACATGAGGCGGTAAGAGATAATTACATGAAGTGGTAAAGGATAATTACATGAGGTGGTTACGGGTAATAACATAACGTGTTAACGGGTAATTACATGAGGCGGTAATGGGTGATTACATGAGGGGGTAATGGGTGATTACATGAGGGGGTAATGGGTGATTACATGAGGGGGTAATGGGTGATTACATGAGGTAGTAACGGGTAATTACATGAGGTGGTAACAGGTAAGTATACGAGGACGTAATGAGTAATTACATGAGGCGGTAACGGGTTATTACAGGAGGGGGTAACGGGTAATTACATGAGGAGGTGACGGGTACAACTTGATCGTAGCATATTCGGGAGAATGATTATGTTTTTGACCTATAGATCCTTCAGACTAGCATTTACTGATAAGAGCATTTTTTAAAGTTTCATCACCACATTCTCCATTATCCCACATTGCATATTTTTGACACCCTTTTTAATTTGTTTGTAGTTTCTTTATTTTTGAATTTGTACGAGTGAACCAATAACCTGGCGATCTCCCTTCTGGTTCTGCACGTATGAGAAGACGTGTCCGTCGTCCCCGTACATGACCTCGTAGCTGGTGACGTACTGGTCGAAGAGCGGGCTGCCCTGCACGAGCACGCCGTACACCGGCTGCGGGGCGCGCAGCTCCACCTGGATAAACTGGTCCGTGTCCTGCGCGCCGGCGGTCCAGCTTCCCGCTGAATCAATTGTTAATATTTTGGTGATATGAGACTTTAAACGAACACTTTACGAAACTAGATGGTTTAGGAGTCAATAAGGATGTTGATGCCAAATAAAAAAAAAACAGGGTGACACCACCAGTAATCGACAAAGCCCAATGATGTCAAATCAATTTAAACCGTATGATATTTGAATTAGAATTGAAGTGTCCATTACTGGTGCTAGTCAGCTTAAAGCGTCCATTACTGGTGGTGTCACCCTAGTTCGAATTTTTTTGAGAAAAGATCATCAAATGGTGAAAAAGTAAGTCAAAAGAATAAGAAAAAATTACAGAGTTATAAGTCTTAAAAGTTGTAAGAGGGGGCATATTCGTTCCCTTTTCCGCAAAACACACCTTTGTATGGAACGATCGTCATTACGGCGGAGCATATAGACTATCTACTTTATCTACACCCATAAAGTAAATCCTCTTTATTAAGTTCAAAAACCGTAGATAAGACCCCGCTTTATAATATACTGTGCGGCAGTTGCGCGCGTCCGCTATAAGATCACCAAATAGAACACTCTTATGAGATCACGTACAATATAAGGACACAGCTGCGGGCCGGCCTGTCGAGGCAAACATACGCGCACGCCGGCGAGACGTGCTCACGCGAAACACATGAAAGAGGATTTAATATATGGATGTAGATAAAGTAGTGTATGCAACTGTACATAATTATGTACAGGTTGCATAATAGTACATTACTTAACAAGGGCGGTAAAACAAAGAATGTCTCAGAGTGCAGGTATTTGACGCCCGAGCCGAAAGCAAGGGCGATAAATATGCGATCTGAGGCTTTCTACAAGAAAAAGGAAGAGAAGAAGGAGAAAGGAAGGAGGAAGGATGGGAAGTTCGCCTTTGTACAAATATCTACCATTAAGTTTGTTTTCCTTGTATGTACTTGATTTGTGCAATAAAGTGTTTACTACTACTACTACTACTACTTTCTTTATTACCGCCCGTGTTAAGTACAAAATTGTATGTCACCCCCTGGCCAGGAAGTGGAATTTCCCGCGCGCGGAGCGTGCTGTAATTGCCGCTTTATGGCCAGGTGTGACGTAAACTAGTATTAAACTCTTCCTTTCTTGGCTATAATGAACTTACCTGAGTCCCCTTCAGCTTGTCCGTTAAGTTTGGCGTAGTGTGGCTTGAAGTGGTCGTTGTCCACGGAACTGGCGACGAAGGACGAGGCTGGCAACGGCTCGCCTGACCATAACAGGTTCTTGTACCTGTTCAGACAAACATACCAATCTAGATTAGTCATTACAGTCATCAGTCGATGTGTGTCCCACTGTTGAGCCCAAGCATCTTCTCATGGATAAAAGAGAATGTTTATATGGCTCCTTATCCTGAGCGTACTGTGTGGCGCGCCCTGGTTCACCCGTAACAATGAAATCCATGAATACCTGGAGATGCCAACTGTTCTTAAAGAAGCAAAACGCTACAGTGATAACTGACTCAAAAGAGCTAATGTGCTAGGCATATAAGGGAAGACAGGGCATTGGCCCTACCTTTCCAGAAATCGTCCTCATTAACTCAACGCATCTGATTAAAGTCTTGCGACTGATTGCAGATCATAAATAGAGAAAAAAAAATATGGCTCCTCGAAGGAAAGTACTAATTATATGATATTTGGAACGAAACACAAACTAAGGAACCACAAAGTCGATTTTTGAATGAAGAAAACTGTCATCATCATCCTCCTAGCGTTATCCCAGTACAATTGCATCCTGCAGGATGCCTGAGGTCCGCTACCTAATCCCAAGATTTGGCGTAGGCACTAGTTTTTACGAAAGCGACTGCCGTCTGACCTTCCAACTCCGAGGGGAATCTAGGCCTTATTGGGATTAGGCTTTGTCAAGTGAGTGGGCAACTTGACTGTTAGAAGTTCTCAAGCCGCCCGAAGGCCTCCAACTTGGCTTAACGACTGCTGCCATAGACAGCTACCAGGATCAACGGCTTAACGTGCCTTCCAAAGCACGGGAGCGCTCAGTTAGTAATCACTCAAAGCGGTCACCCATCCAAGTCCTGACCGCTGCCCACATTGCTTAACCTTAGATACCGCAAGCGGTACGCAGGCGCCGCTGGGCCACGAGCGCTCCTGAATGAATGAAGAAAACTGTGTTTTTTAATTACTTGAAAAAAGTTTTGTTTAGAACATTTATGGGTGGTAATTAATAATAGTACATTACTTACCAAGGGCGATAAAACAAAGAATGTCTCAGATCGCAGGTATTTTACGCCCGAGCCGAAGGCAAGGGCGATAAATATGCGATCTGAGGCTTTCTTTATTATCGCCCGTGGTAAGTACAAAATTTTATGTCACCCCCTGGCCAGGAAGTGGGTTGTTTCGCGCGCGGAGCGTGCGATAATGGCCACTTTATGGCCAGGTGTGACATAATAGTACATTACTTACCAAGGGCGATAAAACAAAGAATGTCTCAGATCGCAGGTATTTTACGCCCGAGCCGAAGGCAAGGGCGATAAATATGCGATCTGAGGCTTTCTTTATTATCGCCCGTGGTAAGTACAAAATTTTATGTCACCTCCTGGCCAGGAAGTGGGTTTTTTCGCGCGCGGAGCGTGCGATAATGGCCACTTTATGGCCAGGTGTGACATAATAGTACATTACTTAACAAGGGCGGTAAAACAAAGAATGTCTCAAATCGCAGGTATTTGACGCCCGAGCCGAAGGCAAGGGCGATAAATATGCGATCTGAGGCTTTCTTTATTACCGCCCGTGTTAAGTACAAAATTTTATGTCACCCCCTGGCCAGGAAGTGGGTTTTCCCGCGCGCGGAGCGTGCGGTAATTGCCGCTTTATGGCCAGGTGTGACATAAAAGATGTTATGAAACACCTTTCCGCGACTGTTATGCTGAATTCCTGCGTCAAAGTTACCAAATCAATCAATAATTTTAGGGTGTTAAAAAATCGTTAAGTTTTTATGGTAGTCGTCACTAAAAGCCTCTTGAAGTTGTAATTAAATAAGTGATTCAAAGATTAATGGGCTAATGGTAATTGAGCAAGTTTACCTTTCCGGGCTACAATCAGGAGGCGGAGACACCGTAGTCTTCACAATGAGCGGCGCGAGCGTGGTGGAGGGGACAGCGGGCGTGGTCGGCGGCACGTAGGGCTCCGGGAAGATCATGGGCAGGTGGCTCGGCCCGGGGGGAGGCTGGGCCACGGACGTGCACTCGCTGCTGTCGCAGTGCAGCGCGTTGTCCAGGCACTGGCACGTCTTGCAGCCTTCGCCCACCACGCCGCCAGGCTGCCGAGACACATCACACTCAGGGACCGGTATCCCTTTCAAAGGGTTTTGAATGGTTTTTGCATAAGGATTTACTCACCATACCCTTTGCCCGTCAAAACCCTTTCATTTTGTTTTAAAGCCCTTAGTAAGCGGTAACCCATATGACTAAATGTGTATGCCCAATACCCTTACAAAACCCTTATCATCCGCTCACGCAAACCTTGCATATTGCTTATAGCGGTAAGCCAAATAAAGGACTAGTCTTAGCATGTAAGCGTGGTAATTTAAATCGTCCGGCTTGTTAATAAAGCACACACTACTACGCATCCGATAGCGAGCAACCGACGCGGGGCGGCGTTCTTTGATGTTCGCACGTATTACTATCCTAATTCTGTCTCTTCTTAAAGCGTAAATACGAAATTTCTAAAGGGAAAGTTTTAAAAAAAGCGCTTAATCGTTAGGCTAACCCTTATAAAGGGCTATAGCTTTATTATTTGGTGAGTTTTTCGGTAAGGGATAGTCAAACCAATGGGCTAGCCGTTCGAACTGGTGAGTCTCTCAATGGGTTA
The DNA here is from genome assembly GCA_951800055.1 of Cenopis cana. Classification (NCBI taxonomy): domain Eukaryota; kingdom Metazoa; phylum Arthropoda; class Insecta; order Lepidoptera; family Tortricidae; genus Cenopis; species Cenopis cana. The sequence continues at coordinate 21,406,214 of OX637478.1, read as the reverse complement.
GCCATATTAAAGGGACGCCCATTGAAAGGCTTTTAGCGAGGAAAGGGTTGCCCGGTCCCTGATCACACTCACAATAGGAAATAAATTCTAGTTTGGTGTGATATAACCAATATAGTCTTCTAACCCGTACATAGACCGTGGGCCACGCGTTTAAATCGTCAGTGATTTCCTCTCGCACGAAAACTTGTACAGGGAACAGTAAGGTTTATGTATCAAAGATAAGGTCTATTTTTCGAGAATTACAGAGTTCAAATTACCCGCTCGTTACAATTGGTGCCATGACCAGGATGTGTTGACTGTATGTGTCTAATCATTGACTTATAATATAGAAATAGACACACAATGCCGAACAAAAATGACGGAAAATGTGGCACTGATTGACACTGTCAGTTGCATACACGCTTTGTCACTGTCACTGTCTGCCGTCAACACGAAAGTAAGTACCGCAACGCGGTACATTTGAGGGTGCCATTTTTTTTCGCCTGACTGTGTATCTAGTTCTTTTATAGTACATCTATGTGTCTAATTTATATATTTTAAATTGGTTGCTCTAATTGTAGGAGGTCCCTTGCAAACATTTGATCTTCTCTACAAAACTGGTTCTAATGGCATGAGAAAAAAAATAGTCGTCATGCCTATTATTTATTCTTTTGAGTAACTTGTTTCCCCATTTTATTGAAAATCTGATGCTACTTTTATAAAGTTTGCACTTATTATTTTTCTTACTTAGTGTCAACATCCCTATTTGCTTCAAACTTACTTTGATAAGTTGACCTTCATAGTAGCAGGTGCAGTCTTTGATCGGCACACACGTCTTCTCGTCTCGCCAGCGAGAAGAGGACTCGCACTTTATATTACTGACAGACTCGTCGACACAGCCTTCGATGCATTTCTGCAACATTAAATAAATATTACATCATTTTAGCACATATTACCATATTCTATAATACTTTGAAAATATCAGGGTGAATACCAGTGGCGGCGCGTCAAAAATATTCTTAGGGAAGCAAAAAAATATTGACTAAGGCAAATTAATTAGCCTTAGTAAAATAACTGGACTGGCTGAAAATTAGGTAAGCCGGTGGGAATCGAGTTGTATGGACGCTCCGCCACTGGTGAATACCTACTTCAATTATTATCTTAGTGATAATAATAATAAATAATAATAAAAATGCTTTATTGTGCACTACAGGAAAATAATACAATAATACATTATGATCAGGACTTGAAGTAAGTAGGTGACAACAGGCGGTCTTATCGCTAAAAAGCGATACTTAATCACTGAGATAATAATTAATCACTTATTAAACCTGTGTTTGATATTAAGATTCGATTAATCACGGACTCAATATATGTTTACCCCCCCCCCCCCCCCCCCCCCTAATAGCCTCTCTCTTACTTATATACTTACCCTTTACATAGGAAAATCCTGGACTTTGTTGTCTGACGCAAACAAATAAATATCCAAGAAAGCTAACTATTTCTTTTAGCTTTGCATTTACATTTTTTTATGTGTGAAAGTAATAAACTTCATAAATAATAACACCTTTTTACCCGACTGCAAGGCAGGGTTATGTGTTTTTTTAAAACTCTTATCATTTATCAATCAATCATCATATGAACCCATATTCGTTCCATTCCATTACTGGACTCTAACCTCCTGCCATGCAAGAAAAGACGGCTGCCTTTCCCATACTGGCCTAGTATAAATTAGAGACTTATAAACTTTCAGCTTCTTCACCGATATAACTGGCCTCCCCCCAATAACCAGCCACTTCGCAAAAATATACACCAGGCAACTAATTGTTGGAATTTCTGCAATTAAATAAATAAAACTGGGTTTAGAGCTGACTTCATGTATTTTATTTTGTTGAAGGCGGTCTTCACTGCACAAATTCCGTGGATAGTAACTGAATGACATTTTCTTAAGTGGCCAGTTACTGGCGATTTACCCTACGCAGAGTACCTGACGATGTCACAAAAGTAAAAAAATGTTCTTCTTACCTCCCCCCACTTGCATTGTCCCTTCTTAACAACGGTCTGCTTGAAGTGGTCGCACAGGCGGTCGCACGGGTAGGCGCACTCCTTGTACACCTGCCCCGGCGGACAGCGGCCCGGCGTGGTGGCGTGGGTGGGCAGAGCGGTGGTTGTCGTGGGTGGTACGGTGGATGTTGTAGAAGCTGGACATAATACGTAATATTTGCTTAATAAGATGCTTTAACCTGTACTTCTATTATAAGTTTTTTCGAAACAAATTACAAACGAATGAATACGTTCAGTCTTAATTTTTATGGCAATTAACTTAAGACCACTAGAGGCGCTGCTCACGTTGCCTCATAAAATGAGACTAAACGCAAACGTGTGTTTTGTTTCGAAAAAAAAAACTTATGTTAAAGGTACTGTATTATTTTATTGTTGGTGGTTATTGAACTTGTGGTTATGTAGGGTATATATTAGATTTAGTTTATCTTTTAGTCAGACAACGTCTGCCGAACAGCAGGTAAAAAATGCGTAAAATTGGCACAAGATCGAGGACAATGGCGTAATAAAGAAGAGGGCTATACTCAGCAGTAGGCAAATACGGGCTGAATAGATAGAGGTAAAACATGCCATTGACACAGAGTTGACAGGCTGGTAACGCGTGAATAACACAACACAACAGTAGTTTTAGCACGCGTTTCGCGTTTCTAACACGTGTTAGAAAACATAAAAATGTTCAAGATTGAAGGAAAAACACCTTGTCAATATAAACTTCCCGTTATGGCAAAGCAGTAAGTCGGTAGGAGAATATAGAATGTCTACACTTCTATAAGTACAGATAGATTGCTCCATCAGGAACATATGCGCCCCTCTCCTGCTTACCGAAAGACGCACACTGCTGGACATATGATTCCCCCAAAGATTGCCACCACGATCGATCGTGAGCTATCCAAAATCTTACCGTTACACTCCGGTCTCTCGACGGTAACGCTGGCGGGCCAGTCGCACACCATCAGCTTCTTGCTGTACATGAGCCCTGCAGGGCAGGACTTGAGCACCGAGTGGGGTTTGCTGGGGTTGAGCAGGTCGGGGGTGCACTCGTAGAACTGGCTGCAGTCGGTGGGGTGCGGGTAGTTCGGGTGGTTGGAGTCCAGGCATTGGAACACGTCGGGCGGGGGGAGGGCGCGCTCTGAAACAGGAGTTGAGCTGAACTAGGGTTGTAATATGATATGATATGATTTATTTATTTTACAATATACAATGTCACTTAAAATTACCCGTAGTCAATTTTTAGGAATTGAAATTGTGATCGTCAGTTTTTTAATATTATCAAATTACATTAAACTTGGCAATAATTTAGAAGTATATAATGTCAAACAGTTATAAATAAAATAAAATAATGAAGTTGTCAATGGGTTAAAATTAAGATCACCATACAAGGATCGTCATTGATTTTAAAACTATTTTGGTACATAAACATAATCCTGATGTCAAACGAACGAATAATCTCAGTCCTTCTCATTTTAGCGTTTTATTTTGGTTATATTCTAAAGGATTGTTGTAGGGTGTACCATTAGTAATGGACACTTTAAGCTGACAATTAGCAGTAATGGACACGAATTGGGGAAGGCCTATGTCCAGCAGTGGACGACTACAGGCTGAGGATGATGATGATGATGATGATGATAAAAAAATGAATAACTCTTATTTCCTTTTACATAAGAGATATTGTGCATCACTGGATCTTGTCCATTATTGACTATATGACGCTACAGTCCGCTGTTCCCGCGGACTTCTGGCCCACGAATTGTAACTTCAATAACCAATTATGTCACTGAAGAGTTGATTATGTGGTCAAAAATTAGGTAGGTATTTGGGTCAATTAACTATTTCTTGTCACTCGTTACCATGGTTACGTCTCCTGGGTCACTCTTAAAAACTGTGATTTTACCGACTTTAATCCTACTAAACATGATTTTTAAAGATGACTATAAACCCATTCTGACGTCGCTCATCTCTTGAGCATGCTAGAACTCCATATTATAGCATTTTTTCTAAGAAACTCGGTTACTGTTGTCTCCTGGCTGACGGGACAGAATAACAACAAGGAAAAGTTGATTGACCCAATTACTTTCTCGCTACAACAACAACAACAACAAATACTCTTTATTGCACACCTCACATAAACACACATACAAAACAACCTACACAACCACACAACCTTCTACTATAGTGGGCAATTCTGTCACATGATTAAATTTTTCATTGAACTATACTTACCCTCCCCTCTCGCTGGCAGAATACATGTATTTTATTTTTACTATAGAGTGCAATTCTGTCACATGATTAAATTGTTCATTGAATTACACTTACCCTTGTCCTCGCACTGGCATAACACCTGTATCTCGAAGTCGGGGCACAGGTTTCCGAGCTCGTTACACACCAGCCCCTTCTCGAGACTGCACTCCACGTTGAGGCCCGTCTCCTTGGGGCTCTGGTGGCTGACGGTGGTGCGGCACTTGATGCTGGTCATGTTCTGTTTCGCGCACATTGGCTGACCGATTTGCTAGAGGGAAAAAATTAACTGATAGTGATGAGGGCTTCTCAATTAGGTATAGAACATTATTGCAAAAAAATATCCTAATTTTATTATCGTGCCCTGAGATAGCCGAGTTGAGCTAGTAATTTGTATTTAAGTATAGTTTTATTTGTAGTTCGAAAAATACATATGAATCATTTTAAGACTAAGAAACATTTAGAGAAGTAGCATTTAGATCACAATACAATATTAAACAGTTTGTTAACGCAAAGCCAAGGGGGTCGAGGGAGTGGCCATTCCCAATGGATTTTGGTGTCCCGGCGTCGTGAGGAGGAGGTAGTTACCATCATAGATGGGAATACCTTGCCGGCCGCCATTTAAAACATTTTGTTAACGATCAGATTTGATTCAAAATCGATAGCTCCGGGTTCATTGGTTTCACGTAGGTTAAACAGTTGTTACCAGTTCGTTGAAGTCGGGCAGCGGCTCCCTGTCGACGGAGTGTCCGTCGGCGCCGGTCTCCGGGCGGGCGCGGCTGAGCCACGGCGTCCAGCCGGACACGCACCTGAGCGGCTCGTCGTGCGGCCTCGTCACGGCTAGCGGTGGGACGCTGGGCGCCTGCAGGGAAACAACAAACAGAATATACAGGGTGTTCGGCACATGGACCGTCAACATTTTTTGGGATGCTGGTTGGGTCATTTGCTACCTTTCGACCCTTGGACCCTGGATCCTAAGAGTGACGGTCATGAAGGTACGATTTTTTAAAGTTTTTTCCTAAATTACCCAAAATCTAGCATTCGAAGACACATAACTTTTTTGTGTATGCTTTTAAAAACGTAATTTATTTAAATATCTTTCGTCTACGTACATGTGCTTAAAAATACTAATTTCTTGATACAAATAATACCACAAAATGAACATATGGGCCTTTTTAGTAACAAATAAAACGAATTTTCGAAAAAATATCGACTTCTAAATTCAATTTAAAAAAATAGCAGCTATTGAGTGCTTCCATTGTAATGTTTGTAATAGATAATTAATATTTTGACATGAAAAATGTAATAAATTGTTATTGATATATTTCTTAAATTGTAAATTAATATTTTCTCATGAAAAATCTATCATATGCTTATAATGTAAGACTTTTTTAAAATTGTACATTAACATTATGACATGTGATGCCCTTGTGGCCTATTTGCAGAATAAATGTTTGAATTCTGAATTTTGAATTCTATGTGTCTTAGATTTCTTGATCTTAAGTAGGTTAAGTATTATCATTGTAATAAGCATATTTTTGTGAGAAAATGGCTGACTGTCGAGTTTCTTTCGGCGTTTCTTCTCGGCAGTGCACGGTGGTCCGGGCGCCTTAGTAAGGCGCTCATAATTCATTATTTAGAGAACCGCTTGATTTTTTTAATTGAAAATATTTTAAGGCACCTGTTATTTTAAGGATTATTAAATAGAAATACTATTTGGGGAATGCTACATGCAAATATATTAAAACAAAGCATAAAATATGTAAACAGTTATTTCAAAAAAATCAGCATAGTAAACTTAAGTTACTTATAAAGATTGTAAGTTACAATTGTTCTATTTTATTCAACTTCAACAATAATCTACATTAGTTCCTTAATCTATATTAGTAAGTACAATCAGCAAATCTCAATTTAGTTATAAATCACTTACACGTCCATGATAATATCCGCAACAGGCTTCGTCAAGCTTAAATTCTTAATATACTCAAATTACATATTATAAACTCATTATGTTATATAATTCAATATGTAATATTATTTACTTATATTAGGAAGTACAATCTAATATACTTATAACATTAACAGATAGGAAAGTTTTCTTTTTTCTGGGCAATTGCCTCATTGAAGTGATGAATGGATCTGAGTTTAGTAGAAGTCTGTTCAAAAGGTCTGTGTTTGTGAAGACCCGTGACATTTTTCGGGCATGATTGAGCCTAAAAGCCTTTATATTTTTATTTGTCGATTCTGCAGCCTCTTCGGATAGCTCGCCAATATAAACTAAAGCGTTTTCTATTACTATCGCACCGTACAAGAGCACTTTATGCACGGATGAAGGTAGAGGATACCATGGGTATGCTGTAACGAGTTGCTTGGCCGTCTCTATGGCTTATTCATCAAACTTAGTTGTATTTATAATGTAGCCAGATAACATACACTCCAAAAGAACTCCATCTTTTCTTGGTCGGCCAGCAGCGGATGTAGCCTCCGATGATGATGATTCATCGTCGGGAATATAATGTGGAGTATTTTCGTTTAATATGCATATTATTAGTAGATTCACACTTTCTCCCTCACTCAACCACTTTGAATGTTTATTCACATCGGTGTTTTTTTTTTCGAGAAGTAGTTTTCCATAAAAGAGCAAGTCCTTTGCAAATATACTTGCTAACCGTCTCCAAATTAGCGGTATCTACGTTATCTGCATCCGGCACCATGTCTTTTAACTGCCGGTAACACTTGAAGGTACCTTTCTGTGTCTGAATCACTCGTAGACGGTCATAGTTCAAATATAAAACCCCTTGAAAAGGATCCGATGTACTGAACGTCAGAAAAATAAAAACAAAGTCAATAAACAAATTCATAAGATTTGCGTAGCGTTGCTACGCTTCGGCCTACGCAGACGTAGCAGGCTTCTATCTATACAATCCGCAAATTTCCGCAGACAATGGTTTATGGCCATTAATCTAGACACATTTGTTTTCTTAATTAATAAAAAAGTATCGTTAGATTTGATTGGGAACATAGTTAAAAGCTTAAGTAAACTATAATTATGTTATTTTATTTATATAAAATAGGCCGTGGCGTAGACCCGTGCTAAAATCTATATTTTTAATAAACATGTCAAATAAGTAAGATAAAACAAAACAACATACCTGAGTCTTGAAGCTCCATTGTTATAAATGGTCACTTTAATCACAATCTTCTAAAGATAGCCGCTAATGCGCGGTCACTTAGTTAGTCACTGATAAGGGTGCGCGTGAAAACGTAAGTTGTGTTCAATTTCGAGTTCCCTTAAGGAATGAAAAGAATTAGCTATCCGAAATTTATCTATAGTTAATTACAGTACGTTTATCGGCCAATGACATGACAGCATTCGATTTTTGAAAACGAACCATCATTTTTTTGAATTATGAATACGGGCCGGACCACCGTGCAGTGGCCTCTGTGAAACGCTAGTAGGGTTTGACTTGTAAAAGTGCCATTGCGGCCTACTTACAGAATAAAGTTCATTTATTTCATTTATTTATTCCACTACAAATAAGTTTTTTTTATACTCGTCGACTACAATATTACAATTACAACTTCATAGACCATTGCACAATATTATACATATTAAGCTGAACTAAAAGTCTATGCTCTATGGAGTAATATAATATTTCATTGTACAACTGCGCGGAGAATCGAAATATCATTCAAAAATAGAACGCCGTAATTTGATGAAAAAAATTAAGTTTAAGGAGACTCATTTTATGAATATTTCAACATTGATAGTGCTTCCCGCGCTTCTGAACGTAAAAACGTCAATGCACTTGTCAAATGTCTACCTACTTAAACGGTCGTCTGGATACTGGCCGTAATCATTAGAAAAAAACTTAAAATATCTTGCATCGTGATTGGTCGAAATTTGACATGATGCCAAAGGCGGGCATGGACTGTTTTTTTTTTCTTCTTAACAGGGCACCGGCCCTGTGGGAATTGTTATTACAAATTTACAATACTTGTGATATTATCGTAAATTTCATAATTATTTAGACTTGTTTTCAATATTCATCAATACCCACGTGATACGTATTGTGATATGTGCAGACCACGTGCTATTAATCACCGTGTAACCCTCATGCACTAATGAGATCGTTTCAGCGGCAACTTTCTATTATTTTGTTATTTTCGTGGACTCGTAGAAAAAGTATTGTATACAATAGTTATATAATTAGCTTTTTGAGTCTCGAACCTTACTTAGACCACTCGGCAAGCCTCGTGGTCTAAACGCGGTTCTCGACTAAAAAAGCATTCATTATATAACGATTGTATAAAATACTATTGTCAGAAGGGGGAATAAAATCGTACTTATCTAACAAGAGAACGGATGTTTGTAGGGTTGATATGGACTGACCTAACTAGCACCCCAAAAAATTTTGACGGTCCATGTGTATATACACCCTGTATATACATACATACATAAACTCACGCCTGTATGTTCAAAAGGGGTAAGCAGAGAGCACATGAAACATGTATTAAAATATTACTTTTTTTTGACTTGAGCTCCGTTTTTGTGGCGTTGCATCAAATTCTCCAATAACTATTTAGACAGACAATTTACAATACAAGATTTAGTTCTTTCACATTACGACCGCTTTAGCTTAGTTGGTAGTCCCGGGTTCGGATCCCGGCCGGGGCATTTATTTGTGTGATGAGCACGAATATTTGTTATTGGATCTTGCATGTCTTCTATGTATTTAAGTATTTATTTATCTATATAAGTATGTATATCGTAGCTTAGTACCCATAGTACAAGCTTTGCTTAGTTTGGGATTAGGTTGATTTGTGTAAGATTGTCCACAAATATTTATTTATTTATTTTGTCTGAAAAAATCGCTCTTTAGCCTGTTGTTTGCCTCTATTTATTGTGATTTTGTGCTGTACTGTGTCCTTTAATTGAGGTGTGCAATAAACAGTATTTGTATAGTATTGTATTTACCTCAGTAGAGCAGGGCTGGCCCGTACAGACGCGCTGCTTCTTGGAGCAGCGACAGGTGTGGCAGGCGTCCTGCTCCAACACCTCGCCCTCCAGCACCTGGCGGCCGTCGGCCAGCGTCATGCACACCGGCTTGCACTTGTTGCGGGACACACATTCCGTAGACGTAGAGTTAGCCACTATGTGGCCTTCTGGGCATTCCTTCTTGTCTTCCTTAGGTTTGCAGCCTGATTAAAACACGAATAAAAAAAATGTATCTAAATGACACTATAATTAATAGGTGTAACAAGGAAAATTAGATGATGAATTGCTTCCTAGTTGGTCGACCCAGGTATCGCTGGGAAGACAGTGTGGAGGCGGATCCGCGGCAGCTTCAATTCGAAGACAGGCAGGAGGCTGCGCAGGATCGGGAAAGGTGGCGTGCTCTCGTTTCGGAGGCCAAGATCCTCTTTGGGTCGCTGCGCCGTTAAAGTTAGTAGTAAGTAGTAATTGCTTCCTTCGTAAACAGCAAACACCTGGTTTCAAAAGCATTTTCTCTACAGAACACTTCAAATAAAAATATTGTGCAGTTTCGTTGTAATTAATGATTCGGACTTCATAGAGTTGTTTAAACGAGTCTAACGCGATAATTATATATTTATCTGTTTACCGATGTTTCGACACGGTTGCACCAGTCATGTTGTCGTCTCAGCAAGTTGTTAACGGAGATATCGGTACATACACAACATTTGACTACCCCACAAAGGTTGATGTTGTGCTTGTTGGGACATAAATATCGCGTTATTGACCCGTTTAAACAAATTTTTTAAGTATGTGTACAAAGCGTAAAAGTTATAATGTTATACAGTCAGAGTTATAAAATCTAAGGTTATAAAAATCTCATGTTTACAGGTTATTTTTTTAAACTCCCTGTGACAGATGGTGTCTCCATGTATTCTCACAAATTTTCGGAATATCAGCCCAGGGTGGCTGTGGTGTGATACCACAGATCATTAAATAGGTAACGATGTGGGCGTGGCACGCGCGCCGCAATGATGAGCATATGTTTTGTTGCCTTTGCGCGTGTGTGAGTTTCATTGTATTCATTTTGTTTACGTGTAGTTAGTAACATACCAGGCCCCTATTTCACCAATTCGACAATTGTCACCTGCCAATGACAATTCGAGGTACATTTCTGGGTTGTGTTGTCTAGTAAAGAGTACAGTCTTGGCGGGCCTGACTTCTATATACGACCCAGCAATGTGCGTCGAATTGTCATTGTCAGGCGACAATTGTCGAGTTGTTGAAATGGGGGCCTGGAGGGAGTTAGGTGGCGACACAGGTTCCGATACAACTCGCGCTTGGTAGCCTTTCTAAGCTATTTAAGGTTCTGTGTGTGGTGGCCCGCTCACCTTCGACACAGGTGTCTCGCTGACAGACGGGCAGGATCTCCTTGTAGTAGTAGGTGTTGTCGCAAGTCTCCTCCGGACACGCCGACATGCATGGCTCGTACGTGGCGCAGGTCTCGTCGCACTGGATCGCTGGTGACAGAAACAACATGTTTATTTATTTATAAAAATCTTAGTCTTAGTTGGTACGAAGCTGGAGGTCCCGGGTTCGAATCCCGGCCGGGGCATTTATTTGTGTGATGAGCACGAATATTTGTTTCTGGGTCTTAGATGTCTTCTATGTATTTAAGTATTTATTTATCTAAGTATGTATATCGTCGCTAAGTACCCATAGTACAAGCTTTGCTTAGTTTGGGACTAGGTTGATTTGTGTAAGATTGTCCACAATTTTTTTTAAATATTGTAGACCCCAAAGATACCCACAAAATTAATTTCTCATACACGTTCATTGTAGTATGACATAGTTATCGATTTCATATTTTACACATTGATTTTCGTCTTGATCTACACAAGAATAGCGTCGGGGTTATTCTTGGGTTTGAATTAATTCCAAACGCGACGGACACAGTTAGCCAGCGAGAGCATCATTCTACTTGTTGGACTAATCACCTCATTGTTCAAAACACTATCTGGCAGGCCGGATATGCTAGTAAGTATAAAAAAAACTCTGAAGATGTGTCTACTTTTTAAGATGAACAAGAGTGTAATCAGCTCTTAACGCCTATTTTAGCATCCAGTTTGAAGACCATAATCGCAAAAAAATAAAAAGCTAAACTCACGGCACTGGTCCTTGGTCCTCCACTTGAACACCACCCCCCTCTCCGCGCAGCGGTGCGCGTACGCAGCTAACGCCGTGCACACGCACTCGCAGTCGCCGCCCGCGTCGCAGGCGCACGCGTCGCGCTCGCACGCGGCGACAAACGCAGACGGCGGCACCTCGCTGTGGCACAGGGTGAACGGGTGCCGCTTCAGCGCGCCGCACGACCGTACAGCCCACTCCACGCGCGACGGACGCTGCTGACAGTGCTCCTGACACAGAACATTAAATAGGTTAAGGCTTGGTCACACTGCGTTGCGCGACGCGACCGCTGCGCGCCGGAACGTATGCCAACAGGTTAGCGGTGTGACCAAGCCTTTAGTGTAAGGCCTGAGTGGACGCTCGCAGCGGAGCGTGTAGCGGGGCGAGCGAGCGTGCATAATATTTGTGCAGCGGTGACTCGGGACACCAGTATGAGTTTCAATTGTTTAACATGCACGCCCGACTTGAGCGTCCAGTCAGGTCATACACTTAGAAAGGCGATATGGGCGTGGCACGCGCGCCACAACGTTGAGCATGTGTCGCCGTCTCAGTTGCTCACGAACAAAGGAACGCATACGTGTAGGTAGTTAATGTTCTGTGGCGCCTGAGATAACGAGAAGGAGAGAAATGACAAAATGAACTCCGTCTTCAACGTTGTTGACACTTATCGGCTTGTAATATAGAAGAAATGTTTAACTCTATAATATTTTCAAAAAATTCAAAGAATAATAGGGTTGTCGACACATGGTTCAATAATTTTGAATTTTCACGAAAAAGCATGAAGATTGGAATTAAATGGCGAAAAAAAACAGCCTTTTAGAATAGATAATTACAAACTTATAAGTGTTAAAAGTTTTAGGATGGGGCATGTCATGTCCCTTTTGGGCAAAATGTACCTACCTTGGTATGGAACGATTGTCGTTTACGATACTATACGTATTAGTGACGTTACAAGTGCAACGCTAAACGGACACATCTTCGTAATTTTTTGAGATATTAAGATTTCCATCAGGACTTCCATCATTTAGGATATTTTTGGTCTTATTTTATTTGAAATTATACTAGTATTAAAAATCATTTGAGTCATATTGCGTTAGATGAGCGACATTCCCGTGGAATGTCCCCAAATATCGGGCGGTACGTACTTCAACCTCAGTAGGCTTGGGGCACGTGGGCTTGAGTTTCCAGGAGTCAGCGAAGATCAGCGCGGAGGACTCTGCGATCCCGCCCCCCGGCTTCTGGAAGTCGTCGCGCGAGTCCGAGTTGTAGTTGCCGCACAGACCTTTCACCTGCACAACACAAGAACACTTTATAAGATTTGAAGCTCACATCATCATAGGCGTTTTACGGGATTACGGGTGTCTCCTTCTTTTGCAGAAAAATGTTTCATAGAATGAATGGTTTCACAGAATTTTCGTTTCATAGAAAGTTTTTTTTTTTCAGAAACCGTTAACTTTTTAGGTACAACTTAAATGGCATTGTGTAGAGCCCAATTAGATCTACCAGAAAAGTAGGTTAGGTTAGGTTAGAACTGCGACCCTTTTGTAAAAAAATGTTTTCTATGAAATGAAAAATCTGCGAAACAATAAATCTATGAAACTTCTGTCTTAGACAGACGATTCAAGCAGCGACTTGATTTGTACACTTTTTAGTGTGGCTATGTAAGCCTATACGGGATCTGCTCACAACAAGAGTTAGCTCACATGGTCATTTAGAATTATGATTTATAACGGGATATTTACCATGTATTTTGTGCTATTGAGTTTCCGATATGTCGGCACTGTTGCAACCGCCATCATCACGGATTAACTAACATGCTGCGAGGTTTAGTTGTGGTCTACCCACACACCATAGCGATCTACGCTCTTCTTGGTTCGCTTTTTGCCAAGACAAGAGACAATCGAACTAACATTTCTCACATTTTTTGACACATCAAACTGCTAACCAAGGGGTTAAAAGTTAATCGAGCAAAACGAAGTGCTACGGCCGTACCATCCTTCGCAACCGCATCGCTAAATAATACCAAAAATTTTATGGTATTACCGGGATTTTTTTATACGACGATGGTGGTAAACAAGCATACAGTCCACCTGATGGTAAGCGGACACCGCAGCCTTAGACTGACCATAGACGCTCGCAACACCAAAGTTGAACACGTGCAATGCGCCGACTCTTTATAAAATTTGAGGTTACACTGTGTTGACAGCAGAAGGAACAAATGTAAGTCCCTCGCTCTCAACACAGTGCATCCTCGGGAACTCTGGCAACCTTACTCACCTCCAGGCACATAACACTACATACATGTGTAGTAAAAAATGCGAAAATACACATTTATAAAGTTGTGTGTGGGTAGTTATGTCGGTAGGTACTGATAGAGTGGCGAAGCGCATCTTCTTTTCGGAACTCCAGAATGGCAAACGTAAATGTGGTGACCTACGCTACAAAGACGTTCTGAAAAGACATATGAAGAGATGCAATATTGAGCCCTCTTAAGTGGGAGGAGTTGGCAGCGCAGCGGCCCGAATGGCGACAGCACATCCACGAGCAGGTTAACACATTTAAAACTGAGCGTCGTAACGAGCTTGACAGAAAGCGAGACGAACCCAAGGCCCGTCCACCTGCAGCCGTGAGGTATAACTACCTCGGTGGGGTGTTAACCTGCCCAAGGTGCGCTCGTACCTTTGTTAACAAGATAGGGTACGTGAGCCACTTGCGAGCGCACCAGAGAGCGGACCAACCCAATACCCTAACCTTACCTAAACCAGATCACACAGTCGCTGTGGCCGAAATCGGCTGTGAACATCATCATCATCATCATCATCAGGTAACTGAGTTACTAAGGTAAGGAAGCCTGTATGTGGCCAGCTGTGACTCACCCGGTTCCGCCACATGGGGTCGACCCTGACGTAGACGCGCACCCCGCGGTCCCACTGCAGGCTCATGCCCAGGCTGGGCACGTCCAGGAATACGTACACGCCGGCCAGACGCAGCTTTATTCTGAGGGACATTAAACGAACAAGTCATGACGAGAGATTAATAGCAAAATAATTCACACTCTGTGATCACTTGAGCAGACTCAAGAGAACGCATATAGTCTTTTGCAAAACTACTAAAAGGGTTAAAGAAAACAAGCATTTCCCACTGCAGACTCTGAGAGATTTAAAGGGTTATAATAGCGTTAATGAAAGGCGACATTTATCGATATATTATATTTAGCTATAAACCTTCTTCGCGAAACACTCCGCCCATTGATGAAGAACATTTAAAATCCTTCGGTTTTTTTTAAATCAGTTTTAGCCATAATCTAGGAATTCTAGGACTCTTTAAGGCAAGAGTGAATAGGCTATTACGGAACCAGCGAGCTACATCTTAAGCCGAACCATCCACAACACAGCCTTTCTGCAGCTGTGTGACCAAGTATAAATAATAAGACTTCACCTCTCCAGCTTGGTCAGGTCCGGCAGCGGCGCGTCCTTGGTGAGCTCGACCACTTCCTCATTAGACCCGCTGCCCACCTTCAGGGTGACCGACTTGGAGCACGTCGCGCCGGTGGTTCCGCACGGCGCGTTCTGAACACCGAAAATATCATTGTTTGAGTACTTTTATCTCACGAGCACGGGTGAGCCATGGTTGTGTGTTGAGCCATACATGCACATTGTCTATGTGTGCGTTAGCGTAGGAGCTATGAGTTCACGGTGTCTATAGCCGTGTTCCGAATCACGCTTAAAACGTATAAACGCGTTTACGATCGGACCGAATCACGCTCATAGCGTTTACATGAGATGTCGTGACGTCATTGATGACGTCATGGACGGCGCCATATTGGCGTTTACAGTGCTCACACTCCGAGGCGTCAGCACCGTAAACCAAACGTCAAGTTGACGTTTGATATATGAACATGACAGTAAACACAACATGCCCGGTCCGAATCAAAACACCACTCACGCGGCCTTGAGCGCGCTTACTGATTCGGACCGGCCGTCAGCACTGTAAACGCTGTGATCGTTGTTGGCGTGATTCGGAACACGGCTTATGTGTTCGTATGTGTCACAACTACAATAATGGCCAAACCGCGCTCGTGAAATAAAAGTAGTATACAAGAACGAAACAGAAGGAAGTGACTCAGTTAGACGGTAATGGACTAACTATTGCGGCGTCTATTATCAAGATTGCGAACGTGTATTTATTTGCTTTTATTGAAGAAATATTGTTTCAAAGATCACTCCAAACCGAAAAATTTAAGCCACAAGCCGGATTCATAAACCGTGTTCCGAATCACGCCAACAACGATTGACGGCCGGTCCGAATCAGTAAGCGCGCTCAAGGCCGCGTGAGTGGTGTTTTGATTCGGACCGGGCATGTTGTGTTTACTGTCATGTTCATATATCAAACGTCAACTTGACGTTTGGTTTAAGGGGAGTGTGAGATCGTAAACGCCAATATGGCGCCGTCCATGACGTCATCAATGACGTTACGACATCTCATGTAAACGCTATGAGCGTGATTCGGTCCGATCGTAAACGCGTTTATAGCGTTGTAAGCGTGATTCGGAACACGGCTATAGTATTCAGGTGTGATACCTAAGCCGTGTTCCGAATCACGCCAACAACGACCACAGCGTTTACAGTGCTGACGGCCGGTCCGAATCAGTAAGCGCGCTCAAGGCCGCGTGAGTGGTGTTTTGATTCGGACCGGGCATGTTGTGTTTACTGTCATGTTCATATATCAAACGTCAACTTGACGTTTGGTTTAAGGTGCTTACGCCTTGGAGTGTGGGCACTGTAAACGCCAACATGGCGCCGTCCATGACATCATCAATGACGTCACGACATCTCATGTAAACGCTATGAGCGTGATTCGGTCCGATCGTAAACGCGTTTATACGCTGTAAACGTGATTCGGAACACGGCTCTACTCTCTGACTGACGCGCTCTGACGTCTGACGGTTTTACTGGCAAGCGTCGACGTCTACTTATCTGTTGCATCTTTGACGGTCTTTGCAGATCTAACGCGCTCTGACTGTCACGAGCGTCCACAACTATCTCAGAAGAAGTAATCAGGAGATTACAAGTACATATGTTAAAGTTGAAATTGTATTATTGTAAAATGGGAAATACAAGAGGACTTAAGCTGTGCAGGTGACGCTTAAGCACCTGTATGAAAGAGGTTAAATCTTACCTGTATCTGCACTTCAAAGCCGTCGGTCTGGTCGGCGCTGCCCTTGGCCAGCAGGTAGGTGCAGACGCCCTCGAACTCGTACTCGCTGCCGTCGAAGGTGGCCACATGCGAATCGCCCCACGCGGCGCACACGCCTGCGCACTGCAGCGCCGAGCACACCCACTTGCCGCTCTCGCATTTACTGGAGTTAACACATTAATAGTGGTATTACAAACAGTCTCTTTGGTGGTAATCAGGTAATGGTGCCTAGGCCATTTGGCATTAAAGCTTAAGCCACACAGAGAGCGGGAGGCCGGTAGCGGCGCGTGAGCGGGCGGTAGCGGGACGTGAGCGGGACGGGAGCGGGCGGTAGCGGCGCGGGAGCGGGCGGAAGCTCCCGCGCGGCTCCCGCGCCGCTACCGCCCGTTCACGCGCCGCTACCGCCCTCCCGCTCTCTGTGTGGCTTAAGCTTAAGTCCTTTATTTTTAATTTGTTTTTTTATTGTGCAATAAACCCTAAACAAGTAAATAAATTACGTAAACCTAAATAAAAATCGGCGGCCGTTTAGTTGACTTTAATCACGGTGACTTTAAACGTGTAACGTACCTATACTACATTTACCATTTGGAATAGTAACTGAAACTTTGAAGTATATATTTTACTATTCAAATTATTTTAGCATTACTACTGTTGCCTAATCCCAATAAGGTCTAGTTTCCCCTCGGGGTTGGAAGGTCAGATGGCAGTCGCTTCCGTAAAAACTAGTGCCTACGCCAAATCTTGGGATTAGGTAGCGGACCACAGGCATCCTTCAGGATGCAACTGTACTGGGATAGCGCTAGGGGGATGATGATGATGACTGTTGTCTGGAAAAATCGCTCCTTAGCGATAAGACCGCAGTTAGGTTCATTTTTTATTTTTTGATGAATTATATATTTGTGTATTATATAGAACCATCACTGCGATTTCTTTATTTGAACGGTGACAATAAAACACAATAGTAATCCACAAGAAAGCGTCGCAAGAGTGCTCAACAAATATACCTACATACCTACTATAAAAGTAGTTAGACTTAGATAATTTAATGCATGCGTAATTTATGACGTTGATTAATAAACAGGTAGATAAGTCGGCCGCACTTATTTCACGTAATTAATAACTAATAGCAAATTATACATAAATCTTAAGAAACATTTTTTTTTTATACCACGTCGGTGGCAAACAAGCGTGCGGCCCGCCTGATGGTAAGCGGTCACCGCAGCCTATGGACGCTTGCAACCCCAAGGGAGTCACACGCGCGTTGCCGACCCTTTTAAAAATTTATACACTCCTTTCTTGAAGACCCCCATATTGTAGTCCCTCGGGAAAACCTCGGCGTGCGAGGGAGGAAATTCCTCTTAAACCGTACCGTACGCGACCATTTAGGTTCTAAGGTGTGAGGATGAATGCCCTGCCGACGGCGAGCGGTGCGATGGTAGAAAGCGGCCGTGGGCATCATGTCGAACAGATTATTTAGTAGAAGTATAAATGTGCATCGAAAAAACCGACACAGTGCGAGTCGGACTCGCACACGAAGGGTTCCGTACCATTATCTATAAAAACGGCAAAAAAAACATGTCTGTTGTATGGGAGCCCCCTTAAATATTTATATTATTCCGTTTTTTAGTATTTGTTGTTATAGCGGCAACAGAAATACATCATCCGTGAAAATTTCAACTGCGTAACTATCACGGTTCATGAGCTACAGCCTGGTGACAGACGGAGAGACTGACGGTCGAACAGCAAAGTCTTAGGTCTTAGTAATAGGGTCCCGTTTTACCCTTTGGGTACGGAACCCTCAAAAGGAAGACAGGTGCTTTATTATAACATGCTTAAGTTAGTATTGTAATAAAATAGTCACAAGAAATTGAAGACATTTGAAGTTTTTCAATAAGTTAGATGATCAGCCGAGTTTTGCAGTGCTGAAACTTGGTTCATACATTTTATCATTGCAAAAATTGAAATACACATAAGTAATAAAAAACACAGTAAACATACTAAAATACCTGCAACAAATACGAGTTACATTGGTTCCATATCACAAATATACTCGTATGTACTGTCCGTGTCCGCATCAAAAGCAGCTTGGCATATGAAGAGGTCAAAAGTTCCTATTCCATTGTAATAAAGACTTATGACGCTTTCATATGTCAAGCTACTTTTGATACTGACTGTACATACAACATCACCAGTGCAAAAGTGAAAGGTACGCACGTGCTACGCACATAAGTATTCCAAGGAGCGATCGGCGTTCCCAATTCCGAATGGTACTAAGTCACCTTTCACTTTATTGCATTTTCGTCACACAGTCAAATGTATCAAGGTAGAGAATACATTCTTCAGTAGACATGTAACTAGAGAATTTTACATAAGAAAGTATGAATTGGTGTGTTGTGGTCCGTAATTTAGCATATTATGCCATCGGGGGCGTAGCTCAGATGGTAGAGCGCTCGCTTAGCATGCGAGAGGTACGGGGATCGATACCCCGCGCCTCCAAATGGTTTATTTTTTATTTATTTTACCATCTCAGTCAGTCAATACATGGGTCACACACAGATTAAGTTTCGCGCCTTTTCTTTTGACATATCAAAGTTTTAAGGGTTAGAGAGAACAATTAATGGTTTACAGTGTACAACACAAGCTTTTAACTATTGACCATAGAAGATATGTTATTTCTATTTTCAACTGTATATGACAGCAATAATATTATAAAACAAAGTTTGATTGTTGATAAATTCGCGGTTCATTCTGAAATTACAGGACTAATTCACGTAGTTTTGACTAATGAGTTGCCTGTGTTTTAACTTCGCAGCAAAAGACTGAAAATGCACTACCAATGCACTGATTTGATAGCACGTAGTTTGCCTTTACATCGACTAGATATGAAGTCATTGGCGTGTGGGCATCTAATGTCTTGACTTTATATCATGTCAATAGGTTTTGGAGCCTTCTGAACCCCTCTGAACCGGCTTAACGATAGGTATCGATGATGATGAACACGCACGTGCGGTAATGCAGCTAACTTTCTGGGCGGCAATACATATCTATAATGTTTACTTTGATTCTTGGGATGGTTAGAAGGCGGAAAAAATAATAAGAAATATTTTATGTGTAAAACTAAGGAGGGATAACGCAGGAAGTAAACAATTGAAATTATAAGGGCTAATTCTCGGAATAGACTCTATTTAGGTTTGATCGAATTGACACAATCATTTAATTCACAATCCATACGTGGTCGTGGCGACATTCACACTCCGTCGCCACCACACACTAGTGGCCGCTCGCTCTAACACTCAACCCTGGAGACAACTGTGACACGTCAAGGAACATCAGCGGTGTCGGTAAGGATGTGTACGTGCGCTGTCGGTACACGCGTCAATGAGTGCGTGTGCGCTGTCGGTACACGCGTTAATATGTACGTGGGCGCTGTCGGTACACGCGTCATTGTGTGCGTGTCATGTCACTGTGTTGCGCACGGGAACTGATTGGTGACTAAAAGGCGCGCAGGGGCGAGGTAGCTGCCTCGGTGCGGGGCGATTGATGTCCGTTCTGTATTTAATACTATTATACGATCTTACTTCAGTGACACACTCACCACTTGTTGCACTCCTCCTGCATCTCGTGTCCGTCGGGGAAGCTGCGTCCGCCGTGGTGGCAGGGACACTCCGTCGCCAACACGCACTGGTCGCTGCTCGCTCTAACACTTGACCCTGGAGACAACTCACCACTTGTTGCACTCCTCCTGCATCTCGTGTCCGTCGGGGAAGCTGCGTCCGCCGTGGTGGCAGGGACACTCCGTCGCCAACACGCACTGGTCGCTGCTCGCTCTAACACTTGACCCTGGAGACAACTCACCACTTGTTGCACTCCTCCTGCATCTCGTGTCCGTCGGGGAAGCTGCGTCCGCCGTGGTGGCAGGGACACTCCGTCGCCAACACGCACTGGTCGCTGCTCGCTCTAACACTTGACCCTGGAGACAACTCACCACTTGTTGCACTCCTCCTGCATCTCGTGTCCGTCGGGGAAGCTGCGTCCGCCGTGGTGGCAGGGACACTCCGTCGCCAACACGCACTGGTCGCTGCTCGCTCTAACACTTGACCCTGGAGACAACTCACCACTTGTTGCACTCCTCCTGCATCTCGTGTCCGTCGGGGAAGCTGCGTCCGCCGTGGTGGCAGGGACACTCCGTCGCCAACACGCACTGGTCGCTGCTCGCTCTAACACTTGACCCTGGAGACAACTCACCACTTGTTGCACTCCTCCTGCATCTCGTGTCCGTCGGGGAAGCTGCGTCCGCCGTGGTGGCAGGGACACTCCGTCGCCAACACGCACTGGTCGCTGCTCGCTCTAACACTTGACCCTGGAGACAACTCACCACTTGTTGCACTCCTCCTGCATCTCGTGTCCGTCGGGGAAGCTGCGTCCGCCGTGGTGGCAGGGACACTCCGTCGCCAACACGCACTGGTCGCTGCTCGCTCTAACACTTGACCCTGGAGACAACTCACCACTTGTTGCACTCCTCCTGCATCTCGTGTCCGTCGGGGAAGCTGCGTCCGCCGTGGTGGCAGGGACACTCCGTCGCCAACACGCACTGGTCGCTGCTCGCTCTAACACTTGACCCTGGAGACAACTCACCACTTGTTGCACTCCTCCTGCATCTCGTGTCCGTCGGGGAAGCTGCGTCCGCCGTGGTGGCAGGGACACTCCGTCGCCAACACGCACTGGTCGCTGCTCGCGTCTAACACATAGCCCTTCTTGCACTGGCAGCCCGGTCGGCACTCTTTCGTGGTCGTCGATGGCGGTAGGTGCATGTTCTAGGAACAGATTAATGATATGAGAAATATTGAAATCTAATAAACGGGTTACTCACGTCTGTATCGTCGAATATCGCTCGACATGTTTCGGGCCAACATGCCCGAAACGATGCACATGTCATGGTGTTCGGGCGAAACAAGTCGAGCGATATTCGACGATACAGACGTGAGCAACCCGTTTATTAGATTTCAATATGTCTGAGACTCACGGAAGTTTTCTATTTAAAATGATATGAGAAATCAAAATCTTAATGACTTACACTTAAAGACTTGTTTATTAAACCTATTTTTGCTATAATGTCGTTATAATTCGTTCGACTTTATAAGGCACTTTATCACACAGCCGTGTTTGTGAGAAAGGACAAAACACATTATTTACCAGAGGTTAGAATAGGTACCTATGTAGTTTTAATCAATGCATTAGGGTTACTGGAACTTCAAGTTTAATCGTTCCTCTTTCTAATGCTATAAACTCATGGAAATACGATTTAACTCATTTTACTGACAGGTTCGGTCAAACTGCATATTACACAAATCTACTCAGTTCAACCTGTGGCACCATTCAGGGGTTTCCGCGCGTCGTCTTCCGGTCGCGTCGTCGCATCATTCGCTTGGTGTGGTCAAAGTTTGTTATTAACCTATTATAATCTGGGGTTGTAAATTGGGAATTTGTCAACAGCGGGAGTTCTGTAGGTCTGTGGCACGGTGTATAGTGAGGTAAGTAACCTTGCAGGTGAGCGGCTCGGCGACCTCGCAGGTGGTGAACTGGCGGTGGTGCGCGGCGCTGCAGTTGCTGCGCAGCTCGTCGGCCGGCGGGTGTATAATGTGTAGTGAAGTAAGTAACCTTGCATGTGAGCGGCTCGGCGACCTCGCAGGTGGTGAACTGGCGGTGGTGCGCGGCGCTGCAGTTGCTGCGCAGCTCGTCGGCCGGCGGGTGTATAATGTGTAGTGAAGTAAGTAACCTTGCATGTGAGCGGCTCGGCGACCTCGCAGGTGGTGAACTGGCGGTGGTGCGCGGCGCTGCAGTTGCTGCGCAGCTCGTCGGCCGGCGGGTGTATAATGTGTAGTGAAGTAAGTAACCTTGCATGTGAGCGGCTCGGCGACCTCGCAGGTGGTGAACTGGCGGTGGTGCGCGGCGCTGCAGTTGCTGCGCAGCTCGTCGGCCGGCGGGTGTATAATGTGTAGTGAAGTAAGTAACCTTGCAGGTGAGCGGCTCGGCGACCTCGCAGGTGGTGAACTGGCGGTGGTGCGCGGCGCTGCAGTTGCTGCGCAGCTCGTCGGCCGGCGGGTGTATAATGTGTAGTGAAGTAAGTAACCTTGCAGGTGAGCGGCTCGGCGACCTCGCAGGTGGTGAACTGGCGGTGGTGCGCGGCGCTGCAGTTGCTGCGCAGCTCGTCGGCCGGCGGGTGTATAATGTGTAGTGAAGTAAGTAACCTTGCATGTGAGCGGCTCGGCGACCTCGCAGGTGGTGAACTGGCGGTGGTGCGCGGCGCTGCAGTTGCTGCGCAGCTCGTCGGCCGGCGGGTGTATAATGTGTAGTGAAGTAAGTAACCTTGCAGGTGAGCGGCTCGGCGACCTCGCAGGTGGTGAACTGGCGGTGGTGCGCGGCGCTGCAGTTGCTGCGCAGCTCGTCGGCCGGCGGGTGTATAATGTGTAGTGAAGTAAGTAACCTTGCAGGTGAGCGGCTCGGCGACCTCGCAGGTGGTGAACTGGCGGTGGTGCGCGGCGCTGCAGTTGCTGCGCAGCTCGTCGGCCGGCGGGTGTATAATGTGTAGTGAAGTAAGTAACCTTGCAGGTGAGCGGCTCGGCGACCTCGCAGGTGGTGAACTGGCGGTGGTGCGCGGCGCTGCAGTTGCTGCGCAGCTCGTCGGCCGGCGGGTGTATAATGTGTAGTGAAGTAAGTAACCTTGCAGGTGAGCGGCTCGGCGACCTCGCAGGTGGTGAACTGGCGGTGGTGCGCGGCGCTGCAGTTGCTGCGCAGCTCGTCGGCCGGCGGGTGTATAATGTGTAGTGAAGTAAGTAACCTTGCAGGTGAGCGGCTCGGCGACCTCGCAGGTGGTGAACTGGCGGTGGTGCGCGGCGCTGCAGTTGCTGCGCAGCTCGTCGGCCGGCGGGTGTATAATGTGTAGTGAAGTAAGTAACCTTGCAGGTGAGCGGCTCGGCGACCTCGCAGGTGGTGAACTGGCGGTGGTGCGCGGCGCTGCAGTTGCTGCGCAGCTCGTCGGCCGGCGGGTGTATAATGTGTAGTGAAGTAAGTAACCTTGCAGGTGAGCGGCTCGGCGACCTCGCAGGTGGTGAACTGGCGGTGGTGCGCGGCGCTGCAGTTGCTGCGCAGCTCGTCGGCCGGCGGGTGGCGCTCGATGTCGGCGGCCGTGGCCGGCACGCACTCCCAGCGCGCGCCCACGCACGTGCTGATACAGTACATTGTATTACGGTCTATTCATCCTTACGTGTCATATTACGTAAACAAACTAACCATCACACTTTTCTCTAGGACTACAATACTTTCTGAGCTTCTTTAGGTATACCTAGGGCTGCCATCCGTCCGGGTTTTCCCGGATTTGTCCTAGTTTGGAGGCCGTCCGAGGGGGGGGACCCGAACACTTTTCATGTAAGGAAGCACCTCATTGAATTTAAAGGACTTGTTTTTTAAAAATATTATTTTCGAACTCGTCCGGGGAAAAAATGCGATTTACGCCAAATATCCAGGTTTTTTTAAATCTTTGTCCGGGTTTGGCGAAATTCGAGATGGCAGCCCTAGGTATACCACAATATTTTAAGTGATGATTATAGTGTAATCCTAGAGAAAAGGGTCATAATGATTAATGTCTTCAAGAAGACAGACACGTAAGGATGAATAGACTGTACAAGGGAGTAAAATGCTATATTTCTTTTAGAGTTAGAGTTGGGGTTAGGGTGATGAATGCCAAACGAAGTGAAGGATTCCAGAATAGAAGTCAGAGCGTAGCGAGGGACTCTAACATGGAATTCTGAGTGTAACGAGGGATTCAAAGTATTCAAACCGCTATAACAGGTCTTTTAAACTTGCGGTTTAGGCTTGGTTCCCAACCCAACACAGCCCCTTACACCCGCGAGATGTTGTGTGATGTGTGACCTTACCAGAGCTCCCTCTCTCGGCGGCCCGCGCGCACCTCCTTGTACCCGGCGTCGAACTGCATGCCCTTGTGGAAGCAGGGGCACAGCCCCACCGGCACGCACACGTTGTTGCTGTCCAGCACCTAGCACATATGTACACTATTGTAAGACCGGAGGAACCCTCCCACCCTAGCCAAAGAAGATATATACTAACGTAAAAAGAAGCGACACCGAAGCATGTGTGCTGTAAACCCGTCTCGCGGCTATGTGTGCGTGTCCGGACGCGACCGAGGGCGCGCGAGGGGGGCGCGGTGTGTGGAAAACACTCCTCGGACGGGCAAAGTATAGAATCGTAGCGTTCCAAGGTCACCGACACTCGGTTCACACCGATAGACCCGTGTCGCGCCTTTGCCCTAGCACAAACCGATGCCGATGCGACGTGAGAAAACCCATTGAAATAATTTGCACATTGTAAAAGACATCGGAGTCGAGTAGACGTAGACGTAGACGTAGTAGTAGACGTAGACGTAGACGTAGTAGTAGTAGACGCTCCCGATATGACTTAGCAACAAGTCGTGCTAGGCGGACGTGATATTTTTTCATCAAACTTTTGGGATAACCTATTTGTCAACTCGGACCACACTCCTCTAGGATAAAACTGGGAGCGCCCTGTAGCCCGGGCATAAGAATACGGCTACGGTATCCTCTGCCTGTCGTAGAAGGCGACTAAAAGAGGGTCCTAGGGGCCGAAGACGGTCGTAGTTGGGGGCTGCGATCGTCCATAAACACATGGCGGGAACCATATAGGTGGACTCTAGGGCGGCACTGGAGAGTTCCATGAGAGCCCAGAGCCGTCCGAAATGGGTCGAGGAGGACAATCGGGGGGTTTTTAGTCGGTGCAAGTCCGATATAACCTGCGCACTGCCCCGCGGTGCGGAGGTATCCATAAAGGATTTTCCCACCGTACAAAAAAAAAAGATACAACTGGGAACAGGTTATATCTCGTAATTGACAATATTTCATAATTTCCAAAAGTCTTAATTCGAAAACCATTTTGGTAAAAACGTGTGAAGTACACAAAAAACATTTTTTTAGGTTTTTTTCTCCGTTAATTTTGCCTGTAAACCGCAAGTTGACGTCACCTTCCTCGCTGTATTCAGGGAGACCTTAGTACAGAGTACAGACAATCACTGCTCTGGAGTGGCTCTGGATTCTTGTTGGGAAGATGACGTCATACTTCCTTTACTTCCTTTTGGAATGACCTACTTTTCAACGTGTTCTTTTTGTATGAAATAATGAGTTAAATTGAAAAAGAAAAAATACGGGTGGCTTTAATTTTTACCTATTTTCTAACTAGTTCATAAAATAAAGTAGTTAAAAATATGAAATGTTGTCAATTGGTTCTTGACATAGTCATGACCGGTCGGTCAGAAGCTATACTTGGAATTGGAACCGACCTGTCCCGGTACACACGCGCAGCCCTCCACGCAGCTCGGGCGGCACCGCGCACGCGCACGCGCCGCCAGCCCCACGTCGGCGCACGTGCGCTGGCAGCTATCCGCGCACACCGTGTACTCCTGCCCGCCGCTGCATGACAGCTCTGTCATAACACATGATAAGATTAGTCGTCGTGATATTATTTAATTTTAGGAAATAAAATGATATGTAGGTTAGTATTTGACAACCGCTTTAGCTTAGTTGGTAGTGACCCTGCCTACGAAGCTGGAGGTCCCGGGTTCGAATCCTAGCCAGGGCATTTATTTGTGTGATGAGCACGAATATTTGTTCTTGGGTCTTGGATGTTTTCTATGTATTTAAGTATCTATTTAACTATATAAGTATGTACAACTGACGAATCATAATTGTGGAAATTTTATCGTGTGTACATACCTTAGGTACATACTCATTGTATAATGATTTAATTGTATGATTATGATAATAAACGAATCTGATCGTCGCTTAGTACAAGCTTTGCTTAGTTTGGGACTAGGTTGATTTGTGTAACATTGTCCACAAACATTTATTTATTTATTTAAGATATTTTTCGTATGAGCCCCAGATGCCTGAAATAAATGGGCCAGGGCCCGGCTGAAAGGTGAATGACCGTACTGACCGCACTCCTTGACGTTGTATCTCCACTGTATATTGACGCCGGCCTTGGCGCAGGCCATGGCGTAGTCCCCTAGTATGGGGCACAGGCACCGCGCAGCGTCGCCGGCGCACGCGCACATGTCGTACAGGCACTCCTCGTAGTACGGGGTCACCGACACGTGCCAGTGGCAGGCTGAGGGCACATGTGAAAACATTTACAACATATTTGACAATATCACTTATCTCGAAAAACTATCAGCACCACCTAGGTACTACAACTATGAAACTTCGCAAACAAGACAATTTTTTTGGCAACGAATTAACTAGTTAAGTGGAGGGGTAGTAGGGCAAGCTGTCTCCATTCAAACTTTGTGCAGGATTTTCTTCGTTTGTGTTTGCATTAAAGTTATGATTTTTGGTCAGTATGCTTATTTTTCTGTTAGCTATTTCGTGATGTAATTTTTTTTTTCATTGATATTATTTTTAATTTTTTTCATTTTTCATTTTTTTTGAAATATTTGAAAATTTCCACATCACTTTCTTCGCGTATCTAATATTTACATCCAAAAAAAAAATACATTCGTTAGTGCCAAAACCTACGAATAAAACGTGCATAGAGTTTGTATGGAGAATGCCGTGCCCACCCCGCGCTTTAAGTGTTTGTCTATTCCATATTTATTTTATTATTTTACATAATAATCAGAAGAATCACATAGCGCGCTCAAATACAAACTGCCTTTTTATCACGTCAAATGTCGAACAATCGACTGCGCCTAACCTCATCTTGTCACCTGTCAAATCCTATACTTATCCTATGCCAGTATAGCTCACTTTATACCTTACGCTAGCGAGATAGTTTAACTCCCCTCCCCCAGTTAGCGTGCTAAATATCGTAAAGTGTACTCGTAAAGCTCGCTTCAGCACAATCGACGCTGTCACCATCTGCGCTGGGCTTTAAGTTTTCCCCTCATTGGGGAGTATTATTTCAAGACATAATAACTCACGTTCAAGGAGCGCTTGTGGCCCAGCGGCGCCTGCGTACCGCTTGCGGTATCTAAGGTTAAGCAACGTGGGCAGCGGTCAGGACTTGGATGGGTGACCGCTTTGAGTGGTTACTAACTGAGCGCTCCCGTGCTTTAGAAGGCACGTTAAGCCGTTGATCTCGGTTGCTGTCTATGGCAGCAGTCGTTAAGCCAAGTTGGAGGCCTTCGGGCGGTTTGAGAACTTCTAACAGTCAAGTTGCCCACTCACTTGACAAAGCCTAATCTAAATAATAAGGTCTAGTTTCCCCTCGGGGTCGGAAGGTCAGATGGCAGTCGCTTTCGTAAAAACTAGTGGCTACGCCAAATCTTGGGATTAGGTAGCGGACCCCAGGCATCCTTCAAGATGCAACTGTACTGGGATAACGCTAGGAGGATGATGATGAATAACTCACGTTCAAACAGCTTGCTCATGAGCCGGCTGCAGTACTTCTCGGCGGCCTCCTTGTTCTGCACGTTGGCCTTGCACGGGTGCTCGGGCTCCGCCACGGAAACATCCGAGCACAGCTCCCTGGTCTTCCACTTGTTGGCGAACGCATGCGCCGACTGCTCCGTATCACCCTCCGGGGTTAGGAAGTCGTCCTTCTGGTTCAGGTTGAACGTGCCGCAAAGACCCTGGGGATTTTATGCTGTTTATATCGCATTTGTGGAGTACTAGATGGCGCTGTACCTAACGGAAACTAGCTAACGGTTGTTCGATTCAAATTCCAGAGAGACAGCCGCCTTGTCTTCATACTTATTTCCATGCTATGGCAACTTAGAAGAAAAGAAATGGAACGCTTAGATTGAGCTGCAATCTATATATTGGTGACAAAATAACGACCTCTTCAGTTCTAAGTACTGCTTGTCTTCTTTTCCAAGCCAAGGACTTCGTCGTTTTTACTCATGCTGTTAGATGTCAGTACTGCACACAGTTATGTTTAGGTAATGTATACATTGTAACAACTGTAACAAGTAACACAAACTTGTGTACCATGTATACATTAACCTTTACATTTACTTGTCTATGCCTTAATTACGATGACGTATTTGCTACCTAAATTTATGGTACTAGGAGTTTCTTCCTGTTTAGTTCCTTATCGTTCCAATTTACACAAAATATTTACATTTTTAGGTAATGTACACAATTATGTGATAACAACATTGAGCTAATTGAGCCTCATCAATAGTTCATGCAAACAGAAAATTGATTAGAGTGCTAGTGAAATACCCCATAGGCATGGATAAATATATGATGTCAGCCTCTCTTACGTTATAAGTTACGAGCAAAATTTTATGGACTATGAGTGTATATCAGCTTAAATTTGGGAGTAACGGAACGTTTATATTATACGTTGACATCTTTCATCTTTTGACAATTTTCAAAATAAAACTTCAAAATTCAAATATATTTATAAAACTGTTACTGACAAATCCATTTAATTTAAAATAGTTGTGTTTTCATTTAAATGCCACCATATTCGAAATAAAAAAAAGTGTAGTGTAATACGCATAGTTTGAGAATGTGATAGTGAGCCAGGACTTGTGATCCAGGAATATCTAATACCTATGTCATTCAGGACACAGGACAAGAATTGTTGCGTTATGTACGGTAGCCATTTTGTAAGGGTGGACACGGAAAAGGTAAATATAATTATTTGTATTTGAGTAATTGATATGTTATAATAATAATATGCCTTATTGTGCACCACAAAGTAATAAAATAACAAAAAACTTAAACGAAGCAACTAAGTTATAATAGATTCATTGTTAATAGGTAATAATGTCTAATCAAGTAAATTCTTTCATTTTTGGCATTTATTTTCCTTTCACAATTGCAGGAACCCCTTACACAGATTTCCAAGTCCTAACCTAAAGATTCAAACAGGTTTAGGGCTGGGAAGCTCAGTTGCGGATTTGATTTTGAAGAGCAGTCATCAAAGCACAAACAGGAGGGTTATAGAATGCATTTTACTGAAGTATACCACTACCCAGAAAATATGCTTGCGAGGTATTTATTTACTTTTATTGATTAGATGTGTTGATATTAGAGTGGACTGTGGGACGGAAAAATAAAATCATAGGTACAATTTTGCCCACAGTCATATTCTCGGAGGGATATGGAGGAGTGCCTACTAAAAAAGAAAAAGATATAAGCGAATTGTTATCACTTGAAGGGTTGGAGCAACAACTGGAGTAAAAATATTGCAGCCATAATAACAGCAAAACTATATCTGTTTGTACTAATTTGATGTTACAGTGGTCAGTATGGTTTCCAGAGTTCCCAATTATGCGCTGTGTTGAGAGACAATCTGCATTTTTCTTTTTGTGTAATTGCAGTGAATCCTCAATTCACTTCGGGATTGGCAACGCGCTTGTAATTCTTCGGGAGTTGCAAGCGTCAATATCTTATGATGTCTGCTTACCGTTAGACAGGTTGCGTATACTTATATGATGATTTGTTTGTTTCCAGCTCATTAAATATAAGGGCCTCGGCTGTGAGTACAATTTTGTACCTTTTGGCATCGAAAACTCGAGGTCCATGGGGTCCCAGCGCACACAAGTTGTTTACTGAAATCGTGAAATGTTTGAAGTAAACTGGTGACCGACGAACCTGGAGAATTTCCTCATACGTATCGGCATTTTTTATATGTGCGGGCCACCTGATGGTAAGCGAACTCCAAAGGACTCAACGCGCGCGATCATTGCCACATAGCGAGAAAATATAGGTACCATGCCTCAAGGGGCTGTTGTAGATTCAAGTTAGTTTTGATTTTATTTATGCCATGTATGTTATTTTTAATAGATTGTTTGTTTATAATAATAACACACATAAACAAGGAAATGAAGTTTCACTTGATTTTTTATTTAATATAGATAATATATTATTCTATTTTTAAGGACCTATTCCAATTCTATCCTATTATAATCTCCATAATGGACTAGTGTGGCATATTTTAGAAGTTACGTAGAGAAATAAGTTTCTAAACAGGTACGCAATGAATTTCATAATCGCGTTTAGAAACTTATTTCTACGTAACTTCTAAGATGTGTCAAACTAATTGAATGAATGTTTTATATGTGTATGTATTACCTACTATGCATGTGTGTGTGCGTGTGTAAATCAGTTTACACATCACGAGGGATAGATGGCAGCACAATCTACCAGTTTCCTAAAACGGTAGAGTTACCAGTCTATACTTTAGTATATATATTGTAGTCTTTGCTTATTTCTCACGTTATTGGTATTTAGGTACCCTTCGGGGACCAACTTGTAAAAGTCCGGGTGGAAAAAAATAGTACATTATTGCCGTGGCCGGGAAGGGAGCAATTGCAGGCTGAGTATTTGTTTAAACGGACGAGCTTGCAAGTCCGTTTAATTATAATACGAAGCCTGCAATTGCCATTCCGGCCGAGGCTAATATAGTGCTTTTCTCAAAAATGGGGAAAATACGACAAAAATTTAATTAAGATTTGATAAACATAACCTTAAAACGTCAAAAACATCATGTTTTCCCGCCGTTTATTTTTTTAACAGAATCGCAAGTGTATTTTTCCACCGAAAAACGCAAATTATTCGAGACACATAAAAAAACGTCGCGTTTTCAACAGAAAAATACGAGCTGAATTGGCTGAATACGACCTGTGCCTCCTTTTATATGACAGTTTCTACATTTTAAAAAGTTTATAACTAGACAAATAAAGGAATTTATATGTGACATTGCAGGCCATATATGTGGCCTGCAATGTTTTTTACTTTTTAATTTGGATCTGACCTTAAACTATACACTTTACCTTCCAATATGTAGCGACTAAAGTCCAATTTGCGGGCCATTTTTGAGAAAAAAACCTTTATTTGGTAAGCAGTCGAGTGCGTTAGTAACGTTGTAGTTAATGTATTAACATAGCAGTTTCGAGTGGCGACCACGGACCGGAAGCCGCAGCGTGGGTAGACCCCCAACAAGGTGGACAGATGACCTGGGTAAAGGTCGCGGAAGTCCGCTGGATGCGGGTGGCGCAGGACCGGTCATTGTAGCACTCTTTGAGGGCAGCCTATGTCCAGCAGTGGATGTCTTTTGGCTAATATGATGATGATGGCAGTTGCAATTCAAGATGTTACTCTGCTGGGGTTGCATAAGCTGACCGCACCATCAGGCGGGACGCATGATTTTTTGCCACTTCGTGTTGAGCAAAAGTGGGGACACCACTTCTTGTAGTTCAAGTGTAGACCACGTGGCGATTCGCACGACTTTCAGCCGTGAAAAAGAGAGACAGGGAGTTTCCGAAAGTGGAACCGGCCATAGAGTAAGTGATTGACTTATACATACCTTAGTTTTGTCGTGGAATGTCGGTGGTACGTCGACAAACACTCTGGTGTTGCCATCCCACCACAAGTCCAATCCATTTGGTAGTTGCACTGGAAATAAAATACATATAAAAACGTTGTTTTTTTGAACTTGTGGTCAAATACTCGCTATGAAAAGGTGACAGGTATAGCGTGTATTTCGTTTCCGCGACATGAACTTGCTACGAGATTAGTGATATTAGAATACAAACATTTTATGACAACTCGACGGGATTTTGGTCATCGCCGCGTTGGTGCGCACACGTGCCCGGGGCGACGACGAGCAGAATCTATTTACCGTACAAAACCTTGCCTACTGTCATGGCGTCGTTACCGAACAACGTCACTGAACACGTGAAATTGGCGAAATCATCATAAATTTGATGGAAAGCCATTTTTTAAAGAATTGAATTGACAACTCGACGATGTAATAAGTTTGCTGCATGACAGGAAAAAAAGTGTATTTATAAAAATAACACAGCAAAGAAACGTGTGCAAGAGTTCTACAGCTGTAAAATGACACACACTGATAAGGAAGAGCCAGGAGTCTGCCCGGCTAGCACATGAGTGGCAATCGAGATAGTTCATCTGTCAGAAATCGACATGAAGGGCGACAAAGCAAATCCGTAGCACAAGAAGGCTCTTAAATCGCCGTCAAACGTCAAAGCGACATAATTTTCGTATATGTGCTGCCTAAGGCGCCGCTGTACAGTCGAGGTCATTAAATATGTTTACACTTTTTAACGTAATCGAATGCGGTCGCCTACAATTTGTAAGTAAACGCATTCGATTAGGTGAAAAAGTGTAAACATATTAATGACCTCGACCGTACTACACACGTACCGATCAGGAACAGCGAGGAGGCCGCCCTCACGAGCACGTCCCCCACGTGTACGGGCAGGGCCGCCACTTCCCTCCCCCCTGCCAGCACCAGCCCGCCCTGCTTCAGACGCAGCTCCACGCCGCCGTACTTTAGGTTCACGGCCTTGGTGCACGATGGTTTTCCTTCGCCCTTGAACGGCGCTAGGTTCATTTCCTGACAACAAATAGATGACAAATAGATACAAGATGGAGACCAAAATAGCTTGCGAATATTGCCTCCTTGTGCGTGTCCTATCGCTTGTATTAATAAAAATTAAAATACCAACGGCCGATTTTGACCGTCAGCAGTACCAAACACTAAACAAACTCAACACACAAAAAAAATTGGAAACGTCCATGATTCGAAACTGATTTCTTATAATTGGTCTCTTTTTGTAAAACTTTGGTCAATAGGGTATTTGACACATGTTAAAATTTACGAGTATAACACAGTGTCACTTTTTGGATAGTTAGCCATCAAAATATATCAATAAATCGTAAATTATAAAATGTTACCAAAATCATAAAAAGATATGAACAAACTCAGAAAATTATGTAATTTTTTTACCGTCCATAATTCAAATAAAAGGTATCAATAGAATGTAATAGTACCTAAACGCATTATTTTACGACTAAAACAACAAAATACTAATTTTCCCATACAACGGTTGATCGAATGCTGTGCAAGTGACGTCATTTGCCAGGGCCAATTTGTAGGAACCTTTTTGAGGGCCGCTAGCGTCGAGCTAGGTTTGTACCTAATTTTAGCCCTTTATTGTGCGAAAGTGCGTGACGTCGGAGATGTCATTACCAAACTCAAGTGGAGTTGGGCAGGACACATTGCTAGGCAGAGTGATGGCAGGTGGACCAAGAAAGTGTCAGACTGCTGGCCAATTCATGGCAAAAGGAGCGTCGGCCGTCCACCGGCTAGATGGGTCGATGACATTAGGAAGATCGCGGGTCACTCTTGGATAAGACTGGCTCAAGACCGGGACGAGTGGCGTACTCGAAGAGAGGCCTATGCTCAGCAGTGGGCGATTACAGGCTGAAAATGATGAAATGATGTGCTCTAATTGTTGTTGGTCCCATATAGACATTTGATCGTCTCTAAAAACTGGTTCGATTGGCATTATAAAAAAAAATAGTCAAATAGCGTATTGTAGGATCGATGAGAGACTAACCTCGCTGATGCTGCCCGAGCAGGCGACGTTCTCCACCTCCACGGTAACATTCTCCGCCTGCAGCAGCGTGTAGGTGCACTGTCCCATGAAGTCGTACCGCAGCCCGTCGAAGGTGGTGTAGTGCGGGTCGCCCACCGCGCCGCAGCGCGCGCCGCACGCCACCGACGTGCACGTCCACGCGCCCGCGCCGCACGTGCTGAACACAAGGGAGGGTTAACATTACTAATGTGTCAATGTAATTTGTAATTATAGTAGGTATGAATCCTTAAGTGGGAGTTACAAGTCGTGATAAAGTTTGGCCTCACGATGGAAACTGTTCCTTAGGCTACTTGTAACTTATGCTGAGCGAGTCCAAACTATCCACGCAAAAAATTCAAAATGGCGGCTATTTTAGTTTCCAATTTTTTTTATTTTTTTTAGAACTCAAAAATGCTTCGTGCTACACAAAAACTTTGTATGAGAATTATGTTTTGCATAAATTTATCTATAACTTTGGTTATTATCATTTTCTCGATATATCTAATAGTTCATGAGAAAAATGGTGTTCAATATTGCGTTTCTTGTTAAAACACTGTTAGTCAAAAGGCTTAGCAAAATCAAACTGCATCGTATGCAGAAATCAATCCATTTTCTCCAGTGATACTAGGAACCAATATAAAGGATTTCATCCGGCGAAATGAAAATTTCATCGACGGGAATTCAAAATGGCGGTCATTTACCAAAGGGGGAGCCGCATTTTTAAAAAAGTGTATAATTTCAAAACGGCATTTGCTATTTAAGTAATATAGGTATCAATCGATTGGTATTGACACCATTAATTAAAATAAGAAAAATACCATGTAAAAAATTAAAGATGGCGGCCACCTATAACAAAATTGTAAAATTTTCATTCTTCTTTTTTTCGTTATATTAAAAATAACAACTAAATGTCCAATGATATAGTCAATTTATATATTTACATAAATTCTCATAGTATTATCTACGCGACAAAACAAAAATTATGACAATCCGTCGATTAGTTTTTGAAGTATACGAATTACAAACGAGCCTCGGCGACTGTGTCATAGTAGTTATAGAAACAAACTGCACGTTTGTCATGAAAGCAAGTCGCTTTTGCACAATGGAATTAGTGAAGAGACCAAACTTGATTATTTTTTCGATAATATCTAGTAACCGAGACTACGCCACTTCAAAATTATAAGTCTAAAACGTTCTACTAAGTTAAAAGGTAGACAGATTTGGACAATAAATGTGGCAACCAATAGAGAAAAATGTTGTTCAACTTAATAAAAAAAAAACGCTTTTTGTTACAAAACTTAAGAAAAATTTTTTTTCTGTGTTTAGCAATAAACTTTTTATTTATTTTTTATTTTTTTAATATTTATACTCAGTAGCAGCAAATGCCGTTTTGAAATTATACACTTTTTAAAAAATGCGGCTCCCCCTTTGGTAAATGACGGCCATTTTGAATTCCCGTCGATGAAATTTCGTAGTACTTGGCGTTCTTTGAATAAGAACTCTGCCTCTCTGTTCTTTGGTCTCTGCCTACCCCAATGGTTCGGTTACTAGATTTTATCGAAAAAATAATCAAGTTTGGTCTCTTCACTAATTCCATTGTGCAAAAGCGACTTGCTTTCATGACAAAAGTGCAGTTTGTTTCTATAACTACTATGACACAGTCGCCGAGGCTCGTTTGTAATTCGTATACTTCAAAAACTAATCGACGGATTGTCATAATTTTTGTTTTGTCGCGTAGATAATACTATGAGAATTTATGTAAATATATAAATTGACTATATCATTGGACATTTAGTTGTTATTTTTAATATAACGAAAAAAAGAAGAATGAAAATTTTACAATTTTGTTATAGGTGGCCGCCATCTTTAATTTTTTACATGGTATTTTTCTTATTTTAATTAATGGTGTCAATACCAATCGATTGATACCTATATTACTTAAATAGCAAATGCCGTTTTGAAATTAAACACTTTTTTAAAAATGCGGCTCCCCCTTTGGTATATGACCGCCATTTTGAATTCCCGTCGATGAAATTTTCATTTCGCCGGATGAAATCCTTTATATTGGTTCCTAGTATCACTGGAGAAAATGGATTGATTTCTGCATACGATGCAGTTTGATTTTGCTAAGCCTTTTGACTAACAGTGTTTTAACAAGAAACGCAATATTGAACACCATTTTTCTCATGAACTATTAGATATATCGAGAAAATTATAATAACCAAAGTTATAGATAAATTTATGCAAAACATAATTCTCATACAAAGTTTTTGTGTAGCACGAAGCATTTTTGAGTTCTAAAAAAAATAAAAAAATTTGGAAACTAAAATAGCCGCCATTTTGAATTTTTTGCGTGGATAGTTTGGCCTCGCTCAGCATAAGTTACAAGTAGCCTAAGGAACAGTTTCCATCGTGAGGCCAAACTTTATCATGACTTCTCCCAAGATCCATTTATATGGGGATTCACACCTACTATTAGAATGACAGTCGAAATGGTCTAATAATGAACCACCAAACGTACTCTTATTAAAAAAAAATCTTGGAATAATAAAGAGGCTGTGCGAGTACATGCTAACTCTCACATTTACTTGATAGGATTCTTGATAATAGTTTGGAACACGAAAGACGATTTCTTGATATAATCTTGATTTAATTAACTTGATAGGTGTGCACACTTATGAATAGCGAACGTAAAGTGAGGTGAAATGACTTATTTGCTAATTACGAAATATTATACAAAGCAAATGCTGATGGTGCAATGACGCATCGGGCACGCGCCATGTACTTGTACAGAGGCTTTACACAAGTAGAATAGGCTACAGTTTACATAAGTTAAAGGACGTGGAAGCATGTCGCGTACTATGAACAATTTTTATCTTTGAATCTCACCATGTATTACAGTCCTTCTTCACTACGCTGCCGGGCTTGAAGCTCTTATTCCTCAGCCTGCACGGACACTCGTCCTTCTGCACGCACTTGCCCGCCTCCAGCAGCAGCCCCTCGGGGCAGAAGCAGCCCTCGCGGCAGGCGCCGGCGGGGGCGGGGGCGGCGGCGGGGGCGGGGGCGGGGGCGGGGGCAGCGGGGGCGGCGGCGGGGGCGGGGAACTGGCAGCTCGGCTGCACGTCGGGGCCGCATGATTTGTAGATTTTGCCTTCCGTGCATTTCATTGCTGTCAGGAAGATTTTTATACTTAGAGACTTTAATTTAAATTGCTTTTCCGAAATGAAATTCCACGGCTTAATAGGCAAGTTGCCTGGATCTAGCGTACCTACACACGGTGTACATGACAGTATATTTCAGGCTTTCAGTAATTCGAAAAAGACATGACGAAATCATATGAAACAATGCAATGTTTCATATATCTCTATAATAGGAATGATTTCCTGATATCGCTTTGATAGCATCATCGCTTTGGTGGCTGAGATGTTGGCTTAAATAGGAACCAATCGCAAAATTGCATGCATGTGTCCTATAAGGATAGGGTTAAGTGATACGTAATTTTATA
Source organism: Cenopis cana (assembly GCA_951800055.1). NCBI lineage: Eukaryota > Metazoa > Arthropoda > Insecta > Lepidoptera > Tortricidae > Cenopis > Cenopis cana. Next base: position 21,368,651 of record OX637478.1, on the reverse strand, counting down.
AGGACATAGACTTGCGAATGCAAGTTTTACCTTCCTACCCACATTTCCGGGCTACATTCCCGGTCTCATACAACAATTATATTTTTTTTTCTTGTTTCTAGTACCTATAGGGGCGTATTACTTACGGCAAGTATCAGCGTCCCTCCAGTCCTTCATCTCGGGCACGCCGAGCCGCTGGCACTCCTTCGCGTAAACCGACACCGTGTTGCACGCGCACTCCTCCGGACCTACCAGCATTATTGTTACGATCAAAATGTAGATATACAAGCTCAATTTTGTTTCTTTCCGTCATCTACTGATCCCGGGAATTTTCGTCCACACAACAATACAATGTTTTTGTTTTTTTTTGCCGGTAGTTCACAAGTAGACGCAGTAACGACGTTGTAAGAGGTAATATTGGTTGAAATGTTTGGGGACCGAGCATAATTGTTCCGATAGCTCATTTGGCCAGTGCCAGGATGTCACAGGTTCGAATACGGGTAAAGTTTTCCACATTAGGTTGAAAATTGCAGATATAGGCCTTCAGCCAATGGCCTATGGTGAAATAGGTGTGGCAGAGATATTAGTTGACAAGAATAGAGCACTTATGGAGTAGATAAGAGGTCTGCAAGGTAATAAGGCCCAGGACAACTGGTGTAAAACTGATACGCAGGCTTCCAAAGAAGTCAACCCTGTAATTTTCATGAATTTTAAGATATGCATTCTTTACAAGTAAGTTTCCTTCTTAGGATACAACAATAAGACACTCCTTATAGTTCTAGCCCCACGTTGGGCGCCAACTTACTCAAGCTGGCTGCGCAAGCGCAGTAGTCCCATTGGCATGTTTCTAGCAACTGAGTCACGTCCATTACCTGGCAACAAAGATCAAAGTCAGTCACATGCCAAACTCTATAACTGAAACGGGATTTTTAGCCGTTAGGCTTACTATACTGTACAGTCAACCAAAAAAGTGATCTACCACTTTTCGACTCTATTATGTGTACGTTGAAGTCCAAAAGTGGTAGAGGACTTTCTTTTCTGACTGTACAATAACACGTATTATATTTTCTTTGCGTTTAATATTGTGAATGATATTGTAATCCTCCTCGCTCTTACATATTTGTTAAAAAAGTACGAAAAATTTTAATGTTAATTTTAATGTTAATGTTAATTTTAATGTTAATTTATAAATACTAGGATAGGATACTAGGATAGTTAATTTATAAAAACTATAAAAGATACTGGAGCTAGGAGGCCGAAACATTTATGAATTCAATACATGAACAGATCAGAAACTTACGCTGGAACACTTCCTGAACTTTTCCTTTACAAACACGTTGGTGCAGAATTGTTGTGCCTTCTTCCTGACCTCTTCAGACTTGGCCGCGCAGGCATTCGGCTCTGACGGTGAATTGTCGCATACATCTGGAAATTGTTCACCTATTAGTCCTGTGCTAGGGTAAAATCTTCCAGACCAATCCTCCTGCCAGGCCGAAACACTGCTCAATGTCTTGACAATAGTCCTACATTAAGTGCCCAGACAAAACTGGAATCAAAGATAGACCAGAAAAAACCTCTAATTTTTTAACCCGAGAAGTTCCATGGTCCCATAAAAATGGCAGGGCAGGAACGAACACTGATTCGAAGACGCCAATATACCAGGAACACAGAAGTTGTAAGGACTAACCTCCGATCTTCTTGACCTGCCAGGACGAGGCCAGAACAGACTTCGTCTTGGCGATGGTGCCTTCCTTGGTGGTGAAGTCGTTCTCGGGGTTGCCGTCCAGCCGCCCGCACAGGCCTTGCGTGTTGTTCCAGAGGAGAACAGAACCTTCCACGACCACTACGTTCTGAAAACAAACAAAAGAGAAGTTTGGAGACTACCATTATGGAATATACCATGACAAAACATTACGAGTACATACAGGGTTAATATCCAAAGATACATTTTTGTAATTAGTTTAGTCATCATGTTTTTATGATGTTATGCATATTTAATTTTTCATTTATTCAATAAATTCTCTGCTTTTGTAGAAGTAGAATAGTCCTTATTCTACCTCGTACGTGCTTACTAATCTCACCGTATGTGTGTTACTTTATCTATTACATAATGATATGCAGTTTCGATGAATCGTAAATGGTAGGTAACCTCTATATTCTAATGGAGTCATCATAGTTATCATAATCCCAAATCTATAATATCTATATGTGTCAGTTTTAACTCACGTCGGTGTCTTGATGACTCGAGTGGTACTGGAACTGGATAGACTGATCGTTTAAAATATTGTGTGATGAGATTTTACAGAATGTCCGAAGAAAGAGTGGTGGAATGATGCTCAAGGATGGTGACTACTCACGTTGGTGTCCCACTTGATGACGAGACCCGCGGCGTCCAAGTTGACGACCACGTAGTCACCCGGCATGGACACACGGATGCCCGGCAGCGACGCCGGGATCGGCAGCGGCCGACGGCTGCTTCGGAACACCACGGAACCCTCCTCTTCTGGAAAACAGTTTTACATTTACAACAGGCATACTTAAACAACTCAAAGTTTGTGGTTGGATCATGAAGAACCGAGAATAATACCACAACTAATCTACTGGTTAAGACACTTCTTACTAATGTAATTTCTGACTGGATGGGGCGCTATACTCATTTGATTTCAGACTGGAACCAAAACTAGTAGATTAATTGTGCTAGAATTCTTTTCATGATCCTACCAGACATCCCCAGTGCTACCATATAACACGTGTACACTCATACCCAAAAACTTTACTATAACCAGATCTCCAACTAGTGAGCAGTAGTCCTCTGGCATGCCCCCTACCACCCCACATCTTAAGCTTACCTCCAGCAGACAGTACATAGGGCTTCTCCTCCAAGTAGATGGTCAGCTCGAGCGGGCAGTAGTCCTTCCTCGGACACGAGCCCTGCTTCACCGCCACCGTAAACTCGTGCTCCTTGGCGTCTTGCACCAGCACGTGCTGGCACGGGGACTCGAAACTAAACAAAAAAAAATAAGTTAGAATTCTAACGATACCTCATACATCCTAAGCGGTTAAGGCATTAAGAAGTTCTGTTAATAATTTTTACAACAATTTTAAAAGCGTTCATCGTGTCGTAAATGTTGGCGAGATGTGCTGATCCTTTGCAAAATTGTTCCACCTTCTTGTGAACCATGTCTCCAGCAAATAACACTTCATTCTATTTTTTATGGAACACTATACATATTTAGTTCACTTAACGACAAAAAATCCTGATACGTGCGTTAGCAATAAATTAATTTGTGACAGATATTGTACACTTTGTTCAGTTATGTCCATGTGTATTGTTTTGTGTACTGACTTTGATTTTTGTTGACAGGTAATGTGTATCTAAAAGATTTTCGTATGTTTTTCACAAAAAAATGATGCCACAGACATGCAAATCTTTATATCGTACTAAGGATATTACAATAGCCCATGTGACCCAATGTGAACTAACTAACTGGGCCAGCACGGCGACCGCGATCCTAAGTGAGTGTTGGCCTCTGACAAAGGAGCACGCCACTTTGCTCGGTCCTGCGCAATTTCTCGCTAGCTTGCACCGGCTCCGAGCTCACGCAGGTCCGTTTCCGCCAAATCCTTCCAGCGATACTTGGGTCGACCCACGGGACGTCATCCGGTCGATCGGCCCAAGTTTGTAAGTCTCTTCCACCTGTCGATCTTTTCCAATCTTCTCGCAAAGCTTCCAGTAAAACGTCTTATAATTCACGCCGGCCCAGGGAGACAAGTGCCGCCCTTGACATAAGTCCTACACTACAATACTCTAAGGTCTCGTGTCGAGGCCATAGTCCAGCTGTCAGTGGCTCTAAACTATTACAGTTGATAACAAAGAAATGCCTGTTTACCTGTATATTTTCCCGTCGAACGTCTTGTAATGCACGCCGGCCCATGTCAGACCTAACCTACCTTGGGCGTGAAGTCTTGCACCACGATGTACACTTTAGTTCCCTTGACGCCGCCATTCCGTCTCCCGTACTCCACCGTTGCCGCGTCTCCGCGCTCGTAGTTTAGCATTTCAGTAGCTGTAAGCTTATACTACATCTTACCTGTATATCTTCCCGTCGAACGTCTTGTAATGCACGCCGGCCCACGTGAGACAGGTGCCGCCCTTGGGCGTGAAGTCTTGCACCACGATGTGTGTGCCCTTGACGCCGCCGCTCCGGCGCCCGTACTCGATGGTCTCGGCGTCTCCGCGCCCGTAGCCTAGTGCCGACTGGCTGTGGCTCGCGCTGCCGTTGTGGTAGTACGTTTCGTAGTAGCTCTGAAATAGGGATGTTGACTCAAAAAAATATTACTTCAATAGAAAGAAGACATAAAACTATGCCATATTAGTGAAAATCCTATTCAAATATCTCAAAAAATAACGAAGCTACAACGGTAAGAATGTTCGTAGTTAGACAGAGAAAGTGCTACTCAACAGTGACGTCACTGTTGAGTAGCGCCATAGTAAATGACGATCGTTCAATACAAAGGTGCGTTTTGCGGAAAAGCGACAGAAAATACCCACTCTTAAAAATTTGAAAACTCGTAATTACGTAATTATTTATTTTTTTGAATTCCTTTTTTCGCCATTTGATTGAGAATTTTAGCCTTTATGTAGAAAATTTGAATGTATTGATTTTCTTTTATAGTGTCATCATCCCTATTAGGAATATTGAGAACTTAGGGTCGATAGATAGGTTTGCGGCCTGCTAACTTGATGGGATATTTTCTCATTTTTTTAAATATATTCCCATTCAATACTCGTAGCTACCAATTAAAATGCATACGACTCACTGTTTTTTTAGAGCATGTAAAATGTAAATATGTTAAATTGAAAAGGGCCGCGTAAATAGCCTGGCGACCCTACAGGTTTCATCGGCAATATTTAATTTACAACAATGTAACTCTTATGAGCGCTCGTGGCCCCGCGGCGCCGGGTACCGCTTGTAGTATCTAAGGTTAAGCAACGTGGGCAGCGGTCTGGACTTGGATGGGTGAAGCTTTGAGTGGTTACTAACTGAGCGCTCCCGTGCTTTGGAAGGCACGCTAAGCCGTTGATCCCGGTTGCTGTCTATGGCAGCAGTCGTTAAGCCAAGTTGGAGGCCTTCGGGCGGTTTGAGAACTTCTAACAGTCAAGTTGCCCACTCACTTGACAAAGCCTAATCCCAATAAGGTCTAGTTTCCCCTCGGGGTTGGAAGGTCAGATGGCAGTCGCTTCCGTAAGAACTAGTGCCTACGCCAAATCTTGGGATTAGGTAGCGGACCCCAGGCATCTTTCAGGATGCAAATGTACTGGGATAACGCTAGGAGGATGATGATGTAACTCTTATGAAGATAAAAGTCTTACTAAACAGATACTAACTACCTATTTTCTATTTAAGTTCTAAAAGTGACTGAGGCAGGGACGGGGTAACATTTAAATTTACAAGTATAAGCAACGCCTGTGCAGAATGTCATGCTTATTGAGATTCTAAAGCATTCCACAAAGAAAATGTTATGATATTATGTAAAATACTTACGCTGCTGTATCCGGAAAGGTAGTTGCTGGGCGTCACGACGATGACGTCGTCTGAAAACACGTATCAATTAGTAGTAGAAACAACTTTTAGTAACGAATATCTTATTCATTATATTGTCAGCAAACGTTCTAGTGTTTTCACTTTGAATCTCAGGCAGGCCCAGATATAATGCGGCAAGCGCCATGCCATGATTTACTGTCCAACATAGGTTTTGTTAAAAGGAGACCTTATTTTTGAAGTGAAAACTTCTTTAGCGGCGCTGAGCACTTTTTGGTTATGGGGAAAAATTGCTAAATTCGCGCCAGGGTCACGTGACCGTCAGAGCGTAAGACCAGCTAAGTGACCCCTCCTATTATCGTAAGATGGACATGTGACTTATAAGATGGATATTGGTAACAGCGCCAACTATGAACAAACAAGCAAAGTTTCTCACAGTGCAGGTTGTGTTAAGTTACAACCGACAGCAGCGTTCTGTATAGTTAATGCCTTATATTGTTCGTAGGTGGCGCTGTTATCAAAAATGTATTAAGTGAAAACTTTTTTATCATGTCATTGTGTTTTCACTTCTGCCGGCACTCCTGGAGTGCAACTCGTTTTTTTTTAAATAATGGGATTGCTCTTGGCCAGGGGGGCTGTGAAAGCGACGGTGAAGCCTTCTGTACGTAATTACTATGTGCCTCAGGAGTTTAATTTACTTACTGAAGACGCAGTGCGGTATCGGGTGCGGCTCGTAGGCCCCGGTGGAGTAGAGGCAGGTGTAGCGCTCCGCGAAGGCGGCGGAGCCGGCGGCGCCGGGCGGGCAGCTGAGCCGGCACGAGAACTGTGAGTCGTCGCCCGCGCACTTGTAGTTGCCGTTGAACGCTAGCTTGCGGAAATCGCACGCTGACGTCGCTGGAATGGAATTATTTGGCTTTGTATTTATGTATATGGTATGACATGTTATTGTATCGAAATGCTTACATGCTTAGCGCGGTTTAGACTAGCAAGAACTTGGGTGCATTTTTCAGTGAATTTTCATTACATTGGAGGGTTTGATCGTATTCATCCTACCTCGGTAGCCCGCAAACCCACAATGTAAAGAAACTTGCTTGTGATTTATTGCTAATGGAAATCGGCCTTTTTATATTCGATTATTCGTGTTTTAAGAGTAGGTCTTTAGAATGATAATGGATGGAACATACACTGAAATACCTTGACAGAAAATCTGGCCAAGTGTTTGGATTTTTTAGAGATTGACATGACGTAAGTTCAAGAGACCGAGAAGCGACTTACTAATGTCACTTATGGCACTCCCTGAGCTTGCCGGAGTTAATATAACTGATTTCATCATCAAATTTAAGAGTTATTTTCCTGTCAGTGGAGTATTTTCCATTTCTCTCTCTTTGACTTCTTGATACGACACAATGCTTATTTATTAGTAGTAATTACGGGGCATGAACTTACAGTACTGGCACTGCGGCCCCCTATACTCGGTCGGACATTGGCACGTGTTGACAGACAGGCAAACGCCGCCGTTGAGACACGGCGGGTTGCACTCGGGCTCGCAGTCGGAGATGGATGTAAGATCAGCGCGCGTGGGCCGCCACTGGCCGTCCACGCAGCGCATATTGGCCACTGTGGTACCGTCGATGAACTTGTGTCCGGGCACACAGGTTATCGTGCACAATCTGGAAATTCAAGTATTACATAACTCTAAGGTCAAATTTTGACAAACGAACGCAAAGCAAAACAAGACTAAGAGCTCTGACTGGAAGGTAGATTCTTGCTTGCGTTCATTTGACAGCATTTGGCCTGGGCATCTATGAGAATGGGCAAGAAGTTTAGATATTTACCGTTAGCTTTTCGGTGAAGGAAAACATCGTGAGGAAACCTGCATACATCCGCGAAGAAATTCAAAGTTGTATGTGAAGTCCCCAACCCGCTCTGGGCCAGCGTGGGGACTACTGCCCAATCCCTCTCATCTATGAGAGGAGGCCTGGGCCTAGCAGTGGGACGTATAAAGGCTGATGATGATGACAATGATGGGAGATACCTATTCATTCAATGTATTGAATTGAATTGAAAACTTTTATTTCAGGTATTGACATTTTAACTTCATTTTTATTATTAATTATTTTGTTGACGATTATGATAAGGATTTTTATAATTTTGACATTGTATGCAAATTTATATTGTATTTTTTCTCATGAAATAAATAAATCTAAATCAATGATGTTATTGATGACTAGGTAAGCGCCTGAAATCAAAAATAGCAATAAAACTCTATCGCTATGAATGAGTTCAACGTATGCTATTGATGCTATTGATGAAAATGATGTTATTGATGATACTCATGATATTAATTAAAGTTATATTAATTGAAGATGTGATGATATTTATTTGTCAATGATGTTAAGGATGAAAGCGATGATATTTTTGCCAATGGTAGGTACTTACTCGCTGTTGCACTTCCTGCCAGAGTTCATGGGCAGCGGCGGGTAGGTGAGGCAGGGCTTCTTCTCGAACTCGCAGTACTTGCCCTGGAAGTTGGCTGCGCACACGCAGGTGTTCGTGTCGATGCAGATGCCGTTGTTCTGGCACGAGGGCTCGCATCGCGGCCCTGCAAGGAATGCCTTGATGAGTCTTGACCGATTTCCAAATTTGGATTTGGTCGAAATCGTAAATATTCACAGTAGGTAACGTCTTTTCCTTCGACACGCATAGCCGTACGTTGATCACCGTTTAAGACTATTGTGTACCTATCGTGCGAGCGAGAACAGGCATTCCGGAATATTCTTGCGTGCGATAGACACAGTAGTAATTTCAAGCAGAATTAGTGCTTCGGACGCCAACGTTTCCCACCCCTTAAACCTTTATCAAATGAGACAATTTTGGCCTTGATCGATTCCTCAGATACTTAACTAGGTTTATACGTTTTTCTTTTTTCGTAATTCTTTCTAGTTTATGAAAAAATAACAAACGAAGTTTTCATGTCAAAAATGTTTCAATTGTATACAAGATTTCCAAAAAAACCAAAACGTATAAACCTAGCATTTATTGATACTTACATCATTTCCAAATATCATGCAAATCGGTTCAGGTTTAGGGGGTGGAAAACGTGGGCGCCCGAAGCACGTTTTTGTATGGAAAAAAATACGGTATTAAACCCCTAGTCAAATCAGAAACTTTTTATTAAATGTCAAAAACGATTTGTTAATATGAAGTTTGTAGGGAAATACTGTCTTAGTGACGTCACTAAGGCAGTGTGAGTAGGTTTGCTCAAATCAGCGTCCTTTTTAAATCTTTATGATTATAAAATCTGTTAGCTAAAATAAATTAATAATTGATGTTTTTCGAGTTAGGGTTCGTTAGATCTTTTATTAGTCAAGTAAAAAATAATTTATTTTTACCTTAGTTTAATACCCTATTGCTACACAATCCTCTTAATCGTGAGGGTTGACGGCGAAAAAAAAAAACAAAACAATCTTTTGTTATGATCCCGTATATCGGCGACACCGGGAGCTGTAAAGTTAAAACCGAAAAACTAACTACATGTTCTAAAGAAGTAGCGTAGAGATGTTAGCTCTAGAAAGTAATAAGTATCGTACTTGCATCAGTAAATGCATTGAACTATATCGCAAGCGTTCATAGGCTTCAGTGCCTTTTTACTATCAGGTATTCCGTAAGCTTACCTATTTGCCCAGTCGTTGTATAAAAAATATTGAATTATCTGCCTAACTGCATTATCAGTCAAACCTAACCGCCATTCTATTCGCAGTTGCCCTTGGGTCGATTACAGTCGCATCATAAAGTGCATATGACATTGGCACAATACATTTATCGTGGTCCCGGTTAGCTGGACTATTGCGAGCTGAGATTTTGGTTTCCGCCAGATACGGCCCACGCGGCTGATAAACGTTAGATTCAGTTGTTATTTACTGAAATTCATGGAAGTGCGAATGTACTAGCATCAGATAACTAACACGAGTACGTAGTGCAGTCAGTGCTAGTCATAATATTATAGCTTCTAGCCTGGGGCTTTGTCTACGTTGAACTCATTCATCGCGATAGAGTTTTATTGCTATTTATGATATCAGGCGCTTACCTAGACATCGCTCTTCCTTACAAACTTCCAACCCCTTAAGAGATGATTTATGGGATAAAAAGTAGCCTAATACATTTTATGTTAGGTCGATAATATAAGTTTCAAGTTTCTCGATAAAAAAATATTTGCTTTTCAACAAACTTTCAAAACGCTTCTCACCCCTTCAGAGGGAGAATTAAAAAAAACGCTGTGATTATTTTTTGTAATGTAAATTTAGGTCTTAAGGCGAAGTTTCAAGTAACTCGTTTAATAAAAATGCCGCCCATACAAACTTTCAACCTCTTTTACACCCCTACAAAGGGCGAATTTCGAAAAACTCTGATAACTCGTTTCTTCATTTTAATGCTTAGTCTATCAGGGAAGTTTCTGAATTTTGTATTAGGTATTCTAATTGCAGTTGACCTTACATAGATTACCTAGGTATTTGATTAATCATTAATCTTCATTCTTCACTAAAACAGGATAGACGTATGCACGTGGAATATGGCAGTAAAATTTATACAGAGTAGCCCAAACCTTGACGTCAAATTGTTTTTTTTTTTTTTTTTAATTTCTCACTTCGTGGGCTATCAGAATACACCCCATGTATGTTAGCCGATTTTTCGTGTCAAATAGCTTCACCTCAGAATTTCTTAGCAAAGAAAAGTTTAAAAATTCATGACTCGAAAGCTACGAAAAATCGGCTAACATACTCGTACGTCCGGGGTGTATTCTGATTGCCCACGACGTGAGCAATCTAAAAAAATTTTTTGGCGTAAGGTTTGGGCCACCCTGTATGTCATTTAACTAAGTGCGTACAGTACAAACTGAAGTATTCTATTCAACAGTACTTTTTCGATGAAGAAAACATCGTGAGAAACTTTTAATCGCAACAAAGTCCAGTTTTCTCTCTGGGTTGGACACCAGACGGCAACAGCTCCCGTAAAATCAATCAATCAACTATTTATTAATAAAATATTACATTTTACACGTCATTTGTGCTAAAACTAGCGCTAACACCAGTTCTTAGGATTAGGTTTTAAAGAGGACCCTGAGCTATTTAAGGATACAGGCGGCAAAAACGTAATTCTGTTTTTTGCACTGTGGTTATGGATATCGAAATATTATGACAGTATACGAATTGGCATCACTAACCTGCGAATACCTGGTTGGCATTGTGCTGCAAATCCTGGTACGTGGGACTGAAACAACGTTTATAAATTAGCAACTATTGTAGAATGTGTCGTTACAGGCAAAAAACCGCCGTCAGTGACAATAAGCCTCTATTGGTATATACCACCAACAAAGTGATAGTTACTAGTTAGGCACTTTCACGTGATAATGTGGACCCGCTGGATTAAAGCACTAACTTTTTTAGAGCCTCTATTAGGTGCATAGCTTTATGTTTTTAACCCCGTATAAAAACCGCATATAAATTTTCAACCCCGGTTTCACTCCTTCAATTTTGTTAAACACTGAAATCTTCCATTTTTAGCTATAAGCTAAATATAAGCTATAAAATTTAAGATGGCCGACGGATGACTTGTTTCCCATCCAAAACACAAAGCTATGTAGGTATATAACTATACCCTGGAAAATAAAAGTGCTTTTGTCCAGCGTGTCCACATTTGCGACAATTTTTTCCAGCAATGTGCCCTACTATACTTTTACAGATAGCTATAGCTTTTTACTTCGGGGAGAGATCTGAGAGATATTGACTCAGAAGCTGTACATAAATTTCAAGACAGTTATCTACAACAAATTCCATTACGATGGCACAACTGAAAACTTTTACGGCAACTCTGCAACAGTTAATGTCTATTTTGTACTAGATAATAAGAATTAAAATGTTTTATATTTTGTAGATAAATAGTAATTAATTTATTGCCCATTTGCCTGAAACACAGGAAACATCCTAGTTCAGGCATGTGATATATGTTCTCTATCAATAAGTTGTAGACTATAAGAAAATAATTGTAAAATGTATATTTAATAAATTATTCTTATTCTTATTTGGTTCAAATAGCTTTAGGTCGCCCATGTAGAAAGAAACTTTTAAATAATCTAGAGTTGAGCGGCCAATTTTACCACTTATTTAATTTTTATACTGTTTTTCTTCTAATTAGAAGGTACTAACAATAGAGAGTAACAAAATGAAAAACCGCTTAAAGTTTATCGGCTAATACTGTTAGTCGCAAATTATTGAAATATATAAAAACTGGTAATCCATCATGTACACATTTAAGAGAATTATAGAAAAAAGAGATAATTAAGTAAAAAAAATAAACTCACGCTGATCCGGACTCAGAGTTCCAAGTTCTGGTCTCCGAATATCCTGTGTTGTATCCAGTCTTCGTACCAGCGTATCCTGTTTTCGTACCCGCGTAACCGGTTTTTGTACCACTATAACCGGTTTTCGTACCAGTGTAACCGGTTTTCGTACCAGTGTAACCGGTTTTCGTACCAGTGTAACCGGTTTTAGTACCCGTGTAACCGGTTTTGGTGCCGCCGTAGCCGCTCCTAGAGTAGCCGCCGCTGAATTGCTGGCTCTTCGCGTACGATGGGACGTACGCTGGGGCTTCTACGTCGTTTAACCTACAAATAAAAACGTATTCTTGTATCTAGATTCCTACATAGATTTAGATTTAGATTTAGATACATACATAGTCCAGATACATTTGCATTTGTAACAATAAACCGGCCAAGTGCGTGTTGGGCCACGCGCAATGTAGGGTTCCGTTCCGTAGTTGTCCACCCGTTACATTATTTGGACTAAAAAGTTTGCAAATTTATATTTAACTAATACGTTTTTGACAGAATTAACAACATTATCTAAAGTAGGTATCAATGGAAATTGTACGAAAGTTTGACCATATTACACTAAACGGTTAAACTCACGTATTAATTGTCACTCCGGGCGACATGTTTAGAACTCGTCGGGAATTCTTCGTCAGGTTGAGTGCGTCCGCGACGGTGCACCAACGCAGACCCACGTGAGTTTAACCGTTTAGTGTAATATAGTTTTAACATGACTCAAGAAAGTTTAAATTCAAGTTTGACCATAACAAAAATTATCACTTAAAAGCATAATATCACGTCAACGGGTTCTTGAATCAAAAAATGGTTTTTGAATCAAACAAAGAAACGGAAATGGTGAAACTATATGGGTGCCTCGTTCACTACGGAACCCTAAAAAGGATATTAAGAAAATAATAAAGTGTACCTAATCGAAACAAAAGATAAACCGCGCACAATAAAAAATAACAATATAGTATACTTACGCATCTTGTTCAGAAGCAGCCGGGATGCCATAGCCAGCTTCGGAAACACATATCCCGAACAGAAGAATAAACGCGTGCGTTACCAAATACATATTTAATATTTTTAATACATTTACTGAAATCCCTAAAACAGTCGTTGGCACGAATGCCGCAGACTGAACTGACGCTAAATCGGAACATTATGTATTGCATTATCTCGTATTATATGAAATTACGGGATGCCGTCCATGATAAAACAGATTTATCACAGAAAACAGGATTTAGTTATGTCAGTAGGTACCTACTATTCGGAAATCGTCTAGTTGCTAAGTGGGAATTGGGTCGAAAAATGTAGGTATTATTACGAGGGCTGATTGATAAGTACCTATTCGAAACGGAAAGGAAAAATCTGATTAAGGTATTAGTTTTTAATAAAATTAATATAGTTTTTGTGTTCCTCCAAATTCTATAATCTATTAACACTTAACCGCCGCCGCGCTTCTCCAGGGACATTATCCCATTTTCGCAGAAGCTAATGTCGGGACCCTCAAAATAGCGTTTAACGGCGTCCATGAACCCACCCACCACCCAGGTGTGGTGTGGACTACTAAACGAAGGAAAAGAGCCCCTAATACACGCACAATCCATCTTAGAAAAAAAATAACTTGGCTGTATGGGATACAATCAAAGCCATGATTTCGGATTAAGGTTATTGCGCATCAAAAAACGCCGCGGGAAATTAACTTTAAAAAGTTTAATTATTAGACGTTTTAAAAGAAAGTTGTCGTGTTGTTGTTCATCTTAAAAGTTCCCAACTACAATTTGTAGGAGAATGCCGCGTCCAAGGAAGGTCCGGAAAAATAAACGCAATGAGGTACAGCTTATGTATATTTCCCTAGTTTTTGCCGGTATATATAAATGTATCTACTTAACAAACTTGTTTGAGTCTTCGCTAGCTTTTTAACCAAATATTCTGGTCTAGTTGCCACCGCTAGCTTACAGACTGTAAATTACGTGAGCAGAGTTTAATCTGTAGATTTAGGCATGTACGTTATAATGTCATTTGACTATGAAACCTCAGTCATTCAAACCAATGAATATTGAGACTTGAAGTGAGCTATTAGGTTTGAAACAATTTTCTTATTCCGAGTTACCTTTGATGTTAGTTATTGCCAACTGAAATTAAAACGGCAAGCGCTGCACCGCACGTGAGACGTGAGAAATACCTACTACTTATACGTCGTATTTCTAATGAAGGCAGTGGAGTATGAGCACTTTGATAATACGATGGATAGTTGCAAACCGCGATGCCACGGCCGTCATCCAGGGTGCCAGTTCAATCAACTAACTCAAAACAGAGGGGTTTCGAGAGCGACGTTAAAGAACTACTCCGGTTAGTCACGAGCCTAGAAGTTTAACTGCCTCGAGGAACCGACGATGAACATTTCTAAATAGAACGTTTCCAAGAATTGCATGGTGCATTTTTTTTGTGTTCCAGAACTTGCTAACCACTCAGCTGATGCGGATCAGCCTGCGGATGGACGAACACATCTACAACGACCATCCCATCGCCGCCGCTGATGCTGCGAGGTTCCTGCAGGAGATAGCGACCCTGAAGTTACAATGTTTGCCGACTAACGCTCGAGCGTTGCAGGTGAAATATTAATTTCTCTCAAATTGGGGGCAACATGGGGGCAACACAGTCATAGACACTCTTATCTAGGACCGAGGTAGGCCCCAACTATCCCGTATATAACCGAGTAGGTATTAACATTTTCATCGGGTGTCAAATACAAATGCTGTTTACTAACACGCCATGACATGGGAGTGTCACACGCGAAGTTTTACCCTATAGAAATGCATGCAGGTTGACATCGCACTGCATCGTTGTGACGATTTTATCCGTAATGTCGTTGAACCGATGGTGCCGATAAATCTGTCGTTGGCGTCGAAAAGGTTAAACTCATAGGTATAACGTAGGCAGTTATTATTAGTTGAGAATAGTTAATATCATATCTAAAACACTAGTTTTCTACTAAGATACGCAATGTCGTTTACTTGTTTTAGGTTATCGAAAAACTGACTCGACTTCTCAGGAACATTCTTACCGAAGAAGACGGCGGCCATGGCCACGCCAGCAACTCATTCAACAAACCTTTTCTAATAAATACCGATATGGCTGGCTCCGCATCTCCAGTTTATTCCCTACCTGATGAAGACAGAAACACACAGGCAGTAGATTTAAATACGACATGTATTTCTGACGACGATGATGATATTCACAAACAAATTAATATTTGTCATGGGCAGAATATTGCAACTGAGTTTGCAGGATCTGCTTTAGCAGTATATGCCTTAACCGATGAAAATATAATAAATGATATTCATGAACAAGAGTTGGAAATGAACAATTTAAATAAAAATCACATTGAAGTAGGAAATAATACTTACTTAAAAAACAATTTCGATAATGGTCGGGTAATCGACATTACCAATGACAGTGACATCGATGAGGCTAACGAAACTGTTCCGGTTTCTAACGAGCGAAATATTTCTATTGAACACGTGAACTTTGGTGTATCCAACATGGCCATACATGACAAAGTTGGGAATCAAACGAAGCTAGTTAATGAATTTAATGATGATGTAAATTGTTCTCAAAGTGTTCTAGAAAATTATGGCAATGATAATGATAATAAAGCAACTCCTAATAACAAAGACCGAGCAATGGTTAAGAACAACTCATATAACCAGAAAAATGCTAAAGCTTGCGTTATCAACAAAGTCAATAATTACTTTCAGAAACTGACACCATTGACAGTTATGCCTTCTCAGGACATTGTGGCACCTGCTATATTTGCAGATAGTGAGCCGACTCAGGTAGATCTTAATCAATACAACAAAACAGTTACGCAAAAGGCTATTTTGCTAGAAAATAAAATGGCAATGAAAAATAAAGCTGGGGACAATAAAGCTAAACCTAAGAAAAGAACAAAGAAAAATTTAAAACCGAAAGAAAATAAAGCCGCGCACAACTGTGTACACAGCGATCTAAACGTTACAACGATTTGTAAATACGTCACTAATAAGACGAATAATAAAGAAAATCGTCCAAAACGCGGCAAAACTTCAAGGAAACTGAAAAAAGTACATGAAATATATGATGAGAATGTTGAAAACGACTTGTCATGGGTCGAAAACCTACGTTATGTCAGGGTAATAAGCCCCAGCGAGTATGACCCAGCGTTGTCCATGCTTCAAGACGACTTTTGGGACAATTTCGAACTTCCTGGTACATGGAATGATTTAGATTTTGAAGTGTGAATAAAACGAATGGATAAGTTCATTAGTTTTAATGTAATAGTAAAGATAAAATGTAATTGTAATGACAAGACTCAAACGAGACGCTACAAATAATAACAGTACTTATACGTATGTAATTTAGTCAAAATACTGTCATTATTCAAAGTATCTGTTACAAACACCTTACGGACAACAAAGCAAATGTATATTTTTAAACTACCTATCTAAATTGTATAACTCAACATATAATAAACGTGATTCTATTATATACTAACGTGGTTATATCACTAAATTATTACAAATATCAAAACTTACTTAGGCCCGCCGACAAAAATAATAGTACAACTAAACTAAATTAAAAACTAAATTTAAGATATCACAAAATTAATTGCAAACAACCAGAAAACTTGATAAAACAACAACAAATTTACAAATATATATTCTATAAATATTCTTAGTCTTGACACAGAGACAATTTGACCACTAATGAGTCAGTCACTACCAAAGATCTCAAAATAGTGTTGCCAAGTAAGTCTTATTTACAGGCAGCCATTACCTTGAGAACGTTGATATTCTTCAAATGACTAGCATAACACAACACATACGCCAATAAAGATTACATCACATAGTAATATCAAGCACTGTAAGAGAACACAATACATTATTCGCATAACTATAACTAGCTTGTAACAATAGTGAAATACATTTGTGCGCTCAAAAACATACTTTCCATTTTGTCCTACCGCCTTATTCATACAACTTAACAAACTTCCGCTAACTAAAATGTTTGTTGTCACTTTCTCACAAACGTAAATCTCAAAGTGACAGATAAGGACAAACGAACTTTAGCGGATAGTTAACTAAAATAGGTTTGATGGAGGTCTAGTCTTTATAATTCCCCAGCTTAGAAAATATTCTAGCAGTTTTTAACCTTGATAAACAGATAAAGCGTTAGACCATTTTCTGAGCTTACCTACTGTACAATGAAAGTAAAGCGCGAGAACACATATATGTCCATCTGGAAGGAAAGCGATGACACTATCTAGATACGCTCTATCTTAGGTAGATAAATATACAACGGTAAATAGGAAGGCAGGCGCATGTATCTAGGCATCGCTCTTTAGCGATAAGACTGCCTATTGACTACCCCTGCTTATATCTCGGTATGTTATGTTTCTAAACTGTATTCTATTTTTATTGAGGTGCGCAATAAAAAGTATTTCCATTGCACGCACGTGACACCCTCGACATCATCGTCACTTACCGTCACGCGAGGTAGTGGTCAAATGCTTACATATTTTATATACATATAATAAAAAGAGCAATTCTATAGACTAGTGAAAGATTTTTTGATATCAGGCGTTTAATTCCAGTTATTATTCCCTACACATAATATTGCAAAATCAAAAACGGAATAATATTAGAATAGAAAATATACTATGCCCGACATAACACAACACAAAGCGCACAAATGGATTCCACTATCCAAACTTACCGCCGGTGCACAATTGTGCGGGTTATTTTCGCGTTAGGATCTCTGATTTTCCATTGAGGCGGGGTTTCTTATAATGACACTTGACAAAACTAAATACATTACTACAAAATCGGCTTCCCTCGCTTTTCCAGTCCTATATTTTTACTTTTAATAGTTGGCAGATGATGTCATTTTGCGTCTTCTTTCGCCCCCTAATGATTCACATTGTAATTTGTAATATCTACGGTAATTCCTATACAAGGTCATCGGAACTCCATAGCTATTGCCTATGGCCTGGTCCTAGTATACATATGTACACTAATTATCACCGATTTTATGCAAAAGCTACCATCACTTATAAATATTTCGAAGATGTAACAACAAATAACATAGGTACTAACATTATATGTTAATATTATGGCAACGTATAGATTTATTTAATTATTATCATTATTACAATACATACAGGATATCCCAAAAGGTATTAATGAATACGACATACGATAGGCATGTATGTATTTTTGAATATTATTAAATGAGTATATTTTTAGCGGAATATTTTTTCTTTAAAGAATAAATAATGACTCTAATAAAAAAAACATACTATAGTCATACTTTCTGTGACGCCCCGTATTTTATTGACTGATAATTTATATAACATTTAATTTACCTAGGACTGAATGGTGCAATAATGAAATCGTATGTACACTTTATCCTATGCCTTCGCTAGCTAGGCGAAACGTTACCCCAATTAAGACTTTAAGTAGTTGTACTAAGGTACTAAATAGTAATGTCGTAGATTTTGTTTAAATTTATTCATAGCGTTATGCTAATCTATAATTCATGGTTTTAATTAAAATATACTCCTAGACACAATGTATGTCAACCTAGTAAAACCACGTGGGTATTTGAAACTCGAGAAACTCTTTTTTCCTAATTTAAATGAATTACATATACTCGTTTTCAAAAAGTTATGTTATGTTAACTATTTTATATTCACCTAAATTTATTATACAAGTAAATGCCATAATGTGTACTTGTGCCACGAATAAATGTTTTTTCTTTCTTTCTTTCCTTCCATAACCTCATTATATTTAGTAATATTGCTGGTAACTAGAACAATAGACATATTTTAATACTAAATATTCATATAACGTATAGCGGTATATACCTAAAAAACCTATAAATTAGCATTTGAAGAATCGCACACATGTATAACTACATTGCGGGCTTGTTAAATTGATTAACCTCATTAACAATATTCACGGTTATATATATCGTTGTTAACACTATACACTTATTCCATCACTATTTCACAATTAGCCAGGGTTAATTTCAATCTAAACTCCATCTGACCTCGAAAAAGCACATGCTGTTTTTATTATGTCACAGTAACAACGACTTTCCTGCCCTTGGTATACAACAGTTCGAAAATTTTAAAGGCGTACACTCAGCATCACATAGATAACGGCTAAAGTGTTCAAATATATCGTAGTCGTGGTCCTAATACACCTGTAGTAAATCAATTTGATTACTGGGCGACATCGAACCTTGTCAGAGTGACATTAATAAGAGATATCTAGCGGCTTTCATATAGATTTTCACTGTGACAAGGTACGAAGTGGCCAAGAAATCAAATTGGTTGACCGTACGAAGTTTGACGGAGGGTTTGTACTCGTTATAGGCTTTACTCCCACGATAATATGTGACATGTATCTTGTTTTAACTTGTTTTTGTGTACAATAAAGTGCTTACATACGTAATAAAGACGTGTAACTATATATTTGGCTACTTTGGCTGTAACTATCTATATGATGCTAATTGTACAGTCAAGTGCAAAAATATGGGTGCATACAACTAGCTCAAAAAGATGTCCCATAGCTCTTATGTCGGTGAATTAAGGTTTTGGTACATATTTATGAGAGGACTCATTCGATACATATTTTTGCCCTTGACTGTACCTGATTAGATTATGATTTCCACAACTGTTCCCCACAGGCCACGGTTATTATAAGCTAATTTCCATAATCATTCTATAGTACCTTATCTCACGAGGGCGGGTTAGACACAAATACGCTATTTGACTAATTTTTTTTTATAATGCCAATCGAACCAGTTTTTAGAGACGATCAAATGTCTATATGGGACCAACAACAATTAGAGCACAATAAAGGGCTAAAATTAGGGACAAACCTAACTCGACGCTAGCGGCCCTCAAAAAGGCTCCTACAAATTGGCCCTGGCAAATGACGTCACTTGCACAGCATTCGACCAACCGTTGTATGGGAAAATTAGTATTTTGCTGTTTTAGTCGTAAAATAATGCGTTTAGGTACATAGTTGCCCTACATTTTATTTTTTATTTTTTCATAAGCATTCTATTGATACCTTTTATTTGAATGAAAATTACATAATTTTCTGAGTTTTTGATGATTCATATCTTTTTATGATTTTGGTAAAATTTCATAATTTACGATTTATTGTGATATTTTGATGGCTAACTATCCAAAAAGTGACACTGTGTTATAAATTTTAACATGTGTCAAATATCCTATTGTAGTTGTGACACATACGAACAACTGTGAATGTGAACTCATAGCTCCTACGCTGACGCACACATAGACAAGTGCATGAATACTGTATAGCATAGTATAGCTCAACACAATACAAACATCAAGCATGGGTCACCCGCGCTCGTGAGATAATAGTACATTACTTACCAAGGGCGATAAAACAAAGAATGTCTCAGATCGCAGGTATTTTACGCCCGAGCCGAAGGCAAGGGCGATAAATATGCGATCGGAGGCTTTCTTTATTATCGCCCGTGGTAAGTACAAAATTTTATGTCACCCTCTGGCCAGGTAGTGGGTTTTTTCGCGCGCGGAGCGTGCGATAATGGCCACTTTATGGCCAGGTGTGACATAAAAGTACTTTATGTCACACCTGGCCATAAAGCGGCAATTACCGCACGCTCCGCGCGCGGGAAATCCCACTTCCTGGCCAGGGGGTGACATAAAATTTTGTACTCAACACGGGCGGTAATAAAGAAAGCCTCAGATCGCATATTTATCGCCCTTGCCTTCGGCTCGGGTCAAATACCTGCGATCTGAGACATTCTTTGTTTTACCGCCCTTGTTAAGTAATGTACTAATGTTGGTACAGTTCCCGGCAAACATCTTGAACCTGTCGAAATTTTCCCTCTCTGCCGCACATGCAAGTTTGCACATAAGTGCGACAAAGAGGGAAGGTTTCGATGGGTTAAAGATATTTGCCGGGAACTGTATTACTTTCACACCCGCCCCTGCTCTTTCACCAAGGTTGACAAAACGCCCAAACGAGATGCCGTCCGGCCATAAATTATCATTTAAAAATAGGCTTGCTTCACTATACACTGGTTACAGCAACTTAGAAGCTAAACTTCCCTCTGACCTTGAAGAAGCCCATGCTTGTCTTGTTATGCAGCAGTGACGTCACGCCTACGTAGCTCTGGATCACGATGGGCGAGTGGTGGATGCAGCAGGAGGAGCTGGCCATGGCCTCGATGGCCCTCTGGAGCTTCTGGGCGAAGATCTCCATGTCGTAGGTGGAACGTTCTTCGACCTCGTTGTCTGGAATTTATTTTGATGCGTAAGTAGCAGCGCCACGTTTGTTTATAGGTCATATTATATTCATTAGGAAGCACCCCACACACCACAAACTAGTACGTACAGTCGGCCTACGAAACTGTTGAGCACTTTAGTAATTTGTCAGGTTAAACCAGAATAAGGCATAGTGGCGCGCGTGATAATTTGTTGTCAACGGCAACCATTTAAATTTAGAACTGATTGTTATGACATTCACGCAAAAAGAGTGTAGACTTGTCATTGCATATGTCTGTCCCTGTTCAGTTCAGCGATTTCGTCAGATTTCTCTTTAGTAATATTTGAATTATTTTACCTCTTGACAATTAAATAGCACCAGAAAAAAAAACTTTTGAAAATTGAATGTCACGAAAGACTTTTATCAGTCGCCTTATTACTTTCAAAAAGGTTGTTGACACCAAGTTTAAAGTTTAATATCTAAACGGAGGTTTCAAAACTTATGGCATTTCAGTCTTAACGAGATTTCTTTGATTTAGATGCGACAAGGTTCTAAGCTCAACATTTTCATGGGCCGACTGTACGTAATGAGAACTGGGGGCCTACCGGGAACCGAAAACGTACGAAGTTCGAATATCTCCCTCTCTGTCGCTCGATTAGTAAGTGCAACAGAGGGGGGTATTCGAACTTCGTTCGTTTTCGGTTCGCGGTAGGCCCCACTGATATTCGATCGACAGTCTTACGATGTATGCAGCAATAAAATATACTTAGTTGCTTTACCAGACATACTTTTTTTCATTTCAATTGCATCCGTGACATTTCTCATGCATTATCATTGATATCTACTTAATTAGGTCTTCAAACATTCTCTAAGCTTACCTTTTCATCTCTCCATACAATCTACACATCATTCACCAACAGTTTCTTAAATAAATTAAAAGTAAAAGTCACCTCAGCGTCTAATAACCCCTGTAAGATCAAAGTCACGGCTTAAAAAACTCATATCGGTTCGGAAAACGTTAAATATTCATAATCTTGAAGGGGGTGCCGTAATAGAATATAACCAAAGGCAGGATACGATCCTGCATTTCCGTCAGTCCTCAAGAACACTATAGCAAAACATCCGTCTACGTGTAGACCACACTCAAAACACTTGCATTACTAGCAATTCATGTATATCTGTGTATGTATGTATGTAATGTGTAAGTGTATTACTAGCAATGTCTTTGAAAGGGTTCCAACCTATTCTGTCACTGTACGTCAGCTGCAGCTACCAGCATAGAAGTTGCGAAGTTGAAGTTGCGTTGCATGCACAGGGGGTCAGGTTTCTCTGCAGCTGACTGTACTACAGTAAAATGTGTAAGTGAAGGGAATCTTACCTTTATGCCAGTAAATAGGGTGAGACGCGAACGTAATAAACGGCACGTCTTGACTGAAAGGGTTCCACGCCATCTTCAGCGGCAGGGGCTCGCCCTTGTTCCACATCAGCCTCACCCCGCGCAGGTTACGCTCCCTTCAAACAAATAAAGGACACTTTAAGGTATAAGGTACACCATAAGGTACACAGGTTGTAGCAAGGGCTAGACTCAACTCAAATAAATAGCAGTGAGATTTTTTATAAAGCGTTACTTTTAAATATGCGTTTTGATATACCATTTAAATACATGGAACATACGACAACGTATTTCGATGTTTTTCTTTCAATTATAAAGCGATTCTAACTACATGTTCTAATACGGTTTAACATAAATTATATCCATTAAACTTTAAATAGAAAATCCGCGATTCGACATGAAATGCATTCGAGAAATAAATGCAAAAATGAAGCCTGGTATATTTACAGAAGTAGCCATGACGCATTTAGTAACCTTCTTTATACCTATGAGTGTCCTATTTGTCTCAGAAATATATAAATAGTTCCGTATAATTAAAAAGCCAAAAATGATCCAAAATGACTTCATACCAAATTGAATAAGAAGCAGATAATAAAGCGTGTATGTATCTGATAATATATGTATATTATAGAGTATCTGATAATAAATATAAATGATATGCTGATATAATACATGATGATAGTAAGAGATGAGATGTTCTAAGCTACTTTAGCTGACCAATAGTTACAATATATTAAACTATGTACATGTACAAGATGTCCACTTGAGATGAACCGCCCTCAAGCTTAGATGACCGGAATTTAAAATCTGCTATTACAAACAAGTTTCTAAAAAAAGGATCCGAAGTGTCTCCAAATACATGTTGTTACGAAATGGGTACATGAATGTATTAAAAAGCGTAACGCCAAGAAAAATTATAACAAAGGGCATAAAAATGAATTAAGTCAGCGGCAATATTCAGATATACACATATTTTAAGTGAGTAAGAAGCACAATCAAATTAGTTTAAAGAGATAAAGAACCAGCGTTCCATTTGATAATTATCCTCCTTACCACACCTCAGTTTATGTTAGATAGTTAATGATAACCCTGAAAGTAAAAAGCGCTAAAAATACTAAGTCAAAAACTAGTACAGCTACAGATATCGTTATACAAGAGCCTACACTGAAGTACTACAGGCATAAATTAAACTGACGCTTCCAGCAACTAAAACAGGATTAATCTATTACTTACAGGGACTGCACAATGTAAATATAATTAGAATAGTCGGCATAGTTGTCGGTAGACTTATAACGATAAGAAAAAAAAAACGCGCATTTTCATTAGCGCATTTCATATTTTGTAAATTAATTTAAATTCATTCAATTAATATTGTAATTGGAAAAAATAAGTACAATTTTTTTTTATTTGAACATTGTTTATTGTGATAAATATATTTAGACTCCGATTGCGAGTTTCTTGATACAAAACCAGTTTCAAATACTTTCACTAAGTTACATGTGCCCAAATACATCACTAACATGTGTAATAATTAATCTATATCTATGTAATAGGACGGCAATTGAATAATAGCGGACCGTGAGGAGATCCATTGTATTAGTACAAAGCCTTTGTTTTAGGATAAGATGAAAGACTCCGTTTAAAAACCATACACTAAGTATAGTATACAAGCGGTCAATACATGCGATCTTGAGTGTTGTAATGCTTCACACGCTTTCATTATGCAACCTACAGCATAATAATACTAAGTAAGAAATAACAATCATTTATGTATAATAAAATACACGTAATATCTACTTATATATAGATGTAGGTATGCGTATGTCTAATATTACCGAAGATGTACATTAATGTATATAATGAGGTAATACAAGTATGTAATACCCAATTATTAACCACGATAATCAGGCGTAATTACATACAGAATTTACTAAGGAACAAACACATAATCAATTAATCATCCTGTACTCGCATGCGCCCCACTCGGGCCACAACCCGCTCTATTGTATTGCATTCTAATCGTTATACGTTGAAAAGGTCCTAAGCGGCTGCAATCACCTGTCGCTTAGAACCTTTTTGACTCCGCGCATCTCACAATCATGCTACCAGCCAGTGATTATCACAACGTCTAACGACGACTCACTTGACTGACCGGTGTAAAGAGACCTATGATTAAATATAGCTGGAATGCGATGCGCGCTAACTTAAACTGGAGACCGTAAAGAGTTGAGTTAATGTGTTGCTAATTGTACGCTTTAAATATGTGATTGCATTAACGTAGCCAGAATATTTTAGCACTACCTCCTAATGTAACTTCGATGTACCTAATAGAAAATAATCTTCCTTTTCTTTCTTTTTGTTCGTTTGTATCAATGTATCAGTGTGTCATACACAACTTTTAGCTCATTTTAATTTTATGTTATTGTACTAAAATTGTCCACGATTGCTGTGTCGATACAAACCCGATTAGGGTTTAACGACACTTCTCTGTGTAACCTAAAATAAGAATTTTTAAATCTAAATAAAAAAAAAAAAAAAAAAAAAAAAAAACCAGCCAGCAACTTAAGATAAAGAGCGTCTACAGCAACTCAAAGTACCTAGGTTCAAAATACTTGTAATCGAACAGTTTATGGTCTTCTCCGCTGGGCCGCCGGCAGAGGCGGTCGATCACGCAGTCCTTCACCACCGTCGACACCCCCGTCGCCAGCCCGTTTAGCCGACTGTGGTCAAACGTTTGTGTCATTCCCGACCAGAGGCGACTGTACCCTACTAAGGGTACAAAGGTAGAGAAAAGAGAATGTTTGGGTTAGCGTTACTCACGCGCAATTAGCTTAATAACGCAATTAGAATGCAAATTTGCTTACTAACCCTAAGGTTGTTTGGAAGAGATCGTTGTTTAGCGAAAAGACCGCCTGTCGTTTGCCTCTACTCAATGTCATTATACTGTACTGTGTTTTCTTAGAGGTTGGGCAATGAAGAGTATTTGTATTGTTAGAAATAACTTCAATAAAAAGGCCTTTTTTCATATAAGTGTATCTGTAAACTTGACCTTAAGTTGTCAGGAATAAGATTCAAGTTGATAAAAAAATTTCAAACACAATTACACATTGGGCGTTTTTTTTCCATGAGCTCGCTCAGTGTCAGTGCTTCGGCCGAAGCATACGCAACGAGGCACGTGCTCAGTAAATAAAAACTGAAATAACTGACTTTTCGAACTAAGCCACATATTCTACACCCATATTGAATTTGTAGCACGCAATCCATTTTCACCGCCCACACGGCCGTCGCGAATCCAATCATTAACACAAAATGTATAATTTACGCCAACGAATTCGCGGCCAAAAGATAGTTCTCTATAAAATAAGTCCTAGTACTGAGACAGTCTTCCCACGGAGAGGGAACCAGCCATAGCACAGAATAAGTAATAGTACTACGTACAGAAGCCTCACTGTTAACAAATCCCCGCGAGGCAAGCCAAACGTGCCTACGCGTGGCCATCTCCTTCTATCGCACGCGCATCACTCGCTACATCACTTTCTATCGCATTGAAAGTCCCCCTAAGGGGGACCTTTGAGCGGCGCGATGATGTCACGCGAGTGAGTCGCCCCTGGCCATATGTAGAACATAAATATGGGGACTGTTATAGCCGAAAAAAATGGCCCCAGTAAAGTATCGCACGCACGACTCGGGCGGTAGGTACATTCGTTTTGGTGTTTCTGTTAACAAATTTAACACTTAGGACTATCAGCTGTAAGTCTTTTTTGAGTTTTTTGTACGAAGCTATTGGAATCTAACTGACAGTGTCAAATTGGGCCACATTTACTGCCATTTCTGTTCGGCATTGTGTGTCTATTTCTATATTTTAACTCAATGGTATTACCGCAGACTAGTTAATTATCAGAGCACACTCACGGCACTAGAGACGAGGGCGGGTAGACCAGCTCCCCGATGACGATGGTGTCCAAGTCATCGAGGTATGTCTTCTTGAAGTCCAGCTGCTTCATCGCGATGAAGTCGTACTTGATGGTCATCACCAGCCGGGACGTCAGCAGCACTATTCGCTCCTTCTCGTTGTCCCATAACGTTATTCTGAAACGTGGATTAATCTTTTTTTTTATCTCCTCATTTATAAAGTAAAATCCGGACACTGCGACAGTCAACTATGTCTACACTACGTCGCACAAAACGTACTGATTTACTTTGAATGTGTTTGGTACAAAACCTAATGTAGCAAGTTAATTTTGTTATTACTTGGTATTTACTAGGTAAGCGCGTTCCCGCCTGTTGTCTATGACAGCAGTCATTAAAAGAAACAAATTAAAAAGTATCCCTTCTCAGCATGAAGCCACGGCAAGACACAGCAATACATATATATTACATATGAAAAAACTGTGTAAGACACTAAATGGAATTATTTAATGGCATCTTAGGATAATTCCAAACAGGTAAATCGGAAAATTACGAATTTCTGTTGACCTAAGCAATTTTAATCTAGGAACAAGAAAAAAATATTAATAGCAACTTAGCAACAAGAAAAGATCTGACTTACTCGGTCAACAGCCAAGATCCAAGGTACTCTCCGTCCTCGGGAAACAGCAGCACCGTGATGCACTCCTGTATTGCAGCCTCCACAACCCCCTTCCGGAATGTGAAGAAGTCTTGTATATTTTCCCGATTGAATGGCACATCATAGCGGGGATACACCGTCTGCTCTGGAGCTGAGGCGTTTTCTTGCTCTTGAGATGGTCCTTCTATTGAAAATCAGTATGCACACTTTCAAGTAGTATTATAACATTGTTTATTACTCTGATAGATATAGCCAATATGATAAAAGAAATGCATATACCTAGTAGCAGGTCAAATTAGCACAATAATAAATTTAATAGCACAACCAATTACAACCAATTAGTGCTGTAGTTATTAGTTCATGCTGTTGCATAGGTATCTACTTATAAAAGTAGTTGGTAAACATTTCCTTCTCTTTTATTTCACTGTTTGTTAACTACCACAATTGAAGGTCAAGTTGGACCGTGTTTGGTCATTCATTATGGCAAGATGATGGCGGATGGTCAAAAGCAGTCACAGAGTGGCAGTCAAGGTTAAGGACCGGAAAACAGATCACTGGGCCGTCCACAAGCTCATTGGTCCAATTACACTTGGCAGGTAGGGAAGTTGTGGTTGGGACTAGCTCATAACACGGCAGTCGTGTGAAAATGAAGAGGCCTTTGCTCCACAGTGGGTTATGATGATGAAGCCAGCCCCATATGCAACCATCAAAGTACCCACCCCACATATTCTTTAAGATATGTCTTGTCTTCACCCATCATAAAGATCAAACAGAAATGAGGTGTATTTGACAAAACATGGACAGTATAACAAAAAAAACAGTAGATGTGATAAAACTATGTGAGAATTAAAATAAAATATAAATTTACAAACAAACACACCATGTTTTACTGAAAATCTGCAATTAGGAACACGTAAAACGTATTTGTTTTGTTTGTCGTTCAATCTACAAAGAAGCGTCGCACTTCTTCTAACTTCCTTTACCAAGGACGAAACAAAACTAGTAGGAGTAGTAGGACATGAGGAGTGGCGCACGACCTAGTCGAGTAAATCTATAATTATGTTACACATAACTTACCGGCGAGAGAACCCGTAGGTGAGTTAGACGGAAGAGAATCCGCACCAGACAATATTGCAGGCTTGTTCGTGCCGCCTGCACTTGTACTGGATGGTACGTGTTCCTCTGTGTTGTTCTCCGAAGACAGTTGGAGTGTGCCGCCGCGGAACTCCAGGTCATCGTCAAGCAGATCGCTCATGTTTGCTTATAAATTGTGAAGCGTAATTTCGTAAATTCAATAATCGACCGCCGATAAGAGATGTCAAACTCAACTTGTTAGTAGCGCTAATGCGAACAACACCATTCTCTTTGCATGCAATGGCTCCAACATAAAATATTTAAACCTTAATTCAAGTTGATAAGATCTGTTTTTTTAAAGCATTATTTTAAAGTATTGAGAGTAATTGACGTCAATGATCCCGCACGGAGCAAAACAAATGTCAGGTGCGTTTAGTTGTTTAGTTTGATCTTAAGCAAGAAGTTTAGATACCTACATACTGGAGGTTGCGTTGCGTGCCGAACACACATTCATTTAAAGCTAGAAAATATGACCTTTAATGACGTCACTGTTAACTTGCATCTCTTTCATTCTAATATAAGATAGACCTAATGAAAGAGATGCAAAGTCGAGAGTTGATGAGAAGTCGAATGCTTAATAGTAGTTTATGTCACACCTGGCCATAAAGTGGCCATTATCGCACGCTCCGCGCGCGAAAAAACCCACTTCCTGGCCAGGAGGTGACATAAAATTTTGTACTTACCACGGGCGATAATAAAGAAAGCCTCAGATCGCATATTTATCGCCCTTGCCTTCGGCTCGGGCGTAAAATACCTGCGATCTGAGACATTCTTTGTTTTATCGCCCTTGGTAAGTAATGTACTATTATGCAACTGGTACATAATGAGGGGCATTAAAACACGAGTGTGTTTTATGAAACGAGCCGAAGGCGAGTTTCATAATAAGGTCACACGAGTGTTTTAATGCCTAATTATGTACAGTTGCATACACTACTTTATCTACATCCATATATTAAATCCTCTTTCATGTGTTTCGTGTGGGCACTTCTCGCCGGCGTGCGCCATGTTTGCGTCGACAGGCCGGCCCGCGCCCGCAGCTGTGTCCTTATTAGGGTTCCGTACCAAAAAGGTAAAAAAGGAACCCTATTGGTTTCACTTTGTCTGTCTGTCTGTCTGTCTGTCTGTCACATTGCTAAATATCTCAGGAACTACTTATCCTATCGATTTGAAATTTGGAATAGTTATAAACAAGGGTAACCCAGATACATAGAAGATGGTTTTTTAAATTATTTTATTTTATTTTCTGTGAATAATGACAGATAAAAGGGGGTTCAAAATTTTAAAGTCTGGCGACTATGTCAAGTGGGGTATCATATGAAAGGGCTTGACTTGTACATTCCAAAACAATTTTTAGTTTTTTTTTTTCAAAATACAAAAAATACAAAAATAATATAATTTTTCGTTGGGGTAATTTCGATTTACGAGGGAAAATGTAAAAAAAAATACCATTCCCCCCCCTTATCTCCGAAGTTTACGAAGAAAAAAATTTGAAATTATTACACAACATTAATATGCATGTATATTTTACAGGAAAATGATAGCCATAGCTCTATCTAGTTTTTCTTTTTTTTAATCATCAAAAAACTCTTCTATACTAAGTTTGTAATTTAATCACCTTTGTATATATTTTTGTTTTATATTTAAATTTACAAAATTACGTTGATAATACCTTCTTTCAAATAAAAAAACAATTATTGAAATCGGTTGATGTGATAAAGAATTATCCTTGAAAAACCAACATACGTACTAAGTTATTCAGTCGCGCAAATTAGTAACACAATGCGCCGATAGATGGTGCTGTCATGTTTTTTTAAGTTTGTTCCTGAATTAATGGGGTCGGGACGGGTACACAACTACATATACAAGGACTGTGTACGGAACCCTCGGTGCGCGAGTCGGACTCGCACTTGACCGGTTTTTTTATAATTTTGTACGTGATCTCGTTAAAGTGTTATATTTCGTGATCTAATAGGGGACGCACGCAACAGCCGCACAGTATATTATAAAGCGGGGTCTTATCTACGGTATTTGAACTTATAAAAGAGGATTTACTATATGGGTGTAGATAAAGCTAAATAAAATATAAATGCAATCCATTTGTACCTTCTATATGCGTATTATGTTATGAGGATAGAGTCTGGCTAACGAAAGCTGGACTAGAAAAAGAAAGCAAATTTTAAAAATCTACGTGTTGCAAGTTGCGAAACTTTACACTGTAGGTATATTAGTTACTTCGTAACAGATGCGACAGTCACTTTTGTCTAGTTTTCAAATTTTCCGTCTTGGCGCCACTGTACTGTACCGTAAATTTTGGTATCACGTGGGTATCACATCACATCACACTTTGTGCGAGTAACCGAGTAACTGACAAGCTTGAGTAGCTTGACATTATAGTGATCTATTTATATTCCCTATATTCGGAGCACTCTTAATACTTCGTCGCAAAGGGGGGCTGACCAGGCTGCCACAACACATTATATTCATTCATTTAATAACGAGTTTCAGTTCGCTGGTTTTAGTGTAGAATTTTGATTGCTTTCGTATTGTATTAGGGTGAGTACGAATGAAACACTAAATATTTGTAGACACTTATATCTATATTTATTTATATTTTACAAATTGCATTACTTAACAGTAACACCTAATTATTGTGGCGATGTTTATAATTTTGACACAGTACACTTAATTTATAATTGCATGATTCATGGGAATAAATCTTTATTACAAATCCAAACTAACTTTGATGGCCTGTGCAGTACACTGAAGAGTAATATGCACTTACATTACTTACTTACTTACCAAGGGCGGTAAAACAAAGAACCGATGTCTCAGATCGCATGTATTTGACGCTCGAGCCGAAGGCAAGGGCGATAAATATACGATCTGAGGCTTTCTTTATTACCGCCCGTGGTAAGTTCAAAATTTTATGTCACCCCCTGGCCAGGAAGTGGGTTTTATCGCGCGCGGAGCGTGCGATAATGGCCACTTTATGGCCAGGTGTGACATAAAATTCATTATTTAACGCCTGAGAATATTACGTAGCAAACACGTTTCAACTCTACTCGTAGATCTCTCTCATCTAGTTTTTGAGTTCACATTCACGGTCAGCCAATTTGATTTATGGGCCACTCCGTTATAGTTAAAATCTATATAAAAGCCGCTTAGAGATCTCATATAAATCTCACTGTGACAAGTTTGGAAGTGGAGAAAGAAATCAATTTGATTGACTGTACGTACCTAGAAACCATGTGGCAGAGGCACAGAATAAGTAATAGTATAAGGTAGAGGTTAGAGACGAGAGGTCAAAGAAGGTCGTCCTGTTGACAACGCGTGTCGTGATAATTATTCATGTAGTGTAGGTACTATATATACTACGGCGCGGCGTCGTGTCTAATAATGGTAATCCTTATAAAAATGCTAATTAGGGCATTAACCTTTGCACACCGTCTTTCTGTTTTTTCGGCAGTTATTTAGATCGGTACGGTCGGCCTCATGGTTTAACACCGTTGTACCCTGTCGCATTTCCAACGGTTAAAAGCGACATAGTATCAAATTGTCCAGCTACTTATGAGGCCGACTGTACATACTTAAATTCTTGGTTTGGTTAAATCATTAAACTAAAACCCATCTTAAATTGAACGCCCCTCTGTTAGTAAGCATATAGGTAAGGTAGCCACAATATTCAGAAACTGACTAATGTCTGCTAGGACACGACGTTCACTTTAAAATAGCTTTGCTTTGCTTACGGCACATTAGCACCATGGTGGCACCATCAGATCATCTTTGCTCAAAATTAAAATTACATTAAAGGGCATTTTCATTTTAAAGTGTACCCCCAACTTATTTTTTCGGATCTCGGTGATTTTGGGTATTCTGACTCAGAATCACGAGTACTATCCATTTCCGCGACGAAAAAAAGTCAGTTTTGTGACGCTATTTTCATACAGTTTATATGGCTCGTCACAAAACTGATACAGAAAATTTGTATGGAAAATCAAGGACATTTTTTTTCTTCATCTGAATCAATAGTACTCGTGATTCTGAGTCAGAATACCCAAAATCACCGAGATCCGAAAAAAAAGTAGGGGGTACACTTTAAGGTAAAAATGCCCTAAAGAGAGTTAGAGGGCTAGTTTTTCCTGTCAAAGTAAAATAATGGAAGAGTTGATCTATGGTCACTTTATCGTTTCACTTTGTGTCCTTGCACGTAGAATACCTAGCACAAAGCAAAACGTGTAGTGTAAGTATGTATTAAGAAGGTAACCTACCCGTATGTTCTTATTACTTAGCAAGATACGGGTTTACATAATTTATCTTGCGTGAGGTAATCCCAATTTGATTTCAAGTCAGGTTTAGTTCAACTCTTTAGCTCTGAGCTTGGAAACGAGAGCGTGAAACACATTGAAAACAAATTGGAATGCAAAATTAATATATCAGATTGATTCAGTGTTCGTATCGTAGCATGGGCCTGTTCTCGAAACATCGGAATTCGAACTTCGCATAGTGCCGTCCTTTTCACCCTTATAGTGTATTAGTGTACCTATAACACGAGAGTGAAGGGGACGGCACGATACGACGATGTTTAGAGTAGACCCTCAGGCTAGCATGATCGCGGTTTATGTCGGAGATATAACATAGCACTTGTCCCTTCGCACTTGCATAGTTAGTAAGAGACGAATGCTAACTATATGTTTAGCATAACCGCGATCATACTATTCCCGCTTTGTATAGGTCGATTCACAAAAGTTGACACGGAAAATGTATAAAACTGTCATTCATTTCATAGACGAGCCTACCGCGAACGGAAAACGAACGAAGTTCGAATATCTCCCTTTTTGTCGCTCGAATTAGTAAATGCGACAGGGAGGGTTCGGTTCGCGTTAGGCCCTCTGAGGCTGAAATACGATATCTGCCTCTCTGTCGCACTTGCATATTGGAACTACAGAGAGGGAAATACTTCGTTTTCGGTTCCCGGTAGACCCCCAGGTCTTGTGAATCGACTTTAGCGAAGCGTGCGTTGCGGTGTAGCAAGTTAATAACAGCGGCATCTGTCGGCGGGGCAGCGCGGCGGGTACACGATGCACTGGTCCATGCAGTACACGTCTGCGCCCTCCTTGCCCTCCAGCTCACCGATGGCCTCGCAGGTTTGTCTGGAAGTGATGGTAGCTCCCGTTAATCATCATCATCATATCAGACTAAGGGTCGGTTGCACCAACGTACGAACACAGGCCGGTCATCGTCAAATATGGCGCCGGCAGCTGTCATCCCATAGAAACTTGTCAAACTTTCCATACAATCAGATTTGACGAACGATTTTTATTGTCAAGGCCTGAGCGGACGCGCGTCGCGTCCAGCATTGCGGCCGAGCGTCAATACTATTTGTGCGGCGGCGACTCAGGACACCAGTATGAGTTTCAATTGTTTGACATGCACGCCCCGCTGGACGCAACACTCGAGCGTCCACTCAGGTTCTACACTAAGTCTAAAGACCTCCCCCATAGGGCCTCCCGTTAATATTCATTTAAAATTATGTACCAGTACCAGGGCAAAAATTGTGGTTTGCCGATATGTTCTTTCAAGAATTTGCGATCGCAAATCCTTCAGCGAAGTGTGATTTGTAGAGCAACTAAGTTATGCTTTCGGATTAACGAGCCATCCCTTACCTGTGAGCAACCTGTGAGCACTTGAATATTTATGAAAACTAAGAACTCGGTCCAAAATTCATAAAAAAAAACCGACTGGTCTTGACAGACAGACGGACAGTAAGGGTTCCTTTTCTCTAGAGGTACGGAATCCTAAAACTTACGGGCATGTGCAGAGCGCTTCCGGACAGTTGGGAGGGTACCGCAGGCAGTTGGTCTGGCACCAGTTCTGCATGCCAGGCAGCACTCGGTACGCGTTCGACGGCACGCACACTTGGTCCCTGTAACCATTGGCGTAGAGGTCAGAATCCCTTAAATCTGTTAGTCAGTTTAGAGATAGGTTTTATTTACATGGGTTCCAAGGATTAGAACATTGACACAAAGATCATGCTGTGTAGAGTACCTATCCACAGTGGTTTCGTGAAATTTTTAGGTCTCATAGTAAGGATGCGCAGATATATAATCAAGGCGATCTTAGATGAATCCAGTTGCTGGTGCTAGAGTCGCTGGATTGGATGCCAGCGCTGGCAGGGTACCTGGCATAATGAATATCTTTTCATGCCAGTCCAGCGCTAGCGCGGCGCCGATTGGCTCCAGCAACTAGATTCTTATATTACTAAACAGTAACATTGCCTGCGATAAACACAGAAAACATGCTTCACAATAATAAACGGTGCTATGAAGGTATATTAGAGCACTATAGTTTTCTCCCTTCCCTTTGGCCACCTCAGTTCAACACAAGAAGACATATCAGGATTAGTGACAACACGAAATAATAAGTTACAAAACATATTCACATAATCAGGTAGAACTTTGATAGACTGAAATGAAAACACACAACAAAGATTATAAATTATTTACACAGAAATTCTGTACATTGACCCCCACCGAAGGTCAAAATAAACTGGTACCTAATAATTTGTGGAACATAGTCTTCCTCGCTTTCCGAAATATCGTTGCTGAAAGAAAAAGTCATATCATACAGGCGTTATTCACAACATCGATCCATCAAACGAACTTTATGTATGTACATAGAAATAGAGTTTAGTTTACCTAAGCTGATACGATTCCTTGTCATAGTCTTCTGTTTCTCTGAAATAAGCATGAATAGAAAGAAGCGTGAGACATTATATAGAATAGAGATGATGAGTACATATATAGACACTACACGTGCATAGAGTTACATTAAGTGAACTGGTAAATGCATTCAGCTTCTATAAAGGGGTCTACAAACGTTACAATTACGCACTATGTGAACTCACGGATTTTAATTACTTTACTGAGCTAATGTTCTGTGACTGAGCTATTAGGGTGTGAAACTATTTTGTTATTTTATTAGTTAACTAAGTAATGAATCGTTTATTTTATTAGTATAGTCAGCTCTAAATGGCTCAACAATAAAAGTCCGTGACTGTACATAGCACACATTGCTAAATTTTATTGTAGATAGGTCCCTTTAGGATATACTACCTACGATTAGCATATATTATGGGTTGATGTGCTACGGATGTATACGGATTAGATAAAATAAATTACAATGAATATTTACACATATTAAAAATAAATCATGTAGGTACAGTTGCCAACTTGCCATCAGCTACTTATATATTAGAGCGAAGAGCGCACTAACAAATACTTATACGACTACGATTTTACTGTCAAGGTGTTAGGAACTATTTACTACCTAACTGGAGCGCTCGTAGCCCAGCGGCGCCTGCGTGCCGCAAGCGTTATGCAAAGTTAAGCAACGTGGGCCGCGGTCAGTACATGGATGGGTGACCGCTTTGAGTGGTTACTAACTGAGCGCTCCCGTGCTTTGGAAGGCACGCTAAGCCGTTGATTTCGGCTGCTGTCTATGGCAGCAGTCGTTAAGCCAAGTTGGAGGCCTTCGGGCGGCTTGAAAACTTCTAACAGTCAAGTTGACAAGGGGGGTCGAAGTTGCACCACGTCCGTAGGGAAAGTACCCACCGCTACCATACACGTGACCCCTGGGTGGTTCTAAGAGTGCAACAAAAACTGACAACCGTACATACTGTCTTCTCGAAGATCTCACGGTTCGAAATAAATGCCATACGATAAATAAATACTACCTAACGACGTGTGATCTATTGCTACATGTATATCTTTTCTACTCCCAAAAACCTTCAATCAGCTGAGCATTAGAGGATAAATATTTGCTATATGTACCTAAGAGCAGAGTAACAGAACCACCTGAATCCCGGTTGGTTATAATAACTCCATACTTTGTATAAAGCTATGCGCGCACGATCAACTTCTTTTACCGGTTTTAATTTTTATTTTTGTAGTTTCATTTTAATGTGTATTTTAATCCTGTATTTTTGTATTATTTCTTATTGTTTTGTGTTTGTTCGTCACTGCGCAGTGGTTTCACCAAATGGTCACAACGGAAGACCAGCGCTGGCTCTGCCAGCATAACGCTGAGTTGTGACCATTTCGTGGCAAAAGTCGGTTTGTAATGTCCCGTTTGTAAGTGTTTTGTGTTGTCACGAATAAATGTTTCTTTTCTTTTCTTTCTTTGAGGGTGTGTACGCATTGCCAGAAAGGAACGACATTTATCCAGGACTCCAAGTCACCTGGTCAAACCCGCTCACCTGACAACCAGCGGGTAGAGGTTCTGCGGGCGGTACGCGTCCCGGTAGTAGAGCAGGAAGGGGTTGTCCCGGCGCAGGTCCCCGGCGAAGGCGGGCGGCAGCCCCCCGGTGCTGGTCACGATGCTCACGTCCGCGCAGTTGCGGAACGTCTCCGAGCGTCCGCAGCCCACGGCTTCAGTGCCGTTCTCGCAGATGCCCCACATGTTGCCTGGTATAAAGAACGATTAATAAGTACCTCTTGTATACAGGGCGTCCCAAGACTATGGGACATCAAGGGAAAGTACCTTAAATATCGTAGATAGGATATTTTGCTGAAAGAAGACTTTATGTAATTTTTAAAAGTTAGTAATTCTGCATTTAAAAAATTTCTAAGAATTACTTGCTTCGTTTGGGAATCGAACCGACATAAATGTGAAAAAAAATCACCCCTATTTTTATGATGCCAATCGAAAGAATGGAAAAAATATAATAATTCTTCTTAAGTAACATAGTATTTAAAGGAACAACGTAAAATTATTTATTGCCGAATTAGTTACGTTCGAAAAATAGCAAGTAAAAAATTAAATCTTTAAATGCAGAATTACTAACTTTTAAAAATAACATATACTTACCTAGTCTTCTTTCAGCAAAATATCCTATCTACGATATTTAAGGTACTTTCCCTTAATGTCCCATAGTCTTGGGACACCCCCTGTATAAGTTTGTTCGAAACAACACACAAACGAACACGTTTGCGTTGGGTCTTATAACTAGGCGTCCACAGTTCCGCGTCGTATGCATTGCACGCATTATTTTGTACTGATTTGCACCATACGGAGTTGCGAATCAGTGGACGTACTTGTGTGGCTTTCTATACAAAGAATACTAAAATTCGTGGCGTGCGATGCACCGTACGATGCATGCGATGTGGAACTGTGGACGCCTACTTTAATTTAGGCTGCGTTTCTACCAGAGATGTGCGAGGATGCGTTGCGAGGGATGTGTTTGTCATGAACCAATAGAAACAGCTAAGCTAAGCGAGGATAGGTAAATGAAGTGTTTCTATTGGTTCATGACAAACACATCCCTCGCAACGCATCCTCGCACATCTCTGGTGGAAACGCAGCCTTATATGGCAAAAAATAGTTACCAGCTAAGGCAACCAGAGGCGCTGCCTATTGGTAGAGCACCATGACAGTTAGACATCGATAAGAAGATAAGTACAGTGTGAACAGATTTTATTTGTAGCTTAAGATTGAAAGCTCTCGTTGTAGGTGCATAAATAACCATGCTGTGATTGCCTGTATGTTGGAGATCAATTGTGTTATACCTATTTTAGTTTACGTATTTCTTATTAATTATGTGTATTAGATAGATAAAACGTTTATTTGTTTGCCACACACACACACACAAGTATTATATATCAACCGTAGGCAATCCTAATCTATATATATAAAGTTGATGGGTGACTGATTAATCACCGCCCCGCCGAAACTGCCGGTCCTAGAAATTTGAAATTTACACTATAGTTAGGTTATATAACGGAGGCAAGGTATAAGACGGGATTTTTGGAAATTCCACCCCTAAGGGGGTAAAACAGGGGTGCAAAGTTTGTATGGGGGGCAATAACTTTTTTAAGGTCCAGACTTGAAACTTTGTACAAATACTCCTTAAAATAAGACAATGAAAGTTATATCTGCGTTTTCAAAATTTTCATTTTTTCATCTAAAGGGTTGAAAATGGGGGTGAAATATTGTATGGGGAGCAATTTTTTTTTAAAGTGAGAGTCTTCAAACTTTGTGTAAAAATTCCTTATAATAATGGAAAAACGTAATTTCAGCGTTTTTTAAAATTCATCCCCTTAAGGGGTTAAAAAGGGGTTCAAAGTTTGTATGGGGAGCAATTTTTTTTATAGTGATAGTCTTCGAACTTTGTATGAAAGTGTCTTATAATAATACAAAAAAAGTAATTTCAGCGTTTTTCGAAAATCATCCCCGAAAGGGGTTAAAAAGGGGTTCAAAGTTTGTATGGGGAGCAAATTTTTTTTTAAGTGAGGTACTTCAAATTTCTTACAGAGACTCTCTGTCTAAATAAAACAAAACTAATTTCAGCGTTTTTTTAAGATCATACCCTCAAGGGGTTAAAAAGGGGTTCAATGTTTTCATGGGGAGCAACATTTTTTTAAGTGAAAGACTTCAAATTTTTTACAGTCTCTGTTTAAATACAACAAAACAAATTTCAGCGTTTTTCAAAGTTCATCCCTAAATGTCTTTCGGGAAAAAGGGTTTCTGTGAAACTTAGTTAATCTTTTAACTCCCTAAATAACCTCTTGGTCATTTTGTATGGAGAACAAAATTATTTTTAAGATAGAAGCTTTAAAACTTCCTGACTAAACATCAAAATTAAAAAAAACAGATTTCAGAGTTTTTCAAAATTCGCCCTCTGAAGGGATTCTCAATGAGACTTGGAACTTTGTTTATAGGCCTAGCATAACTCTGTCTCTCTGTAACCCCTTCACGCTTAAACTGCTGAACTGATTTAGATGAAATTTGGTGCGAATATAGTTCAGTTCGAGTCCGAGGAAAGGACATAGGATAGTTTTCATCCCATCCCGGAAGTAGAAGTTTGTATGGAACAGAGATAACTAGGTAACCGCCTGAAATAAAAGAACAGCGATAAAATTCTAACGCGATGACCGAGCTCTACGCAGACGAAGTTGCGGGCAACAGCTAGTAAATAAATAAAAGACGATCGATTGTGATAAAAAGCCCCTCACCAGTGTAGTAAGTCCACTGCAGCACGCACTGGGTGCAGGTGACGTAGGCAGGCAGCGCCACGCGGTACCGGAAGATCTCCTTCTTGGCCGTGTCTAGTGGGATCAGGAAGCGGTCTTCACGCGTGCCCGAGATCACCAGAGGGTACCTGAAACCCGGGAAATCCAAATTTAGATGGCGTCACCAATCATCATCATCATATATTTAAGAGCCTAGCTCTTGTCGATGGAATCGCCATTCCGTTCAGTTCTCTGCCAAGACTTTGAACTCCTGATACGACAGATGAGAGGTTAGATAGTGTACAGTCGAGTAAACTAAACGCCTGCCACTTTTGGACTCTATGTCAATAGAAGTAGAGTCCAAAAGAAACAAACATTCAGTTTCCTTGACTGTTCATAGGTTAAAGACGGTGAAAATCCTCTCCCCACCTTAACATGATCGGTATACATGTTGAAAGAATAATCTCGAGTAGGTACTTTAACTAAAAAGACCGTAAAGGGGTGGTAAAGGATCGTTGGCATCTCTGTATAGGTACTTACTGTAGAAAAAGAGTGCCATTCAACGGTGTCAATAAAACGCTATTTAACGAAACTATTAGACATTGATATCTGCAAAGAGGGACTATTGCATTAAATGTATCATCACCTCAGAGGTGCGGAGATCCGGTTTGCTGGAGCATCAAGAAGGAAGGGATAGACATGCCTGTTGACGTCATGTGCTTAGGGATTGACCGAGTGGTCTAAATGTAGTTTTATATGAGACTACCTGTCGAAGCATTCCTGCGTGGCTTCCTGGCTCGGGTTGTTGTTCGGGCACAGCTTCATCACGAACGTGCCGAGGTGGTTCGCCGTCAACTCGATCTCCACTTCTATTTCCTGAAAATTAATGAGCAGATATCCAGTTGAGACAGACAGTTTCGAAAGGTCTCGTATTGAAAGGTCTCGTTTTCCCGCTAGGAAGGTATAATGACAGTCGTTTTCGTAAAGTAAAACTAGTCAACTACACCAACACCAAATATTGGATTAAGGTGACAAAGGAGGAGCCCGTTAGGAGAATCGATTACGAGATCTTAATGACCACTTCCCGAAAATTGCTCCTGCCTCGTCATCTCACCTGTCCAACGCTGTAGATCCTCGTGATGTTGCCGTTCCTGAACATGCCTCCTGGCTCGTCATTTTACGTATCCGATGCAATAGTGTCATACCTCTTGCCTCGTCACCTCACCTGTCCGACGCTGTAGTGCCTCGTGATGATGCCCTTCCCGAACACGCCCCCTGCCTCGTCACCTCACCTGTCCGACGCTGTAGTGCCTCGTGATGATGCCCTTCCCGAACATGCCCCCTGCCTCGCCACCTCACCTGTCTGACGCTGTAGTGCCTCGTGATGATGCCCTTCCCGAACATGCCCCCTGCCTCGTCACCTCACCTGTCCGACGCTGTAGTGCCTCGTGATGATGCCCTTCCCGAACATGTCCCCTGCCTCGTCACCTCACCTGTCCGACGCTGTAGTGCCTCGTGATGATGCCCTTCCCGAACATGCCCCCTGCCTCGTGGGGCCGCGGCTCGTTCAGGTGGTCCGCGTCGCCGCAGACGCCACAGCGGCCCTTGTTCTGCTCCCACTGGACTGAACATACGATATTTATTTACTACACTTGACTAAAATAAAGTGACATATTTATATTTTTTAACGTATGATTACTTATTTTCACGAAATAACATTAAAAACAATACTGTATAAGATTTAAAAGCTACATCATCATCATCATCATTGGCCACAGCATCTATTCAGAATTATTGTTGCAGCGACAGTCTAGTTAGAAGAAGTCTGTGCGCCTTCGGAGATTGGAGGTGCGGCGCATCTTTTCCTCTGGCTGTAAAGTCCAATCGCAGCACGGCACTTGCTGCCACAAAGATTTAAAAGCTACATCAAGCTACATCAATAAAATTAAATAGAAAGCAATTATTTATATTTGTTTATTTAAACTACCACTTAATTATAAAACTCAACCAAATATTTTTTAAATCTAATACTATCTGTGAACAATAATAACATTTATGAACAAAATATAATAAAAACGAAACCTAGGAAAATCAGTAAAACCTAAAGATAAAAAAAATAGTCCTAAAACTCGCCATCAGCGGGTAGGGTACCCAGAAGGCTGGTTATTGCTTGAATAGGGCCAGTGAGACCTCGCAACGCAAGCTAGTTTCCGGTACTTATGTTGGTACCTAATATGACGGAAGCCTTGGCTGCCGGTCGAGGTATGTTGGAAGTTGGCCAGGTACTCGGCCTCCTTGCTTATGTACCATCGACCACACAGTTAAAAGGCCAATTGTCAACCATACTTACTGCAACGGGATAAGGTCTCAGAACTAGTAGTCAGTTTATAGCGTGTTGCTGCTTGTACGTTAGCGTTTGATGTACAACCTACCTAGCCTAGGTCAAATTGAAGTTAAATAGGTCAAATATGTTAAATATGATGTATTTAGGTTGAATACAACCTTATCTACAAGACATAAGCGCCGAAGTACCGAGGTACCGAAGTACCATCGAGTACCATATTGCCAACGCGTAGAGGCCCTTTTGACAAGTGTAATTTAATAAAATTCAAGGGATACACCATATTATATATTATTAGGGTTCACCGTCTCGGGATTTTCAATCACGTACTTATCTTAAAAGGTTACTTTAATGCCACATTATTTTTATAAATACGATTTTTTATTAAAGCCAGGCAAGGTAAAACCCATTTTCAAAGTTAAGATAAACAATTTAGGTAGGTTAGGTTAGTACGACCTGACAATCCTAGGTAAATCCTCTAAACTTTTTTTTCTTTTTTTTGTCCTGTCTGGTCTGCTGAGCGACCAATACTTAACAGGAATATTGTTTGACAAGCGCCCAATGCCTAATTCCTGATGCCTGATGGGAGTCCTGGGCCATGGGCCCACTATAGGGGAAAATCCTATAAACCGTTTCCAATAAAAATAAAAATACTATATATTTGCTTGCTGTTTGTAACAGCTAAAGAAGGCGCACAATTCTGTATTTACACTAAGACATGTAAAAATACCCTTTTTTGGCAAATAAACGATATTCTATTCTATTCTAAACATCAATGACCCT
Organism: Cenopis cana; assembly: GCA_951800055.1. Classification (NCBI taxonomy): domain Eukaryota; kingdom Metazoa; phylum Arthropoda; class Insecta; order Lepidoptera; family Tortricidae; genus Cenopis; species Cenopis cana. Next base: position 21,326,224 of record OX637478.1, on the reverse strand, counting down.
AGTGAATCATCAAGATCATTGCACCTTACACGTCCGTGCTAATCTTCACATAATCCTTATTGACTTTTTGCTCATTAAAATCAATTTGTGTAATTACCTACACACATTGAGCCCACACCACAACACAAGTCACGGAAATTGATGAACCCACCTTTTGTAATTTATTGATGTGCCAAATTGATTAGTGCTATAGTCCATATTGTTCGGTTTTTGCTCTAGAGAATACGAGTAGGTATAGGCAGTTCAATGAACCGATTTATATGTAATATTCATAAGAGTCACAATCTGTCTCATCTCGATAACAACCACTAGGTACTAATACTAGGTATGTCTATATTCTAACTTTGCATGTCTGTTACCTCTCTTCTATCACGGTTAAAACGTAGAACGGGTTTGCCAGAAACTTTTTTATTGGAGTGAAAATGGGGATGAAACTTTGTATGGGAGAGCCGTATTTAAGTCTGCGTCTAAAATAATTTAGTACTCAAATCCATAGAATGTACACTTACTTATACGAATAACCAAGACTTGATACAACATTAGAGAGAAGAGCAAAGAAAAACGAGAAGAGACAAGTTGTGGTGGATAAAGCTTAAACCACACACAGAGCGGGCGGGCGGGTGGCGCGCGGGAGCGGGCGTGAGGCGGGCGGGAGCGGACGGGACTCCTGCCCGCTCCCGCCCGCTCCCGCGCGCCTCACGCCCGCTCCCGCGCGTTCCCGCCCGTCCGCTCTGTGTGTGGCTTAAGCGTTGTTGTGAATACCACCGGTATTGAGCGATCGTTGACTTAGATGAGACGAGGGACACATGAGGGCAATTAAATGTTCGAGGAGCATCCTGTAGTCGTAAAAAAATATGGGATTTTTAATAATTTTTCATCACACTTGCTCGTAAAGTGTGTTATTGCACGCGTGCGTATAAAGCAGTTATAGCCGCGGGAGTTATGGAATTTTATAACTCCCATGGGAGTTAAAAATTTGTGTGTGATCTGATTGGTTGAAAAAAATCTAGTTGGCCGAGCGCCGCAAGAATATTGCTCTGTGATTGGTTGCGCGTTGCGCTCCTCTCGCATTGATAATGGAGGTGAAGTTGTCAAGTTCGTCAATTTTTGATTGGTGTGGTTGAATGAAACATGGATTTTTCTGCCTTTTGTAGTTATTTATTTCCTCGCAAATGTGATGAAAAACATTGTGTATATCACGGGAGGTAAGGGTTATTACAAACTCAAGTCGTTAGTATTGACCTGCTTACCTCCCTAAATGCACAATGTACTATTGTATCACCTATGGCAATGATAATGCATGTGAATCAACGGGGAAGATGATGGTCAATACTTATAACAGCATTTTGTATATTTTAACTTAGATAGGTAACTTTGTATATGTAGCCTTAATCCTACATACAAACCAGGGTAATGTCCAGAAACGCTAATGATTTTTAAAAAGTTCATTAGTATGTATACATAGACATATCTAATTGTAAGTCGAATCCATATTTTATCCCGCGGCTCCGCCGGTTTGTTATAATCAAGCCATTTTCCATTTACATAGACCATTATGTATTCAAGGCCTTGTTTCCAAAGTGTGTAACTAGAGCACTTTTAATTTAATTTACAGCGCTACAATTATAGAAATTGTAGTTTCCATAATTTTACAAAAGAGGTTCACCTAATTCAATATTCATGTTTTAAGTATTACTTACAGAAGTTACAGAGTAGCCCGAGTTAACTGCAGCAATTGACAAGTTTACGAGGCGATGCCACATAAAGTGCATAAAAATGTCTATTAATATGTTTTATTTTTAATTCAGAACTAGTGCGGATCGGGTAAAGGTCGCCAGTTCGGTAAATAAGCCCCGACAGCTGGATTCATAAAAATAATATGTTGATGTCTCCACGGACTTTAAAAACAGACTTAACTACAAGACAAGTTTTAAAAAAATCTCAATAGACCTTTTCTGGAACTGAGCGATGGGACAACTGAGTTTGTACTTCCCGAATACCTGGTTAATAATGAGAATGAGATTATTTTTAGTTGACCTAAAAAAATAGATGTTGCGCTTTTTATTGTTTGTATCGAACTATAAATCCTCACAGACAACGTGTCATTCAGAAACATTTGTGAGAATAATTGATTAAACTCATTCTTCTGTACATATACTCAGTCTTTTGTACATATGAAGAAGCCTAACATGGATTTATACCTAATGATGTTGCCGACGATGATGAACACAACGATCCAAATGACAAATGACGATACTCATGTTGCTGAAAGACAATAAATACTGTTTCGCACTGATACACGTTGCAGGAGAGCTCATTGATATAACCGTTAACAAATGTGGTCAAGGCAAATCGCCACACGAAGCTAACAATGATGTATCTCACGATGATGAAGACAATGGTGATTATACTGACCAGTGTAAAACCCTTCAGAAGGAGTCGTTGACATTGTAGCTGACAAAATTGGGGAAGCCGAAACCCCACATAGCATTGCGCGCCGGCGAGTCTAACGGCCGTCCGTGTCCCTCGGCGCCGCGATACGGGCTTAAACCTAGCAGCTATTGTTGATGGAAATGATATTCTGATGTTGCCGATGACGATGATAATAATGCTTCTGATGATGATATTTACGCTGACGAAAGCAACATACTGACCAGCGTAGCCCCCGCAGAAGAGCTCGTTGTCGTTGTAATTGACGGGGTTGGGGAACCCGAATCGCCACATGGAGTTGCGCGCCGGCGGGTCCATGAGCCGCCCGTGGCCCTCGGCGCCGCGCTGCGGGCTGCCCAGCATCTGGGACATACTGATAATCAGCGGGTTGTACCATCTTAGGGTTTATCCAGACCTCACGCGAGGTTTTTTGGACCACTTTTCGGCACATCTCACTCCTAGGTGATCTTTGGTGAGGTTCTAGGGCCTAGGCATTCGGAGCCTCGCGTGATTACTGGATAAATCCTTACAATTACAAGCCGATCAACGGTAAATATGACGCCGGCATTTCATCCCAGATGAACTCGACAAAGTCTCCATAAAATCAGATTTTAATATTAAAATTGCTGATGGGGCTGATGGCTAGTTACAGTTAGCCGTAACATGGAACCCAGTTACCATCGCCGTACACTTATTTATGTGAATTTGTAAAAAAAAAGACTGACTTGTGAAACAAATATCCAGTAAGTCAGGAAGGACATCCCAGACAGTTTGAATCGGAGCTCCATCTGTAACAATAACAATATATTAAAAATAAAATAATACGCATGGACCACAATACCCAAACCTCCCCATGTGTAAGAGGGTATACAACACTTAGTATACAACCTAACAACTCTATCCTACTCATATTATAAATGCGAAAGTTAGTGTGTTTGGATGTTTGTGACTCAATCACGCAAAAACGGGTGAACGGATTATGATTAAAGTTGGTAAACAATGAGATTAATATAGCCTGGATTTACATAATAGGATACTTTTTATCCCGAAAATCATCCCTTTTACGCGGACGAAGTCGCTGGCAAAAGCTAGTATAAAATAATGTGTCATTTCCCGTCATTGCTACATTGCTGGCCTAGGCCGGCAACGTTGTAAAAGTCTATTACTAGCGTGAAAACGCGACGATTCACTGTAGGTATTATTAAACAATAGAATATACTAATAGGAGAAAAAAAACTTCCCACAAACGTACTCTACCTGTCCTAAATCGTAAAAACAAACTATAAATCTATCCATAGATTACCGTATACCACTCGAAACGGTACTGTTAATCGAAATTCGATAATGCCAGAGACGAAGACGAGTCGACTAATAAACAGTGATTTTATCGTGGCAACCAACATTAATGTCACTTTAATGCGCAGCGAATACGCTAAATTTATTTTTATTTGATTATCAAAGAATTTAAGATATTGCGACGCGAAATATTGTTGAGGCAGTGCGATTTCCCGATCCACTTTGGTGTCCAAAGTAATTTGTCTTCAAGTAGTAATTAGGTAGTTTTTATATAAAATTTAACGATGTCCAAGTAAATGTTAGTACATTATATAAGTACCTACTTACTCGTATAACCTTTAATAGGCAAACTAAATCAAAATGTATCCACTTTTCGTTCAGGCTATTTTAAGACTAGACAGAAATGTATATTCAAGTTGCTCACGCACTTACTATTGCTATTGCTTTGTCACTTTGGCATCTATTAGCATAGAATGGGTGTGCAAATCTTCTTGGAATTGTTGACAAGCAAGCTACACATACTTTTTGCCAGACGTCTAAAGAATTACTTAATAATAAATCCCATTACCGAAATATTTTTAAGAAAGAATAAAAACTCGCTTTACACACTGTTTCCAATATGTCATGTTAAGAAATTTGTAAAAATTGCACAAATACAAATATCTTAATTTCGCTTAGTTTAATTCCTGTCAAATTACCTACCTACCTCTACTAATGTTACGCTAAATAACTAGCTTATCACAATGGTATTTTTTTCAAATATCTTAATTTCGCTTAGTTTAATTCCTGTCCTAATTACCTACCTACCTCTACTAATGTTACGCTAAATAACTAGCTTATCACAATGGTATTTTTTTCAAATATCTTAATTTCGCTTAGTTTAACTCCTGTCAAATTACCTACCTACCTCTACTAATGTTACGCTAAATAAATAGTTTATCACAATGGTATTTTTTTCAAATATCTTAATTTCGCTTAGTTTAATTCCTGTCCTAATTACCTACCTACCTCTACTAATGTTACGCTAAATAACTAGCTTATCACAATGGTATTTTTTTTTAATTAGTGTGTTTTAATTTTTGTTTTCTGGGACATATTGCACAATGACTTGCAACTTATTCCGACCGAGTCTATATTTTTTCTGATGAAACGGCTTTAATAAAAACTTCCTCTCATAATATAAGTTATAATAAAACGCAATATCCTTTGACTTAACCCACAGAGCTAAGTGACAGTGGGCGTGTCGGTCGTCGGCCTGACCTTGACAGTGTTGACGTTGACATGTCACCGAGTCGCTCATTAAGCTATTACTCATCGCGGCTCACATGACAGATGTCAACCTGCTGGTTACAATACGGAGAAACATTCTTTTTTTATTTAATTATTAGTGAAGAGACTTAGTAGGTACAGTCAGCAAAGAAAGTGCTCTACCACTTTTGGACTTTAACGTACCTACACATAATAGAGTCGAAAAGTGGTAGAGCAATTTTTTGGGCGACTGTAGCTACAACTTTAATATTATATCACCGTGATATCACCATATTTTACTTACATTTAAGTCGCAGGTATTAAATATGGGATTCAACCCGATTTTATTTTGTATCAAAGCCCGTGAAATGTAAGGAATTTTACCTTCTAGGCCGGAAAATGAACTTTTCTGCACACATATCTAGCAAACAATCGATGTCGAAGCAAACGTCATTCCTACGACATAAAATAACAGAAATACGAGTACGTATTATTTTCGAATAATTTTTTTGAAAAAAGCAACATTGTTACTTTTCAGCTCCACTGACATACTAAAATATTGATATATTATTTAAAAAAATAATAATTTTAAATTTAATTCAGGTCAGAGCTATGGTCTGAAGTCAGGGCATCAGTTTTCGTAAAGCTGTTAAGTACTTACACTCTTGTACAGAAGACAGACTTTGTCTTACTCAGTTTTAGGTAAATAGAAGCCGTGTCAATTAGACGACTTTTTGTAAATTTGCCAACGGTGTAGGTCACTTAAGTTACTAGTTAGACATGAACATCTGGCGACTTATATTTTCTTTAACATCGAGTCTTCAAAACCTAGTAGTTTCTGGCATGAGAATTAAATTATGCCACGCATAGCGGGGTAATCACGTAACGTTATATACTTTTACCGTTAGAGTTAGAGCATATTTAATGTCAATTTTGACGTAAAATCTATGAGTTAATGTCGAAAAATGACATTAAATATGCTCTAAGGCTCTAACGGTAGTACATAAAGTTACGTGATTACCCCGCAGGTATCATAATAACTGTATTAATATGATGCCTATCGAGATCGAGGGTAACGACCTGAAAACTGCTGTGATTTTAATCATATATTTGTAACTATGAATGCAAGCAGTACCACAAGATACACGTTAGGCACCTATACCTATGGCCATTGGTCACCCCAAACATAACATACGCAAATCCTTGGAAAATATCGATAATGATAAAGAATAGACGCAAATTGAGAATATAAAACTGTGACGTATACAAACCCAAATCAATACGCTCAGTCGAATTGTCCCCTTGCGTCACATCGCAAGATAATTAATGGTATAACAAGCGCAAGCTATTGTTACCAAAGATATATGTAAAAACACATGTCCAATGATATAAAAAGAGTGTTTAAAGGGATAAATAAACGCAGCAGCTAACAAACAGAATTAATCGTCCCCGATAACGGAGCCGTTGGCAATAATCCTGCCACTAAATCACGTACAGTCATTTACACTCGAAAATACTAATACACATACATTTTAATTTGGTTGAAACCTATTAACCTTGCTGCTGTACAGAAAGTAGGAAGTGCGATAAATACGCGCAATGAGGCTTTCTTTATTACCGCCCGTGGTAGATACAATATTTTATTTTCCCATGCCCAGAAAGTGGGGTTTTCCGCGCACGTAGGTAGTGACAAACTCTTTTTCGTACGCGATTTTTGTGATTTTAATCCGCATTAGTCGGAAACTATAGCAATAGCAACACATCTTACAAACAAAACAAAATATCTGAAACTAATTAACGGTTTGGGACTCCTTATATGGATAAAGTCACCTTTGTACATTTATGTTTAGTTTTTTTTTTTGTTTTTCTTAAATGCAATAAAGAACTGTATTAGAAGATACGTTCCTTGCCTACGTCATTAAGAGACGATTCCAAATTTAACATAATTGATGACAGAGACATGAAAACAAATTGATATCCTAAGACTGGAATCACGTTCTTGATTTTGCTTGAAAACGAGGATATCTCTATGACATGTTGTGGATGTGCCATATTTTGTATTTCGATTTGGACCCTTTAGGAATAGGGTATCGTCAATTCGTCATCCTCCTAACAGCATTTGCCCTTAAGGACCCCGGCGGGTGTCGAAGGCACTAAGTAATTTTCGAAAGCGATTACCATCCAACCGTCCAATAAAAAGGGAAATCTAGAGCTTGGGATTAAACCGATTTTCTCACGATGTATATCTCCGATGAAAAACTTCATCATCATAATGGAAATTATGATTTTTCAGCCAGTAATCGCCCTATTCCCCTCCGCCCAAATAAAGGCCTACGCCGCTCGTCCCGGTCTTGAGCTTAGTCTTATTCAAGAGTTACCCGCGGTCTTCCTAATATCGTCAACCCATCGAGCCTATGAATCTGAACAGTTAACTAATTTCGTACATGAGATCTCGTAGTACGTCAGGTACCTTAGCGGTCCGCTAGTGGTCTTACAAATACGTATGCATATTGAAATATTCGCAGCTGACGATACCGACCGTAAAATTAATAAGTACCCGCATTTTAATGGGGCGCGCGAAGTGGACGCGTGTTCGGATGTACGCGGAAGACGCGCTGAAATATTGGACGGGTTCTTTTATTGCCGCCTGCGTAATTAAATGTGGGGAGGTTATATGGTGTCCTGCCGAGATGGTCTGCAGGAACTATGGCAGGAGAAGATGGTTGTAGCCGTTGTAGGTTTTAAACTGGAAATCGCATATCGACAAAATTTGTATGAAATTATCCCGATTCACTTATGCACTGCGAAATATAAAGAAAAGCACCGATCTGAAAACTGCAGTGAGTGCGTATTATGCGTTTAGCCAGGCGTGGTTACAGTATGGTATAATATTATGGGGTAACAGTACTGATATAACCGATTTATTCGTAATACAAAAACGGTGCATACGAATACTCTCAAATATTAAAAATTTCGATTCCTGCAGACCCCACTTCAAAGAACTTAAAATATTAACACTACCCTCCCTGTATATTTTAGAAGTCTGTAAATTTGTACGGAAACATCAAGATTTATACTCAAAAGCCAAAGATCGTCACACCAACACTCTAAATTTAAGAAATGAAAATAAAATAGCCCTCCCGACTAGCAACTTACAAATGAGTAATAAAAGCCCCCATATGACAACCATACGTATTTACAATAGTCTGCCTAAAGAAATAGCAAACGAACTCAAATACAATATATTTATTAAAAAGTTAAAAACTTATTTAATAACCAACTGTTTCTACTCCCTGCAAGATTATTTTAATGTAAATAAATATCATAAATATAGTTAGAATAAGTTACCTGGGATCTCGATGCTTGTAAACTGTGATTTTATATTGTGATTTTATAAGATTACCTTTAGACTAAGAAAAACTTGCAATACCCTTACAGGGTGTCATGTTGTACATGTATTAAATAGTTTATGTAAGACCTGCTGTATACCAACATGAGAGCAATAAAGTTATGAGTTATGAGTTATGAGTTAAAACGAAGTGAAGGATTATTGGCCACAATAGTGGGGTTTCAACTCTCGACTTAGTGCATTGCGTGAGCTCTTGCCAACTGAGATATTTTTGATGGGTCATTTATTAGAATGCTTTTATGTAATTAGATAAATTATCAATATGTCCTCGTTAGGTATATCTGCGGCGGCTGTAATAGAATGTGGAATTGTGGCAAACGTTGAATTTTTTTAAAAAGTGATGTAGATTATAAATACAGTATTTAGCGCATGAGTTCAATCTCGTAAGAAATGTCACAGGTACCTACCTACAGCAAGGTAACAAATATGTTTGACATACGATGACAACATTACACGAGAACCACCTCTGATACTCGTAAAATATCGCCTACAAACAACAATAATCGACGCCAATTTGTCTGAAGACCCTTGTTTTACATAATTATACACAGCTTTTAAGATGCGTTCGATTTTGTACGAAAATTCACTTAATTACGCTTAAAAAGTATACTTTAAAAAGCCATCCATCACAGCGTGTCAGTGTATGTCAACGGGATGACGTCACTGTAATTTACTGAATAATTTCCTCTCTCGATATCTTTTTGATTTCAGTTATTATATCCTGATATCCTTATAACTAATTCTTTGCCAAAAGACGTTGGAGCATCGATTAAGGTTGATATATGTCTTGATCTTGTATCTCGGATCGGACAATGCAAGCGATTATTAAAATTCTTCGGAGCAGTTTGTAAGTCATCGAAGGAAATTATAAGTTAGGTTTGTATGGGGCTGCCATAAAGAGGTGGAACGTATTAATCAAGAGTTTTAGTCTTCAATTAAACTTGGGATATGCATTGTTCGTTCCGTTTGAGCGCAATTTTAATTGTGGTGAGCATGCTCTTGATTATAGTTAAGTGACAACATGATCGATCTTTACAAGTTTATCTTTACAGGTTTGCAAATTACTTAGGTAAGTATAGTACGAAGCTCTAAGCTAAGTTACTTTGAAGACGCAAGAATGAACAATCTAAGTATTCTAGATTAACAATTAACCATTTAGGTACTTAGTATTAGTACCCATACCACTTTATGAAGTAATGTGGTTCTATCAACGCCAATTGCTTCGATTTGTAGTATTTTGTGTTACTTCCTATGTGAAAAATACCTGAGCGTTTTGTGCATTTGAAATTCTAATATGTAATTATATGGTGTAGGTAAAATATTTAAAAATAACAGATGTCCAAGGGCTGCGGTAATCACTTACCACAGTTGAGGCCTTGAAGAAAAAACACCCTATACTTTTTGGTACAGTGAACTTAATCTTTATCGATCTATCGAAGTTGGCAGCTCCGGTGTTCCATTTACGTTTCATTATTTACCTTAAACAAATTACTTTTTAATTAAATTCCGAGCCATTACGAGGTCCCGGAACAACGCCTCACCATTCTCACCAACAATCTCGGATCAGCAATCAACAGTAACTCCGAAGGCGTGTAATTTTAACACAAACTGTAGTAATTTAATGAGAGGTATTGTTTACAAGCTTGTAAGTTTAAAGTGCAGCTCTGATTTAAATAATGAACGGTCACGAATAATCTTTTGTATTGTAGCTGAAGAGCAGCATTCCATACTTTTTAGGACTTCGTAGTATACATAATTATATGAACCTATATAATGAATTTAAAAGGACGAGCTTAAGAAATGTATTTTGAAAATTTTCGTAAAATTTATATTGATAACTAACTTGGATAATGTTGCTAAGTTTTGTCAAAAACATCGTACAGTAGTGACGGGTGTAGAATTACAGAACCCTGCATTGCGCATTGCCCTACACGCACTTGGCTGGTTTTTTAATAAGCACACGGCCTGCCTGATGGTAAGCAGACACAAACACTTTAACCTATGGACGTTTTCGATAGCAGAACAATCACAAGCGCGTTGCTGACCCATTTTTAGATATGAGGTTTCTTTGTATACTAACAGCTAGAGAAAAATGAAGGTCCCCCGCTCTCTCAACCTCTGCGCTCTGGCACCCTGACTCACCACCAGGAAAACACCACAAACAGTACAATCTGTTTGCTGTTTCTCGTCTTGCTATACTAAGTACAGAATTTTTCACTATTTTTGTTTTCAGACGCAGAAACATGCACTGTTCGGCCGTGGTTCGTTCGACCTCAACAAGGTTCGTGTGTTTGTTCATGTTCCGGCCATCTTTACGTCGACATTTCACAAAACTTTTGTACGGTACAGCGTGCAGCGGACAAGCAACATACATTAATACTGAATCGACCCGATAAGTATGTCGGCTACGCTATTCACAACATGCGCCTCACCTTACCCCATCGCTCACCGCTATCTAGACGGCGGGGTTCGTAATTAATTCCCATTCCCAGCAATATTTCCGGATATGAAGGTTTGATTTTCTTTTTGGGTCAGTGACGGCCGCTACCTGATCCCGTGATGCTACGCGGAAATGGTCTTAGAAGTTTCAGTACATTTTATTATTCAGCACTGAAGTAAAAATAAAGTCTGGAAGAAATAAATAATGAGCTGAAATTATTTAGTAACGTAGTTAACTACTTCATTTGTAAAAATGCGAATATGTAAAACATTTACATATTCGCATTTTGAATGAAGTAGTGAATATTTTGATTACTTTTAATTTCCCGCAGTCTAAATTGCCCCGCTGCACCTTACACGATTTTATGTAATGTCTAGATTATTTTTGTACAACAGAGTGTAATCGATGATCTAATCATACCTACACTGCTTTACCGGAGCTGAGGCGAGGTGAAGCATTGTGAATAACACCCCTGCATCATTTTCAATTATTCTCGCCCGAGACATCCTCACAGGATTTTCATGATGACCGTTGTTTTTATTTCTTTACCGTAATGAAAGGAAAAAGTTGGCTTAATAAATGGGCTCTTCGCGGGAGGTTAACCAGGTTGTAATGAGGTCTCTTTATTCGAAAAATAACCCTCTTCTCACTAAGGTGAATTATAAATTAATCATAAAGGACTTACTTATTTTCGATTTGCTCGTTACTTTGTAAGATGTTCTTCATTACCGGCCTCGGGTTATGTATGGGTCTACTTGCACGTGCACGTGCTTCAAAGCTTTACCTACTTTCGTTGCCATAATGTATATTACATTACATTTAACTATATGATTCTTTATACTATATTTTGGAAGAACGAGATCTCCTGATACAGGTATCTCTATACCTACTAGGAGACCTCAACCTTACTGTAAACTAAACCCTATTTGTTAAATGAAATAAACTTTTATTTATTTATTTATATTAGTATATTAACTGTCTTATTCAAAAATATTTACAATAAATGTTCCCTTAGGCAAAATTGCGGCAGGAAATTAAAGTCATTATTTTGTTATACAAACAATAGTACATTACTTACCAAGGGCGATAAAACAAAGAATGTCTCAGATCGCAGGTATTTTACGCCCGCGCCGAAGGCAAGGGCGATAAACATGCGATCTGAGGCTTTCTTTATTATCGCCCGTGGTAAGTACAACATTTTATGTCACCCCCTGGCCAGGAAGTGGGTTTTTTTGCGCGCGGAGCGGGCGATAATGGCCACTTTATGGCCAGGTGTGACATAAACAATTATTCATTAAAGTAACAATATTTCAGTATGCTAACCAGACATAACTATGTAGATTTTGTAGCATCCTATAAAATCCTATGTTACCTACAAATTTGTGCCGACTCCCAATTTTATTGATTAATGATTACTGAAATTATACTGACTTTTCAGTGACGAGTGTGGAGCCACGAAGCGTGTCAGGTAAGAGCACATCTCTAGGTAGGTACTTACATGGCCACAGTATCAGCGGGAATTCAGCCCGTGTTATCATTTCATCGATCGAATCGTCATTTACAACCAATTACAGCATCATTAACAGCAGCTTAATTTACATCGATCTGATAACTTTATCGAGGCTGTCGGCGATTGTAATTATAGTTAACTTGTAATTAAGGTAATTTAGACAGCCAGAACATATATAAACATTAAACATTGCGGATATGCGGTTTGGTTTATTGGCGTTTAAGTTATCACTAATAAAGATATTTATTACGGAGCAAAAACTTAACTTGGTCTAAAGACTCTATAGATGATGGTCGCGTGATAGACGGCATGATAAAGCATCTGTCACTTTCTGATACCGCTCGATATAAAGTGACAGGTGCTTTATCTGGTCGTTTGTCAGCTATCATGAGACTACATACAGGGCGAAAATGATAAACAAGAGAGAAAAAGTGGTAAGTCGTAAATGTTAAACTAATTGTTAAAATAATCAAAGCAATTATCTAGATCTTACTAAATTGCGATTATTCGACGACCGCTTTGGCCTAGTGGTAGTGACCCTTCCTATAAAGCTGGAGGTCCCGGGTTCGAATCCCGGTCAGGGCATTTTATATTTGTGTGATGAGCACGAGTTCCTGAGGCTTGGATGTTGTTGTGATTTATCTATATCATCGCCTAGTGCCCATAGTACAAGCTTTGCTTGGTTTTGGCACTGAATTGATTTGAGTAAGATTGTCCACAAATATTTCTTTCTAATTTCTTTTCTTTCATTCAGTGCGGACAGTGAGTCGGGCTAAGCTTGGAGACAATTTATGGATCAAAGTAGTCTGCGGTCTGTCCTGTGCCTGTTAAAGGACACTGCAGCTTAATTTCAAGTTATGAAGTATTTAAGTCTATATATAGTCTATCAACATCAACATAGACAATTTTTACTACATTGGTCTTGACGAATACGTCCTACCAACTTATTGAATTTGCGCATCAGAGTTCTTTAATGAAGTTACTAAAAGTGAAAGAGGCCAATCCTATTTCCTTACTAAAATCTGAATCGCAATAAAAGTTTATGATTTCGGTATATCAGTGTTATCTTTGTTCCAAAAGGCCCGATTGCTTTACAAATCTCCGTGATATCCGTATCGCCGCCAATGAGTGGTGTAATAAATCTCTCCCAACAATAACCGTCATGTTTACAATGCACAACACTTGTTAAGAGGGTGCTTTACTTTTATTGAGCCACTAACAACCCTGCGTCCGGCGGCCATTAGCTGGCCCTTTTGAGGCCGATTTTTGCAATTGAATGTTAATGGAAGCCTTATTAGCTACTTTGTAGTTAATCCAACAAGACCACTATCGTGTTTATGGACGACAAAACCTTTAATAAAAAAACCAATGCATCAAATTAGACAATTCCGGAACGGAACAAAGTCGTACATATCTGATTAGTGCAACTTAGGCTAAGTAAGTATTGTTACGAGCGTGGGGTACGGGATAGAGTTAAACACCTGTTAGGCGCAACTATGGTTTTATTTAGCGACTTAGAAACCGCCGGATAAGTTCACTGAGTCTACACGCACTAGTACACTGACTCGACTTACGCACAAAGTCCACTGAGTCCGCGCCTGCTAGTACTGACACAGTATACTTCACTGACACTTGCACTACTAACACTTCACTGTACTCACTACTATCACTTCACTTTTCCACTGTACTACTATTTCTCTCTCCGTTCCGCTCCGGTATTCACTAACTTCAATACTGCCCTGCGCCGGGACCTTGTTCCCTTTATATACCCCTATCGAACATTCTAGACGATAATTTCGATCTTCATTTCGATAGTCATTACGGTTGTCTTTCGTTATTCATCTGTTCCGAGTAGCGTTCACCATTCCCGAAACCTGTGCCTTAACGTCGACTCTCGAATGTTCCAATCCCATACATTTGTCGTTTAATTTTCTATAGCATGGAATTTTCTAATCAGTCACTTCTTCTAGAACCTTCCATGCTACTCAGCCTAATTAAAATTATCACTTAACATTTTGAAATAACTTACAAAAAGTGCATCGCCGACGGGATTCGAACCGGGTCACAGTGACTCTGTTCCCAATGCGCTATACCACTGGGCCACGGGGACTGTTAGTAGAGTCGGCGAATATTCGAATCCCTTGATGACTTTTTATCTCCATGACAACCGAACTGTTTATACCCCTCCGTCGCAACATTGCCCTCCGCTAAGACATGCTCGTCCCGAGCATGATTCAATCCAAAAATCCGCATACCGTGCCAACCGTCGTATATGATCCCCCGAGAAAAGTTGAAGCCTCCGTCTACGTCGTACTGGGTGATAAAGCCAAGCCATTGTTCCTTCTCCGAGCCTTCTTCCGTAGCGGCAGTAACGAGCCATCAACCTTCTTTTAAAGTCGTCCCGAAGAACCTTTCGTGGCTGGTTCGGCTTCAGACATCTGGTTCGAAGATGTCTAATTTTCTCTTTCAACGTGCCAATATCGGTCCGAGTCTGGTATGCTTTTCGAACCAGTATCGCAGCTTCGATTGTTAAATGCCGCCGTCTTCTATCGCCTCTGTGCCCACGCTCCTTCAACTGAGCGTGATCTTCTTGCTCTTCTCCAGCCCAGGATGAACAACCGTCGCACTGTGGCACTTCGGGCTTTTCTTCTGACGCCAAGATGGTTGGTACACTGACACCATTACTGGACTCCGAGTCGATTATTTCCTCCTTTAACTGGTCCGTTACTGTCACTACCACTACGTTGCCCTCCTCACCGACAACGTCATCCGCTTCTCCAACGACATCATCTACCTCAGCAACAATAACGTCCTTCTCACCAACAATATCGACCACATTTCCAGCAATATCCTCCATCTCTCCAACAACGCCATTTTTCCTGCCAACAACGCCGTCGTCTTCTGCCACGCGATCTATTGTATTTGGCCGGATGCCTTCATTTAACAGAGCAAACTCTTGTTCTATGGCTGCAGTCACATTTTTACGTAATGAATTATTATACTCCTGGGTCCATTCCGCTTGCCGTCCCGATTGTTTTTCATAAATGCGGCGAATCTCTGCCTGATGTTGTACTTCTAGTTCTGCTTGCTTCTGGCCCCATTCCGTAATCATCTTCAAATACTGCTGATGCTGTTTTTCAAGCATCAGTTTCAATTTTGCAAACATCGCCGCTACGTCAGCTTGCTCAGATGCTGTGCCGGCTTGTTGAGTCACTTCTTCTTCGACGGCACCTTGGCTAGACGTCGAAGCACCCGCTTGACTGCGCGTCGTGACTCCTTTTCTGTCGTCACGTTCTATAACCATGTTGATTCTCTATCCCACTTCTGACACCAAATGTTACGAGCGTGGGGTACGGGATAGAGTTAAACACCTGTTAGGCGCAACTATGGTTTTATTTAGCGACTTAGAAACCGCCGGATAAGTTCACTGAGTCTACACGCACTAGTACACTGACTCGACTTACGCACAAAGTCCACTGAGTCCGCGCCTGCTAGTACTGACACAGTATACTTCACTGACACTTGCACTACTAACACTTCACTGTACTCACTACTATCACTTCACTTTTCCACTGTACTACTATTTCTCTCTCCGTTCCGCTCCGGTATTCACTAACTTCAATACTGCCCTGCGCCGGGACCTTGTTCCCTTTATATACCCCTATCGAACATTCTAGACGATAATTTCGATCTTCATTTCGATAGTCATTACGGTTGTCTTTCGTTATTCATCTGTTCCGAGTAGCGTTCACCATTCCCGAAACCTGTGCCTTAACGTCGACTCTCGAATGTTCCAATCCCATACATTTGTCGTTTAATTTTCTATAGCATGGAATTTTCTAATCAGTCACTTCTTCTAGAACCTTCCATGCTACTCAGCCTAATTAAAATTATCACTTAACATTTTGAAATAACTTACAAAAAGTGCATCGCCGACGGGATTCGAACCGGGTCACAGTGACTCTGTTCCCAATGCGCTATACCACTGGGCCACGGGGACTGTTAGTAGAGTCGGCGAATATTCGAATCCCTTGATGACTTTTTATCTCCATGACAACCGAACTGTTTATACCCCTCCGTCGCAACAGTATCTTAAATTACCTACCTCCTCCTCCTCCTCCTCCTCCTCCTCCTCCTCCTCCTCCTCCTCCTCCTCAATCCTCTTGTACGTATGTTTATATCACATAAAACGTAGGCACAGTCAGCGTCATCATAGAGTATGTAGCAGCCGAAGCCGAAGTGGCCTAATAGTTGGATACACCATACGATACGAAATACATGGTGATTAGTGTACCAAACTATTTGGTCACTTTGGCTGCTAACATACTGTATGACGCTGACTATACAATGCTTAAATCTCCCGCATGGTCGTGTCGGAGGTTTCCCCTGGATTTTCCCCAGACAACCCTTCCAGGCCACCCTCCAACCGCGCACTCCTATCGCTTTATTGGGCCCTGATATAAAGTCACAGTCAGGTTCAAAAAAAGGTACAACGTTAATTATTATATGTATATTTTCGCTAGGTTAGATTTAGAGCTGATGGCCATGCCGAACATAATTGGCGAAGTCAAGGCGACGCTGCGCTGGCTTGGCCACCTGAAGAGGATGGGGGACGATCGTGCAGTGAAGAAGGCGTATGTGGGGCGGCCCAGTGGAAAACGTCCGGTTGGTCGTCCCAGATACCGCTGGAATGACGAAGCCCTCAAGGACCTGGCCAGCCTTGGTGTACCCAACTGGCGTGAGGTGGCGCACAACAGGGAAGAGTGGCGTTCTCTTGTGTCAGAGGCCAAGATCCTCTTTGGGTCATCTAGCCAGCGTAGTAAGTAAGTAAGTATATTTTCGCTACTTTATAGTACATTACTTAACAAGGGCGGTAAAACAAAGAATGTCTCAGATGGCTGATATTTATAAATATGCGATCTGAGGCTTTCTTTATTACCGCCCGTGTTAAGTACAAAATTTTATGTCACCCCCTGGCCAGGAAGTGGGATTTCCCGCGCGCGGAGTGTGACATAAATCACATTTTTCTACTTTTGATAAAATTAAAATTCTAGTGCGCAATCCATTCATTTATCTTCCTAACCTAACCTAATTAGTCTGATTTTCAAAGACACAAAATTATACAAGTGTGGTAATCCTTAAGTACAACTTGTCGTAACTTCTTCGCCATCTCAAATTGGGCATGATCATAAGAAACCAGAATTCCACGCGTTGCAAGAAAAGTTGCTTCACATTTGCCAGAATTTGTAACATTTTATCTGTGACTTTATCGTGTGCTACCCGATAATAAATCTGCTGCGATTTATTAGTCGCATCTGAAATGGATAGGGGCGTATCAGATGCGCTGATTGCGACTGAATGTCAAGGATTCCGGGCATTTTTGCCGTTTTTGGACACAATTAAATGGCGACCGAATTAAAGAGGCCTGCGGTAATTTAGAATCGAAACCTGATTGATTGATGTTGTTGGTCAATTTACAATTTGTAAGTTACGATGATGTTGAAAAATTATGATAAATGTGAAATGCACAAGTACGCACTATTCTTTTGAAGTACGAGTATTGTTTTTCGTCTTTTAATACCTTTTGTCCATGCAAAACTTAATGTTTGTACACTAATTTAATTTAGGTAGCAATAAATACACCTAAGCCGGCTAAACCTCAATTCTAAAAGAGTAACAATACTCACAAGCGTCCATAGGTTACGGCTACTATGCATGCAATTTGTTTCTTTGTTATTTGTTAAAATCATACACTGACTATACTAATAAAAGGGTTACAATTTTCTTGTAACAATCTGTTATGTTTAGATATGTGGGTATTTTCTAATTCGTTATATTATGTATGCTTACCGCCATTCAGTTGTAATAAAGCAATCAGCTGTGTAACGTACTTACGCTGTTTTATTCCTAAATAGTACATTGGCGACTACGGAAAATACCTGGAAGATAATAAAACGCGTGCAGAACTCACAAATAATCAAAATGTCATTCGGTAAAATCCGCGAGTTTGATATCGAAAGTGGCAGTTGGGACTCGTACTGTGAGCGGCTACAAATGTATTTCAAAGCCAACGATGTTACTGACGACAAGCAGTTAGCGACGCTAATTTCGGTGGTTGGAGACCAGTGCTACGAGCTGATGTCGAACCTGGCGAGCCCGAAAAAACCGACGGAACTAACATTTAAGGAACTTGTGACATTGGTGCAGAAACATTTAAATCCAAAACCATCTGTCATGGCGGAGCGTTACCGTTTTCGACTTCGAAGGCAGGCAATGGGTGAAACCGTGTCACAATACGTGACGGAGTTAAAGAAGTTAGCGCGAACTTGTGATTTTAAGGAAACGCTAGCGGACAACCTTCGGGACCAGTTTGTGTGCGGCGTGAGTGGAGACGTCATACGGCAGCGGCTGTTTGCGGAGGAGGATCTGACGTATGCCAAGGCGGTGACTTTGGCATGTTCATTGAAGGCGGCGGAGCGTGATGCAGCGGCTATAGCGGGCAGCAGTGCCAGGGTGCACGGGGAGTCCGCGGGGGAGCTACATCGCGTCGCGAGCGGCGGGGAGGGCGCGGGGCGCGCGGCCGGGCGGTGGCCGCAGGCGCAGCGCAAGGAAACAGGTTTTAGTGCACGAGGGACGGCTGGAGGAGCGGGCGCTGCAATTCCATGCACCGCTTGTGGCGCTATGAACCATAGTGTTTCGACGTGCAAGTTTAACAATTATACATGTAGCATGTGTCAAGCCACGGGGCATCTGCGTCGGGTGTGTCCCAGGTGGTCGTCCGCTAGCCGGCAGGCGATACGGGGGCGCAGTGGAGGTCGTCCTCGGGCTCACTTCGTGGCCGAAGATGGTAGTGAGCAAGAACAAGGTGACTCTGAGGAAGAGCAAGCGATCTACAGAATGTCCTTAAGCCAGTACAAGCCGGTAAGTTTGCCTGTGTACATTAATGGCCGACAGTTAGTGATGGAGGTAGACACGGGGGCTTCTAGTTCTTTCATAAGTAAAAAAACATTCGATTTATACTTTAAAAGTGAAGATTTACAAACTACCGATACCGTATTTAAATTTTATGACGGCACAAAGGTAAAACCGTATGGAGTAATTATGCCGTCGGTGAAGTACGGATCAATAACTAAGAAACTAGATTTATATATCATAGAAAAAGGTGAAGCTAATTTAATAGGCAGGCAGTGGCTAGCTGAGTTATGTATACAGATACCGATGCTAAAATGTAGCCCAGTCAGCAATATCAACTCCGTTAGCAGTGTTAATAGCGATTTGGGTGTAATTCTCGACAGATATAAAGAAGTGTTCGATGGGGGCCTGGGGTGCTACAACGGCGGGACGGCTACGCTGCGCGTACGCGAGGGCGCGGCGCCGGTGTTCAGGCGCGCGCGGCCGCTGCCCTTCGCGTTGCGGGGCCGCGTCGACGCCGAGCTGGATGCCATGCTTCGGAGCGGCATCATCGAGCCCGTCGACTGCGCGGACTGGGCGACGCCCCTGGTTCCGGTCACTAAGAAGGATGGAGGTTTGAGAGTTTGCGCCGATTTCAAGGTCACACTCAATCCAGTGCTAATGGTAGATAGGTATCCGTTACCTAAAGTGGAGGAGTTATTTGCTAATTTATCTGGCGGAGAGATGTTTACGAAAATAGACTTGTCTCAAGCGTACAATCAGATTTGTTTATCGGAGGAATCAAAGATGTTAACTGTTATCAATACCCACCGAGGGCTATTTAAGTATAATAGGTTGCCATATGGGTTGTCGTCCAGTTCGGGAATATTTTGTAGGATTAGCGAATCAATAGTAAAGGATATACCGAACGCTCAGAGTTTCTGCGACGACATCTTGGTATTTGGTAAAACTCGGGAAGCGCATTTGGCAACTTTGGAGGCCGTATTAAAAAAGTTAAGAGACTGTGGGTTAAAGCTAAAGAGAAGTAAATGCACTTTTCTCGCTGACGAGGTATGTTACCTAGGATATGTCGTAGGCAAGGATGGTATCAAGCCAGACCCTAATAAGGTCGCGGCTGTGGCCAACATGCCGCCGCCAACAAGTGTATCTGAAGCGCGGTCATTTCTAGGTATGGTCAATTTTTATTCAAAGTTCATTCCGAACGCGAGCGATATATTGCATCCTATACATTGTTTATTGAAAAAGGGCGTGCGGTGGAGCTCGACCAAAGAGTGCGAGGCATCGTTTAACAAGATCAAATCCTTGTTACTTGATAAGCAAATACTGGCTCACTATGATCCTGGTAACAGCCTAACTCTAACGTGTGACGCCAGTCCACGTGGGGTCGCCGGAGTCCTCAGCCAGCCGGATCGGCAAGGGCGGGAGCGCCCGGTGGCGTACATATCGAGGAAACTTAGCGCGGCAGAGCAGAACTACTCGCAGATTCATAGGGAAGCGCTTGCAATCATATTCTGCACTCAGAAATTGCACCAGTATCTATACGGTAGGCGGTTTATTTTAAAAACAGATCATAAGCCCTTAATAAGTATTTTTGGTCCGCAAACAGGTGTGCCAAGCATGACCTCGAGTCGTATGCAGCGATGGGCTTTGTTGTTAATGGCTTATGACTTTGATATTCAATACGTAAACACGGCCGAAAACTGCGCCGACGCATTATCGCGACTACCGATAGGAAAAAATAAGGAGGTAGACCCGCCCGAGCAGTCTTACCTACACTTTGCATCCGACGCGCTTTTTCTAGATTGCAACGAAATACGTGTAATGACATCTAAGGACGCAATTTTAGGAAGAGTAATTAACTATATAAAGAATGGGTGGCCTGCCAGTGCTGAAATAAGGGAAATGCAGCCTTATTTCAATAGGCAGAAGGAATTATACTTAGAACTCGATTGCATAATGTGGGGGCACCGTGTGGTAGTACCGGAGGCGTGCCGGGAAGTGGTGCTGCGTGAACTGCACGAGCCCCACATGGGGATAGTGAAAACCAAGGCCATGGCCAGGAGTTACGTGTGGTGGCCCGGGGTGGATGAGGCTATCGAGGCGCGGTGCCGCGCGTGTGACGCGTGCGCAGCGGTCGCTCCCGCCCCGCCCGCGAGTGCGTCAGTGCCATGGCATTGGCCATCGCGAGCTTATGAAAGGGTGCACATAGATTTTTTGGGACCCATAGACGGACGTACTTATATGGTGTCCATAGACGCAAGATCAAAGTGGATCGAGGTGTCAAAGATGGCACGAACCACAGCTGACAGTGTCATTGAAAGGTTATTGGAATCATGGTCACGGTGGGGCATTCCAAAACAAATTGTCTCCGACAATGGCCCACCGTTTTCGAGCCAGGAATTTAATCATTTTTTAGAAGTAAATAGCGTACGACACATTTATTCAGCACCTTACCACCCGGCTTCAAACGGGGCGGCTGAGGGGGCTGTAAAGTTAATAAAAAACGTAATTAAGAAAGCCAAACACGAGGCAGTTAACCCCGACCGGGCCATCCTCAAATTTTTATTGCACTACCACAATACACCTCACAGCACCACCGGGGAGTCACCGGCCCGACTACTGCAGGGCCGCGATCTACGTATTCGGTTAGATGCTATAAAACCTGATAGGGCTGCTAAGGTAATGGACGAACAGTATAAAGTGGTGGAACGGTCGCGTAAACCATCTCGGCAATTAGAAGTTGGAGATCCGGTACAATACCGAACATTTCGAGCGGGGGCAAAGTGGTCGGACGGTTATATAACTAAAAAGCTAGGGAAATCTGATTATACGATTGAGACAAGTGACGGGTCCACGCATCATCGCCACATAGATCAAATGAAGCGGCGGCACTTGAGGAACTCGAACGCATATCCCCCACCTCCATGTCACGACGAGACCGAACCAGGGAGCGCCGCGTGGAACGAACGGTCGGCGGGGGCCGATCTTACCGCGCCCAACAGATCGGGGGCATCCAACGACCCTAGTAACGACGCGGGGCCCGCACGCACAACAGAGCCGGCGGTGGACCAGCAAGTGTCAACACCGGCCGCGACCCAAGAGGGTGAGCCGATGGTAGTGAAGGGGGATGCCCCTAAGCGCCCTAAACGTATTGAACCGCCGTTGATGGAATTAGAGAAAAGAATTCCCAAAGAAGTCAAACGCTACGGATTTGATTTTGACTGACCGTCTTATGTCACCTGTATGTAACTATATTTACAAATACATTACTTTAAAAAAAACTTGTTAGTATTAATATAGGTTAACTCTAGTGGTAGCATCCTTAGCAGAGCATTTGTGTAAATATTCCAGTGATAAGCAGGAAGTATTTAAAAGTTGAATTGTTTACCTCATTCATAACGATTCTCACGCTCTGGCAAATTAATCTTATGGTAAGGCACTAAGGTGCATATTATACTGTAGTTGTAAGACTATTATCATATTATACCTGGCGACAGCAGGAGCCTAATAGTGATGCATACAACTAGTTTCATTAAATTACTTCTATTGTATTAGAAACTATATAGAACCATAGATACTGCTATTTAATTGTATTATCCTCTTTTTGCATTATTAGTATTACTTACGCTGTAGTATTAGAATAAGTGTGAGGGTGTTATGTTTAGATATGTGGGTATTTTCTAATTCGTTATATTATGTATGCTTACCGCCATTCAGTTGTAATAAAGCAATCAGCTGTGTAACGTACTTACGCTGTTTTATTCCTAAATAGTACACAATCTATTTCCTATCGTAACGATCCTGACAGGTAAGATAAGGCATCAGTTACTTTGGCTCTCTACGAGTGCTGTAAAACAAAGTGCAATGCAAGCTGATAGTTATCGAGTTTTTTAGACGCCTCGCTAGTGTCTCAGATAATTACCGTGTTGTGTTATACGGAGACCTCGCTCATCCGAGAAACGAGAGCTTCCGACAGACGCGACTGAATGCCACCAGTCCCGTCGCGTCACATCTGCTGCGCGATTACACACGCGAGTAGTCAGGCCCTTTCCAACGCGTCGTAGTCGTTATATCAAAAAAAAATGTTAGCTTCCATTCAAGTTTCTCGCGTCATCGGATGGCCCGCTTATTCACATCCCCCTGCTCTTCTAACCCGTCGTCTACCAGTCCCTGGGATCCCAGGGCATATAACAAAAGAATGGCATTGTTTATCTTTTTCGCCGGGAGAGGACGGCCTGGGCTGGGCTCCTAGCTTCCAAAAGATAATCTTTAGACTAATTATAAATGAAACCATAGAGTTTATCGTGGACGTGCACGTCCACGGTAAAGTATAAAAGCGACCAATTAACTATTTTTCTCTGTTTGCTTTTACTTTTATGGTGTATTGGTTTAACAAATAGTATCCCATATTTACTTCGAAACTTACTGTCTTCGAGATACATGTTCGAATAACTTATAAAAAAAATAGGTAACATTTTTTAATTCAAAATTCGGCTCTTTCAAATAGGTATAGGTAGATATAATAGTTTTAAAGGATTGAGGAACCAATAACCGTTTGTGAACCAATAACCAAAACTCAAATAAAAAAAATGAGCATATATGTTGCCACTCATGTGCGTGGATTACGATTCAAATACGTAAAATTTTGACTTGAACCATCGGTAGCTCTAGTATAAGTTTTTTCGAAACATTTACTAATTCGAACGCGTTTGCGTTTTGTCTCAAAATGTATGAAAGTGGTATGAAAGCGGGAACAGCGCCTCTGGTGGAAATTAAAACAGCGAGTATAACATTTGTTGCTAACCGATGAACGCGCGTATTTCAAACTCGGTGAGAGCGTTTTCATACATTTTGAGACAAAACGCAAACGCGTTCGAATTAGTTAATGTTTCGAAAAAACTTATAGGTACTAGAGCTACGGAACTATCGTAAAGGATATCGATTGACTTAAGCCGTTCTAGCATGGAAGAAGGTGGATGACCTCCATAGGTGATCGATATATGTCGCAGACTCGCAGCCTTGGCCCGAGGGCAGTGAAAGGGACGAGTCAAGATTGCTCCGACGATGACACTAACTCCTGAAAAACCTGTGCTGGGTTCTGCCCTCGTAAGGTTACAAGAACAATTTTTAATTTTAATTCGACTTGCCATAATGTGGCTTAAACAAGCACATCGATTGATTTATTAGCCAGTAAATGTTACTTACAGTTAAAATAGTGAATCTAACCTACTCAGAAATTGACTTCAACAGAAAAGAACCCGACCTCAACATGAAGCCTAAGACGCCTGCGACTCGGAAGGAGTAGGTAACGTGCGTATTGCCGACCCTTGATAAAATTTGAGGATTCGCTGTGTTGACAGCAGAAGGTACAAATTTAGGACCCTCGCTCTCAACACAGTACATCCTCGGGAGCTCTGGCAACCTTGTTCACCTCCCAGGAACACAAAACTGCATACCCGTATATATATAGTCTTAGTAAATAATGTTAATGGCGTTGGGCTGCTCCGAATTCGAACAAGTTGACATTTTGCTGTGCCGTACCTGTATTTAAACCCCCTCTCCCCCGGCCTCTCATATTTTTTTCTCGCTTTGGCTTAATTTCAAACTACCATATTCAATTAAGATGATCCTAAAAACCCGCCGGAATGCAACCTTCACAGCCATAAATAACACATTTACGATTTTTTGCCGATCACAGCAACACCGCCACTGCGGGCCGCTGATGCCGATCCTAAAGGTTAACATCTATAAATGAACCAGATCCACCGAGACATCATCACAGACTAAGTATATAATAAAGTTTAATCAATGGTCTGTGCAGAGCATTAACTTGCTTGTTTACCTACCTATTTGATAAGGGTGTAAGATAACACTTATCTTTTTATCTACACCCATATAGTAAATCCTCTTTAATGTGCTCAAAAAGTGTAGGTATTAAGGACCAGCTTTACAATGCACGCCGCCGCCCTCCGGCAGCCACTGCGGGCCGGGCTGTCACGTCAAACATTGCGCACGCCGGCTCAACCAAATCATGAAACACATGAAAGGATAAAGTAGTGTATGCAAATGTACATTAGGCTGTACATAATTAAAACGGTAACTAGCGCCACTCGTAAATAATTGTGATTATTTAAATTTAACGATAGATATTTAAAAGGGGGGCCGCTATGTACTGTATTTGAATACCCAAGTATATCAAAGAAATTTAAATGTGATCGGGAAATTCTTTGTTCAAAGTTTAGATTTAGCCCCCAAATTTTGCCTACGACGAATCAAATACAATGTTTAAAATATACAAATATATATGTTGCAGTCAAAAGTGTGAACTGGTCAAAAGGACTTTTAACCGACAAAAACAGGCAAAACTACTTTTGACCAATCTGTCAAGGTTGACAGTACCTATGTGACAAACGTCAACCTTGACAGATTGGTCAAAAGTAGTTTTGCCTGTTTTTGTCCGGTTAAAAGTCCTTTTGACCAGTTCACACTTTTGACTGCGACATATATAAGTAGCTACATATCTTTCTTACGATGCTCATGTGATTTTTTGTCTCAATTAAAAAAAAACGATTAACGTTCAATTTATTGATAAATAAAAACAATTTTAGCATAATAAATGGGCCACAAAGATAGCCATATAAGGAAGGGAGGCGGGTAGAGTTAATGTGAAGATTCAAATGAGAGCAATGCCTTAAACCAGTCGCGATGAACCACCCTGTTTGCTCCACTTTTAACACAGAGCCAAGAATGTTCCAGAATAACCGTAAATTAACTTGATTATTAGCTACCTATTAGCGTGTTTAAAATTAAAGGCATTTAACTTACGAGTAGTTAGTTAAGTAAATGCTTATTTTTATTGGTTTTTGTAGTTCGTTATTTATAGGTAGAGTACACGTAGGTTTTATCGATAAAATGTGGGGCCCAGTGATTGCGCAAAGTACAAGGCAAAAATGAATACTAAATTTAATCACTTCTTAGACTAAATTAGGCTGAAACTTATACAAATCGTCTGTATTCGTAAGCGTCAAAATCGGATTGTATATTAGGAAGCTTGACAGGTTTCTATGGGGTGACAGCTGCCGACGCCATATTTAACGTTGACCTGTCTGTAATCGTAAGTTGGTTTGGTGCAGCCCGCCCTTAGTAACGGTTTGTAATTTCGCTTGGGGACAAAATATCAAAGGATGAGTTTTCCTTTTTCTATGAAAATGTGAAGGAATAGGTATGCCACATGCTTGTTCATTTGGTAAATAAATCTAATCTTACCTGAAGATATAAATGAATAAATTAAAAATTTGTGGACAATCTTACACAAATAGTAGGGTTTGACTTGTAAAAGTGCCATTGCGGCCTACTTACAGAATAAAGTTCATTTTATTCATTTTTATTCATTTTAATCAACCTAGTCCCAAACTAAGCAAAGTTTGTACTATGGGTACTAAGCGACGAATATACATACTTATAGATAAATAGATACTTCAATACATAGAAAATATCCAAGACCCAGGAACAAATATTAAAAGAAAAGGATTATATAGAGGAGGAAAATGCCCATTAAATTAATAAAGTAACAGGATATTTATTTAAAACGGATGAAATTAGATTGCCCTCTATAGAAATCCCTCGCCGACTTTACAAACATGGTGCATAGGTACTTAAATATCAATTCAGTTTGATCTTTAATTTTAATTAAATAACGGTAAGTTGTTGAATAGCGAATAAAAACATGGCTAGGCAGGTCTATATCCTCTCAGGGCCTGCACTGAGCTCTAGAGACGAGCCCCCGGTTTAAAACTTGAAACCTGAATGTCACGGACGGTTCCAACTAAACTCGACGCGCTAATTGTTCTACTTTACGCCTCAGTGGGCGCAAGGGCACAGGAGACGGCGGGGAAGTAAGCAAGTAAGTTAATTTTTTATTTGTAAACATAGGTTACAGATTGTAGGTGTCAGAGGTACAGAGTAGGCATACAAATTTAAATTTAATCTATCATTACAATTCATAATTATTAAATAAAAGTATTAGTTATAGGCTGTAATAATCCCCAGAAATACAATAAATTACAATTAATATGTCCCAGAAATACAATAAATTCGTAATAAAATCTATAATTAAAATTAAAAGTCAAATTAAACAATACAGTAACATTAAATATGTCCGTTAAAAAGTCTGTCAAGGAATAATAACATTTGTCAATTAGCAATTCAAATAAATTATTTTTAAATGTCGTGAGAGGCGCGAGTCTTAGAGGCAGGGGTAGCTCGTATCTCGCATCGCAGAAGGTATTCAGAAGGTCTCTTGGGTGCTATTATTTCATATAAAAAATGAAATTTATTCTGTAAGTAGGCCGCAATGGCAATTTTACAAGTCAAAATCTACTAGCGTTTCTCAAAAGACCACTGGCGAGAAGAAACGCCGAAAGAAGCTCGACAGTCAGTAATTTTTCCCAAAAATATGCATATTACAATGAAAGAAACACCTCTATAGAGCCTAGCTAGTCGTTCGAAGCTGCAAGCTAGATTGGCAATACCAGCACTAGTGCACCTCCGAGGTGCTGTGTTGATATATCCTGTCACGATGGAATCTATAAAAGCATGGAGACTATCCGACGTTAGCTCTCGATTATTTTGTGACACTTACCATCAGACGGGCCGTAACTACCATTGTTTGCCTCCGACGTGGTGTACAAAAATGTATGCTAGTGCCTCTGTGAGCTGTTACATTTTCTAACCGTCACGTGTATAATGGTCGAACGGTCACAAAATTTCACAATAGTTGAGAAATGCGACCGAGAACAGCCGAACATCCGGACAGACATGCGAAAAAATGCTTTCGCATTTCGTTGCCCAAGTGGAGCTCGATCGGGTCGCTCACTCGGACAATAAAATATTATGTGTTTTACTAGAGTGACATTGACATTATGTTTGGTCCTTAGCGTAGCGCCGTGTTCATTCTTCGTTCGGCACTGCGAAATGATTGCAAATGATCTCATATATAAACTCTGCACTACATACGTATACTATGAATCGTTATGATTAGATTTGATCTCCGCTACCCTAAAGTTAACCGCACTTTAGTGTAAATTTAAGTAACCTAAGGCTGTCTGGAAGAAATCTCTCTTTAGCGATATAACCGCCTGTTGTTTGCCTCTGCTTATTGTAATTTTGTACTGTATATACTGTGTCATTAAATTGAGGTGTGCAATAAACAGTATTTGTATCGTACCTATTGTATCGATCTCAATGAAAATCGCTCATTTTTCATAACTTGCGGTCTGTTGTCATCACGCTCGACGAAAACACGCGCATACGCATATGATAAACAACCCGCTGATCCTTTGAGGGCGTATCTAGTTTAGTTCCTATCTAAGAACGACGCTTCTACCTGGTATATACTGCGCACATATGACGTTGTGGTTTTAAAGTGTTAAACACGCATAATGAGACAAAAACTCGTAATTGTACTGTGTATAGACCTTGTGAAGGTTGCATTCCGATCCGAAGAGATAAGCCGGTTTGATCCAAACAATGTTACAGGAAATTGAATGTGTGGTTCAATCATTGAAAAACAACGACATCTAATGTTGACGGGCGTGAAGTTAGCAGCCTAAAGTTAGCAGCCCAAGATTACCCGACCAAATAAAGGAGTCTCATTAAATCTTAGGCAGCTAACTTCACAAAACTAGCAGCCTAAATTCAAAATTGGTTGCCCGGAATATATCACTAATAACTCTTTGTAATGAGTCGCGTTAAGATTGACAGAACGTGGCTATCTCACATTTAGAAAAAAAACATTGAGCGCATTAAAACTTTTGATTCAATTTATCGATTTTTCATGTTACGCTGTCCAGATTACACTTTAAAACAGACACCATTGTTTTTCTTTTTGAAAGCCCTTTCGAATGAATCTAGTCGCGTTAAGATTGAAAGAGGATAGCTATCTCAAATTCAGAGAAAATACTTAGCAGCCTAAAATATTTGAAAGGTATTTTCAATTTCTCATGTCAAGCTGTCCAGATTACACTTTTTAATAGTCATCATTGGTTTTCTTTTTGAAAGCACTTTCGAATGAGACTAGTCGCGTTAGGATTGAAAGAGGATAGCTACCTCAAAATCAGAGAAAATACTTAGCAGCCCAAACTTTTTGACGGTTATTTTAAATTTTTCACGTCAAGTTGTACAGATTACACTTTTTAATAGTCTTCATTGGTTTACATTTTGGAAGAGCTTTCGAATGAGACTAGTAGCGTTAAGATTGAAAGGGGATAGCTATCTCAAATTCAGAGAAAATACTTGGCAGCCTAAAATTTTTGACAGGTATTTCCAATTTTTCATGTCAAGCTGTAAAGATTACACTTTTTAATAGTCACCTTTGGTTTTCTTTTTGAAAGCCCTTTCGAATGAGGCTAATTGCGTTAGGATTGAAAGAGGATAGCTACCTCAAAATCAGAGAAAATACTTAGCAGCCCAAACTTTTTGACGGTTATTTTAAATTTTTCACGTCAAGTTGTACAGATTACACTTTTTAATAGTCTTCATTGGTTTACATTTTGGAAGAGCTTTCGAATGAGACTAGTAGCGTTAAGATTGAAAGGGGATAGCTATCTCAAATTCAGAGAAAATACTTGGCAGCCTAAAATTTTTGACAGGTATTTCCAATTTTTCATGTCAAGCTGTAAAGATTACACTTTTTAATAGTCAGCTTTGGTTTTCTTTTTGAAAGCCCTTTCGAATGAGGCTAATAGCGTTAGGATTGAAAGAGGATAGCTACCTCAAAATCAGAGAAAATACTTAGCAGCCCAAACTTTTTGACGGTTATTTTAAATTTTTCATGTCAAGTTGTCCAGATTACACTTTTAAATAGTATTCATTGGTTTACTCTTTGGAAGAACTTTCGAATGAGACTAGTAGCGTTAAGATTGAAAGGGGAAAGCTATCTCAAATTCAGAGAAAATACTTGGCAGCCTAAAATTTTTGTCAGGTATTTCCAATTTTTCATGTCAAGCTGTAAAGATTACACTTTTTAATAGTCACCTTTGGTTTTGTTTTTGAAAGCCCTTTCGAATGATATTAATCGCGTTAGCATTGAAAGAGGATAGCTACCTCAAAATCGGAGAAAATACTTAGCAGCCCAAACTTTTTGACGGTTATTTTAAATTTTTCATGTCAAGTTGTCCAGATTACACTTTTTAATAGTATTCATTGGTTTTCTTTTTGGGAGAGCTTTCGAATGAGACTAGTAGCGTTAAGATTGAAAGGGGATAGCTATCTCAAATTCAGAGAAAATACTTGGCAGCCTAAAATTTATGACAGGTATTTCCAATCTTTCATGTCAAGCTGTAAAGATTACACTTTTTAATAGTCACACTTGGTTTTCTTTTTGAAAGCCCTTTCGAATGAGACTAATCGCGTTAGGATTGAAAGAGGATAGCTACCTCTAAATCAGAGAAAATACTTAGCAGCCCAAACTTTTTGACGGTTATTTTAAATTTTTCACGTCAAGTTGTACAGATTACACTTTTTAATAGTATTCATTGGTTTAAATTTTGGAAGAGCTTTCGAATGAGACTAGTAGCGTTAAGATTGAAAGGGGATAGCTATCTCAAATTCAGAGAAAATACTTGGCAGCCTAAAATTTTTGACAGGTATGTCCAATTTTTCATGTCAAGCTGTAAAAATTACACTTTTTAATAGTCACCTTTGGTTTTCTTTTTGAAAGCCCTTTCGAATGAGGCTAATAGCGTTAGGATTGAAAGAGGATAGCTACCTCAAAATCAGAGAAAATACTTAGCAGCCCAAACTTTTTGACGGTTATTTTAATTTTTTCACGTCAAGTTGTACAGATTACACTTTTTAATAGTCTTCATTGGTTTACATTTTGGAAGAGCTTTCGAATGAGACTAGTAGCGTTAAGATTGAAAGGGGATAGCTATTACAAATTCAGAGAAAATACTTGGCAGACTAAAATCTTTGACAGGTATTTCCAATTTTTCATGTCAAGCTGTAAAGATTACACTTTTTAATAGTCACCTTTGGTTTTCTTTTTGAAAGCCCTTTCGAATGAGGCTAATAGCGTTAGGATTGAAAGAGGATAGCTACCTCAAAATCAGAGAAAATACTTAGCAGCCCAAACTTTTTGACGGTTATTTTAAATTTTTCATGTCAAGTTGTCCAGATTACACTTTTAAATAGTATTCATTGGTTTACTTTTTGGAAGAGCTTTCGAATGAGACTAGTAGCGTTAAGATTGAAAGGGGATAGCTATCTCAAATTCAGAGAAAATACTTAGCAGCCTAAAATTTTCGACAGGTATTTCCAATTTTTCATGTCAAGCTGTCCTGATTACACTTTTTAATAGTCACCTTTGGTTTTCTTTTTGAAAGCCCTTTCGAATGAGACTAATCGCGTTAGGATTGAAAGAGGATAGCTACCACAAAATCAGAGAAAATACTTAGCAGCCAAAACTTTTTGACGGTTATTTTAAATTTTTCATGTCAAGTTGTCCAGATTACACTTTTTAATAGTCTTCATTGGTTTTCTTTTTGAAAGAGCTTTCGAATGGGGCTAGTAGCGTTAGGATTGAAAGAGGATAGCTACCTCTAAATCAGAGAAAATACTTAGCAGCCCAAACTTTTTGACGGTTATTTTAAATTTTTCACGTCAAGTTGTACAGATTACACTTTTTAATAGTCTTCATTGGTTTAAATTTTGGAAGAGCTTTCGAATGAGACTAGTAGCGTTAAGATTGAAAGGGGATAGCTATCTCAAATTCAGAGAAAATACTTGGCAGCCTAAAATTTTTGACAGGTATGTCCAATTTTTTATGTCAAGCTGTAAAGATTACACTTTTTTAAAGTCACCTTTGGTTTTGTTTTTGAAAGCCCTTTCGAATGAGACTAATCGCGTAAGGATTGAAAGAGGATAGCTACCTCAAAATCAGAGAAAATACTTAGCAGTCTAAAAATTTTAACAGTTATTTAAAAAAAAACATGTCAATTTGTCCAGATTACACTTTTAAATAGTATTCATTGGTTTACTTTTTGAAAGAGCTTCAGTGTTGCCAGGTCCAATCTGAAAAAAACAGTAGATACATGCCCTAAAAAACAGGAGATTTGAACAAAAAACAGTAGACAAAATTTATTCCGTAAAATGTACGTAAATGCGTGTTTCATAGTGTTTTAAGTGATCATATAAAAATAAGTACTAACTGCCACACTCCGAGAAGTTTCATAATTACTAAAAAAATCTCATTTCATCTGTCACTTCACTTCAACTTCAACTAACCATAACCAAGTAATGCCGGTCGGATCCACACCAAGGGTCATGATGGCCCATCAAACAATGACCATTGTCGTGGAGACCATGGCTGCTGTCTGCTTGCTCATGTATAGCTTTAGTCCTCCTCGCCATGTCCGGTGACAGCGACTCCGTCAGTTATTAGGATTATATTATAGTATAATGTGGCTCGCAAAGCCAAATTTAGTTTTGAATGTGCGGTTACAGGATGCGCCACTGCGCGTGGGAGCTGTCCCGCGAAGTTGTAGGTATACGTCTAGCAGGGCTTTGGCCGAGCCTTCACGTCCAGGTTTTCCAAACGCCGCTGTTCAAAAAAGTTTACTTTTGTATGAACAGTAGAGCCGTTCCGCCATTCCGTTCGACGTTGCGCGCTTTCCTCCCACTACCCCTACACTCGTTTCAAGAAATTTGACAAGTTATATGTAGGTTATTGCTTTTTTTCTTGATAATTGAATTTGGACAAGTGAAATTCTAAAATCCAGTAGATTTTTTAGAAAATACAGTAGACTTTTATAAAATACAGTAGATTTTTCGGGAAAAACAGTAGAACAGTAGACACACCCCGAAAACAGTAGATCTCCTGTAAAAACAGGAGACCTGGCAACACTGAAGAGCTTTCGAATGAGACTAGTAGCGTTAAGATTGAAAGGGGATAGCTATCTCAAATTCAGAGAAAATACTTAGCAGCCCAAACTTTTTTACAGTTATTTTAAATTTTACATGTCAAGTTGTCCAGATTACACTTTTAAATAGTATTCATTGGTTTTCTTTTTGAGAGAGCTTTCGAATGAGACTAGTAGCGTTAAGATTGAAAGGGGATAGCTATCTCAAATTCAGAGAAAATACCTGACAGCCTAAAATTTATGACAGGTATTTCCAATTTTTCATGTCAAGCTGTAAAGATTACACATTTTAATAGTAACCTTTGGTTTTGTTTCTGAAAGCCCTTTCGAATGAGACTAATCTCGTTAGGATTGAAAGAGGATAGCTACCTCAAAATCAGAGAAAATACTTAGCAGCCTAAAAATTTTAACAGTTATTTAAAAAAAATCATGTCAATTTGTCCAGATTACTCTTTTAAATAGTATTCATTGGTTTACCTTTTGGAAGAGCTTGCGAATGAGACTAGTAGCGTTAAGATTGAAAGGGGATAGCTATCTCAAATTCAGAGAAAATACTTGGCAGCCTAAAATTTTTGACAGGTATGTCCAATTTTTCATGTCAAGCTGTAAAGATTACACTTTTTAATAGTCACCTTTGGTTTTGTTTTTGAAAGCCCTTTCGAATGAGACTAATCGCGTAAGGATTGAAAGAGGATAGCTACCTCAAAATCAGAGAAAATACTTAGAAGTCTAAAAATTTTAACAGTTATTTAAAAAAAATCATGTCAATTTGTCCAGATTACACTTTTAAATAGTATTCATTGGTTTACTTTTTGAAAGAGCTTTCGAATGAGACTAGTAGCGTTAAGATTGAAAGGGGATAGCTATCTCAAATTCAGAGAAAATACTTAGCAGCCCAAACTTTTTTACAGTTATTTTAAATTTTACATGTCAAGTTGTCCAGATTACACTTTTTAATAGTATTCATTGGTTTTCTTTTTGAGAGAGCTTTCGAATGAGACTAGTAGCGTTAAGATTGAAAGGGGATAGCTATCTCAAATTCAGAGAAAATACCTGGCAGCCTAAAATTTATGACAGGTATTTCCAATTTTTCATGTCAAGCTGTAAAGATTACACATTTTAATAGTAACCTTTGGTTTTGTTTCTGAAAGCCCTTTCGAATGAGACTAATCTCGTTAGGATTGAAAGAGGATAGCTACCTCAAAATCAGAGAAAATACTTAGCAGCCTAAAAATTTTAATAGTTATTTAAAAAAAATCATGTCAATTTGTCCAGATTACTCTTTTAAATAGTATTCATTGGTTTACCTTTTGGAAGAGCTTGCGAATGAGACTAGTAGCGTTAAGATTGAAAGGGGATAGCTATCTCAAATTCAGAAAAAATACTTGGCAGCCTAAAATTTTTGACAGGTATTTCCAACTTTTCATGTCAAGGTGTCCAGATTACACTTTTTAATAGTCATCATTGGTTTTCTTTTTGAAAGCGGTTTCGAATGAGACTAGTCGTGTTAGGATTGAAAGAGGATAGCTACCTTAAAATCAGAGAAAATTCTTAGCAGCCTAAAAATTTTAACAGTTATTTTAAACTTTATTTTACTAAACGGTTAAAACTCACGTATTAATTGTCACTTCGGGCGACATGTGTAAGTTATAACATGTCTCGCGAAAGTTTAAATTCAAGTTATTTTAAATTTTTCATGTCAAGTTGTCGAGATTACACTTTTAAATAGTATTCATTGGTTTTCTTTTTGAAAGAGCTTTCGAATGAGACTAAAAGCGTTAACATTGAAAGAGGATAGCTATCTCAAATTCAGAGAAAATACTTAGCAGCCTAAAATTTTTGACAGGTATTTCCAATTTTTCATGTCAAGCTGTCCAGATTACACTTTTTAATAGTCACCTTTGGTTTTCTTTTTGAAAGCCCTTTCGAATAAGACTAATCGCGTTAGGATTAAAAGAGGATAGCTACCTCAAAATCACAGAAAATACTTAGCAGCCCAAACTTTTTTACAGTTATTTTAAATTTTACATGTCAAGTTGTCCAGATTACACTTTTTTATAGTATTCATTGGTTTTCTTTTTGGGAGAGCTTTCGAATGAGACTAGTAGCGTTAAGATTGAAAGGGGATAGCTATCTCAAATTCAGAGAAAATACTTGGCAGCCTAAAATTTATGACAGGTATTTCCAATCTTTCATGTCAAGCTGTAAAGATTACACTTTTTAATAGTCACACTTGGTTTTCTTTTTGAAAGCCCTTTCGAATGAGACTAATCGCGTTAGGATTGAAAGAGGATAGCTACCACAAAATCAGAGAAAATACTTAGCAGCCCAAACTTTTTGACGGTTATTTTAAATTTTTCATGTCAAGTTGTCCAGATTACACTTTTTAATAGTCTTCATTGGTTTTCTTTTTGAAAGAGCTTTCGAATGGGGCTAGAAGCGTTAGGATTGAAAGAGGATAGCTTCCTCAAAATCAGAGAAAATACTTAGCAGCCCAAACTTTTTGACGGTTATTTTAAATTTTTCACGTCAAGTTGTACAGATTACACTTTTTATTTGTCTTCATTGGTTTACATTTTGGAAGAGCTTTCGAAGGAGACTAGTAGCGTAAAGATTGAAAGGGGATAGCTATCTCAAATTCAGAGAAAATACTTGGCAGCCTAAAATTTTTGACAGGTATTTCCAATTTTTCATGTCAAGCTGTAAAGATTACACTTTTTATTAATAGTCACCTTTGGTTTTCTTTTTGAAAGCCCTTTCGAATAAGACTAATCGCGTTAGGATTGAAAGAGGATAGCTACCTCAAAATCACAGAAAATACTTAGCAGCCCAAACTTTTTTACAGTTATTTTAAATTTTACATGTCAAGTTGTCCAGATTACACCTTTTAATAGTATTCATTGGTTTTCTTTTTGGGAGAGCTTTCGAATGAGACTAGTAGCGTTAAGATTGAAAGGGGATAGCTATCTCAAATTCAGAGAAAATACTTGGCAGCCTAAAATTTATGACAGGTATTTCCAATCTTTCATGTCAAGCTGTAAAGATTACACTTTTTAATAGTCACACTTGGTTTTCTTTTTGAAAGCCCTTTCGAATGAGACTAATCGCGTTAGGATTGAAAGAGGATAGCTACCACAAAATCAGAGAAAATATTTAGCAGCCCAAACTTTTTGACGGTTATTTTAAATTTTTCATGTCAAGTTGTCCAGATTACACTTTTTAATAGTCTTCATTGGTTTTCTTTTTGAAAGAGCTTTCGAATGGGGCTAGAAGCGTTAGGATTGAAAGAGGATAGCTACCTCTAAATCAGAGAAAATACTTAGCAGCCCAAACTTTTTGACGGTTATTTTAAATTTTTCACGTCAAGTTGTACAGATTACACTTTTTAATAGTCTTCATTGGTTTACATTTTGGAAGAGCTTTCGAATGAGACTAGTAGCGTTAAGATTGAAAGGGGATAGCTATCTCAAATTCAGAGAAAATACTTGGCAGCCTAAAATTTTTGACAGGTATTTCCAATTTTTCATGTCAAGCTGTAAAGATTACACTTTTTAAAAGTCACCTTTGGTTTTCTTTTTGAAAGCCCTTTCGAATGAGGCTAATTGCGTTAGGATTGAAAGAGGATAGCTACCTCAAAATCAGAGAAAATACTTAGCAGCCCAAACTTTTTGACGGTTATTTTAAATTTTTCACGTCAAGTTGTACAGATTACACTTTTTAATAGTCTTCATTGGTTTACATTTTGGAAGAGCTTTCGAATGAGACTAGTAGCGTTAAGATTGAAAGGGGATAGCTATCTCAAATTCAGAGAAAATACTTGGCAGCCTAAAATTTTTGACAGGTATTTCCAATTTTTCATGTCAAGCTGTAAAGATTACACTTTTTAAAAGTCACCTTTGGTTTTCTTTTTGAAAGCCCTTTCGAATGAGGCTAATTGCGTTAGGATTGAAAGAGGATAGCTACCTCAAAATCAGAGAAAATACTTAGCAGCCCAAACTTTTTGACGGTTATTTTAAATTTTTCACGACAAGTTGTACAGATTACACTTTTTAATAGTCTTCATTGGTTAACATTTTGGAAGAGCTTTCGAATGAGACTAGTAACGTTAAGATTGAAAGGGGATAGCTATCTCCAATTCAGAGAAAATACTTGGCAGCCTAAAATTTTTGACAGGTATATCCAATTTTTCATGTCAAGCTGTAAAGATTACACTTTTTAATAGTCACTTTTGGTTTTGTTGAAAGCCCTTTCGAAGGAGACTAATCGCGTTAGGATTGAAAGAGCATAGCTACCTCAAAATCAGAGAAAATACTTAGCAGCCCAAACTTTTTGACGGTTATTTTAAATTTTTAACGTCAAGTTGTACAGATTACACTTTTTAATAGTCTTCATTGGTTTTCTTTTTGAAAGAGCTTTCGAATGGGGCTAGTAGCGTTAGGATTGAAAGAGGATAGCTACCTCTAAATCAGAGAAAATACTTAGCAGCCCAAACTTTTTGACGGTTATTTTAAATTTTTCACGTCAAGTTGTACAGATTACACTTTTTAATAGTCTTCATTGGTTTACATTTTGGAAGAGCTTTCGAATGAGACTAGTAGCGTTAAGATTGAAAGGGGATAGCTATCTCAAATTCAGAGAAAATACTTGGCAGACTAAAATTTTTGACAGGTATTTCCAATTTTTCATGTCAAGCTGTAAAGATTACACTTTTTAATAGTCACCTGTGGTTTTCTTTTTGAAAGCCCTTTCGAATGAGGCTAATAGCGTTAGGATTGAAAGAGGATAGCTACCTCAAAATCAGAGAAAATACTTAGCAGCCCAAACTTTTTGACGGTTATTTTAAATTTTTCACGTCAAGTTGTACAGATTACACTTTTTAATAGTCTTCATTGGTTTACATTTTGGAAGAGCTTTCGAATGAGACTAATAGCGTTAAGATTGAAAGGGGATAGCTATCTCAAATTCAGAGAAAATACTTGGCAGCCTAAAATTCTTGACAGGTATTTCCAATTTTTCATGTCAAGCTGTAAAGATTACACTTTTTATTAGTCACCTTTGGTTTTCTTTTTGAAAGCCCTTTCGAATGAGGCTAATAGCGTTAGGATTGAAAGAGGATAGCTACCTCAAAATCAGAGAAAATACTTAGCAGCCCAAACTTTTTGACGGTTATTTTAAATTTTTCATGTCAAGTTGTCCAGATTACACTTTTTAATAGTCTTCATTGGTTTTCTTTTTGAAAGAGCTTTCGAATGAGGCTAATTGCGTTAGGATTGAAAGAGGATAGCTACCTCAAAATCAGAGAAAATACTTAGCAGCCCAAACTTTTTGACGGTTATTTTAAATTTTTCACGACAAGTTGTACAGATTACACTTTTTAATAGTCTTCATTGGTTAACATTTTGGAAGAGCTTTCGAATGAGACTAGTAGCGTTAAGATTGAAAGGGGATAGCTATCTCCAATTCAGAGAAAATACTTGGCAGCCTAAAATTTTTGACAGGTATATCCAATTTTTCATGTCAAGCTGTAAAGATTACACTTTTTAATAGTCACTTTTGGTTTTGTTTTTGAAAGCCCTTTCGAAGGAGACTAATCGCGTTAGGATTGAAAGAGCATAGCTACCTCAAAATCAGAGAAAATACTTAGCAGCCCAAACTTTTTGACGGTTATTTTAAATTTTTCACGTCAAGTTGTACAGATTACACTTTTTAATAGTCTTCATTGGTTTACATTTTGGAAGAGCTTTCGAATGAGACTAGTAGCGTTAAGATTGAAAGGGAATAGCTATCTCAAATTCAGAGAAAATACTTGGCAGACTAAAATTTTTGACAGGTATTTCCAATTTTTCATGTCAAGCTGTAAAGATTACACTTTTGAATAGTCACCTTTGGTTTTCTTTTTGAAAGCCCTTTCGAATGAGGCTAATAGCGTTAGGATTGAAAGAGGATAGCTACCTCAAAATCAGAGAAAATACTTAGCAGCCCAAACTTTTTGACGGTTATTTTAAATTTTTCACGTCAAGTTGTACAGATTACACTTTTTAATAGTCTTCATTGGTTTACATTTTGGAAGAGCTTTCGAATGAGACTAGTAGCGTTAAGATTGAAAGGGGATAGCTATCTCAAATTCAGAGAAAATACTTGGCAGCCTAAAATTTTTGACAGGTATTTCCAATTTTTCATGTCAAGCTGTAAAGATTACACTTTTTAAAAGTCACCTTTGGTTTTCTTTTTGAAAGCCCTTTCGAATGAGGCTAATTGCGTTAGGATTGAAAGAGGATAGCTACCTCAAAATCAGAGAAAATACTTAGCAGCCCAAACTTTTTGACGGTTATTTTAAATTTTTCACGTCAAGTTGTACAGATTACACTTTTTAATAGCCTTCATTGGTTAACATTTTGGAAGAGCTTTCGAATGAGACTAGAAGCGTTAAGATTGAAAGGGGATAGCTATCTCCAATTCAGAGAAAATACTTGGCAGCCTAAAATTTTTGACAGGTATATCCAATTTTTCATGTCAAGCTGTAAAGATTACACTTTTTATTAGTCACCTTTGGTTTTCTTTTTGAAAGCCCTTTCGAATGAGGCTAATAGCGTTAGGATTGAAAGAGGATAGCTACCTCAAAATCAGAGAAAATACTTAGCAGCCCAAACTTTTTGACGGTTATTTTAAATTTTTCATGTCAAGTTGTCCAGATTACACTTTTTAATAGTCTTCATTGGTTTTCTTTTTGAAAGAGCTTTCGAATGGGGCTAGAAGCGTTAGGATTGAAAGAGGATAGCTACCTCAAAATCAGAGAAAATACTTAGCAGCCCAAACTTTTTGACGGTTATTTTAAATTTTTCACGTCAAGTTGTACAGATTACACTTTTTAATAGTCTTCATTGGTTTACATTTTGGAAGAGCTTTCGAATGAGACTAGTAGCGTTAAGATTGAAAGGGGATAGCTATCTCAAATTCAGAGAAAATACTTGGCAGCCTAAAATTTTTGACAGGTATTTCCAATTTTTCATGTCAAGCTGTAAAGATTACACTTTTTAAAAGTCACCTTTGGTTTTCTTTTTGAAAGCCCTTTCGAATGAGGCTAATTGCGTTAGGATTGAAAGAGGATAGCTACCTCAAAATCAGAGAAAATACTTAGCAGCCCAAACTTTTTGACGGTTATTTTAAATTTTTCACGACAAGTTGTACAGATTACACTTTTTAATAGTCTTCATTGGTTAACATTTTGGAAGAGCTTTCGAATGAGACTAGTAACGTTAAGATTGAAAGGGGATAGCTATCTCCAATTCAGAGAAAATACTTGGCAGCCTAAAATTTTTGACAGGTATATCCAATTTTTCATGTCAAGCTGTAAAGATTACACTTTTTAATAGTCACTTTTGGTTTTGTTTTTGAAAGCCCTTTCGAAGGAGACTAATCGCGTTAGGATTGAAAGAGCATAGCTACCTCAAAATCAGAGAAAATACTTAGCAGCCCAAACTTTTTGACGGTTATTTTAAATTTTTAACGTCAAGTTGTACAGATTACACTTTTTAATAGTCTTCATTGGTTTTCTTTTTGAAAGAGCTTTCGAATGGGGCTAGTAGCGTTAGGATTGAAAGAGGATAGCTACCTCTAAATCAGAGAAAATACTTAGCAGCCCAAACTTTTTGACGGTTATTTTAAATTTTTCACGTCAAGTTGTACAGATTACACTTTTTAATAGTCTTCATTGGTTTACATTTTGGAAGAGCTTTCGAATGAGACTAGTAGCGTTAAGATTGAAAGGGCATAGCTATCTCAAATTCAGAGAAAATACTTGGCAGACTAAAATTTTTGACAGGTATTTCCAATTTTTCATGTCAAGCTGTAAAGATTACACTTTTTAATAGTCACCTTTGGTTTTCTTTTTGAAAGCCCTTTCGAATGAGGCTAATAGCGTTAGGATTGAAAGAGGATAGCTACCTCAAAATCAGAGAAAATACTTAGCAGCCCAAACTTTTTGACGGTTATTTTAAATTTTTCACGTCAAGTTGTACAGATTACACTTTTTAATAGTCTTCATTGGTTTACATTTTGGAAGAGCTTTCGAATGAGACTAATAGCGTTAAGATTGAAAGGGGATAGCTATCTCAAATTCAGAGAAAATACTTGGCAGCCTAAAATTCTTGACAGGTATTTCCAATTTTTCATGTCAAGCTGTAAAGATTACACTTTTTATTAGTCACCTTTGGTTTTCTTTTTGAAAGCCCTTTCGAATGAGGCTAATAGCGTTAGGATTGAAAGAGGATAGCTACCTCAAAATCAGAGAAAATACTTAGCAGCCCAAACTTTTTGACGGTTATTTTAAATTTTTCATGTCAAGTTGTCCAGATTACACTTTTTAATAGTCTTCATTGGTTTTCTTTTTGAAAGAGCTTTCGAATGAGGCTAATTGCGTTAGGATTGAAAGAGGATAGCTACCTCAAAATCAGAGAAAATACTTAGCAGCCCAAACTTTTTGACGGTTATTTTAAATTTTTCACGACAAGTTGTACAGATTACAATTTTTAATAGTCTTCATTGGTTAACATTTTGGAAGAGCTTTCGAATGAGACTAGTAGCGTTAAGATTGAAAGGGGATAGCTATCTCCAATTCAGAGAAAATACTTGGCAGCCTAAAATTTTTGACAGGTATATCCAATTTTTCATGTCAAGCTGTAAAGATTACACTTTTTAATAGTCACTTTTGGTTTTGTTTTTGAAAGCCCTTTCGAAGGAGACTAATCGCGTTAGGATTGAAAGAGCATAGCTACCTCAAAATCAGAGAAAATACTTAGCAGCCCAAACTTTTTGACGGTTATTTTAAATTTTTCACGTCAAGTTGTACAGATTACACTTTTTAATAGTCTTCATTGGTTTACATTTTGGGAGAGCTTTCGAATGAGACTAGTAGCGTTAAGATTGAAAGGGAATAGCTATCTCAAATTCAGAGAAAATACTTGGCAGACTAAAATTTTTGACAGGTATTTCCAATTTTTCATGTCAAGCTGTAAAGATTACACTTTTGAATAGTCACCTTTGGTTTTCTTTTTGAAAGCCCTTTCGAATGAGGCTAATAGCGTTAGGATTGAAAGAGGATAGCTACCTCAAAATCAGAGAAAATACTTAGCAGCCCAAACTTTTTGACGGTTATTTTAAATTTTTCACGTCAAGTTGTACAGATTACACTTTTTAATAGTCTTCATTGGTTTACATTTTGGAAGAGCTTTCGAATGAGACTAATAGCGTTAAGATTGAAAGGGGATAGCTATCTCAAATTCAGAGAAAATACTTGGCAGCCTAAAATTTTTGACAGGTATATCTTATTTTTCATGTGAAGCTGTAAAGATTACACTTTTTAATAGTCACCTTTGGTTTTGTTTTTGAAAGCCCTTTCGAATGAGACTAATCGCGTAAGGATTGAAAGAGGATAGCTACCTCAAAATCAGAGAAAATACTTAGCAGTCTAAAAATTTTAACAGTTATTTAAAAAAAATCATGTCAATTTGTCCAGATTACACTTTTAAATAGTATTCATTGGTTTACTTTTTGGAAGAGCTTTCGAATGAGACTAGTAGCGTTAAGATTGAAAGGGGATAGCTATCTCAAATTCAGAGAAAATACTTAGCAGCCCAAACTTTTTTACAG
This sequence comes from Cenopis cana, assembly GCA_951800055.1. Taxonomy (NCBI): domain Eukaryota; kingdom Metazoa; phylum Arthropoda; class Insecta; order Lepidoptera; family Tortricidae; genus Cenopis; species Cenopis cana. The sequence continues at coordinate 21,283,412 of OX637478.1, read as the reverse complement.
TTATTTTAAATTTTACATGTCAAGTTGTCCAGATTACACTTTTTAATAGTATTCATTGGTTTTCTTTTTGAGAGAGCTTTCGAATGAGACTAGTAGCGTTAAGATTGAAAGGGGATAGCTATCTCAAATTCAGAGAAAATACCTGGCAGCCTAAAATTTTTGACAGGTATTTCCAATTTTTCATGTCAAGCTGTAAAGATTACACTTTTTAATAGTAACCTTTGGTTTTGTTTCTGAAAGCCCTTTCGAATGAGACTAATCTCGTTAGGATTGAAAGAGGATAGCTACTTCAAAATCAGAGAAAATACTTAGCAGCCTAAAAATTTTAACAGTTATTTAAAAAAAATCATGTCAATTTGTCCAGATTACTCTTTTAAATAGTATTCATTGGTTTACCTTTTGGAAGAGCTTGCGAATGAGACTAGTAGCGTTAAGATTGAAAGGGGATAGCTATCTCAAATTCAGAGAAAATACTTGGCAGCCTAAAATTTTTGACAGGTATTTCCAACTTTTCATGTCAAGGTGTCCAGATTACACTTTTTAATAGTCATCATTGGTTTTCTTTTTGAAAGCGGTTTCGAATGGGACTAGTAGCGTTAGAATTGAAAGAGGATAGCTACCTCAAATTCAGAGAAAATACTTAGCAGCCTAAAAATTTCGACAGTTGTTTAAAATTTTTCATGTCAAGCTGTCATGATTACACTTTTTAATATTCATCATTGGTTTTCTTTTTGAAAGTTCTTTCGAATGAAACTAGTCGCGTTAGGATTGAAAGAGGATAACTATCTCAAATTCAGAGGAAATACATAGCAGCCTAAAAATTTTAACAGTTATTTAAAAAAAATCATGTCAATTTGTCCAGATTACACTTTCAAATAGTATTCATTGGTTTACTTTTTGGAAGATCTTTCGAATGAGACTAGTAGCGTTAAGATTGAAAGGGGATAGCTACCTCAAATTCAGAGAAAATACTTGGCAGCCTAAAATTTTTGACAGGATTTTAAATAACTGTTAAAATTTTTAGGCTGCTAAGTATTTCCTCTGAATTTGAGATAGCTATCCTCTTTCAATCCTAACGCAATTAGTCTCATTCGAAAGGGCTTTCAAAAAGAAAACCAAAGGTGACTATTAAAAAGTGTAATCTTTACAGCGTGACATGAAAAATTTAAAATAACCGTCAAAAAGTTTGGGCTGCTAAGGATTTTCTCTGATTTTGAGGTAGCTATCCTTTTTCAATCCTAACGCAATTAGCCTCATTCGAAAGGGCTTTCAAAAAGAAAACCAAAAGTGACTACTAAAAAGTGTAATCTTTACAGCTTGACATGAAAAATTTGAAATACCTGTCAGAAATTTTAGGCTGCCAAAGTATTTTCTCTGAATTTGAGATAGCAATCCCCTTTCAATCTTAACGCTACTAGTCTCATTCGAAAGCTCTTCCAAAAAGTAAACCAATGAATACTATTTAAAAGTGTAATCTGGACAAATTGACATGATTTTTTTTAAATAACTGTTAAAATTTTTAGGCTGCTATGTATTTCGTCTGAATTTGAGATAGTTATCCTCTTTCAATCCTAACGCGACTAGTTTTATTCGAAAGGGCTTTCAAAAAGAAAACCAATGATGAATATTAAAAAGTGTAATCTGGACAGCTTGACATGAAAAATTTTAAACAACTGTCAAAATTTTTAGGCTGCTAAGTATTTTCTCTGATTTTGAGGTAGCTATCCTCTTTCAATCTTAATGCTACTAGTCTCATTCGAAAGCTCTTTCAAAAAGTAAACCAATGAATACTACGAGTATTTAAAAGTGTAATCTGGACAAACTGACATGATTTTTTTTAAATAACTGTTAAAATTTTTAGGCTGCTATGTATTTCCTCTGAATTTGAGATAGCTATCCTCTTTCAATCCTAACGCGACTAGTTTCATTCGAAAGGGCTTTCAAAAAGAAAACCAAAGGTGATTATTAAAAAGTGTAATCTATACAGCTTGACATTAAAAATTGGAAATACCTGTCAAAAATTTGAGGCTGCTAAGTATTTTCTCTGAATTTGAGATAGCTATCCCCTTTCAATCTTAACGCTACTAGTCTCATTCGAAAGCTCTTTCAAAAAGAAAACCAATGAAGACTATTAAAAAGTGTAATCTGGACAACTTGACATGAAAATTTTAAAATAACCGTCAAAAAGTTTGGGCTGCTAAGTATTTTCTCTGATTTTGAGGTAGCTATCCTCTTTCAATCTTAACGCTACTAGTCTCATTCGAAAGCTCTCTTAAAAAGAAAACCAATGAATACTATTAAAAAGTGTAATCTTGACAACATGACATGAAAAATTTAGAATAACCGTCAAAAAGTTTGGGCTGCTAAGTATTTTCTCTGATTTTGAGGTAGCTATCCTCTTTCAATCCTAACGGAATTAGCCTCATTCGAAAGGGCTTTCAGAAAGAAAACCAAAGGTGACTATTAAAAAGTGTAATCTTTACAGCTTGACATGAAAAATTGGAAATACCTGACAGAAATTTTAGGCTGCCAAGTATTTTCTCTGAATTTGAGATAGCAATCCCCTTTCAATCTTAACGCTACTAGTCTCATTCGAAAGCTCTTCCAAAATGTAAACTAATGAAGACTATTAAAAAGTGTAGTCTGGACAACTTGACGTGAAAAATTTAAAATAACCGTCAAAAAGTTTGGGCTGCTAAGTATTTTCTCTGATTTTGAGGTAGCTATCCTCTTTCAATCCTAACGCGATTTGTCTTATTCGAAAGGGCTTTCAAAAAGAAAACCAAAGGTGACTATTAAAAAGTGTAATCTGGACAGCTTGACATGAAAAATTGGAAATAACTGTAAAAAAATTTAGGCTGCCAAGTATTTTCTCTTAATTTGAGATAGCTATCCCCTTTCAATCTTAACGCTACTAGTCTCATTCGAAAGCTCTTCCAAAAAGTAAACCAATGAATACTATTAAAAAGTGTAATTTGGACAACTTGACATGAAAAATTTAAAATAACTGTAAAAAATTTTAGGCTGCTAAGTATTTTCTCTAATTTTGAGATAGTTATCCTCTTTCAATCCTAACGCGACTAGTTTTATTCGAAAGGGCTTTCAAAAAGAAAACCAATGATGAATATTAAAAAGTGTAATCTGGACAGCTTGACATGAAAAATTTTAAACAACTGTCAAAATTTTTAGGCTGCTAAGTATTTTCTCTGATTTTGAGGTAGCTATCCTCTTTCAATCTTAATGCTACTAGTCTCATTCGAAAGCTCTTTCAAAAAGTAAACCAATGAATACTACGAGTATTTAAAAGTGTAATCTGGACAAACTGACATGATTTTTTTTAAATAACTGTTAAAATTTTTAGGCTGCTATGTATTTCCTCTGAATTTGAGATAGCTATCCTCTTTCAATCCTAACGCGACTAGTTTCATTCGAAAGGGCTTTCAAAAAGAAAACCAAAGGTGATTATTAAAAAGTGTAATCTATACAGCTTGACATTAAAAATTGGAAATACCTGTCAAAAATTTGAGGCTGCTAAGTATTTTCTCTGAATTTGAGATAGCTATCCCCTTTCAATCTTAACGCTACTAGTCTCATTCGAAAGCTCTTTCAAAAAGAAAACCAATGAAGACTATTAAAAAGTGTAATCTGGACAACTTGACATGAAAATTTTAAAATAACCGTCAAAAAGTTTGGGCTGCTAAGTATTTTCTCTGATTTTGAGGTAGCTATCCTCTTTCAATCTTAACGCTACTAGTCTCATTCGAAAGCTCTCTTAAAAAGAAAACCAATGAATACTATTAAAAAGTGTAATCTTGACAACATGACATGAAAAATTTAGAATAACCGTCAAAAAGTTTGGGCTGCTAAGTATTTTCTCTGATTTTGAGGTAGCTATCCTCTTTCAATCCTAACGGAATTAGCCTCATTCGAAAGGGCTTTCAGAAAGAAAACCAAAGGTGACTATTAAAAAGTGTAATCTTTACAGCTTGACATGAAAAATTGGAAATACCTGACAGAAATTTTAGGCTGCCAAGTATTTTCTCTGAATTTGAGATAGCAATCCCCTTTCAATCTTAACGCTACTAGTCTCATTCGAAAGCTCTTCCAAAATGTAAACTAATGAAGACTATTAAAAAGTGTAGTCTGGACAACTTGACGTGAAAAATTTAAAATAACCGTCAAAAAGTTTGGGCTGCTAAGTATTTTCTCTGATTTTGAGGTAGCTATCCTCTTTCAATCCTAACGCGATTTGTCTTATTCGAAAGGGCTTTCAAAAAGAAAACCAAAGGTGACTATTAAAAAGTGTAATCTGGACAGCTTGACATGAAAAATTGGAAATAACTGTAAAAAAATTTAGGCTGCCAAGTATTTTCTCTTAATTTGAGATAGCTATCCCCTTTCAATCTTAACGCTACTAGTCTCATTCGAAAGCTCTTCCAAAAAGTAAACCAATGAATACTATTAAAAAGTGTAGTCTGGACAACTTGACGTGAAAAATTTAAAATAACTGTAAAAAATTTTAGGCTGCTAAGTATTTTCTCTAATTTTGAGGTAGCTATCCTCTTTCAATCCTAACGCGATTTGTCTTATTCGAAAGGGCTTTCAAAAAGAAAACCAAAGGTGACTATTAAAAAGTGTAATCTGGACAGCTTGACATGAAAAATTGGAAATAACTGTAAAAAAATTTAGGCTGCCAAGTATTTTCTCTTAATTTGAGATAGCTATCCCCTTTCAATCTTAACGCTACTAGTCTCATTCGAAAGCTCTTCCAAAAAGTAAACCAATGATTACTATTAAAAAGTGTAATCTGGACAACTTGACATGAAAAATTAAAAAAAACTGTTAAAATTTTTAGGCTGCTAAGTAATTTCTCTGATTTTGAGGTAGCTATCCTCTTTAAATCCTAACGCGATTAGTCTTATTCGAAAGGGCTTTAAAAAAGAAAACCAAAGGTGATTATTAAAAAGTGTAATCTGGACAGCTTGTTATGAAAAATTGGAAATACCTGTCAAAAATTTTAGGCTGCTAAGTATTTTCTCTGAATTTGAGATAGCTATCCTCTTTCAATCTTAACGCTTCTAGTCTCATTCGAAAGCACTTTCAGAAAGAAAACCAATGATGACTATTAAAAAGTGTAATCTGGACAGCTTGACATGAAAAATTGGAAATACCTGTCAAACATTTTAGGCAGCCAAGTATTTTCTCTGAATTTGAGATAGCTATCCTCTTTCAATCTTAACGCTACTAGTCTCATTCGAAAGCTCTTCCAAAAAGTAAACCAATGAATACTATTTAAAAGTGTAATCTGGACAAATTGACATGTTTTTTTTTTAAATAACTGTTAAAATTTTTAGGCTGCTATGTATTTCCTCTGAATTTGAGATAGCTATCCTCTTTTAATCCTATCAAGACTAGTTTCATTCGAAAGGGCTTTCAAAAATAAAACCAATGCTGAATATTAAAAAGTGTAATCTGGACAGCTTGACATGAAAAATTTTAAACAACTGTCAAAATTTTTAGGCTGCTAAGTATTTTCTCTGATTTTGAGGTAGCTATCCTCTTTCATTTCTAACGCTACTAGTCCCATTCGAAAGCTCTTTCAAAAAGAAAACCAATGAAGACTATTAAAAAGTGTAATCTGGACAACTTGACATGAAAATTTAAAATAACCGTCAAAAAGTTTGGGCTGCTAAGTATTTTCTCTGATTTTGAGGTAGCTATCCTCTTTAAATCCTAACGCGATTAGTCTTATTCGAAAGGGCTTTCAAAAAGAAAACCAAAGGTGATTATTAAAAAGTGTAATCTGGACAGCTTGTTATGAAAAATTGGAAATACCTATCAACAATTTTAGGCTGCTAAGTATTTTCTCTGAATTTGAGATAGCTATCCTCTTTCAATCTTAACGCTTCTAGTCTCATTCGAAAGCGCTTTCAGAAAGAAAACCAATGATGACTATTAAAATCTGTAATCTGGACAGCTTGACATGAAAAATTGGAAATACCTGTCAAAAATTTTAGGCAGCCAAGTATTTTCTCTGAATTTGAGATAGCTATCCCCTTTCAATCTTAACGCTACTAGTCTCATTCGAAAGCTCTCTCAAAAAGAAAACCAATGAATACTATTAAAAAGTGTAATCTGGACAACTTGACATGAAAAATTTAAAATAACTGTTAAAATTTTTAGGCTGCTAAGTAATTTCTCTGATTTTGAGGTAGCTATCCTCTTTCAATCCTAACGCGATTAGTCTCATTCGAAAGGGCTTTCAAAAAGAAAACCAAAGGTGACTATTAAAAAGTGTAATCTTTACAGCTTGACATGAAAAATTGGAAATACTTGTCAAAAATTTTAGGCTGCTAAGTATTTTCTCTGAATTTGAGATAGCTATCCCCTTTCAATCTTAACGCTACTAGTCTCATTCGAAAGCTCTTTCAAAAAGTAAACCAATGAATACTATTTAAAAGTGTAATCTGGACAACTTGACATGAAAAATTAAAAATAACTGTTAAAATGTTTAGGCTGCTAAGTATTTCCTCTGATTTTGAGGTAGCTATCCTCTTTCAAACCTAACGCGATTAGTCTCATTCGAAAGGGCTTTCAAAAAGAAAACCAAAGGTGACTATTAAAAAGTGTAATCTTTACAGCTTGACATGAAAAATTGGAAATACTTGTCAAAAATTTTAGGCTGCTAAGTATTTTCTCTGAATTTGAGATAGCTATCCCCTTTCAATCTTAACGCTACTAGTCTCATTCGAAAGCTCTCTCAAAAAGAAAACCAATGAATACTATTAAAAAGTGTAATCTGGACAACTTGACATGAAAAATTAAAAAAAAACTGTTAAAATTTTTAGGCTGCTAAGTAATTTCTCTGATTTTGAGGTAGCTATCCTCTTTCAATCCTAACGCGATTAGTCTCATTCGAAAGGGCTTTCAAAAAGAAAACCAAAGGTGACTATTAAAAAGTGTAATCTTTACAGCTTGACATGAAAAATTGGAAATACCTGTCAAAAATTTAAAGCTGCTAAGTATTTTCTCTGAATTTGAGATAGCTATCCCCTTTCAATCTTAACGCTACTAGTCTCATTCGAAAGCTCTTTCAAAAAGTAAACCAATGAATTCTATTTAAAAGTGTAATCTGGACAAATTGACATGAATTTTTTAAAATAACTGTTAAAATTTTTAGGCTGCTATGTATTTCCTCTGAATTTGAGATAGCTATCCTCTTTCAATCCTAACGCGACTAGTTTCATTCGAAATGTCTTTCAAAAAGAAAACCAATGATGAATATCAAAAAGTGTAATCTGGACAGCTTGACATGAAAAATTTTAAACAACTGTCAAAATTTTTAGGCTGCTAAGTATTTTCTCTGATTTTGAGGTAGCTTTCCTCTTTCAATTCTAACGCTAGTAGTCCCATGCGAAAGCTCTTTCAAAAATAAAACCAATGAAGACTATTACAAAGTGTAATCTGGACAACTTGACATGAAAAATTTAAAATAACCGTCAAAAAGTTTGGGCTGCTAAGTATTTTCTCTGATTTTGAGGTAGCTATCCTCTTTCAATCGTAACGCAATTAGTCTCATTCGAAAGGGCTTTCAAAAAGAAAACCAAAGGTGACTATTAAAAAGTGTAATCTGGACAGCTTGACATGAAAAATTGGAAATACCTGTCAAAAATTTTAGGCAGCCAAGTATTTTCTCTGAATTTGAGATAGATATCCCCTTTCAATCTTAACGCTACTAGTCTCATTCGAAAGATCTCTCAAAAAGAAAACCAATGAATACTATTAAAAAGTGTAATCTGGACAACTTGACATGAAAAATTAAAAAAAACTGTTAAAATTTTTAGGCTGCTAAGTAATTTCTCTGATTTTGAGGTAGCTATCCTCTTTCAATCCTAACGCGATTAGTCTCATTCGAAAGGGCTTTCAAAAAGAAAACCAAAGGTGACTATTAAAAAGTGTAATCTTTACAGCTTGACATGAAAAATTGGAAATACCTGTCAAAAATTTAAAGCTGCTAAGTATTTTCTCTGAATTTGAGATAGCTATCCCCTTTCAATCTTAACGCTACTAGTCTCATTCGAAAGCTCTTTCAAAAAGTAAACCAATGAATACTATTAAAAAGTGTAATCTGGACAACTTGACATGAAAAATTTAAAATAACTGTTAAAATTTTTTGGCTGCTAAGTAATTTCTCTGATTTTGAGGTAGCTATCCTCTTTCAATCCTAACGCGATTAGTCTCATTCGAAAGGGCTTTCAAAAAAAAAAACCAAATGTGACTATTAAAAAGTGTAATCTTTACAGCTTGACATGAAAAATTGGAAATACCTGTCAAAAATTTTACGCTGCTAAGTATTTTCTTTGAATTTGAGATAGCTATCCCCTTTCAATCTTAACGCTACTAGTCTCATTCGAAAGCTCTCTCAAAAAGAAAACCAATGAATACTATTAAAAAGTGTAATTTGGACAACTTGACATGAAAAAATTAAAATAACTGTTAAAATTTTTAGGCTGATAAGTATTTTCTCTAATTTTGAGGTAGCTATCCTCTTTCAATCCTAACGCGACTAGTCTCATTCGAAAGCTCTTTCAAATAGAAAACCAATGAAGACTATTAAAAAGTGTAATCTGGACAACTTGACATGAAAAATTTAAAATAACTGTCAAAAAGTTTGGGCTGCTAAGTATTTTCTCTGAATTTGAGATAGCTATCCTCTTTCAATCTTAACGCGACTAGACTCATTCGAAAGGGCTTTCAAAAAGAAAACCAATGGTGTCTGTTTTAAAGTGTAATCTGGACAGCGTAACATGAAAAATCGATAAATTGAATCAAAAGTTTTAATGCGCTCAATGTTTTTTTTCTAAATGTGATATAGCCACGTTCTGTCAATCTTAACGCGACTCATTACAAAGAGTTATTAGTGATATATTCAGGGCAACCAATTTTGAATTTAGGTTGCTAGTTTTGTGAAGTTAGCAGCCTAAAATTTGATGTGACTCCTTTATTTGGTCGGGTAATCTTGGGCTGCTAGCTTTAGGCTGCTAACTTCACGCCGATCTAATGTTGTAGTTATATTAAGATCCTCATTTGGAGCATAATGCATTCGGTATTAGGTATTGTCCGAACAAGGTGGGGTAGCTGGAAAGTGTTCAGAACTTAATGGAACTTTACGGGGTTATTTGGGGGTACACTAGGAAGAATATCCTAAGTTTGATCTCCCTTCGTTCGAGCGCCAAAATATCTCTGGTGAAATGGGTCACTTTCAACCCTTGGTTAACAATCTACTATTAAAGGATGATTCACGCTAGACCGTTCCGTGTCCGGGCCGGCCCGTTTTCTAATACAGAACGCGCGACGGCCATCGATTGTTTGTACTAGAAAACGGGCCGGCCCGGACACGGAACGGTCTAGCGTGAATCATCCTTAATTGACAAAGTAGGGTTAAACAACAGCCCAAATAAATTAAAAATCCTGCTTGATCTCGAAGACAATTCTCGATTAGCATAAGCAATTATAGGCATTTAGATTAGAATCTGAGACGAGTATATGCCCCTCCTACGCACGATCTACTTTGAACAGCATGCCCCAATGATCGAGCTATCGAATCGAAGGTAGGTACGGTTGGAGAATACTGGGGCCCGATTTTTGAGTGTCGAACGCTCGAATTTTCTCTCGACATCTGTCAAAACATCATACTTTTTTGACAGATCTCGAGTCTCAAAAATCGACACTCAAAAATCGGTCCCCTGTATTGACGATTCTGACGGTAGAATCATCTTATTCTATAGCCGTAAGAATTTAGAGGACGTAGTTAAGGTTAAACAGTAAATAAATGAATATTTGTGAACAATCATACGCAAATCTACCTAATTCCGAATTTCCAAAGAAAATTGGGGAGTTTTTTTTAAATCTGGAGTCATTTTATATAGCAAAAATCCCAGATGCAGCGACAACAGTGAAAAGTACACTTTTGAGTGAATACGCTGAAAAGTAGGTAGAGGTACAATTAACTCGTTGGCTGCCGGTGTCGCCGATGTACGATTTTATAACAAAAGATTGTTTTGTTTTTTTCGCCGTCAACCCAAGGGTTTGTGACATGTACTTATATTGTTTTAACCAGTTTTGTGTACAATAAAGTGCTTACATACATACATACATACAATGCCCCGTGTAGTAAGTAGATACTTACTTTTATAAAGAACCACATCGCAGGAGATCTAAAACCCAAATTTAATACTAACAAGGGCCAACCAGTTCCACTTTGTAATCCAATATTATAATAAAGATTAGAGACAACATGACGGCGAAACAAATTTGCATAACTGAGGAGCCATTTTTTTGTAACCGTACCCTCTTCAAGTCAATTTAGGATAAAATAACTTTAAGTGAAGCAAAGTGCTTGTGTGGTGTCGCATATTTCTATATTGTAACATGTCTGTTAATTTATTAGTCGTTTATTCACAGGAAGGAAGGGATTTCGTTTAATATTTAAAGTTTTTTATTAATGATGACCAAGTTTTACAATAATGATGTTTTTTTTACAGAAGGCGTTCACCAGAGTTCTGCTTTCGCGTTCCACTTAATCCAATGTCGGGAGCAGAACGCATTATGTCTGCGCTTGGCTTTAGACAGCGTCATTTTATGTCTTGTTGAGAGCACCTAAGACTCCTAGAGTAGTATTGTACCTGCATGATAGGCGTATTTTGTGAATTCTTACCATACCGATTATGAACGGACCACTTTTAGAATAATATTAAATGTAAATCGATGAAAACCGTCAAAACACTCATACAAATCTATAAACAAACGGCATAGCTAATATTAGTAAAGCCGAGCCGTTGACCGCTCTGCAAACAATTCAGTTACATACATACAATACATACATGCACACATACACACACACACGTAAAGTCAAGGACGTCACATAAAGGTGTCTTTAACCGGGCCAGACCCGAACATATGTTTTTTTATAAGTCATTTGAATATTTAAATGGGATTCGTGATAAAAGCATAAATTACTCGTTATAAACGACCCGGACCATATGATATAGCTCGAGTCGATTTATATTGTAAGGAGCACCTTCACTAACTTTTCCACTCAAATCTAATTCGCGTTAGATCTAAGTAGAGAAAGTATTATTCTTCAATAGCGGACTGTAGAAACTATTATTATTATTGTTTATAGACGGTCACTGACTCTACTTTACTATCAGCGAATTGCTGGTGACTAACTTTGAAACGAAAACAGCTGTTAGGATGGGTTAGGTTAGGTTATGTCTAACTTTCGGTTTACGGATGAAATTACAAGTCGATTATTTTCACACACTATTTATTTATGTTTGTTTTTCAAGATAAAAGTTATGTTTGTTTTTTACACGGTTTATTTTGTATACACGATTAATTGATTATAAATATCCGATCCCTTAGTCTAATTTTAATGCTCAAAAGAAACAGTTTTATACGATTTTACTTAAACTTTTAACGATTCTAACTGAAACTATGACTACAATGTCTAGTGTTCCTAAACTTCTTCGGTGAGCGGAGTTCCTGGTTGTTGCTGAAGAGATGACTGGATAGCACTGAACTAAACTTAGCTGAACATACATATTCCAGGAATAAAGCTCTTTTATTAACTAGCTTACGGGTCGACCTAACATAGAGGCTCGACCGACATACGTTTCGACCAAAGTGGAACTCCTCCCCTTTTGGCTTATGGAACTGATGGTTCCAGGCTTCCCCTGTCGTCACGGGAGGCCGTCATGAGCTCATCTTTGGACAGATGAATCGCTCATTCGAGGCGTCTGCATGAGACTTACTACGGGGGCGCTAATCCGGTTACATATTAAAATACCTAAAATTGATATACCTATTGTCAAAATACCTATGTACGAAATACCTATTTTTTAAAATACCTATTGGTTATTTAACCTATTTTCATGATACCTATTGGACGAAATACCTATTGAACGATTAACCTAAACTTGAAATCACTACTATACTAGTATACCTATGTACGAAATACCTATTTTTAAAATACCTATATGTCGAAATACCTACAGTCGAAATACCTACTGTCGAAATACCTACGGTTGAAATACCTACAGTTGAAATACCTACAGTACCAAAGCTTAACTAAGGGTTTAGGTACTGTTAATGTTTATTTATCACATTTGATTAAAAATATTGGTTACCCTAATGAGAAGTACCCATTTCTCTGTTTATAGACGACTGTTATCTATTTAGTCGGGCAGTACACAAATTGCGGACGGAACGACAGTGCGCGTTGAAGTGATGTGTAATTATTTATAATGTCGAAATATTACGTACAGTTAAATTATTAAAATAAAACCAGCCAAGTGCGAGTCGGACTTCGCACATTTAGGGTTCCGAACCGACCGCAAAGTTAATTTGGTTTTTATAGGAAAAATAAGGAAATTTCAAAGAAAAAATCTAATTTATCAATATATTAGTATTTGTTGGTAAAATGTACGTAATAACAAACATTATTACCAAATTTTAGGTTTATAGGTGTTTGGGAAATCAAAAAATTCTTCGGTACAAAATTTCGTTAAAAAAGCTGACTTTGGTGGCTTCTCATACCTTTGTTTTCCAATATTTTTTTTATTAAAAATACAGTAAGTATCTACTCAATGAGCTCTAAACAACGATACCCCACTCGATAGGGTAGGATAAAAATTTTTTTCGCGCTCCCCTTTAGCTGTATGTGAGCCCCCCTTAAAAACATTTTAAAATAAGTTTTGACTATTTGTATGGCTTCGGGCCAATAAGATGCTTATACTGTGTAAATGTGAAGCTTGTAGCTCCAACCGTTTGGCTGTAAAACCTGTGTGACAGACGACGGACGGACGGACGGACGGACGTCTGGGCGTCACCAATAGGGTTCCGTTTTGACCCTTCGGGTACGGAACCCTAAAAAGATCAATTCTGGCGCTTCGCCGGCCGCTGCCGCGGCACGCTCGCTTCGCTCGCTCGGCTCGCGCGCTGTAGGGTTGCAGTTCTACCTAACCACTCCTCCTCGCTTCGCTCGTCGTCGTACCTACACCGACCTGCCTTAGAAACAGGTTATGACAATATCCACCTCTATTCTCGACTTTTACATATTATACCCTAAACCAGGTCGGTGTAGGAACGACGACGAGCGAAGCGAGGAGGAGTGGTTAGGTAGAACTGCAACCCTACAGCGCGCGAGCCGAGCGAGCGAAGCGAGCGTGCCGCGGCAGCGGCCGGCGGAGCGCCAGTACCGAACATTTTCCCGTCAAATTATTATTCTACTGACATTCTTGATTTTTTTGATGTTTCTTACGTTGAATAAAACTACTTTTCAAAAACCAAATTTTTAAAACCTGTCGCGATAATGTACTGTAGGTATTTTGACTGTAGGTATATCAAACTTAGGCGAATCGTCCCTTAGGTATTTCATCCGGTAGGGATTTTGAACAGTAGGTATTTCGTTCAATAGGTTTTTTGAACGTAGGTATTTCAATCTTCGGTCATTTAAACTTTAGGTTAAATAAGTGATAGGTATTTTAAAAATAGGTATTTCGGTCATAGGTATTATGACAATAGGTATATCGATTTTAGGTATTTTAATATGTAACCCGCTAATCCACCGTGTTCGGGCTTGAGAGTCTGTGACGTGCGAATATATTCGACTTTGCGGGGAAATTCCGCGCTCGGGAATTTCTACTGCTCTGAGTTTACCCGACACAGACTAGATGCTGTGTGGTACAGATGCGCCTTAACGGCTCCTTCATTACTGAATTTAATATATAGATTCGAGTCACAGGTTCTCGAGCTGTGTCACCATTTGTGACTTTGAGATAGCCAAAATGTCTATATTTTTGGGCTATCTCGAACTATTGCGCAATACTGGATGGGATTTTCCATCGATGTGTGACGCACATAAAAATGCTACTGCGTAGCCGATACTATCTAACTGCGCAATAGTTTTCGGACTTTTCCTTTGTGTCCAAGGAGGTAGTAAATAAGTATACGGACGATACCTAGGTACTTATACCGTTCACCTAGCGTGAACGGAATGCTAACTAGTTGGGTAAATAACATGGTTTCTTAAGTATTTGAGCTTACGAAACAGGATTACTCTTAAATTTACCTAACTGTTTTCTTATCTTTATTGACGGCTATACAGGTCATATTGACTGTAAAAATAGGCTCATTTTTGCCGGTTTTGGGCCCGTCCGCCACATTCTCCCCGCCGTCTGAACACTCAGACACTGTGGCAAGGGTAGCTATTGGTCTTCTTCTGGATCGGGACTCGGCGCAGGCTGGATGCCCGACGCAGGCTCGTAGCTCGGAGCAGGCTCGGTGCTCGGCGCAGGCTCGGCGCTCGAAGCAGGCTCGGTGCTCGGAGACTCGATGCTCGCCGCAGGCTCGGTGCTCGGAGACTCGTTGCTCGGTACAAGCACGGCCAGGCGTGAGGTTGCCCGGCGTAGCACGCCGTACGTTGTGCGGACGTCCACATTCCGCACTTTTCCGTCGGGCCCTGGATAGGTGGCCACGACTAGCCCTCGCGGCTAGACATTGCGAGGGCTTGCGGGGTCGGCAACTTTGTGTGTCATTGCCGACGTGGATCTGCTGGGCTCGCCCGCCAGAGTGTTGGCGGGGGCCAGCAGTGGGTAATACGTTCGTACCCATCGCCGCCAGAAGTGGTCTGCCAAGCGCATGTGCTTGGTGCCATCTTCTCTCGTCGTCTTCCACGCTGGGACCGACGACAGGACGCTGGTTCGTTATTCCCTCCCGGCTGCCGCCTCGTAAAGGCGCAGCCGGGGTGACGAAGCGCCTGTTCGGGCGCTGTGGCTCTTCGCTTTTTCGGAGAGCCGGCGGCCGCTCTTCATGCGCGGCCGCGCGGGGCGACACCTTCTTGTCGCGCCGCCTGTAGCGCCGGTGGGCCTCCGGCCGGGAGGCCGGGAGGTCGTTTAGGGGCCGCGCGCGCACGTGCGCGCGGCGCGGTTGGCACGGCTCGCTCGCCGGTGCCTCGGCCGGGATGTTGTCCCGGGACTGCGCGCGAGAGTTCGCGCAGCGCAGTTGGCGGGGCGCGCACGCCTGTGTTCCGGCGCGCGCGCTGGGCTGCAGTTGCAGCGCCCGCGGGTTCGATCTTGAACAAAAAACATTTTTTAGGTTGCTACTCGTATGCGCGCCCCTATAGCGGGCGCGTTCGTGGCTGCTGAACCTTTCGGCGTTCAGCAGCGCGGTGGCCGGTACGTGGGTTGTCGCGAGGACCGTCATCGCCCTCCCACGCTCCGTCGGCTCCGCCTTCCTGGCGGATGTGACTGGCGGGCGTTGGTCCTCCGCCTGTCTTACGTAGGCGGGACCCATGTGCCCCCGGTCCGTGCTGCTCACCTGCTGACTTGGTTGCAGGCGCTCGAGCAGCTGTGCGGCCTGCTCGTCCGCCGGCCGCACGTCCTTGGGATTTATCCTCGGCGAGTCTATGGCGGGGTACCTCTTCACTGTGTCGTGCAGCTCCTGATCGCACGACGCGTGGTACACTGCCTGCTCATTCTCTCGCAGATATCCCGTTGCCTTCCCGAAGATGGCCCACCCCAGCGCACTCCTCATGGCGACTGGGGCGTTCCTTGCTCCTGTGCGTATCTCCTCGGGGATGAGTAGGTGCCAATTGTCGGCACCTAAAAGTAGCTGCGGCGCTCCGTAGCTACAGACTGCTCCGCGGGCTTCGCGCAGGTGCTCGTATCGAGCCAGCAGTCCCTCGTCCACGGCCTGTCCTTTTAGGCCGAGACTCCTCACCGTCCTCACGTCGACTGGGTGAGCTACGCCTCCGCTTCTGGGGCGTACGTGCGCGGACACTCGCTGGGAGTGCCCGCTGTGCGCGATCCCTCCTACGCCGCGCACAGTCAGCTGTTCCCGTGGTCCAGTGGCGCCCACGTGGTCAGCGACCGTCTGCTCCAAGAGAGAGACCGTTGATCCCTCGTCGAGCAGGCAGTAGATATGGGCTTCGCCCTTGGGGCCCGATATCGTAATTGGCAGGACCTTCAATAATACCTCTGTATTCTCCTCCTCGTTGCTCGCGTAGCTGCTCTGCTCCTCGTGCGGTCCCGCCTGCGCCGTGCCTCCTGCGCACGGCAGCGGCGGCACTGTCGCCGCCGCTGGCAGCGACTGTGGCCCGTGTGTCGCAGTTTGCGCCGTGCCTCCTGCGCACGGGCGTGGCGGCTCTACTGCTGCCTCTGGTAGTGACTGCGACCACTCGCTATGGAGTAGCCTGTGGTGGGGACGTGGGCAGCCAGGCACACTGCAGCCTTTCGCCTTACAGTGCTGGCGGTGGTGCCTGGCATCCAAACACTTGAAGCAGATTCGGTTCTGCTTTACCCAGTCCCATCTCGCCGGTAATTGCAGGGCCTGCACCTTCCGGCACTCGAACGTCCTGTGATTCGCGCTACAGTACAGACATACCTGGATCCGTGATGCCTGTACTTCCTGTGTTGCGCACACCACCTTGCTGGGCAACGGCTGCCGCGGCTCTCCGTACTCGTTCGGAGGAGGCGCCGGCGGGCGGTTGCTGTTCCACCTCTGGAACCTTGGTGGGTACGTCTGCGGCTGTGCTCCCCGCGGTGCGAGTTTCGCGGCGGGTGCGCTGGCATGCGTGAACTCCAGTTGCAGATCACTTTCTTCCAGTAGAAAGTCTGCCATCACCTGGATTTCTGCCTTGCCGCTGTTCCTATGCTCTCGTGCATAGTCGCAGTAGCGCGATCGGAGGTGAGGACTCAGTCTATCCGTCACCTCGCGCACTAGCAGCGGATTATTCGCGTAGTGCGCATCGTCCAGATCCATGAGCGTACTCACTATGTTGATGATCCGGATGGCGAAGTTGTTGAGCTCGTTTGCGCTCGACCCGATGTGCGGCAGCTTCTTGAGGTCTTCTAGCGCCTTGTCCACTAGAAAGTCCTTACGGCCGTACTGCTTATTGAGTATTCTTATTACCAGGTCTGGTGTCGTCGCCGTCGACAGGATGTGCTGCACGCACGCTTTGGCTTCGCCCCTAATGGCGTTTCTCAGCCGCGCAACGTTCTCGTACCCGCTAAACTTATAGCGTTTGTTGCTTTCATTGTACGTGTTAATGAAGCAACGCCACTCGCTTACGTCCCCGCTGAAGTGTGGCAGCTCGTACACTTCTTTGGTTGCTGGACGTGCGGCGGTCTGCATGCGCTCAAACAACTCTACCATACCTTCGGGAGTCGTCGTTGCGGTGAACCGCGATCGAGGCGTCCTGGGCTCGTTCTGCCGTGCCTCTGGTTCACGTTCATGCTCGCTCTCGTACTCCAGTCCCTGTATAGGAGAAAGGGGGCGCCGGCTATACCTTGGAGCCGGACGCACCAACTTCTCAGGCTCCTTGTGAACCTGCGCGATCGTACGCTTCGGCGTCTCTTCGATGCGCGCCTGGACTGGCCAACTCTCGTGCGAGGCGATTGACTCGATGTCCCGTATCCGTTGTACTCGCTGGTCTTCCACGTCGCGTCGATCTTCCACATTTAGACGATCTTCCACGTTGCGTCGATCTTCCACGTTTAGACGATCTTCAACGCTGCGGCGTGCCTCCGCGTCGCGTCGCTTCTCGTAGCGACGCTCCACGGACTCGTCCACCCATTTCGAGACACGGTCCTTCGTACGGGAACTCTCCGAATCTATTTGAGCAATCCTTGCCTTTAACCGCTTGTGTACCAAGTCGGTCTGGATTGCGAGCTCTTGGCGGCGTAGTTCCGCCAGCTCTTCAGCTGCGTCGGCCTCTGCTTGCAGTCGCTGTCCTTGCGCGCGACTGCTCCGACGCGACACCGTGCTCTCCGGTCTGTGAGTTCTATAGGGGGTAGATTGGACGAGGTCCGCGAAGGCAACCCTGTGTGCTGCATCGCCACTCGCCTCTCTTCGGTCGAGGTCCACGAGGGCAGCACTCCCGTGCGCTGCTCCGTCACTCGCCGCTCTGGACTGGCCGAGGTCCACGAGGTCGGCCCTTGTTGCCGTTGCCTCGCCACTCGCCGATGGATGCTGACGGCTGCGTTCTGGAGGGATCACATGTTCTAGCATGTCGTCCTCCAGCCGTTGCTCCGTTGTCCGTGGACGGCCGCTATGCTCGCGTAGCCGTCTCCCCTGGTCATGGATACTCGGTGACCGTGATGACTGGTCTAACAAGGCTGCGAGCGCAGCCTTGGCGTCACTCCGGTGTTTGCTCACTTTTGTTGGCTTCTTGGGTCTCTTCTCCTTGGACCCCCGCTCCGCCGACTGTTTCCGACGCGCATCCCGCGTCGGAAGTGAAGACGAAGGGAACCTTGAGATGTCTGGGAAGTCCCTGAGAGCATCCTGGTTGATGACGTAGCCAACGGTGTTGCTAGCGGTGCCAGCGGCGCCGATGGCGCCAGCGGCAGCGCTAGCGTTGTTCAGTGTTCTCCTGAAGTCCAATGGCCCTTGCTCTGCCGGTCGCTCCTGGCGGGCGTAAGGCGCCAGGAGTGCAGATGGAAGAAACCTGGACTGTTCGGAGACGGCCTCTCTGGCCGTAGGCACGTTGCTGATGTTGGCGCCGGCGGCGCCAGCGGCTCCAGCCGCGGTGCCAGCCGGGTCGACAGCTGATCGCCCATTGTCGCCAACAACAGCAAACGCGCCACATCCAGCAGCGCCTGTGGGAGCGCCAACGGCCTCCTGCCGTAGCGCGGCTTCCGCACCCTTCATGAGAAAGGCCAGGCGCTTCTCCTCGTTATCAAGGTCCGACGTTTGGGACCTTGTCAGACGCATAGCGCGCGTCGGAGGAGGAGATCGAGATCGAATTCTCTTAACAGCAGGCGTCTTCATTCGCCCTACTCCGCTCACAACCTAGCTTGACCCTTCCGGCGTTAGGTCTACGCACGTGTGATTATAAATCGCGTTAAGGTGCGATCAGCTGACACGTTCAGCTGATAACGTAACTCGCTCGTGAGTTTCCCGCACAACGTTCCACAACAAAATTGAGTACCCGACTCAATATACACGATTTATATTTACAAAGTACAATAATCACACGTAATCCTAACTAACCTACAAGTCCTAAGCTAAAATAATGGATCGGATACAAAAAACAAACAAAAAAGGTGGTGTTCCGACCGCGCGGTCGAAATGCACCCCAACGAAAATAATAAGCCGCTCGCGAAACTGAGTCGATACGTGCTGTTCCGGATCGAATACCAGCTACGTAGACGAAAATATCGATTTTAAAAGATTTTTCCGAAAATTAAAAAAAAAGTTAATTAGACTCGAATTTAACACTGTACACAAAACCAAGTCGATACGTGCTGTTCCGGTTCGGATGCCAGCTACGTAGACGAAGATATCGATTTTACAAAATTTTACCAAAAATTAAAAAAAAAGTTAAATAGGCTCGAATCTAATACTGTTCATGAAATCAAGTCGATACGTGCTGTTCCGGTTCGGATGCCAGCCACGTAGACGAAGAAAATGAATTTAAACGTTTTTTCGGATTTTTAAGTTCGGCTCAAATTTTCACAGTTCGCGAGACGGGAACTACGCGCGTTAGCCCGGCTCGGTTGCTACGCGCACAGTCACAAAAATAAAGGTAAATCGCTACTGAATTTACACTACTACGCAATAAATCCCGTTCACTTTTATTACGCAGTTAAAACAAACAAATCGTCACTGTTCGCGGATGCGCACTGAGTCCCGTACACAATCAGTGTCGCATATCCCGAATTAAAACGTAAACCGAAAATTGTCACGTAGGGGTGCGCGCGCGCGGCGCTATCTGCGCACTCCGCGTACGTTCGGCACTGAATTTAACTAACAGCTGTTGCAACAGCAACCCGCTAAATCAGGATCGCTAAGGACCAAAAATATAAACGACCCGGACCATATGATATAGCTCGAGTCGATTTATATTGTAAGGAGCACCTTCACTAACTTTTCCACTCAAATCTAATTCGCGTTAGATCTAAGTAGAGAAAGTATTATTCTTCAATAGCGGACTGTAGAAACTATTATTATTATTGTTTATAGACGGTCACTGACTCTACTTTACTATCAGCGAATTGCTGGTGACTAACTTTGAAACGAAAACAGCTGTTAGGATGGGTTAGGTTAGGTTATGTCTAACTTTCGGTTTACGGATGAAATTACAAGTCGATTATTTTCACACACTATTTATTTATGTTTGTTTTTCAAGATAAAAGTTATGTTTGTTTTTTACACGGTTTATTTTGTATACACGATTAATTGATTATAAATATCCGATCCCTTAGTCTAATTTTAATGCTCAAAAGAAACAGTTTTATACGATTTTACTTAAACTTTTAACGATTCTAACTGAAACTATGACTACAATGTCTAGTGTTCCTAAACTTCTTCGGTGAGCGGAGTTCCTGGTTGTTGCTGAAGAGATGACTGGATAGCACTGAACTAAACTTAGCTGAACATACATATTCCAGGAATAAAGCTCTTTTATTAACTAGCTTACGGGTCGACCTAACATAGAGGCTCGACCGACATACGTTTCGACCAAAGTGGAACTCCTCCCCTTTTGGCTTATGGAACTGATGGTTCCAGGCTTCCCCTGTCGTCACGGGAGGCCGTCATGAGCTCATCTTTGGACAGATGAATCGCTCATTCGAGGCGTCTGCATGAGACTTACTACGGGGGCGCTAATCCACCGTGTTCGGGCTTGAGAGTCTGTGACGTGCGAATATATTCGACTTTGCGGGGAAATTCCGCGCTCGGGAATTTCTACTGCTCTGAGTTTACCCGACACAGACTAGATGCTGTGTGGTACAGATGCGCCTTAACGGCTCCTTCATTACTGAATTTAATATATAGATTCGAGTCACAGGTTCTCGAGCTGTGTCACCATTTGTGACTTTGAGATAGCCAAAATGTCTATATTTTTGGGCTATCTCGAACTATTGCGCAATACTGGATGGGATTTTCCATCGATGTGTGACGCACATAAAAATGCTACTGCGTAGCCGATACTATCTAACTGCGCAATAGTTTTCGGACTTTTCCTTTGTGTCCAAGGAGGTAGTAAATAAGTATACGGACGATACCTAGGTACTTATACCGTTCACCTAGCGTGAACGGAATGCTAACTAGTTGGGTAAATAACATGGTTTCTTAAGTATTTGAGCTTACGAAACAGGATTACTCTTAAATTTACCTAACTGTTTTCTTATCTTTATTGACGGCTATACAGGTCATATTGACTGTAAAAATAGGCTCATTTTTGCCGGTTTTGGGCCCGTCCGCCACACTCGTGTTAAAAAGGCGAAAGCATATATCTTATTATACATATTTGAAACGCTTAGGACTGAATTTATCCAAACCATAGTACGGACTTTTTGTGTCAAAGCGATAACATATTTTTTATTGTACTTACCCTACGTAAATTAACATTTTATTTTATTTAAGGCCGTGTATTACTACTTTTGAGTTTTTTAAAAACATCTGAGACATAGTATATAGTGTCTTAAAATCTAAAAAAAAATTATGTGTTACATAAGACTATTGTCTAGTCAAAATCGCAGTCAGTTACATGACCTGATGAATTTCACTCGTTAGAAAAAAATCGCGAAGTTAGCCCTTTTTGGAATCTATTTTCAATACTACGGCTATATTACTGATATTTAACATTTAATTTTTGTACTCAATTAAAGATCGTAAATAGTTATAGACAAATTCGCAGGGTTTGCTTTCATAAAATGATTGGCTTAATGACTAGGTATAGCTAAATACAAAACTGCGCGCAGAGCTTGCGTAGAGAGCGGGATGGTTAATTGTAAACTTACGCGTGTTAGAGCGGGACATTTGCGTTGGGGATACCTCCCCTTAAGCTGCGCTCGCTTTGAATATTTTATGCACGCAATTGTAACAAATTACTATAGTCTGTAAAGTGTAAATACATAAGTAGAGATTATGGGACTAATAATTATAGATCTTCAAGCGTACACCTATCAGTTAGACACAAACAAAACAACATTACCCAGCGACGGAAAAAGACAGTAATCGTCCATTTCATCAACCTTGCAACGCATGTGTCTTAACAAATTAATAAGTGTGTAGAATGCTTAAGAGGAGGGGTAGGGCAAGCTCTCTCCATACAAACTTTGTGCAGGATTTACTTCGTTTGTGTTTGCATTAAGCTCAAGCCACACAGAGAGCGGGCCGGCGGTGGCGGCGCGGGCGCGGGCGGCGGCGGCGCGGGCGCGGGCGGCGGCGGCGCGGGCGCGGGCGGCGGCGGCGCGGGCGCGGGCGGCAGCGGCGCGGGCGCGGGCGCGGGCGGCAGCGGCGCGGGCGCGGGCGGCAGCGGCCTTTGTCGGTGGCGGCTGCCGACAAAGGCCGCTGCCCGCGCCCGCGCCGCCGCCGCCCGCGCCCGCGCCGCCGCCGCCCGCGCCCGCGCCGCCACCGCCGGCCCGCTCTCTATGTGGCTTAAGCTTTAAAGTTATGATTTTTGGTCAGTATGCTTATTTTTGTGATAGCTATTTCGTGATGTAAATTTTTTTTTACTAACTTTTTTTTTTAATTTTGAATTTTTTTGAAATATTTGAAAATTTTCACATCACGATCTTCGCATAGGTATCTAATATTTACAACCAAAAAAAAATATTATTTTTGTTAGTGCCAAAACCGACGAATAAAACGTGCACAAAGTTTGTATGGGGAAGGCCTTGCCCTACCCTGCGCCTTAACGTGTCGAAACAAAGTCGCGCAATAAAACCAAATCAATTGCAATACGTTGTTTCAAATAGACCCGGTCTTTTCCGACGCGTTCTGGCCGTTCTGGGTGATTTCGATTCGTCCGCCTCATCTTTGCTTTTGCCCCCCGTACTAACTAGCTTGATGCTGACTTAAGAGCAATCCCATTTTTAGGGTTCCGGACCCGAAGGGTCAAAACGGAACCCTATTGGTGACGCCCAGATGTCCGCCCGTCGTCTGTCACACAGGTTTTACAGCCAAACGGTTGGATCTACAGGCTTCAAATTTACACAGTATAAGCATCTTGTTGGCCCGTGGCCCGAAGCCATACATAGTCAAAACTTATTTTTAAATGTTTTTAAGGGGGGCTCCCATATAGCTAAAGGGGGGCGCGAATTTTTTTTTTGTCCTACCCTATCATAGTTATATAAATACAAGAGATGGGAGCTGTGGGCGTGGCACATGTCGCCATTTCCTGATCGTGTGATCACTATTTGTTCGGAGACTTGATTTGTCGTGTCAGTCGCCGGACATCGATTGCGCAGTAAACAACTCGGTTTTTGTGGGTAAAATGCCGGTTTGTGCAGTTATAACGTGCAGAAATCGAAGCAATGTTGTTAATTCAAGTAATAGCGCACACACTTATCACACGTAAGCCTGTTTTTAATACTTTTTAACTAAAAACGTGTAAATAATTAAGTGTGGCAATAAAACTGATATTTCTATTATAATGTTATTCATTGCCCGTTTTGTATATTGCCACCTTAGACGTTCACGTAACTAACGCGCAATGGGCAGCAAGTTTGCCGATCGACACAATGTTGTCGCAGTGTCTTTGTTAGTGGCACGATTTACGATGGTAGGTGGGGGCGCACTAGTGCGGTACATAAGCGATCATTCTATCGACAGTTTTAGTGGTTTGTAATTTATTTCTCGCAGTTCCCGTTTCGGGATATTGAGGTCTAAGTCTCGCGTACCTTGTCCACTGCTGGACGTAGGCGGCTCTATTACTATACTATATTTTTCTTTCACTTAAGTTAGGGTTTCTACAATAAGTTTATAAAAGTAAAGTATATAAATACACATTTATGTTGTATACATCATATAAAAAATTAACAATTGCAGTCGAACTCGCCCACCGAGGGTTCCATACAAATTTTTTGTAACGTATTGTGGGGTCTCTACTTGCTACAGGTGATCATTATTGAAAGTCACTTATACAGTTATTTATTATGAGAATACACAATATGTAAACAATGATCGCGGTGTTTACCCTGGAGCTCGCGAGAGCATCGGATCTAGGGGCGAGTGACGTGACCGTGCTCTAAGACTGTCTGGCTCGCACTGGTGATAGTGACGATGGCGAGGCGGTAGACCGCGCGCGTCGCTCGTAGATTCGCGGAGTGCTGCGACATGGCGGCGACTAGAGATGCCGTGAAGCATACGAGTCCGCCTCAATATTATAAATACCTACTTCAAGAATAGAGTCTCGGAGTTTTTTCCCAGTTTTTCTCGAAATACAATTTTCAGAAATTCAGTTGCGTTTTACTAAGTTGTGGTTATAAAAAATATATGGTCACCTATACAATTATGACCGTAGTAAAACGAAACATCTTGCCGAATTTCATAGTCCTAGGTTAGGTCCACCTCCAATGCAAAAAAGATACAAGTTTACATGTATAGACATATAGACATCGTATCTCCCAAACAGATGAACCGATTTGAGTGCGGTTTTTTAATTGATAGCCTTGTTTGTTGGGATGGTCTTCAGAAATGTTCAATTATTACGACTTTTTTTTTCATTGATGTTACCTACCTTGTAATTTCCCATATTAATCATTTAAATATCGACAAAAATAAAAAAAATGCTGTCCCATCCCTATTACGTTCACCGATGTTGATGTTTACGTGTAGTAGTGTGTATTTACAACCTTTGCGGCGTGTGTGCGCGCCAATCACAGCATTAGAATCCAAGTAGGGAGCATGAGCAATGTGTGCGTGAACCTAGTGTTTACAAGACTACATATGTGGTTGTAACACACACAAGTCAAACACTGGCGACACTGGTATTGGAATAATTAGTAGTACGGCCTATCTCCTGTATTTATATATCTATGTACCCTATCGAATGGGTTATCGTTGTTTATAGCTCATTGAGTAGATACTTACTATATTTTTAATAAAAATTGGAAAACAAAGGAATGAGAAGCCACCAAAGTCATCTTTTTTACGAAATTTTGTTCCGAAGAATTTTTTAACTTCCCAATAAACTTAAAATTTTCTAATAATGTTTGTTATTACGTATATTTTATCGACAAATACTAATATATTGAAAAATTAGATTTTTTCTTTGATTTTTTTTCTATAAAAACAAACTTAACTTTGCGGTCGGTTCGAAACCCTAAATGTGCGAAGTCCGACTCGCACTTGGCCGGTTTTTTAAAAATAATAAAAAAACCTCATCCGCTCCAATATACGAGTATCTGACAGCGACTGTACCTAGTATAAAATAGTTTCAATTTAACAACCGCGTCAATTTTTACTGCCTTGATAATTTACAATTCATTTTTAAAGAAACAAGTATAGATTAGATATAGCAAAGCCATTATACTAATGGCTTGCTTAGAATAGTTCGTTACACTCGATTAACCTTTTATAAATTGTTCTGATTTTATCTAACAGATCAACACTTTAATCAACTTTTTTTTAACTCAATTAATTTTATTTAAACTTAAATAAAGAAAATGACTATCGAAAAATAAAATAAACATAACACTATAAAAACATGACTAAACTAAGATAGAACCAAACTAAACTTATATATGTATTTTTACGCATAAATAAGAGTGTAATGACTGGAAATAGATAGCCAACTTCACGCATATTGTGATCCCGACTCTTTAGTCGGCACCAAGTGCTAAAGTTAGTAAGCATTATCACACTTATACTTTACCACAGGGCCACGTGTGTGATACTGGTACGCATCGAATTTTTGAATACCTTTTTAACAGTCTACCTACTTTTACTTTTTAGCTGACTATTCGAGCAAGTTTAATAACCATGAAAATAGGTGGCGCTATTATTAATTCCGTCAGCTTTCTTCTAAGATGAACAACCATGTTTTTACGTAAGTATGCAGGGTGGTCGTAGACGAAGGACATCAAAAACTTACACATTTTTTTAGCCTGTACTGGTGATTTATGTAAAATTGATAACGATTGACAAAATTTATTAACAAACGACCATCATTCAGATTTAAATCATCTTATTAAACAATGTAACTAATTAGGTTATTGGTCATCACAACATTTTAAAGTCTCGTGCCTTGTCATACATACCAAAAAGTTTGGTTAGACCCATTTTGACCAATCTTAAGTACCTACCCGTTACTGCCCTTCGCCCCTTCTAAACTTAAATTTCTAGGAGTTCGTGCCAATATCTAATATCCCCTTGGGTTGACGGTGGAAAAAACAAAATAAAGAAATATTTTTATGATCCGGTACATCGGCGACACCGGGAGCCATAAGGTTTGGTTAGCCATCCGGCGAATGTATACACACCAACACAGCATGTATAGAGAATGATTGCACTGAAAACCTTGCGTTTAAAAATATGTTAAGTAGATAAGTGGCCACAATCGCGCGCCGTATTTTGATTTAAACGATGCGTGCAAGAAGCTTCATTGTTCAAAACACGAAAAACATGTTTGGATTAACCAATAAACCATTCAGTAGTCGACGGCTGACAGCGTGCGGTCCACTGTCAGCGAGCCGATAAGATAGACCTCAACTTCCGTATCACGAGTCATAATATTGTACATTATTTTTACCCTTTACTGATGCACTTTGGAACCCTCCAATATTTTCCCGATCCGCACACCCTAAGGAACGACTACCCCACGAATCCACGACACGACACCCTAACGAAGGAATCCTTAGGGTACATCGTACAAAATACTCTTGTACTTTACTAACCCAATCAAAAGTTCGTCTTTTTCTTTGGTAAATAAAATCCATATTCCACCCGCAATGCTTCAATATTAGTACATTACTTACCAAGGGCGATAAAACAAAGAATGTCTCAGCTCAGATCGCAGGTATTTTACGCCCGAGCCGAAGGCAAGGGCGATAAATATGCGATCTGAGGCTTTCTTTATTACCGCCCGTGTTAAGTACTAAATTTTATGTCACCCCCTGGCCAGGAAGTGGGTGTTTTCGCGCGCGGAGCGTGCTATAATGGCCGCTTTATGGCCAGGTGTGACATAAAATAATTAAAGACGCCGCGTGCAGCGACCGGCAGTCAGGGGCGGGCGGCGGGCGAGAACGACCACTCACTCCCGAACATTGTCGAGCACACCATTCAGACGCCGCGGGCGATGGCTCAGAACGACCAAGGCCTAAACTGCCGTAGGTCGCGTTAACTGGCCTAGCAACCCTACTTACTTCTCTTTGTCCTCAGTTTAACTCAAAGTCGTCCAGTCCAAGGGTAGGATACCTGCTGAAGTAATGAGTTTACTAAGAATTCTTCATTACCATTAGTTAAACGATTGTATCTCATCAACCTTTGGGTAGAACGTAGAACTCCGTGCGCATAGAGCGACTGATCTAGGTGATAGAGCGAACGAATGGGAAAAATTCAATTTGTAGCCCCGTTTGAGTGGCGACTAATAATAATAATCGCTCCACGCTTATACCTACAAGTACGTCAAAATTATTTTACTGGTAAGTGTACATCATACGTAACGCAAAATTGAAGGAAAACGAGGAACGGGAAGACCGAGGATAAGCTACATTAAAACAAATAAAGGAAAATTAGCAGTCGTGTCGTATAAGGGGGTCAAGGAGACGGCCCTAGATTAGAGTCAAGATGGTGAGAGCTACACCGACAAGAGTCTATAACTATTGAAGTTGTGATGATGAAGTGTACAATAGATTAGATTAGATTCACGATAAAAATTACATTATAAATTTGCATACATTTCATAATTATAAGAATTGATTTATTTTATTGATTTAGTTACTAATTACAATTTGCACCTTAACAGCTAAGAGCGGCACAAATAACAACATTATAAATAAGAATTACAGCTACAAGTATAACAAACATTTGCGTGAACACTACACACAGGAAATAGTACTTTCAGGCATCTCTCGCTCAATCACTCTCTTAGAATAGTTATCATGATCGTCAAAACAACAAAAACACAAACAAATACATTTTATTTTATTCTGCGTGAATGGATAAGGGCCGACGCTAGCTTACACGGGTGCACGGAGCGGGTCATACTAAACTGCGCCCGCGGCGGGCAGTTTAGTATGACCCGCTCCGTGCACCCGCGTAAGCTAGCGTCGGCCCTAAGGTATAATGCGAGTTTATTATGCTGTTTCGTTTTTTGTAGATACTAATTTTGGAGCTCTCCTCCATTTATTATTATTATGTTGTCCGCTAGCACACCCGCCCTACAGCGAACGATTGACAAATACTGCGGCGGCGGTAAATCAAACACCTTCGCGACAAGCGACAAGGCGAGTGACGCTCCGCTCGTGACTCGCCCGTGTGAATCACCGACGAGGAAGCCAGTCGAATTCAGCCTACTGAATCAAACCACCAAATTCAGGTGGATTTAACACAGACTGACAGATCGAGTTACATTGATTACTTTGCTTACAGCGTAGACACACGCAGTGTGCGGCCCAGTTCGTAAACAGAAAACGCCGTAGGTTAGGTTTATTACATTAACCATTCCGCACAAAACTTAGTACACTTAAACTTAGTAAATTAGTTGAATTTAAACTTTCGTGAGACATGTTATAACTCCCGAAGAGTTCGAAACATGTCGCCCGAAGTGACAATTAATACGTGAGTTTTAACCGTTTAGTAAAATAAAGTAGTAAATTAGTATCTTTATTTAATTATGAGTCATTTTTTGAGCCATCTACTAAAATAATATTCAAATTGAAGAAATGATTCTGTAAAATTTTTAGGAATAACAGTAGACAAGAATTGCAATAGGAAAAAACAAGTAGATTGTAGTGTGCAGTAAACTAATGAAATTAGTATTTGTAAGGTGCTACAACGAGAAATTTTAAAACATTGAAACGGTGTCCTGCCCATACTAGCAAACAGTAGGGGCTGATTTTCAGATATATGATTCTTAACTATATGATTGTGTGGTGTGGTACTGACAATAGCCGAAATATGATTGCTTAAAATCTTCTCGATAGAAAAAAAATCCAAAGTTGAGTCTATATTTTCCTTTTTTTACTCAGCCTACTAAAACAACGCATTATTAAAAGACACGATTAAGTTAATATGATGGTATTTTACCTCATCTATACTCTGACAAGCGGAAATTTAATAAACCTGCACACAGATATTTAACGAGATTTGCCTAAAAAGCCTTTCTCGGAGAGTGTTGCATCCCGTTTTGTCGTGAGCGAAAAACATAAGGCGTCTCTTTCAATCGAAATATCGCCTTAATGGCATGTCACGGGTATGTTGTTTCGATACTTAGATACGGTCTCCTTGTAAGGGGAAATTCCAGCGATATATACCTACAGAACATTTATAGCGCAAAATAAATGCTTAAAGCAATGTGTGATATATCACCACGGGAGTCATGTGTTGTAAGAGCGTAACTAAACGTTGTGTAGTTGCAAGTAACTAAACGCTGTATACCGCCTTTTTGTACTTGACGTATGTTATGATTATTCGGAATAAAACCTATGAAGCTAATGGAGTGTTATTAACTTATTATTAAATAAGCCCGTTACCACATGGTAGCAGCGGTGGTTAAAACAGTTCAATGGCTGGAGGAGTAGAAGGAAAATCAGAGGAAATAGAGCAAAAACCGCTCGAACTCAAATCAATCATGGAGCGGAGGCCGCTAAGCGTCAAGCCGCCAGGAGAATTCTCTTTTGAACCGGCAGACTGGGAAAAGTGGAGGAAAAGATTTGAGCGTTTCATGACACTATCGGGGAACGAGGCCGGGACGGATGAAGACAAAATCAACTGCATCCTATATTGTATGGGGGAGCGCGCGGAAGATGTAGTAAAAAGATTCCCTGCGACTCAAAAATACGAAGAGGTACTCAAGGGGCTGGATGAAATATTCTCTCCAAAAAGAAACATCGTGTACGAACGATATCGGTTTAACACAAGAAAGCAAACTGAAGATGAAAGCATTGATACATTTATTACGGATTTATTCAAGTTGGCAGAATCTTGT
The DNA here is from genome assembly GCA_951800055.1 of Cenopis cana. Taxonomy (NCBI): domain Eukaryota; kingdom Metazoa; phylum Arthropoda; class Insecta; order Lepidoptera; family Tortricidae; genus Cenopis; species Cenopis cana. The sequence continues at coordinate 21,253,471 of OX637478.1, read as the reverse complement.
GAATATGGGTCACTCAAGGAGGAGCTCATAAGGGATCGCATTATAGTGGGCATGAGAGATAAAACTACAAGTGAGCGGTTGCTGCTGAGGCACAATTTGAACATAAGTGAGGTTATCCAAGCCACAAAACAAGCAGAATTGCAAGCAGAGGACAATAAATCATTACTTGGAAGGGAGTTAAAGGACATCAACAGAGTGAAATACAAAGAACAAACATTCAAACAACAGGAAAAGTGCTGGTTTTGTGGATATGAGAGGCACGTCAGAGAGAAATGTCCAGCTTTTAAGATAAAGTGTAAGAGCTGCGGCAGACTAGGGCATTTTGCAAAACTATGCCGGTCAAAGTCTATGAAGAGACTAGAAGAAGAAGTTAATAAGGAACAGGAAGAGGAAGTGTTGTTTAAGGTTAGTCTAAGTGAGAATAAGGACAAGTATAAAGTGCAAATAAAGATGTTTCATAATGATCTATATATTGATCAGGGGACTTTTCTCATTGATACAGGAGCGGATGTAACTGCAGTTCCAGAGAATAGGGCAACTATGAATCTCCCTCTGATGAAGTCCGGGGCATCCATCTGTGGACCAGATGGCAACAAATTAAATGTGAGAGGAACTGTCAATTTAAAACTGTCTTATAAAGACAGAACTTATGAAGGTAAAGTCTATGTAATTAGGGGTCTTAAAAGTGCTATATTGGGTCGCCCATCATTAGAAAGCATGAAAATTGTTTCGATAAATTCAATGATGCAGGATACATTCATAAAATCAGAAGTAGAGGTAGAGAAGGAATTTCCAAACATTTTTAATGAGCTGGGGGTATTTAAGGATGAGTATAGTATTAAATTGCGAGACAATTCACAGACATTTATTCAGGCTGCTCCCAGACACATTTCTATTCCGTTAAGGCCAAAAGTGAAGGCAGAATTGGATAGGCTAGAGGCTGCAGGTATTATTAGTCCCATTGAAGAACCAACTGATTATGTATCACCCATAGTAGTAGTTTTAAAAAATGAAAAGGTTCGCATATGTGGTGACTATACACAAGTAAACAAAAACATTCTGAGACCTATTTATCCCATTCCAAAAATTGAAAACACACTGGCCAGGATAAAAGGAGCTAAGTATTTCTCTAAAATCGATGCTACTTCTGGATTCCACCAAATCAAGCTTAGCGAAGAAGCTAAAAAACTAACTACTATAGTGACCCCTTTTGGTAGGTATATCTATAATAGGCTTCCTTTTGGTTTGAATTGCGCGCCTGAATATTTCAGCATGAAGTTTGCCAGTTTGTTCAAAGATTTGAATATATTGATACACATGGACGACATATTGATACATGCAGCAAGTATGGAGGAACATGACAAAATATTAAGAGAAGTATTGAGTAGATTGGCAAAAGAAGGTATAACCATAAATAAAAGTAAATGTGTGTTTGGGGTAACGGAAATATCATTTTTAGGGCATGTTGTAACTCAACAGGGGATAAAACCTGACCCACAAAGAGTTCAAGCCATTACACAATTTAAATCTCCTACCAATAAAAAAGAACTAATGCAATTTTTGGGAATGGTGAACTTTGTGGGCAGATTTATTCCTAATAGGTCAAATATTTTAGCACCATTGAATGAACTACTGAAGGAGCATAACTTATATACATGGGGCCCTTCTCAAGAGACAGCATTTAGGACAATTAAAGACAAACTAAGAGTTTCTCCTCAGTTAGCACACTATGATCCAAATTCTAAGGTTATTGTATCGGCCGACAGTAGTTCCTATGGATTAGGGGCAGCCCTAATGCAAGAAGACAAATCTGGCAAGAGGAGTATAGTAGCTTATGGTAGTAGGACACTTTTAGAATCAGAAAAAAATTATGCACAAATAGAAAAAGAATGCTTAGCTCTGTATTGGGCAGCAGAAAAATTTAAAGAGTACATAACAGGGATACACATTATATTAGAAACAGACCATAAGCCCTTGGTGCAAATATTACAAACCAAACCAATGGATGAACTCAGTCCACGACTTTTGAGGTTCCGTTTAAAACTCATGCTTTATGACTATACAGTCATATATACTCCGGGGAAATGTTTGGCAGTAGCAGATGCTTTGTCTAGGCAACCTCTTCAGCATACAGGATTAGACAGTGAAAAGGGATTGACAATCAGGACTTTAATAAAAGATAATATATCAGATGATTATTTAATAAAAATTAGCACTGAACAAAAGTTATGTAAAACATGTAATAGGCTAAAAGAATATACAATTAATGGCTGGCCTAGGAATAACAAAATAGAATCTGAACTTAAACAGTATTATCAATACCGTTATAATTTTTCCATAGAGTCAGGTATATTATTATATAATTCAAGAATAGTAATACCTCATAAGTTGCAAAAAGAAATATTAAATAAAATTCATGAAGGCCATCAAGGAATATCTAAATGCAGACAGAGAGCAAAACAAGCAGTTTGGTGGTTAGGGTGTTCTAAACAAATTGAAGATCTAGTAAAAAGCTGTTCGAAATGTATAGAAACATATAAGAACCAAAGGGAACAAATGATTATTGAAGAAATACCTGAGAGACCATGGAAAAAAATAGGAATAGACTTATTCAAATTTAATAGCAATTGGTATCTGGTCATGATGGATTACTATTCGAGATTTTTGGAAATAGAAAAGTTAAAGGATTTAACAGAAAACAGTGTCATTATTAAATGCAAAGAGGCATTCGCAAGGTACGGTATTCCTGAAATAGTTAGGTCAGATTGTGGAACGCAATTCAAAACAAAGTTTATGGATTTTGCTAGAGAGTATGGGTTTAAGTCTGTTACAAGCAGCCCTTATTACTCACAGAGTAATGGCTTAGCTGAGTCAGGGGTCAAAATAGCTAAGGCACTTTTAACAAAAAATGAGGATATATATGCAGCTTTATTAATATATAGGAACACACCTTTGGAATCAGGATTTAGTCCGGCGGAACTATTGCTAGGTAGGAAATTAAGAGATAAATTACCTATGCTACCAAGTAAACTAAATGACATGGCTAGGGTAGGGGACAAACATAGAGAGTATATGTCGGGGAAAAAGTCTAGAGATGCAAATAATTATAATAGGAGGCATAGGGCAAAAGATTTAAGGGAGTTAAATGAAGGGGATAGAGTCTGGGTAACGGACCTAAAAACATACGGTATAGTAATTAGTAAATGTAAAGAACCGCGGTCATATATTTTAAAGACAGACCGGGGTACATTTAGGAGAAATCGTTGGCATCTTGTTTTGGCTCCACTTTCAGAGCCTTTCGACGGATTAGGACTTAGGGATGGACCACGGATTTCATCAGAGGAAAAAGAGAGTGAGATTGAGCCCAGCTCTCAGGAAAACATGTATTATGATTGTTATTCCAGCACAGACTTTTTGGAGGCTCCAGCTGAACCACCCGACAGGGTCAGGGAAACGGAAGTTGCTCCAGAGCAAGACTCAACTTCTGGGTTGGGGCTCTCCAAGAGGTCTGTTAAACGACCTGGATATCTTGATGATTATATATGTGACTAATTCTAAATTGAAATTGCTAAGACTGTTAATTGTTGGAAAAATTGTGTTAATAAAATAGTTGTATATAATAGTTAGTAGAATAAGGTAAAATGTCTAGTATCAGACTCCTGTGGTGTACATGTTATGTTTCCACATATACTCCTTGAATGATGTCCTAGTTTTAAAATATAAAGGGAAGGATGTTGTAAGAGCGTAACTAAACGTTGTGTAGTTGCAAGTAACTAAACGCTGTATACCGCCTTTTTGTACTTGACGTATGTTATGATTATTCGGAATAAAACCTATGAAGCTAATGGAGTGTTATTAACTTATTATTAAATAAGCCCGTTACCACATCATGTAAGCCATTATTCATAGAGCAAGAGCATGGCATTTTAACTCTACCATGTACCTATGTAGTATATTCTGGAGGCTGCTATATTTGTAAAAAAAAGTAGTGGGAATAAATTAGGGTATCGTTAAGATGACGAAGGCTTATAGATAATAGATAAATATATGGAATTATGGTTATAGACATTCCTTCTATAACCCATACCATTATTTCATCATCATCATCATCATATCAGCCGAAAGACGTCCACTGCTGGACATAGGCCTCCCCCAAAGAGTGCCACAATGACCGGTCTTGCGCCACCCGCATCCAGCGGACTCCCGCGACCTTTACCAGGTCATCAGTCCACCTTGTGGGGGGTCTACCCACGCTGCGCCTTCCGGTCCGTGGTCGCCACTCGAGAACCTTTCGGCCCCAACGGCCATCGGTTCTACGTGCAATGTGCCCCGCCCACTGCCACTTAAGTTTAGCGATTCGAAAGGCTATATCGGTTACTTTGGTTCTGCTACGGATTGCCTCATTTCTGATGCGATCACGCAGAGAAACTCCCAGCATAGCCCTCTCCATTGCCCTCTGAGTGACTTTGAGCCTTCTTATGAGGCCCATGGTGAGCAAATCAACATTTATCATAAGTTAATTAGTTTTTATATGTAGTAACGCAAAGGCGTATAAAATGCAATTTCAATAACCAGTAAACGGAGTAACGTTAACTTCGGTTAGGTACATCTTTCAAAATGTAACGCTTTTAACGTTTAACGAAGTTAATTTTTGTTTGACGGATTAGCGATTAACGAAGTTAACTTTTTGATTAACGGTGCCCACCTCCATGTACCCCTTTGAGGTTTGTCCGGTGATTAGAAAATCGAATGAATGAATGCATGTGTGTGTTTAAATCGATATATATGTATGTATTTTTCTCGTCAATTACCCCTAACCAAAGCGGAAGTTTTATTAATTTAGACAGCATCTTATGACACTCGTTCCTCAAAGCAAAAAAGTGGCCTAATCGATATCAAAATGTCAATGCGCAACAAAACCAACGTATTAAAATAAAAGGCCATAAGCTTCGTCCTAACTGTATTAATATTTTGAAACGTATGTATGTGGGCTAAAGATTCAAAATTGATCACCGATCTATGTAACTCTTGTTTATTGTGGGTAAATGTCAATATTATAAATGCGTGCGCGCAAATCATTATGGCTCTAACTAGTACTTGCGAGATAAGCGCCCACGAACTACACTTGAAGTGATACCTTCAAACAGACAACTACAGAATGTTATCTAGACTACATACTTCTTTTAACTTGCTATTTAATGTGTAAATAAAAACAAAAGATCTATTAACTACTAATATTTTTAAAAATACTTAAAGACCGGTAAAACTGGGTACATTATCATACATTCTTACTGAAAAAAGTACCTAACCTTAAATTACTTCCACACAAGAAATGCCTGCCGGCATCTGTATTTCCGAGTTCAATATTAACCGGACCTATTTAAGGCAAGAGTGAATAGGCATTTATCTACACACATATCATAAATCCTCTAATATGCGTTCGGAAACCGTAGAAAATGACTCTCATTTCAACATTCAATGAATTTATGGCAATTTTCTTATCTGTGGCTAAGGCTACAGCAGTAATAAAATATTTCATTTTAATCTCATATATGATGTTAAAATATTACGTCAAACAAAACTGTCAAAATTTTAATGTCAAAGTTGACATGTCCCTATTCTAGTATCACTGAAAATTCAAATTCAGTCGATGCGAAATGTCAGCTCGATGTTTTTTTAGTATATATCGCACGAAATTTGAGCTAGAACGACATGATCACATCAGAATAAGGACTCTTTACTTTTTAAAATAACATTCAGGTATCTGTTGCCAGTTCTGATTTCGATATTTCCGCAACCGTGCAAAAAAGGTTGTATTAACACAATTATTGTATTTATTTACTACGGTTTCTGAACCCATCTTAGAGTAATTATAATATGTGTGTAGATAAAGTAATGTATGCAACTGTACATAATTAGGCATTAAAACACTCGTGTGACCTTATTATGAAACTCGCCTTCGGCTCGTTTCATAAAACACACTCGTGTTTTAATGCCCCTCATTATGTACCAGTTGCATAAACTACTATTTCTGGGTGAGCTCGCTTCATCGTCGGCCTCATCTTTGCTCCTGGCTATATGCTAGCCAAGAGCAATTCCATTACTAATAAAATAAAATAAACATGTTCAAGTTTTTTATCGAATTGTAACCATTTAGTTTGATCGTACGGTTGACTATTCGACGTGTGCAATAAATAGTAAAAAAAAAATGAGCCATATATTAGAATATTTTGTTTCAATATTCCCGCGGGATCTAGACATTTAGCCGCAATACAGAATATTCGCGGAGTCCATTTAACTATATGCCGATTGTCGATAACGAGACCTGGGGGCCGATTTTTGAGTTTCGAACGCTCGAATTCAAAAGCGAGTGGTAGAAAATAGTCACACGCGGCAAATTGTCACGATTATTGTCGCGTGAACCTAATAAGAGCTATTTTTGAGAGTCACCACTCGAAATCGATATTTTGCATATTGTTAGTTACAAAAAAGGACAGTAATAATTGTAATATTTAATTGCACTAAAATACGTGACGAAATGAGTAGTCTCGTCATTCCGCTTCTTTACAACTGACACGGTTGGTGGCCGAACTAAACAAACAATGCGTGTTCGTATTCTTATTATACAAAAATAGTACACTACTGCAGAGGCCGTGAAATATTGCTGACTAGAGACAGTTTTTTTTTTTTCTTTTTGCGAAAAACCGTCATTATACTCGATTTAGACTAATTCAGGGATAACGTTTTCAAATTTTATATTATTTTGAATTACAATGACGATTTTACGCAAAAAACTTTTTTTTACTTATAATTCAAAATAAATATAAAATTTGAAATCCTTATCCCTCAATTAGTCGAAATCGAGTATAATGACGATATTTCGCAAAAAAAAAAATGATTGGCCACCTTTTTTTAAACATGCCATTTGAACAAGCCATGTAGGTATAGCCGCACATAAATATACCTACTAGACAGACATGGTAGTTTTTTTTTTAATGTGCAAGTATGGTTAAAGAGTCTAGTGGTGGTTGGCATTGGCAGTATGTCATTTTTCCTTTGTCAGTTTAATAATGTAAGCAAATTTAAAAATTTAGAGTAGCGGTCAATAATCTTTTTTCTTAGGGTTTTCATAGGTAGTGTAGGTAGGGCGCCATTAGCAAGAAACTTAATTTCTTCATTTCGTGCCATTGACACACACATACATGTCCGAGCATGTTTGAGAAAATTTATATTATTAGCGTAATATTAAATTCAAGTAGAAAGTAAATATATTCGGGATGAATTACTTAGTGGGTACTAAATTCTACTGATAGAATTGAATACGAGTGGTCAGTACCACTCGACTTCGAATTTTCTATCGCTCGAATGTCAAAAATAGCATGTCATCGTTTTTTGTCAGATCTCGAGTGAAAAGTCGACCGTTCGAAACTCAAAAATCGGTCCCCTGAATTATCATGCATATTGATGCTTATCTATCCATTTACATAATAAAACATTTTACGTGTATGCACAATTTTAAAAAATCTCGTAGGACCGGAATTTTAATATCTTAATAAAATACAGGCGATGCACCTGCGCTGTGGAAATAATGATTTAGGTACTTTTCAACTTGCATGCAAATTTCCTTGCAATATTTCTTGGCGCGGTCCAAATTAAAATAATATGCTAATATGTTCAAAAACCGAAACTCATAATGGACCGTACCTCCATAAATTGACAGTTATCTTTGGGTCAAATAAAAATATTTTCAAACGTCCATTTGGCCAATTGGCCACGGCACCTAAATCTCAGCGTTAGGGTAAATGAACTGGTAATTGAATGGGATGAATGAATAAAAATACCTGCGTTGCGTGTATTTGTACAGTTGGCCTCACATGGACCTTAAAACCTGTAGTGTGCACCCTGCCATTTTAGTTCAAGTTAAACGGTCATTACCAATGGCTCAAAACGAAAAGGTACCCACCAAAGTGTAAATGATATGACAAGACCTCACACATTGATAAGATACATGTCATTTTTGAGTTCTACAGAATATAAAATTTTGAACCTAAACCATTAATTGGATAGGTCCACCAAGGTCCACAGGAAATTATGCGAGCATCCGTGTAAAATAATCCATACCTGAACTTATTGCTCTCACTTCAAAGTTAGCTGCAAGAGATCCTTGAAAGGGATAAGTTAAATTTTGTACAAATATCTAAGTGTTTTCTGGTATCTAAGTATAGAGCGATCCACGAGGATCCGCCCGTCCCCTCCACAGAGAATCTCATACTAATCTATGTGCAATTGTGCGGATTGGGCTGTGTGTGGAGTGGAGGGGCGCGCCTTCGTAGATGATACGCACTATACTTAATATGGGCAATAAAGTGTTTATTACTACCCACTATAATTAATTAGACATTTTTAAAATAAACATGCCTGCAAGACTCAAGTTATGGTACAGAAACGGTCGGTAGCAGGACTTATTAACATATATGGAGTTTTTTCACAGCAATTTATGGTTGCGATGACATTCCTCGCCCGAGTTTCGTGCGTTCCACGGAAGAATTTACTCGGAATTGTCTTCGACAACTCAATTACAATATAATCGCAATGGCAACGGCAATTGACTTCATATTTAATAGAAAAATGTTATTATTCTCTAAAAGATTACTTTAATGACGATACTATTTGACATGATTCTATCCTAGGCTTTAGTTATAGTTTAGTTTTTTTAATGCTTTTTTTATTTTTATTTGACATATAATATTTATTGTATTTGACATTATAAGAAATTTAGTATTATTATTATCACAGATTATTATCAATTTGAATATAATTGTAATTGGTTGAGGGATATTTTGTAAACCTACTTAGTGGGTAAAACATAGAGGTCTTATGCTTTGTACTTACATGCCAACCATATTTGTAACCTATGTTTAACAAAATGAATAAATGAATTGAATTGATTTAATTAAATTAAATTAATTAAATGAATTGAATTGAATTGAATTGAATTGAATGATCCCGGTAAACATTCTGCTTTTAAATACTTGATTGAGCTAAAATTATAACATAACCTCAATTGAACCAAGATTTTTAAATGGGCTAGTATTTTTCTTATTATTTTAAACCCTTTAACCGCCATGACGTCAAAAATATATCCCGCAGTTTTCAAATCTTTCATAAATTAAGGTCATTTAAAATAGATACATAGACAATGGCGGATGAAGAGTGAGTAATACCAGTTTATGTCTCACATGGCCATAAAGTGGATATTAAAAATCCCACTTCCTGGGGGGTGATTTTTGAGTGTCGAGCGCTCGACTTTTCACTCGACATCTAAAACTATGATTTTTTGACAGATCTCGAGTGAAAAGTCGAGCATTCGACACTCAAAAATCGGCCCCCAGGTAAAGGGTGACATAGAATTTTGTGACACTATTTATGATTAGCCTCATTATCGCCCTTGCCTTCGGCTCGGACGTCAAATACCTGTGATCTGAGACATTCCAGCGTAAAGCTCCAAAGGAAAATTTTGCAGTGGTTGGGGTTACAATACAATACAATACAAATATTCTTTATTGTTCACCAAAAATTACATAGAAGTTCAGCTTAAAACTAAACATGTTGATGGTAGACAACAGGCGGGTTACACTGGTTTCCTCACTGTGTTTTCCTTCACTGCAAGCCACTGTCCAATATCAAATGATATTCAGTGGTTAGGTACAGTCAGCGTCATATAGTATGTAGCAGTCAAAGTGGCCAAGTAGTTCGGTACGCCATACAAAATATATGGTGTACCGAACTATTTGCCCACTGTGGCTGCTACATACTATATGAAGCTGACTGTACAATAAGTTTTTTGAAGTGGTACGAGCCGGGATTTAAACCGCGACCTCCAGTTTGAGAATCGCGTGTGTTATCGCTCGGCTACACTAGCTGGCAGTATCATAAGTCAAAAAACAATGGCATGATCTATAGCCCACTCCTATAATGACAGTATTAGTGCGGTACGGAACATGAATGTCACGGCCAGCGCCGCTATCCTGTTTAGCTGACATTTGGAGTGGGTGTCAGCAGTCACTCGCCATGTGAATACATTAGGGTTTTTTGTTCATTTAAATAATGAATAGATTTGGCTGGAACGCTTTGATGGTTGGACTCCTTTGTTTTGGGCAGGATAGAGTAGTCAGGTGTCTTTCATTTAGTAGAATAAACTCACGTTTTTTATTGCACGCGTTACTCATTGCACGATTTATACTTTACCGTGGACGTGCACGTCCACGATAAACTCTATGGTTTCATTCATAAATAGTCCATAGACTATAGACTAGACTAATTATGAATGAAAGCAAAGATAACGTGCACGTCCACGGTAAAACGATACGAGGTAAATAATGCCGCAACAGTGTCGTAATGTCATTGGTAGGCGGCGCGGCGCAAGCGCACGGCTCGCGACTATGTATCTACTATCGATTGTTCTCTTTTACGACTTTTACCTGCTCTCAATTAAATCGATACCTGAGCCACAATTCTTTAACAATTTGTTGACTTATTGATATCAATATTAGGTATCATATTGGAAAAACATTTGTACCTAATACATATATTACATTTTCCGCAACGCAGCTAAAGCCTTGTTTATCCCTTCGGGGTCTCAGAATTGATGTTTTTGTGGTTTTTTTTTCTCGGAAGGCAAAAACCTCTTCAGAGACCGGCTCTTAAGGCGCTACACTGAGAAATTTGGAGACTTTGAAACGCTGTCCTGCCCAGACTAGCAAACAGTAGGGGCTGATTTTCAGATATATGATTCTTGACTATATGATTGTGGTACTGACAATAGCGAAACATGATTGCGTAAAATTTTCTCGATAGAAAATAAATCCGAAGTCGAGTCTATATTTTCCTTTTTTTCCTCAGCCTACTAAAACAACGCATTATTAAAAGACACGATTAAGTTAATATGATGGTATTTTACCTCATCTAGGTACTGACAAGAGGAAATTTAATAAACCTGCACACAGTCAGATATTTAACGAGATTTATCTAAAAAGGCATTCTCGGAGAGGGTTGCATCCCGTTTTGTCGTGAGCGAAAAACAAAGGGTGTCCCTTTCAATCGATTTTTCGCCTTCAAAAATGATCTTGGCGACAGTGACCACTTATCATGAGGTCTCTGTCGCTGAGATTACTAAGAGATTGCTTGCCACCGAAGTGGTATAAAAAATTTGGGGTCCACGGTCCATACTCATCAACTAACAGCTGACATCCGTTTCCGGATGTTACGTTTCCCTTAAGGCATTGCACTATACAAATAACTACCTATGAATAGAAATAAGTATATGTGTTCTGGGCAGTCAAATAATTGTTATGCACGCTAAATAGGGATCCCTTTAAAATGCACCGTTACCAATGACCCAACGGCATTTAACAGTGCATTTTATTGGCAGGATGCGGCACGTGCCATCAAATGAGTGCGTGGACACTAGTGCTTGTGCTCCAACTGTTTTATTCAGTAAAATTGCTGATTAAAAAAACAGATTTGATGTAAAAAATAAATAAATAAATAAATAATAAATTTATTTACGAAACAACCCTTGGTTAACAATTTTTCTCTTCTGCCAAACTGCAGGACAGTTTGTTGGCAGAGGGGCTCCCTTACATTGAATGATGGGTAGGTTTGCACAATACGCATTACCAAAGTTACTATAGCTAGGTACATATACGAGTTGACTTATATGATAACTTGTAATATATATTTTACATCCATGCGGTTTAGACTTTAGGTATAGATTTAGATATAGAACGATACACTTGATCTTTTTAAATACTCAAATTACATTGCCACTTTTGCTTTTATTTTGAATCGACATTTTATTTTGTAGGGTCGACAGGTCGATTAGAGAGCGATTAGCGACCACCTGGAATGACCGGTCTCTTTTTAGGTACGTGGAGAAAACCTGCGAAACATGCTATATCGGGGGATTACTGAGTTATGTAGTATTTCTATCCACTAAAAACTGGAATCCACGGTGAACACGCTCCATACTGAACGAACTGGAACTGGAACCCCCCACGCACCTATCTGTCCAAGTCTACATGGTTTAGAATGACCGGCCTAGCAAACCTACGTCGGCTGACTAATTTTTTTTTATTTTTTTTTATGTATGACTGAACAGCGATTGACCTTAGTCTCACCTGATGGAAAGCGACGACAAGGCCTAAGATGTAGCTCACTGGTTCAGTAATAGCCTATTCACTCTTGCCTTGAAGAGGCCCAGATTATAATTGTCCGGAAATACAGAAGACGGGAGCAAGTTCCACTCCTTTGCTGTTCGCATTAGAAAAGAGGAAGCAAATCGCTTCGTGCGAATAGACGGAATATTAACAACATAAGGATGACACCGCTCCCCTCGTCTGGACGTCCGCTGATGGAACGGAGAGGGCGGAATTAAATCGTGTAATTCCTGTGCACACTCCCCAAAATGTATCCGATAAAATACTGATTATTATCGTATGGCAATTACATGACACTGTTATAATCTAAATTTACATTCTTCCAGGTACTTAGCAGCTGCGCTCGTTAGGTACTCGTAGGTCACTGATAGGCAAGCGACTCGACGGCGGTCAGCATTGGTCCACGATTGATAGTATTTATTTGCTTATTTTTTGTCATTTTGATTCTCGTTTGGGGACTGGACTCAGTCCAGTAGGACAGAGAACTGAGCTGGATGAGTTATTCCTTCTGGGTCCTTCCGCAGAAGGGACGTGCACGTATAAGTCGGTGACGATTATAAGGTCTGTGGTCAAGTTATCCCCTCTTTTCGGAAGAAGTAGATGAAGATGCAACAAGGTCTATATTCTCATTAACCTTAGGATTATTACTGCGGTTTGTTATTTAGGCATTTATAAAGTTTCGTAGGCGGAACGCATAGATATTATCTCTAAAATATATGTATGTCTTAAGGTTGATGATGAGGCATCTTTCAGGATCTCTGTCGTGCTGAGGAACGTGATTACGAATGACGATTCAAATTATTTCACAAATTGTAAATAAGCGATATGACATTGACCTCGCTAGTTAATTGATCTATCGATTGACACTATTATTCCGGAGTAGGGTAATTAACCAGGAGATAGATATGTTGAGTAATTAAGGCGCAACACTGAGAAATTTGGGGACTTTGAAACGCTGTCCTGCCCAGACTAGCAAACAGTAGGAGCTGATTTTCAAATATATGATTCTTGACTATATGATTGTGGTACTGAAAATGGCGAAACATGATTGCTTAAAATTTTCTCGATATAAAATAAATCCAAAGTCGAGTCTATATTTTCCTTTTTTCCTCAGCCTACTAAAACAACGCATTATTAAAAGACACGATTAAGTTAATATGATGGTATTTTACCTCATCTAGGTACTGACAAGAGGAAATTTAATAAATCTGCACACAGTCAGATATTTAACGAGATTTGTCTAAAAAGCCATTCTCGGAGAAGGTTTGCGTCCCGTTTTGTCGTAAGCGAAAAACAAAGGGTGTTTCTTTCAATCGATATATGCCTTTTAGGGCAAAAAAAACGTAATATAATCGTATAGCATATTTTTACGCTTGTTACTCAAATCAGTGAAACCTCAAATTTTATAAAGGGTCGGCGGTGTCCGCTTACCATCAGGTGGACCTTACGCTTGTTTGCAACCGTCATAGTAGAAAAAATATCAAGAAAATCGTCTTGTAAGTATGTTGAAAAGTAAGTAAAAGAGGTTTCGAGAATGATACGCGTTTTTAGGAAAAAAACGGACTGAATCCAGGGGGCCGATTTTTGAGTTACGAACACTCGAATTTTCATTCGAGATCTGTCAAAACGTCATAGTATTTTGACAGATCTCGAGTAAAAAGTCGAGCGTTCGACACTCAAAAATCGGCTCCCTGGTTTTTTTTTCGAAACAACTTTGATGACTTGTAGCCCTTTTAGGTCATGGAATATCTATGTATATTACTCTAGAGAGCGTGGCTGGCGTGAGTCACTCGCTTTAAGCGATACTATTGATTTGGATGTAATGAGTCGGCAGGCAGCACACCTTGAGCTTTTCATTTGTACTCTTCCCAAAACTTCATTTCATTTATTTAATTACTTACATGTGTTTTACAGGATGTTAAATACAGTGGACAGTAGGTATCAACATGCACCCATTGCAATATACTTAACCTTAAAAAACCTAATTAAGTGTATGATGTACTAATGACTTAACATAATTCAAGCTATTGTTAGTTATTTCCAGTTTAACTTATATCACTTAATAGTTATATGTTCCTTATTGACTCTATGTCTCTATCATATCCTCAAACCCGAGTACAAAATGGAGCTTCACAAGTTTTCAACAGTTAACGAAAGTGGGATTACTAAAGATATTTCAATTCTAACCGAAACCTTTAGAAAACTGCCCTCACGCAATAAATAAAGTTAATAAAGGGGTCGGGTCGGGAGCGGCCATTATTTATTGTGCTGCAATCGGATATGTCATCTGCGCTTCATTCCGACTTCTGTTCACATTGATTAATATACGCAAACACTTTTATGACACTGCTTAATAATCTTATAAATAAATGTTACTTTTTAACTCATAACGAGAATGAAACGAAGTAATACGGGGCCGATTTTTGAGTGTCGAACGCTCGACTTTTTACTCGAGATCTGTCAAAAAAAAAATGATGTTTTGACAGATGTCGATGGAAAAGTTGAGCGCTCGACACTCAAAAATTGGCCCCCTGCCCTCAAATTTTTCTCATTTATATAGGTACCTATATATTTTTTAGGTAGCGGACCCCAGGCATCCTTCAGGATGCAACTCTACTGGTATAACGCTAGGAGGATGATGATATACCTATATATTTTTCAGTGTTTTGAACTAAAGTTACTGAAGTGAGGGATATAGTGACGTCACTTCACGTTTTAAATTATGTTTCAATTTACGCAACTTTTAATTTAAATATTTTGCAAATAAATAATAAATCAGGCTTAATCTTCCAGTAATACACTTGTAATGGCTATTACGATTCATTATTACTTAGTTTCAGTCTTTAAATAATGATCTTTTACATATTTTTTTAAAATTCTGATGCTTTTTTTAAATAACGTACCCACACGCATTGGTTTTTGCATTGCAAGCTACTCAGTTTTTTACTTCATTTCCCACTACCTATCCAAAGGATGTCTGGAAGAGATCGCTTCGTGATCTTTGGCGATAAGACCTGGTACGCAATATAGCATAATTATATTTGAATTGTAATAAATCTGCATTGCAAGTAACTATCTAATAACCTTTTTCTATGTTTAGTAGACTTGCAGCAAAACAGATAATCATTTAAGTAAATTAGAATTATTATGCCATAGGTAGTCATTATTCATTTCAATTATATATTTGATATTTTTTACTCAAGTATTTGTTATGACATGAGTTGTAATTCTTAATTTAACATCGTATGCCATATTACATTATATAATCAAAAGTAAACAAAAACACGATTAATTTAATTAATTTACTAAAATGTTGTCCTTGCCTCTAAACCCGACTCAGCGCCATCATAAAATTTCTAAATATCATATCAACTGGCCTTTAAGCTTTTTGAAAATCCCCTTCTCTTAATTGGAGCTTAAGTGGACAAATTAACATACAGTGACAAAAGGTCATAGATAACGGTACTTAGGTGCAGTCTCGCACATTTAAGTAGGTACATAAAATGTCGTCAAATTGAAATTGTGCACTCTAGTGCACGTATTGTATATTGTTTATTGGAAATAAATAATGATACCTCTAGTCGTGTAACCAAGATCGTAGAAATCAATCAGAATTATTTTCCCAAAGCTTTGAGTTGTAAGGATGATTCTTGTACTAGAAAACGGGCCGGCCCGGACACGGAACGGTCTAGCGTGAATCATCCTTTGCTAGGTAGTTAGCAAACTTTTTCCGCTTGGTAGTGAAAATCGGTCATCGAAATTATCTATAATCATGTATAAAGGAGGGGGCAATTGCACAAAAGATCCTATTGGGTCGAAGTGCATCCGCAAGGGCCCTCATCTAGATAAGATAAGATAAGATAAGCTATAATCATTCCATTCGCAATGCAAAAAATTCGGACTTCAGTCATCAGTGAATATAGTCCCTAAGAGCGACCGATATTATCGACTTTTTTAAGATAGGTATAAAGTGAATACAAAAAAATATTGGTAAAATAAACCCAACGACCAAACAAAACAATCAAGGTGCAGTCAAGTGCAAAATGTGTATCGAAGGAATCCTCTCATAAATATGCATAAATATGTATTTACGTACGTATTATTAACTCTATGATTTTAATGTTGATACTTCATTAATTGCATTAATATCAGCACAGTTTAGTATTATTAGGAGGTTGTAACATAAAATATACGAAATCATCTATTTCTCAGACCAGAGTTCAGCGTAAGATTTTTTTTATATATCAAACTTGTTTCCATACCATTTTCTGCATTAATCTTACACGGGCAAGGAATTTGCGCTTCACCTCCGTTAACCCGGTAGCATCAACACAAGATTTAATCAATTTTTACAACTATTTAAAAAGATAAAAACGAGTCGATGTGCGAACAAAACCGTTCATTGCAAGCCAACATAATTGTAGTAATTGTGCCATATAAATATTTTAGTTCATGCGTTACATGACAGATCTATGGAGCTTCTCGTCATTGAAATATAGGCCTTACATCCAAGTAATAAGGGCTTCTTAATGGTTCAGTTTAACTAGTAAATGTAGTTTTTTTAAACGCTTCGTGACAAGGAACGTGTTACTACAGGAAGATGCGCCGACAATTAAGTATTGAATTTAAACAATTATACCTACTAAAAAGTTTTTAGTATATTTAATGTATAACTACTGTACTGGTTTTAAGAAGGATTTAATTAAATTCAAACCAATTTTGTGGGTATATTATGTGAGAAAATCGTAGTTATGTGGGATCGAGTTGGTTGGTACTTATAATAGGATCGATGAGTGTTCTTTCAATACCATCTGAAAGTTTTTCTGAAATTGTACAATTTAATATCAGTCAACAAAACAAGCAACGATATGACATGACAAAATAGACAGATACGAAGCTACAAAAACTCGTATGACCGATGTTTTATATAGATACCTATACACACACACATCAACTGTGTTTGAACATTTCGAATCTCGTCTTATTTATGGCACCTAGAGCAATAAATCTATATCCGAACAGGATTTAACGTCTCTACCATAGAGACGTTAGAGTTGGATGTGAGAGATCTTAGTACCTATGTTGACAGATACAAAGGACATTAAGTATAATACAATTTAAAATTATAACCAGTTTTGATGGACCTTGCTCAGTCTTAGGGTCTTCTTACAATGTTACTTTGTGAACATTGTTTCTTGTTAGTGCTAATAATTTCATGAATTAAAAATAGTTTCTTAAAACATACATTTACTCGGGAGCTTCATTGTTCAAATAATGATCATTGATATTATAGGAAGGCACTAGATAAGTAAGTATGATCGTGTAAATCGGTCATCTCTGCCCATCCCTCCGAGAAACGGCTTTTCAATATCTTAAATGTCATAATAAATTATAGTGGGCATAAAATGTGGTCAATAATCATAATCAATTTCGCACCCCGCCCACGGAACTGCACGGATTTCTTGATGTAGGTAATTTTTTAATTGAATGCTCCGGAAAAACAACAAATGTCTTAATTAATTATTTATAATTGTGTAATTTAACCGCATGGCAAATTACAATAATTGTTATATAATAAATATAATTGACTGCCATGTATCTACATGCTGTGTATCTCATTAGTTTTATATGCAGTTTTATACAGTACAATTGTGTAAACATAAAAATAACTCGAATATAGCTCGAAAACTGCTTGACGGATTTAGACGCGAGTTTCACCAAAATAATTATAGCTTTGATTCTTTGGGATGGTTAATTTGGTTTATAATTTATGTTTATTTCTCACATGCACTATATCGTAATCCGTGCGAATTGTGGGGCAGGGAAAAAAATGTCCGATGTCTGAATCTGAAACCGATATCCCGATGTGAGTTAAATAGTACTTCAAAACATTAGGGATTTTTTGTCTTTAATTAACATGACCTACTGGTATAATGTAAAGTTACTTAAATCGTGCCTAACCTAAATAAAGAGAAAAGCAGATACCTACCCGGCGGTCACAATAATACAATAAATATACTAGAAATGAATTCATTTTAATATCTAATGTCTAATTAGTTTGCTCTTAATATATTGCATGTTCTTACGTGTATTTTATTCCCTTATTGAATAAATCAATTATGTCTACAACTTCACTCCCTTTCAAATGATTTTAAGGTTTTACCTTCACAAGCATTTCACTAATTCACAAATACAGACAATATTTCCCGAAACAACGAGTTAAATAACGAAAAAAAAAGGAAATTACGATTTTTTGTTCTGTTCAACGAAACCAATCATTTAAATTGAAGCTTCCTGACTGCGGTCAGAAATCAATTTCCAAGTCAAACAAGTGGCATAATTTATATAACAAACACTACTCTCGAATTATGTTGTCTATTTAAATATTTACATGTCGTTTTAAACACCGTTATTACCAAATTACAGGACATCCACAGACCTCCCAGGCCGTCGGGAAATTGAAAAGCTACGTCATACATCGACGCTTCACTGAGATCATCTGAGACAAAGATCTTGATGTTGAGTGTTGAAACATCGTTGGACGCTGTTCGGTCGGTATCACCACTATAATTAAACATGTCAACGGTAACTACATTGCCAATTGGTAATTTGGCGAAATTATCCGCGTTAAGAAATTAAGAAAAAAGCTGTCCGTGTTGATATTTCCTCGTGTTCCATAGGTATTCCTTAAGTAATATGTTTTCGTTTACAGTTTAATTGTACAATGAATTGTTCGAATGACTTTACATCTAGTGTCTTAGGGAATGCTGGTTGAAGGATTCGAGAATTTCGCATCTTCAAGAAAGAATGCAGTTTTCCTCATTGTGTAAGAAAACGTACATATGTACTAAAAGATACAGTTTAATGTTTACAAATCTACAATATGAAATATGTATAGGATGCAGCCATGATGCGGCATTCGTTCCACTCGCACTTACATATCATCTCTCCTAGCCGTATTCGGCCACAGCGACTACTTTCTACTGCTGAGAGCGACGCTGGTGCGCTCTCTGGTGACTGACATAGCCAATCTTTGCAGCGAATGTGCGACTACACTCGCTGCATGTCAGCACCCCTCCGATATAGTTATATGTTATGGCCGCAGGTGGTCTGGCCTTAAGCTCGTCGCGCTTAGCGTCAAGTTCTGCGCGTCGCCTGACTTCAAAATCATTCACCCGAGTGAACACAGTTTGCCTCCATTCGGGTCGGCCACCAGCTAATGTCTCCCAGGAGGAAGGCTCTATGTTCGTCTTCTTCATGTGACGTTTCAGCACATCTTTATACCGCAAATACTGGCCACCATGTTTTCTCTTGCCATTCTGCAGTTCGCAGTAAAAGATGCGCTTCGCCACTCTAGCATCGGACATGCGGGAGACATGGCCGCACCAACGCAGCTGTCGTCTCATTAGATATGCCTCTATACCAGCGACTTTAGCTCGTCTGAGGACTTCGGTATTCCTGATACGATCAGACCAGTGGATCCCCGTAATGTCGCGGAGGCATATGTACGTAATATACGCTAGTTAACATGGTTGCGTTGTCGGACATCTGTCACTGCTGTGTATGAATCACAAATCTTCCGCCGCGCAATACAAGTCGATCCGTTGGTATTTACTTGAGCGTTTTAAAAACTATTACTCGCGGCTATTAAGTTTCACGGAAACGATTCCACCGGGCCCAGCATAAATCCTGCGTGACGTCACATCGAACACGATTTATGGCTTTATAAAAAAACGGAGGATCTTTTATTGAAATGATATTGAGATTTAAAATGTTACTATACTTCTGTTCACTATCCCGTCCTCATAAAATACACGAACAACAAATAAGTAGGTATCTACTCATAATAGAGGCAGTGATGTGTGTGGTCCTTACCTCTAGGTACCTACTAAATTTAGCGCAAAACATCAATTTGGTTGTAAACCAAGATTTTCAAGCGGAAATTTTTCGATAATAAAATTAAGTTATTAGTTAGGAGTAAAAAGGATTCAATGTGTTCCTAATAGAGTTAGTATGAGAAAAAAACAACATGTGTTACGTTCAATATCATTTGGAAATTATATTTTTTTTCTGCAAAATATAAAGATTGAGGTGTACGTCAATGTAATAAATGTATAATGATATAATTTTTTAATATAAAAATAATTAAAAACACAATCAATAAGTCGTAACTAGTTACCGATCTAGTTCACTGAATTTAAAACATGCACGTTATTTTTACAATTTTTCGTTTTACAACATTATGTCCCCCCAAAAAAATCCTGAATATCGTGCTACATTGTAAAAAAAAGTATTATCCAAATATACTCAACCTATAGGTATAGATCCTTTTAACCCGCGGATGACGAAAAATTCATATTCTCAGCATCATTATATAATAATATGAATTATTTATTTACAAGAAAATATATACAAGAATACAACAATAACCTAAATAAAATTAAAACAAACTTAAATCTAAAACGGGCCCTTGAGACATTGTATTGTACCTACATGTATATAATAACCTACATCTGAGGTCTTGCTACATATTTGACATATTTCTGACGACTTAGTAATCGCTTCAATGTTAATGATAATTATAATAAGGATAAGAACTGTAATAAGCGAGTAACAAGGAATGCTGGTAGCATGGACACTAAGCGGCAAAGTTCCTGTTTTTAACCTTACTTATACCACAGCGGTGGTAAACAAGCATCTGATGAAAAACGCTATAGTTCACGGACGCTATCGACTCCGACGTGACTCCGACCTTACCAAGTCATCAACAGTAGCTCTAGTATAAGTTTTTTCGAAACATTAACTAATTCGAACGCGTTTGCGTTTTGTCTCAAAATGTATTAAAGTGGTATGAAAACGTGAACAGCGCCTCTGGTGGTCACTAGTGGAAACTAAAACAGCGAGTATAACGTTTGTTGCTAACCGATGAACGCGCGTATTTCAAACTCGGTGAGAGCGTTTTCAGAATACATTTTGAGACAAAACGCAAACGCGTTCGAATTAGTTAATGTTTCGAAAAAACTTATACTAGAGCTACAGGACCGTCGACACCACGTATATCTTATGTTATCGTATATATATTATAAAGCGAACAATAGGTTCTTAAGTTCAGGGATGTTCGCGGAGGCGCGGGTAGACTGCTTCTACACCACTATGCGCAAGCGAGCCACATCCCCGGTGCGCAGAGTGCGGGCTAGCTCCAACAGTATTCTGGCCATGTTTGCAGATAGGCTGGATGGCAGATGGTTTGGGGATAGAGGCCTCTATTTGAATAACTGCTGCATGTTGCACATGCGCAGAAATAATTAGTACATAGGTGCCTAGTTTTTATAGTACATTACTTTCTCTGATCTGAGGCTTTCTTTATTATCGCCCGTGGTAAGTACAACATTTTATGTCACCCCCTGGCCAGGAAGTGGGTTTTTTCGCGCGCGGAGCGTGCGATAATGGCCACTTTATGGCCAGGTGTGACATAAAGAATATATTGTTACTAACACTTAGTATAGCTTAATAAATTGTTACTAACATAATGATCCAAGTTGGTCGTAAATAAATATATTTTTTTCATTCATTAAGTAAGATAGTAAGTACTTATAACAATATATTGTCCTCAAAGTCTATCTGTCTCTACTTGATCAACTCGTACAAAAACGTCAAAGCAAAACTTATCTGCTTCCAAAACGGTTAAGATAAGTGCGAACGCTTTGTACGATGTAATGTCTTACCATCGTCAAAGTAAATTGAAGAGAAGTAGTGCAACCTCACCTCAATAACGATGAAATGGCTAAATAGCGAAATAAAGATAAAAACTTTTTCTTTCATTTAGTCAAAAAGTATCTATGTTAAAAGTTGAATAAAGTGAGTAAGTAACTATATTTCCCTTTGCCAAAAACTGTTGAGAATTATCAACAAAAAAAAATAGTTATTATTTACCATTTATTCACGAGTTCTTATTTATCCTACGTTAGTATAAATTCTAAAGGTTCGTGTAACTATGTCGAAAACCGATCAAAATTAAAAATCTACGGAGACATTGGTATCGTAGGATTTAAATTGGTAGCTGATTCTCGGCCACGAATTTATCAAACATGCCTTACATGCCTAAAAATGTTTGCGTGGAACGTGCGGGTAGCGTCGTTAGGCCGGTTACGCGACCAGTGTCAGTTTGCAACCACCTAAAGCACAATGTTTTACAATTCACTTTTCTACCGACCGTAAGAAAACAGAAAGTAGTATTTATTTTATTTAACCTTTGTTTTAAAAATAAATATCTTAGCGTACAAAAACCGGACTTCACTCTACAGTATGTATGTATGTATGTAATAACTTTATTGTACACAAAAAAACACAAAAAATACAAACAAATAAGGACATTTTGGTACAAAGGCGAACTTATCCCTAAAAGGGATCAGAAGGGATTTTCATTACAGTCATCTGTAATGAAAATCAAAGAAAATGTTTTTCAGTTTACGAACTCATCGAAGTGGCCGCAAACTGGGACACTAAATTAAATAAGCTGGTCGCTAAGCTTTCATGTAGAGATGTACTACTCGTTTAACTCCGTAAACGCTCCATATTGTCCCGCCATTGCAAATAAGGACTGTGACATTTCGCACGCAATAAAAATGTTTTATATTCCATTTCGATACTTCTGATTATGACAGCCGTGCGCATGTTTAAAGAGCGGATTTATGGGGGAAATAAATATTTAATAATGTATGGCTTCATTCATATTTATGTGTGGGGTGATTAACTTGTTAATGTGATATGGAGATGAAGAATGAGTGGGCGTCCCAAATATCTACTGTTATCTTTATTTGTTATGTTTTAAGCGATCGCAGATATTTGATTTCTTATTATTTATATGGCAGTTAAATTCGGAATAGCTAGTCCATCTAGGTCAAAATATCAAAGTTTATTATCCTAAGAGGACTTTTTAAAAATAAGTTTTAATAATCTAGTTTGATAGATTTATTCCTATTCGTTCCACGCAGTTGTTATAGTTTTGTGTATAGTTTACCTACCTAACTACTAAAAAAAGATGTATCCAGTTTTTCACGTTATATATACCTACTTGTTATGGCAAGGTAATAAGGTGAGAAATGGATTCACCTCTTCGTAATCGACTGACGGTAAAATTCGGTTTTGTCCTGCCTATCACAGGAGGTTAACGTTAACCTTTAATATTATACGTCGGCCTTCAATTCAGTAATCTTCTGCCAATTCAAAACGTTATGCATGATGAGTTGACAGGGCTCAATTTAATTTAATGGAAAAGTCAACCGTATCATGCTGAAAGCCCTTTTTACGAGAATTTATTAAATAATGCGTGCAATAACATCATACATACTTAATATGGCTGACAAACAAGGCAATCGAAATTTACATTATATCGTAGAATGACCGTCTTCACCGGTCATCTTTTTTTAATTGAAAATGTCACAGACTATAAACTGTTTTATTACCGGTTTGAGTGTTTGTTGATTCCTTATGTTGGCAGTTCATATGTCGTGCGCTTTGTTCTTCAGTTAATTATCAATGTAGGTAGTTTATTAGTTTTCTCGGTCGCCAGTTTTTTTTTTATTAAGCCAGCACTTGATTGGCATTTCGCCCGATGGTAAGCAACAATGCGTTCTAAACTTTAATTGCGCTATAATGGATAAATGTTTTTTACAGTAGGAAATGAACAACGTGAGATCTGCTATGATTTAAATGTCAGCGTAATATTTAAAAGCTTTGATAAGATGACTTAATGACGTGTAATTGGTTCAAAGTAGGTATCTAGGCTTTTCAATGTTATGCTACGTGCGGATTTCAGGCAGGATGAAATCTGATGGGACGCATAAAATTTTATTGTAACACTTAGATATTAATTATTTGCTACGCGTTTGCGCGTTATATTCTAGACATGAGATAACACAGAAAAGTGTACATTTTACGATCACGACGCTAGGTTTTTAGTGTCGTAGCGGGCCCTTAATTTTACTGGAATAACGTTCGACTTAGGCTCGGTTTTATGAAGATCCTTTAGCTCTAATGTCGGTAAGTTAAATGTTACCGAATTTTGGTCTAGAGCTTTGTTAAAACCGTCCTTTTTTAAATTCCTAAATTTCGGAAATTAACTGGCCATTGACTGAACATTCGAAAGTACCTATATTATTTAAGTAACCAATTTAAAAAAAAATATATTATAAAAAAAACTTACCTTTCAAAGTAATTCACCGAAAACAAAATCACTGCAACTGGCACTTCACCGATAAAAAAATAAACAATTCGAAAAGTAAAATGCGTTATTCAAAATTCAAACAGCGCGCGTAACCGCAGAAATGTGTCAGTGGCGCGTCTGCGGCCGGCCTAGGGAGTGCGTGATCCGAATCGCAATGGCGGTTGAGATCCCAAATCGATTTTTGTTTTTGGAATATTTTGATGCGGTGGCGACGCATCGGCAGTAGTGTTTTGAATGGCGCGCGCGGACTGGCTAAGTCGCGGCAGGACATCGACTTTATAATTGACTTTGTCCATCGCTGCTTCGTAACTGTAACTGGATGTTCGGTGACGTGTAGATGCTAATTAGTAACATCTTGACGGATGGTAAACATACTTTCAAAATTTCAAGGTCCTTCCGGCCGTTTGGGGGAAAGCTAGATTTACCGCGGATTTCCAGAATAACAAATGATTTAATCTCTAACATTATGTAAGGTGTTAAGGACTAGCGTGTGGCTTTGACATGGTCCTTCGAACCGGACATTTATTAGTGAAAATGTAACAAAACTACAGGAATTTTGCTGATACAGATGTTTTGCAAGCAACCCAACCCTATTTAAAATGAAAATTTTTAAGTAGGTAGGGTCTATAGGACTGTTAGCGACCAGCTAATCTAGTGTGCCGGTTTGCGACCACTTAGATGAGTTGGTGGACTGAAGGTATAGTTATTCATTCTTTGAATGGATACCCATTCATTAACTACCTACTTAATAAATGCTTACGACTTACTGTTTCGTTAGTTAGGTTAGGGTCTGTAAAACGTTAATATTACCTAATCGAAAAATAAGACTTCGTTCTTCAGGTGGTTGCAAGCTGACGATATAGTCTAACCGGCCTAGGTACCCATTACATATTTAAACAAATACAGATAAGTAGACAATATTTACCAGCCTTCCCATAACTAGGCAAGGTTCCGTCCTATAAAAAAAGTGTAGTCGCTGGATCTTTACGAGAATAACTGTTTGTGCCATGCAATGCAGGTATGAATGATTGAAGTGTATTTAGGAGTGTGTGTTTTAGGGTTCCGTACTCAAAGGGTAAAATGGGACCCTATTACTAAGATTCCGCTGTCCGTCTGTATGTCACCAGGCTGTATCTCATAAACCGTGATAGTTAGACACTTGAAATTTCACAGATGATGTATTTTTATGTTACCGCTATAACAACAAATACTAAAAAACAGAATAAAATCTTATATCTTTAAATGAGCAATTCTTGTATATTTATTTATTTATTTCGGGGAAATTTGGTATGTGGGGGTTTTCGGGGATGAGCAATCGATCTATTAATAGTCCGCCCAGATATTAAATATTTAAGGGGGCTCCCATACAACAAACATGATTTTTTTCCCGTTTTTATAGATAATGGTACGGAACCCTTCGTGCGCGAGTCCGACTCGCACTAGACCGTTTTTAGAAAATAGGCTAGATTCCGATAAGCCTATACACACGCGGATTATATGCATCAGGGATCCCTGCTCATCTCTCACAAGTGGAAATCCAGGCTGATGGGCGGAGGGGAGAGGGGTGAGGTCCAAGCTGAGAGCGGTAGGGGGAGGTCTAGGCTAAGGGGGGAGGCGCAGAGATTCGCAATGCAAATGCCGAGTCTGAGATTTGGAATATCTAGACTGCTATCCCAGAGAGCCAACAGCGAGGTAAATAAATAATAACATTCGCCAACCGTGTTTGAGGAAACCGGTCTAATCCCAACAAAATCTAGTTTTTCCTATGTTGGAAGGTCAGATGGCAGTCACTGTAGTAAAACTAGTGCCTTCAATAATCATGTGAGGCGTTTTTAGATTTTTTTTTACCTTCCCCCCTGGTGAGATGTCGTGAGATTTGGTTCATTCCGCTCCTCCCTCCCCCAATCTCACGTCGGATATTTCAAAATGTGTGTTTCTAGTGTAAATGTGTTGGATTTCTTCAAAAAACAAAAAACTAACTTTCTTAGTATTCTTTTTTAACTAGTTAAAACTAGTATCTAGGTATTTAAGATGGCTGACGATTAAAACCTACCATTTTCTCGCCACACACACACCCACAACCAATTTTTAACTGTATTTTTTTTTGTAAACTTCAGCAGAATATTTGGTACGGGACGGGACGAGGCTTGGCTAAGGTTTTTGTGAGGCGTTGCTGCCATGAAAATAAGTGTAACGCCGTTCGGCGATGTATCTTAGGTACCGGTCATTCTGGAAGTCGGCGGCAGCGCAAGAGACGATCGAGAGGCGTTTATTTATACCAGAGCCACCATGTAGTATAAAAAATAGTACCTACGTATATTTTTGAGCGTGTGTAGAGTGCTTTTCAGATCAAGTCTTTTCGACGCCCTGTCAAGTGTCAAATACAAAAGCCCATGACATCGGAATGTAAAACGCGAAGTTGAACCCATTGCAATGCATGTAGGTTGTAATTGCACTGTACGCCGTGACGGATATATCCGTCGTTGGCGTCCAAAGGGTTCCAAAAGAGGATCCAAATCATCATCATCATCATATCAGCCGAAAGACGTCCACTGCTGGACATAGGCCTCCCCCAAAGAGTGCCACAATGGTGTTCAAGAATAAATAGCCTAAATAGATGTAAGTAGAAGGTCTAAAAAGTTCTTAAAGGCCCTTAACAGCAGGCGCAGGCGCTTCACATATAGATATGTAGGTAAGTACCGCTGAGTCCTGCGAAGTCTCATGGAAGTCTCAAAGTTTATTATAGCGTGTGTCGATTTACTAATGTAGTGAGAAGGCATGCTAAGACTCAAAACAGTCCAAAGTAACGGAGATAGATCAATAGCCAGTCTTCACACTCATACTGCGCCACATTCAAGTGATTAGCCGTGACGATCTTTTATATTAAGTGGGGCGACTAGAATGTACTGGGAAACTGGGCCAGTGGGTGAAATTGACATTTTACCCAATCAAAACACGATTACGAGAAGAATTTATTAAAAATATCGATTAATACAGTTAATTAAGGTCAGTGCAGTTCGTTCGTTCGGAAGTTTCGTAAAAAAACAATTAACATAATTATTGTCGTCGTCTTAGTATTTACGTAGGGTCGTAAATACATGACATGGGAGTGTAAGTTTGTATGGAAGAGCGATAACTTGGTAAGCGCCTGATAGAAAAATAATAGCAATTACATTCTATCGCGATGAACGAGTTCCACGCGACGCGAACGAAGTCGCGGGCAAAAACTAGTGGTAAAATGAAACAACAGCAAACTTATAATACATATATTTATTTTAGTTAAGCATCTTGTTCATAATCATTTACACAATAGAAACATTTGCACATATTTACACAAATACACATCGCTCCGCGCGAGCTACAGACCAACATGCTTCGTGTCCAAAACAACAGACTTCCACAACATTATACTATGACACAGTTAACTGACCATCCGTGAACCTTATATTAACAAGATAAGGTCTAACTTAGGTTAACTGTATCATCGGTACATAGTAAGTTAGTATTCAGGATGAGTGAGTTTTGTTTTAAGTAGTACAGTCAGCAGCAATGGTTACTACGCGGGCGAGTTGCTCAAAATGATCTTCACACATGCTTATTATAAGGGAATAAGAGCGTGTGTAGATCATTTTCAACACCTCGCCCGCGTAGCAACCATTGCTGCTGACTGTACAAACATTGACTTAAAATATAGAAATAGACACACAACGCACCTGTTATTGTACAATAAAGTGCTTACATACATACCGACATACAATGCCGAACAGAAATGACAGAAAATGTAGCCAAATTTGACACTGTCAGTTACATTCCAATAGTTACGTACAAGACTTAGGCCGGTCGCACATTGGACACGTTTTCGTACTAAATATACTCGTCCGAACACGCACGTAGCCGCGCGAACGATCCCGACCTTGAGAGTACTACGGGAGCGCGCTCACTGGATGCGAATTGGTCGTATTCGTATCCAGTGAACGCACGTCCCGTAGTACTTTTACGGTCGGGATCGTTCGCGCGGCTTCGTGCGTGTTCGGACGAGTATATTTCGTACGAAAACGTGTCCATATGTGCGACCGGCCTTACACTTTACAGCTGTTATTTTACGTGTCAAATTTGTAAACACAAATACCAACACGAATGTACCGCCGGAGTCGTGCGGGCGGTACATTTACGGGGGTCATTTTTTTCGGCTGATTGTAAATCTAGTTCTATAACATTATATCTATGAGTACAAAGTATTTTTTTAAACATGTCACTAAAGTTCAAAATCCATAATGTATCTTTTGCCTTGGAACACACACGGACAAGAGTATCATGAACAAAACACACAAGTCTTATATTTTGGGCACGAAGCAACAGGACCTATACCAAACATTTCATGTACAATCGCCATCAAATATATCTGTATTCTCCAGTGTTTAAAAATATCAGATCATCTACTCTTATACAGTCGGCATCAAAAGTAACTAGGCGTGTGAAGAAGTCAAAATCCCTTACAATAAAGACTGACGTCTACATTACGCGTATTTACTTTGGATGCAGACTGTACCTCGATAACAAGACTTGTGTTCAGATACTTTTGAGCACCTCGTACGCTCCGATTAATCTGACGACGGCTGTACAGCGAATAATCGATCCGTATATTACACTGGACATGTACAACTATTTACAACAATACTGCATTTATGATTCATGGAATTATAACGGTCATTAGGAAATTGCGCCACCGAAATAAGAGCGCATTTCGTAAATACACTCAGAGCAAAAAAAGGAGTACACTTTGTATGGAGATTCGCAAGCGCGTTGTCGACTCTTTACTGACTTGACGATTCGTTGTTGACAGCTAGGCATAATAGGGATGATGACACTATAAAAGAAAATCAATAAATCCAAATTTTCTACATAAAGGCTCAAATTCTCAATCATATGGCGAAAAAAGTAATTCAAACAAATAAATAATTACGTAATTATAAGTCTTCAAAGTTTTAAGAGTAGGTATTTTCTGTCGCTTTTCCGCAAAACGCACCTTTGTATTGAACGATCGTCATTTACTATGGCGCTACTCAACAGTGACGTCACTGTTCAGTAGCACTTTCTCTCTCTAACTACGAACATTCTAACCGTTGTAGCTTCGTTATTTTTTGAGATATTTGAATAGGATTTTCACTACTTGGCATAGTTTTATGTCTTCTTTCTATTGAAGTAATATTTTTTTTTGAGTCAACAACCCTATTATGCAGATACCTCATTCTCAATTCATGTTACAACCATTCAACACATGTCTTTTAGTTTGGTGCATGGATGTAAGATGTCGTTAGGTGTGATATGTAGATTTAGAAGGGAGCTGAGAGTGTAATGATCAGACACGAGTTTCATACGACGTTTTTCAACACATTTTCATGCGCAATTTTCCGCGGTGTCGCACTTAGCCTACTGACCCTATTTACATTAGGGCTTATCCAGAAATCACGCGAGGTTTTTTGGGCCACTTTTAGACCCCCCCTCCCCCTTGGTGATTTTTGGTGAGGTTTTGGACGACCACCCCCACGAAACCTCACGTGTATTTTTTGAATTTATCACCACTATGAATTTTTTTAAGAAAATGACGTATTTTAGTTGATCTTGTGCTTATTTTGGTAGGTATATGCGTTATGAAAACGTGATTGTGTAATTTCTTCTATTTTTTAAGAAAATGCTACATGAGTAGATATCATTTCTCGGTATTATAGGTGCAGTAAAAAAATACACGTGAGGTTACCTTGTACCCCTCCAGCCCTCCCTCAACGTGATCAGTAGTGAGGTTTTCGTAACCCCCTCCCCCTTTGCAACCTCGCGTGATTTCTGGATAAGCCCTTAGTGAGTGACTGCTGTAGCTTGGAAACTGTGGGCTTATTAACTAACACCGCCGTGGTACTCTGACCACAGTAGACCTTATAACTTTGCAATAAGGCTCATTCTCCATGTAACTACAAACTCCTAGACGATGCGGTCGCCATCATATATATCTCTTGTCTCGTTTATCGTATGATAGACGACCAGATAAAACGATTGTCACATTCTGACACCACTCGATAAAATATTAAATGCTGTATCTTGTCGTTTATCACGTGACAATTGCGACCATAATACGAGGCCAGATATTCAATGAACTTATGTCGTCATTTAAAGATTTTTACATGATTTTTTCGCATAGCCGGCGATGTTTCCAAAGCCCACAATTTGCCTCAAGCCAAACAAATTCCCACGACAAATTCTTTCTCATATTGCATCCAACATTACGTTCGAAAAATGTATGAAGTTTCTCACAGATAATACTGAATTCATTTACATGATTAATTTTGAGTATATAAATACAAATTCATATAAAAACTAATATAGAAAACTTTCATGAGTATCAGATATATTATGAAATGAGTCACTCGCGGGTCGATCGACATGTTTCGAACCAGCACGCGGTCCTTAATCTTGAGCGCTCATGTCAGATATTCTAACTTAAAAACGCGAGTGACCCCTTCCATTATATCTCATATATAAACTCTGCTCAATACATATTGCCCGGCAATTTGCACGTCGGGCTTTGGAAAGAGACAATGAGCTGTTTACGACGATTTCCGAACACTGGCAAACGTCCATCAATTGACAATATTTCATAATTTCCAAAAGTCTTAATTCGAAAACCATTTCGGTAAAAACGTGCGAAGTACACAAAAAACATTTTTTTTAGATTTTTTTCTCCGTTAATTTTGGAAAAAGTCGCAAATTACTGTAAACCGAAAGTTGACGTTATCTTCCTCGCTGTATTCATGGAGACCTTAGTACAGACAATCGCTGCTCGGGAGTGGCTCTGGATTCTTGTTGGGAAGATGACGTCATATTTTACTTACGCCCTTTTGGAATGACCTACTTTTCAACGTGTTTTTTTTTGTATGAAATAATGAGTTAAATTGAAAAAGAAAAAATACGGGTGGCTTAAATTTTTACCTATTTTCTAACTAGTTCATAAAATAAAGTAGTTAAAAATATGAAATGTTGTCAATTATCTTATTTATTAATTGACGTTTCATGTCAAAAAAATACTGCACTTTATGGACTTTATTAGTTTATGTCAATTCGGTGACATGTAAACTTTGGATATCTATAGAGAGCTGTTAAATCTACTAGAAACAGTATTGTCAAACAATCATGTATCATTTTGTACATCGAACAATTTGAAGTTGAGGGGTTTCAACAACTCTATAAATTATATATTTTGCTGACGACTGACAAATGTCACACAGGTAGTGTGAGACAGCGCTCTATGAAGTCGATATTAGCCTTCTCTTTCCAAAGGTCGACGTGCAATATATATCGCCGGGTACTGTACAAAAATATTTTTACAAGGTTGGTTTAGGATACAATATTCCGTTTTCTAATTGTACTTCTATGCTAAATTTCATCAAAATCGGGTAACTAGTTCAGCAGAAAACGATATTGTAAATATCATTGTCAATCTTTTAACGAGGAGACCTAATAACTCGTTCAGGACATGACCGACACATGAATCAAAATATTACCATAGACAAGATCACTCATCCACAGCACATATTTCACACACGAATATTGATAAAACATTGTAAAAGTTGTAAACAGTCAACAACTTCATCATAAAGATTTGAGATCAAAATAAAACTGTCAAAAAAATTTATAAATCCTATTGTCAGTCAATACTCAGTATACTTGCGGTATTCCGACGTGTTACCAGCAAACAGTAATCTTATTTACAGTAGAAAAAAAAAGTTAATTATAAAGAGTTGTACAGTCGACTACAAAGAGATGGACACTTTCGGACTTCACTACGAGTAATTTTTTTTTTAAAGGACTTCATTCGACTACTTTTTGATTGGTTCTTTTGTGTTACGAAAATTGCCAATATAAATGTATGACAAATGTTAGTAACAAAAAAGAACCCATTTAATTTTGATTTATAATATTTTATATTTATTTTCACCGTTTAGTATTGTTGTCGAATTATATTACTTTATGTGTACTGTTTCTTATATGTCCATTATGCTATGTGAGAATAAACTTCTTTATAAAAAACACCAATTAAAAAGTAGTCAAGTTCCAACGTATACTTTTTTGAAAACGATTATCTCTTTATAGTCGACTGTACATGTGTCAATCTCAAGCAAAAGGTCCGTCATCGTTGATGTCAATAAGGACTATTTCTTATTGCGTCGTTGAACGAAACAGCACCTTATCGACGCCGCCCCTGCTAGATAATGGCACATCAGCGTAGTCTCAGCGCTAAACAAAATATCGTCGGGTGACAACCAAAACTCACTACTACAAAACTGTCTCGTAGCAAAACTGTCACTAGTCTTAGAAACCTCGTACCTCAGTACCGAAACCATGCTGAATTATATTTTAAGTAGGTGTTTGTTAATTAGTGAATTTAGTCTGTAAAGTGAAACGACGATAAATCGAACTGTGACTTCGCTTACACGACGCGATTTAACTGTTAACATACAGTTTTTCTAATCCATAACAATTCTGAACATTTTAAACAATGCAGCTGCCCCAATATTGGTTCTGCTTCGGTGCCAGCGAGTATACATTGTTAACTTCATACATTTTCCAACGCAATCATACTAATAGTTACCAGATCATTAAAAATTAAAGCGGCAAGGAGTGGTCGCTATTGAGACAGTCTATATAATCTTCTCTTGCTCATTCCTTAGACGTGCGAGTGAGAGGAAACTATTAGCCTCTTCGACCTATGATATCGATCGACAAGTCTTTACAACCTTGACAATATTTGCGCCCGACTAATATTCTATAAAGTACTTTCCATTACTTAAATATCCAAGCGAATTTCATCTAAATTTGGAAGTAGTAAAAGTTTAGCCATATTTAGCGCAATAGTGGGGCAGGCGCAGCACGTTAGCGCGTTATCTATACGCTATTGTCACTCTCACCCGCGCTCGAACTGCGCGGTAGCCGCGCGGGAACTGCGCCCGCCCCGCTACCGAGCTCAATGTGGCGGGACCTTAATATTATTATCATAATTTTCTTGCCTTTATCCCATCGGTAACAAGTTCCGTTGAAAAAGGGATAGCAAATTCCATAAATCACGATGGTCTATTTAGGGCATAAATATGAATTCATTTTGTACCCGATTTCGATATAAGGTGAAAAAATGTACACATAGTTTCCCTTGCATGTACAATAATACTAGAAATGGAAAGTACCACGAACATTTCACGGGTGCAAATATGGATGCGCAGCATTCACTCACAATTCTACGTACGAAATTCCTGACCACTTTGAAAATCCCAAAGTCAAAATTGCAAAATGATTTTCTTCCGGGAAAACTCGGATCTCAATCGGAATACGATGGCACCCGAACTGTCGATCAATGATTGTATTAAATGAGTGACGTTTTCATGTCCATTATTGTGGAACTTTATTGTTTAGTGTCAAATGTCAAAGTGTCAAAGTTGTACGGCTAAGATGGGTACTGAAGCTAATAGAGAGAGCACGATAAATACGAACTTTTCCGATAAAGTACGAAGGAAAATCATTTTGCACTACATCTGTAAGCTAACGTACTTGAGGATATAATTATATGTAAGAATGTCGCACATTAGAAAACATCTTTTACAAATTGTTTGTTTAGGGATTTCGTGAGTAGTAATTGGAAATGCTACGGAGCTGGATTATTCTTGTCTCACATCTTGTCGACTGGACTCCGTGACGCACTGTTCTAGCGTACACTAGCGTTCACACTGCACTTAACGGGCTCACTAACACTTAAGAGGCTCACTTACACTTAAGACGCTCGCCTCTTTATCGTCACTTTACCCCGCGCCAGCTGCGACACATATATCCGGATGCGCTCCAGGTTTGTCGTCTTCTTCACCCATATCTGGGAAAGGATAAAATACAACCATAAAGGAAATGTAGTATAGTTCGCACACAACTTTAAGGCTAAATTCTGTCAAACGAACGCAAACAAAACTAGACTTGGAGCTTGACAGCACTTGGCCTCAGAGTTTTGTACGAATACACGTCAAATATGATGCTGCTGAATGCTGAGATGCTGGAGAAGGTCCAACGTAGTTTCACTAAATTACCAAAGACACTCAAAAATAAGCCTTATGAAGAAAGACTAGAAATTTTGAACCTCACAAGTCTCAAGCAGCGCAGGGAACATGGTGACCTGATTGAGACATATAAGATACTTTCTGGACATTATGATCTCAAAGATTTCCATAAAATATTTGAACGGAACAATAACACCCGACTCAGAGGTCATCACTTAAAACTGGTCGCCTGCAGGTCACACAGCAATCCTCACAGACACTTCCTAAACAACAGAGTAGTGGTATAAATAGGTAAACATAATACAATGAATATACTACTTAATTATAGATAATGTAATTGTAAGCTAACGGCAACGCCACTTAACTCAAAAAATCTTTTATCTACACCCATATAGTAAATCCTCTTTTATAAGTTCAAATACCGTAGATAAGACCCCGCTTTATAATATACTGTGCGGCTGTTGCGTGCGTCCCCTATTAGATCACGAAATATAACACTTTAACGAGATCACGTACAAAATTATATAAGGACACAGCTGCGGGCGCGGGCCGGCCTGTCGACGCAAACATGGCGCACGCCGGCGAGAAGTGCCCACACGAAACACATAAAAGAGGATTTAATATATGGATGTAGATAAACTAGTGTATGCAACTGTACATAATTAGGCATTATGTACCAGTTACATAAACTACTATTATATTTAAGATTAGCAGTTAAGGTGAAAAATGTAATTATTGGATATAATATGAAATAAACAGTATCAAATTTAAATTTTTAAATTTATTTTTTAGTGAAGGGTTGGAATAGACTGCCAGATGATGTGGTTTCAGCTCTCAATGTCAACCAATTTAAGAACACATTAGACAAGCATATTTCGAACTTAGCTCAACAGTGATATATATTTAAAGATAATTACAGGCTACAGGCTTCATCAGTTGTTTCAAATGCCTGCCTGATTAATAAATAATAATAATAATAAAATATAATTGCAATAAACTGAACAATCGAATCTATAGAGGTAATTTGCGTTACTTTTACGTGTAGTTTGTATAAGGATGTGGCAAAACTTTGCCACACGGAGGGAAAGTAACTTAAATATTAAAGATTCAGATTCAGATTCATTTATTCACAATATACGATTACATTATAAATTACATGTCAATTCAGGAAATTTTACTTTAGGCGCACAAAACCCATGACTGATCGTTGTGGCGCTCTCTGAGGGAGGCCTATGGCCAGCAGTGGACGTCTTTCGGCTGATTATGATGATGATGATGATGATGGCTTCGTGTGCACCACTCACCGCTTCGTCCGTGATGGCGTGTATGTGTCCCGGGAAGCGCGGCATGTCCCGGCCCTCCACGTAGACGCTCTGCCCGCGGTGGAACCACCTCCCCTCGAACGACAGCTTTGTGTGCACCACTCACCGCTTCGTCCGTGATGGCGTGTATGTGTCCCGGGAAGCGCGGCATGTCCCGGCCCTCCACGTAGACGCTCTGCCCGCGGTGGAACCACCTCCTCTCGAACAACAGTTGTGTATGCACCACTCACCGCTTCGTCCGTGATGGCGTGTATGTGTCCCGGGAAGCGCGGCATGTCCCGGCCCTCCACGTAGACGCTCTGCCCGCGGTGGAACCACCTCCTCTCGAACAACAGTTGTGTATGCACCACTCACCGCTTCGTCCGTGATGGCGTGTATGTGTCCCGGGAAGCGCGGCATGTCCCGGCCCTCCACGTAGACGCTCTGCCCGCGGTGGAACCACCTCCTCTTGAACAACAGCTTTGTGTGCACCACTCACCGCTTCGTCCGTGATGGCGTGTATGTGTCCCGGGAAGCGCGGCATGTCCCGGCCCTCCACGTAGACGCTCTGCCCGCGGTGGAACCACCTCCCCTCGAACAACAGCTTTGTGTGCACCACTCACCGCTTCGTCCGTGATGGCGTGTATGTGTCCCGGGAAGCGCGGCATGTCCCGGCCCTCGACGTAGACGCTCTGCCCGCGGTGGAACCACCTCCTCTCGAACAACAGTTTTGTGTGCACCACTCACCGCTTCGTCCGTGATGGCGTGTATGTGTCCCGGGAAGCGCGGCATGTCCCGGCCCTCGACGTAGACGCTCTGCCCGCGGTGGAACCACCTCCTCTCGAACAACAGTTGTGTATGCACCACTCACCGCTTCGTCCGTGATGGCGTGTATGTGTCCCGGGAAGCGCGGCATGTCCCGGCCCTCGACGTAGACGCTCTGCCCGCGGTGGAACCACCTCCTCTCGAACAACAGTTTTGTGTGCACCACTCACCGCTTCGTCCGTGATGGCGTGTATGTGTCCCGGGAAGCGCGGCATGTCCCGGCCCTCGACGTAGACGCTCTGCCCGCGGTGGAACCACCTCCTCTCGAACAACAGCTTCCCGTCCTCCACGCGCGTGTCGTGCGTGTCACTGCTCTCGCGGACTGGGGATTCACCTGGAGGGAACATATTATTTAAAATATAGAAATGCACACACAATGCCGAACAGAAATGGTGGAAAATGTTTCCCAATTTGACACTATCAGTTACATTTCAATAGTTTCGTACACAAAAGACTTACAGCTGTTATTATTAAGTGTCAAATTTGTAAACACAAATACCAACACGAATGTACCGCCAGAGTCGTGCGGGCGGTACTTTTACGGGGGCCATTTTTTTCGGATGATTGTGAATCTAGTTCTATAATATTACGTCTATGGGAGGGAATATATTACTTATGATAGACTTATATACTAACTAAAACTACATTTTTTTATTTTTTTTTTATTGATAAAAACGTTTACATAACTTGTTAAGCGGTACGTAACTTTCACTTTCTAATTTACTAAACCTTTGTTGAAGTTCTGGGTTGGTTGTGACGGGTAAAATAATGCAAAACCCATTCCCACCAACTATAATGATGACTGCCACTGAATGAGTGCGTTGGTGTGATTAGGAAATCACTGAGTGTGTGAGTCATATGACAAAAGTCATGGGCTTAAATATAATGTGGTGAAAAGCCAATATATGGTGTTTGAGGTCGGACGGATCAGGACAGTAGAGGTACCAATCGATCTGGCCGGGGTACGCCTAGACAGGGTCGATGCTTTTAAATATACAAGTCGTGGCATTATACAACGCGTACAATAATGCATTCAGTGATGGGGTTGCCTCGGTACTGTAGTGCGTCGGGGATGTTTGCTGAAGCTAGGGTGGACTGTTTCTACACCACCATGCGTAAAAGATGCACATCTCTGACGCGTAGGGTGTGGGGCAGCTCCAACGGCATCCTGACGGCATTTGCAGCAAGGTTTGACTGTCAGTACCTGAACCATTGCCACATGGTTCATGTGCTGACAGGCAAGCCATACAGGTTCTGTCCGTAGCCAATATTGTGTCTGTTTTATTTTGTGTATCCCTAACCTTAGATTAAGAATGATTATTTTATTTTATTTTATTGATACTAACACTTAATAATTTTGAATAATGAAATGTAATTTTAATATTAACTTTGTAACTGTGTTGTATTCATATGGACTTGGTCTGAAATAAAGAATTATGATTATGATTATAATTTTTGAGGAGTAAAATGTAATTATTCTAATCTAATTGTACTGAAAGTGGTGCATTGATATGCACGGATTAATACAGTAAAATTACTGATAACAGTAAAACAAAACAACGTCAGGACTCGAGTTTATCATACAAGATAGGAGAAAACATATTGGCAGGACAGTTTATCATTGGATTGCAACGTGTCATCATGGACATCATTATCAAAATGGACAAAGCCAAAAATGGCAAAAACAAAAGAACTAAGAATAATGCTGTAAAAGGATTTCCAGAACAAAAATCTAAACTTACTGGTATGTTCAAATATCTTTCCTATTATGTATTTCTTATTCGTATATGTATAAATATACCTTACGAGGATGTATTTAAGGGTTGCTTTTCCTGAGGAAGGGAAGTCATACGCAGACTCTGAGGCAGATGGAGCTATTATGTACAGTCAAGGGCACCAATATGTATATACTTTTTCACTTTATTCCATTGAAATAAAGTCCGAACGTGTATACATATTTATACCCTTGACTGTACATATTTACTTTCAGTATTTTTGTTTTCTTGTTACGTGCTGGTGCACAATGTCTATTATAAGTTTCTCCATCTTTAAACCTGCAATTGCTAAAAGTGGCATATGAATTAAAGTTCATGTGCTCTGCCTACCCCTTTTGGGAATACAGGCGTGAGTTTATGTATGTATGTAATCAAAATATATGTATATATATAACATAAGTGAAAGTAACTAGCCATATGTAGTAGGTACAATTGGGTCATTGACAGATTTAGGTGCGCGTCTTTTCGGTGGACATGCCAAAAGTTAAGGGCTACAAAGCTTAATTTTCGATTGATCTGATAACCCGCATAATCTGTAATTCCGTGTCTATAAATCCATGTAATAAAAACTTAAATTATATGAACACAAGCCGTTAACCATTGACCACCGAATGGACAACTTTTGTTTTTCCGACTGACAATGACCCAATTGTAATTTCTACTTTGCAGCGAGTTCGCCGCATCCAGAGTAGGGGTTTTCCCGCGAGTACGCAGCGAATTCGTTGCGCGCGTGTGTTAAGGCCCATTTGTCCAATTCAAAGTGTTAATGGGCAACAAAGTTTAAATAAATAAATATTTATGCTAGATTAGTAACACGCGCATGATTGTATGGAATATGTGACAGTCAGTGACAGTTGCTCGATGCTATCGTCAGATTCGCATGTGTTGCTTTGCTACTGTGTTGTTATGAATAACAGGATTTTGTTTATGAATTACTAATTTGGGAACTTTTCAGGATTATTATCATTAAAAAAAACTGTTGAACTTTTTGAATGTTTCGTTTTGTAACATAATCCTGAAAAAAAAAAACATAATCCCAAATTAGTAATTCATAAAAAAAATCCGGTTATCCATAACAACACAGTAGCAACACATGCGAATCTGACGATAGCATCGAGCAACTGTCACTGACTGTCACAAACATTCAAAAAAGTTCGACAATTTTTGTTTCAATAAGTAAATTTCCTCACGTCAGAATTTCTTAGCAAAGAAAACTTTAAAAATTCATAACTCGAAAACTACGAAAAATCGGCTAACATACATGGGGTATATTCCGATAGCCCACGAGCTGAGGAATCTAAAAAAAATTATGGACGTCAAGGTTTGGGCCATCCTGTTTATACAGGATGGCCCAAACCTTGACGTACATATATTGGTTTGTATTTATTTTGCAATTTTTATTCACTGCGGACGGAATGTTCGCAGCAGGAAAACGATCAACGGAACTCCGCTGAAGCGCTACAGGAGAGACCTGCTAGCATTGCCGGTTCCTCCAGAGAGAACTCCCAGCACGATAAGTCCGCACCTTCCGGTAGTCTTCCGATACATAGTCAAAGTGATGCTGGACCTTCGCAAGTCTTTCAAAATATTAACAAGATCTGCGAATATGACACACAAGCCACTTCCAGCAGTGTTGGTTGGGACAGCGCTGGCCCCTCTACACAGAATTCCCAGCACGACAAGTTTGCGCCTTCAGATAGTTTTCCGATAGATAGTCAAAGTGACGTTGAACTTTCTGAAATCCCGCGATATACTAATAAGCGTCCTATAGTGCACGACGCGAGTGTTGGATCCAATCAACCGAAAAGACCATCTCAATCTGCTCCCGCATCCCCGACGTCCTCGCGAAGATCTGAATTTACCGTGTCTGGTAGTGTAACTGCAGATTACCAACAAGAAGTGCCCCCTGATTCGGAAACCAGACGCCTGGTAGATATTTACGTGTTCAATTATCGTACAAGCACTACTACAGAGGATGTGTCTCGTGACCTCGAATTCATTTGCAAGGGCATAGAAAAACCGAGCTACTCGGTCGCGGAAGACCATGTTTCGCTTAAAAAATACGGGTATGCGGCGTTCAATATAAGCGTACCAACAAAATTCCAAGAAGCCGTTATGACTGAAAAGAACTGGCCTAGAAAAGTTCATGTAAAAAAAATTACTGAGTCTACACTTAAAAAAGTTATGCCCAAGGTCAATCCAATCCAAGATTTGCGCCAGAAATGCGACGACCAGAATTTTTTTATGAAATGCCCAAAAACGACAACAGTGATAAACATGTTTTACCAAAACGTAAACGGCCTGCTTACTAAAACTGATAAATTTTGTAATAACGTAAAGAAGGGGTCTCATGACGTATTAATTCTCACCGAAACGCGTCTCAAAAGCTCTGTCGGCAATACAGGGCTTTTCCCTACGACCTACAATATCCTGCGCAAGGATCGCGAAGACGACGCGGGCCATCACGGCGTAGCCATAGCTGCCAAGAAAGAATTCTCATTGTATCGTGACACAGATGTAGAGGGCTTAACCGATGACCAACAATTATTGATAGCGATTCTAGAAAAGGATAATACTAAATTTCTTATATGCGCTGTATACCTGCCTCCGAACTATGATAACTATTACAATGTATTACGTTGCTTACAAAATGCTGTGTCGAAATACGTTGAGCTTGACATATTAATAATAGGAGATTTTAACCTCCACAGTAACAAAAAGTTTCAAGACGACTTTCATGATTTTACTACATTCTGTAGGTTAAAGAACCTCAATCCTGTTTTGAATAAGACGGGCTGCATCTTGGATTTGGTCTTGAGCAAGGTTGACTCCGATAGGATCAAGATTACTGATGAAGTTGAAGCTTTAGTAACAGCGGATAAATATCATACCCCATTCAAGCTTACGTTACGTTCAAATTAATGCAAAGCGAATAAAATATCTTACTTAACACTCTTGTGTATTCGATCATAAATATAAATAATAAAATAAACATTTGTGGACTATCTTACACAAATCGATCTTACGCCTATATTTGTATAGTTTTATGATTATTTTAGCATAGTGTAGGGTTGTTTTAAAATTCAAAACAATCAAAAGCATAACAATGCTATTTTATGCAACTGGCCACAAGAATTGGATTTAGTACTGTGAGCCTTCATTTGTGGACGAAACGAAACGAAAAGATGGAGGTATAGGTATTGGCACCAGAGTTATTCCGCTTGACCGGTGCCAGCGCGGGCACGTTCACATGATACTCACAGCTGCTAGAGTTGACGTGCTTCCTGGGTTGTCGCGCTCGACCAGCTGAAACGTGAGGGTGGTGGCAGGTTTGCGCAGTCCCCGGCCCGGCCACATGATACTCACAGCTGCTAGAATTGACGTGTTTCCTGGGCATGGCGTGGTGGCGCGGCGGCGCGGGCGGCGGCGAGTGGCGCGCGATGGCGCGCAGGTCGGCGTCGATGTCGCGCTCGTCCAGTTGGAAGGTGAGGGTGGTGGCGGGTTTGCGCCGTTTTTCCGGCGCCGGCGCAGGCTCGTTCGCCCGCCGCCTCAGGATGCGCTTCATTACCGGTTTCACCTGTAGATAACATTCTTTTTATTTAACTGTTATTGCATAAAACACAGAAAAAAATGGCAGGCTACCATTGTCTTTCCCCGGGACTCATACTATCTCCATACCAAATTTCATCTATATCGGTTCCGCGGTTTTAGCATGAAGAGTTAACAGACAGACCGACGCACTTTCGCATTTATAATATTAGTACGGATTTGTCAATCAACTAGCCCCATATTTACATATACCTTACAGACTAACATACATATAAATACACATTTTTAATCACAATTTTCATTTAGGCGACGTTAACGACGTGGATCCGCTGTGTAATGACAAACATATGTACAATAGTGAATAAACCATATCCACTGACCGGCTGAAGTTGAATCTTGTACAAAATTGTAAACTACTTTCTTATAGGAAAGTTTACAAAAATAATTACACACAGTTCAAAAACAAACATACCTCAGTAGAATCCCCGTTTAGCTCCATACTGTGTCTCTCATTCTCTATCATCTTCCGCTTATCCTCGAAATCATTGAGCAGGTTCTCTCTTAACTCTATCTTCTTCTCTTCAAACTCTTTCGCTGCTGCCTTTTTCTCTGCTATGTACTCTCTTTCTACCACGTCGTATACATGGTCTCTGAAAACAAAATCAGGTAAGTTAATAGGGTATTAAACTAAGGTAAAAATAAATTATTTTTTACTTGACTAATAAAAGATCTAACGAAAATACTCGAAAAACATCAATTATTAATTTATTTTAGCTAATTAAAGATTTTATAAAGGATATTTAAAAAGGACGCTGATTTGAACAAACCTACTCACACTGTCTTAGTGACGTCACTAAGACAGAATATCCCTGCAAACTTCATATTAACAAATCGTTTTTGACATTTAATAAAAAGTTGCTGATTTGACTAGGGGTTTAATACCGTATTCTTCGTAATAACAAACAAATAAAAATGACTTAAAGTTGACACAGACTACTTTAACCTTTTCGACGCCATACCATCGACGTATATTTGCGCACCATCGGCAAGCAAGCGTATGGTCCACCTGATGGTTAGCGGACACAACAGAGCCTATAGTATAGACGCTCGCAACTCCAAAAGAGTCACGTGCGCGACGCCGACGTGCGTTGCTTCAGGCTCGCCAGATTGTCTCAGTACATTCTGGCAGTAAGTCACACGCTGGCCACTTTTTTTTGTTAAAATATTAAATAGGATTGCTCTCGGCATCTAGCCAGAGGACAAAGATGTGCTAGGCTCTGCAGCTTAGATCCTACGACCGTTCGCCAATCTGCGATCCACTCACTTGTATATTTTGTTGAGCCGCAGCCGCTCGTGCAGCTGGTGCTCGAGCCGCTTGACGCGCCGCGTGTACTCTGGGTGCACGCCATCTTCTAACTGCTGGAGCTGCTTTTTCAGGCTCGCCAGCTTGTCTTGGTACATTCTGGAATAAAACAATTTGTACTAATTCTTTTTTTAATTTCAATAATTTAAATTGAAACCGTCTTCGGAAATGGCCCTAACAATTTTGATGAAATTTGGTACGTGGGGGTTTTCAGGGACGAGCAATCAAGCTAGGTCTCATGCTCGGGAAAACGCCGCGCAAAGTTCGGTTGCCCAGATATTGATTATAATTATAATAACAGTTTTGAGAAGATAATAGTACATTACTTACCAAGGGCGATAAAACAAAGAATGTCTCAGATCGCAGGTATTTTACGCCCGAGCCGAAGGCAAGGGCGATAAATATGCGATCTGAGGCTTTCTTTATTATCGCCCGTGGTAAGTACAAAATTTTATGTCACCCCCTGGCCAGGAAGTGGGTTTTTTCGCGCGCGGAGCGTGCGATAATGGCCACTTTATGGCCAGGTGTGACATAATAGTACATTACTTACCAAGGGCGATAAAACAAAGAATGTCTCAGATCGCAGTTATTTTACGCCCGAGCCGAAGGCAAGGGCGATAAATATGCGATCTGAGGCTTTCTTTATTATCGCCCGTGGTAAGTACAAAATTTTATGTCACCCCCTGGCCAGGAAGTGGGATTTCCCGCGCGCGGAGCGTGCGGTAATTGCCGCTTT
Source organism: Cenopis cana (assembly GCA_951800055.1). Lineage (NCBI taxonomy): Eukaryota > Metazoa > Arthropoda > Insecta > Lepidoptera > Tortricidae > Cenopis > Cenopis cana. Next base: position 21,209,393 of record OX637478.1, on the reverse strand, counting down.
ATGGCCAGGTGTGACATAAACAATATTTGCATGATTACACATTTAGAATGATGATAACTCATTTATTTGAAATTTAAAATGAAAGATGATAGCTGATACACCTCTTGACTGCAATAAGGGCACAATTCAAAATTTTTGTTTTTTTATATTTTGGCAAATTCTTGTTCAGGGTAGTTGGATTTATACAAGCCATATAATCCTCTAAAGCCTCCAAATAGAGTTATGCCCTTATGCAACTATTGAAAAACCTACCTACAGTCCGCACACTTATTTTTGAGTTGTGCCCTCGAATTTTAATGAAAATCTTACTCTGATTAGGGGCACAACTCTAAATACCTACCTTCAACGCCTAATAACATCTATACTATTTATTTTTGTATTAAATTAGTTATAACATATAATTTACTATATCATGACGATTAAAATAAGGTAAATTACAACTCTGTAACTCTAAAATTAAAAAAAAATTAGAATACGTATTATATTTACAGTTCCAACTAAACTTTTAATTTGTACCGATTTTATGTAAACAACGCACACATACATATATATACACGCGCCCATTTACGCTACACACATTCATAATATGTCTTCGTTTCCGACCAACAGCAAACAATGTAACAAGCTCTACTGTAGTTACCCAGGGTCTGCCTGAAAACCAGCGTTGTAGTAAGTCAGTAAACTTGCTGCAACATTATGCTGAGGCAAGCCCCTTTTTAGCATCACAAAAAAAAAAAAAACTACCTAATTACATATGCATGATTATTTTAAGTTATATCTTAAGTCTAATTTTAAGATACTTGTACGTGTAATTGTGTGTAATGTTAATGTCAACTCGTGCCTTGTGATGTTGAATAAAATATTTCTATGTCTATGTCTATGTCTATGTCTAATACATTTTGCTTTTAATCACCCATGACTCAAACTTTGACAAGCGATTTCTCGAAAACTTGGTTCTTTCAGATGTTCCCTTATTGCAGTCAAGAGGCGAATAGCCTTTCCCATTCATGATATCTTCCTCCAATCAGTCAGGATTCTAATAAGTTTTTTATCTTTTGAAAATATTAATTACAACAAATGGACTAAAATAACTTACAATAAGTTTTTTATCTTTTAAAAATATAAATTACGACAAATGCACTAAAATAACTTACTGCTCCTTATGCTCCAGGGGTTCATCATTGTTGGGTATGTCTGTCTCACTCGCCTCCTCTGTGTCTGAAACACAATATTGACCCAAATTACTCACAAACATAATGACACAAATCTTCAGGCACCTGACTCATGTCATGACCAAGTTCCCGCCAGTGGATCAAGGTGAAAGTGACATCTTTACATCAACGTTACGTCACGAAACGCTCCGACCACAATTACGCGGGAATACTAACCTTAGCACCCATCCTGATGAACCTAACCTAATTACATTTACGTAATTTCTGTTTATAAACAACCTGCACACTCCTGCCACGGTCGCGAGTGACGAATCCAGACAAAATACACGGAGAATGACGCCAAAATCCCCAGATGACAATGTTCGTAAACAAAGCTTACCTTCATCGCTATCGTCCACTGGCGGCGGTGGTATTGCATCCACCTGCTCCCTGTATTCGTCCAGATCGTCGTACCCGTCGTCTTCGAAGTCGTACTCATCGCCCGGGCCCGAATATGGTGAACCTTGGTAAGACATAGTCGAGGCGACGCGTAGAAGTTGCATACAGATTGACTGCGATCACCGTCTCAGAAGCAAACTCTGGACACGCGAACGTAAGATAACAATCCTCGCAACAAGTTACAGGTGCCACTTATGTCACTCATATAAAGAAATTATTTTAAAAACCACTACGACGAAACAACAAAAATTGGAGCAAATTGAAGTTGTTTTACGTCAAACTCGACATCGACAAAAGCATCTTTCGAAATACGTCGACTAAATTATATTGATGTCTAAATTTGTTCACTCAATGTGAAGTAAGCTAAAGCATAGGGAAATCCCTCGTGTTAAAAAAGAATCAATATACAAACTTGACAACATGAGGTAGCTATCTAATTCAATCGTATAATATCATAGACATTTTAGTTTTACTTCTTTGGAATAATCGATTAATTAAAGTCGATTGTTTCTCTTGAGTCGAGTCAAGATACTAACTACCTATCTCACTCTAACAAATAGCTGCCACATAAACCCTTCGCCTTCGTTGGCACTGGCACATGTTTACAAACTATTATAACAATAAGAGCCTGGTCACATTGCACGGCACGATATTGGTCACATTCCCATACATGGTTTAACGTTATCGAGTCCGATATAAACATGTGTTTTGTTTACTTTGGACTCGAACAAACTAACAAATTTTAATTTTGTGGCAAATCCAATCAATCCAATTCATCATAAAAATTTCATGATGGGTAAGAAAAGTGGGTGGACACTGGTCACTATGGCATGTTTTAAAAAAAGTCAGTTTTGTCTATTGTTGTGATTCGACGTCATGAAGTTGGACGTCATCTTGAATGAAAAATTCTCATTTTATTATTTATGTAGCTAAATTAAACACGTTACGCGAGTAGTGCCGTGTTGTTTCTGTTCTTTAATCGGCTAAATTAAAACAGGTGTACAGTGATGCGTGCTTGATTGGGACTCGTTTCGTTAATTGGATGGCAGTGTAACGGTGACGCTCTACGCTTTTGTGTCGGTGATGTAATTTAGGTGGCTTCCTAGTGGCAGGCGCTACAATGGAAGAATCCTCATTTACGATCCCCGCAGACGACAATGGTGATACTGAGCTCGATCCTAGAATACAGGTCAGTGAGTGACTATATAATGTGTCGACAGTAAACGTATACTTCCGTAACAGCAAAGATGAGTGCGAATTTCGTAGATTATTTCTCCAACGAGCACAATGGATACGATATTTTATATCAAAACATGAAATACGGGCAGATAGCTAGCAAAGAATTTTCCGAATACCTCAGAGAAAGGTCTAATGTTGAGGAATCTAATTCGAAATTGTTGTCGAAGCTAGCAAAGCAGGCTAACAGCAACTGCGCGCAAGGCACTTTCGCCCCCTTCTGGGGCGTGCTGAAATGCTCCGCCGAGAAACTGTCCAACTTACACCAGCACATGTTCCAGAAAGTTAGTGAACTTGTCAAAGATGTAGCAAGGTATGCAGAAGAATTGCACAAGAAGCATAAAGCTGTGAAAGACTCCGAGTCTAGCACCCTAGAGGTAGTCCTACTCATACAGAACACTAAACAGGCCCTACAGAAGGCTAAGGACTTGTACACAAGCAAAGGAGCAGAGTTGGAAAAGCTCCGCAAAGATAATGCTTCAGCAAAGGACCTGGAGAAGGCAGAGGTTAAATTTAAAAAGCTACACGATGATTACAGGCAACTAGTTGAAAAATATAACATAGTTAAACTAGATTTTGAAAAGAAAATGACTCAAACATGTAAACACTTTCAAGATGTGGAGGAGGCACATTTAAAACAAATGAAACAGTTTGTGAATGTGTACGCTGACATCATACAAAACAACCATGACCTTATGGGTCAGGTTCATAGAGATTTTAAACATCAATGTCTCGAGTTAACAGTTGAGAAGTTGCTAGAACAGTTCATTAATGACAAATACATGGCATTGGAGAAGGGAAACTTGGTTGAGCTACCCATTTCTTTACCTAAACCGGGTTCGGCTAACAACTCAATATCTGAAGCGGATCAGATATCTACTGTCTCAAATGGGTCTCAAAAACCCGCACAAGCACCGAAGGCAGCTAAGAAAGAGAGCCAATCTTTTGCTAGCAAGACTTCAAGAAGAACCACATCTCTTTTAAACCTGTTTACACCAAATTTCCAAAGTAAAGACGAACCCACAAGTAGCATTGAAGGTGCTGCCCCGTGTTCTGCTCCGTCCAGCCCTAGTGGAACCCCTGCTACTCCGGTTGCCCCTGATAAAGATGCAGACATGGGACGCACAACTCTTAGAGAGTCCAAATGGTTCTTACGCAGCAGAAGAACCAAAACAAAACTGAAGAAATCTAAAAAGAAAAATAATGATATAACAGAAAACTCAAACTTGGGTGACAAGTCTGATTTAGAGGAGAAAGAGGAAGAAGTTCCTACTAAAGATGACCTTATGAACTCCCCCGAGGTGGACGATGAGGGATACTGCATCAGACCTAAAGATGAGAAGGGTAGTGTTTACTCTTCATCAGACACAGACTCGGAGGAAGAACGGGAGCAAAAGATACATGTAGAGATTAAACCTATTAGCAACGGTAGTGCTCCTATGTCAGCGAGTGTAGATGAGCTTAGAGCCACCGTCGAAAACATCTCTTTATATAAAATCGGAACAAACACGAGGCGTGGTTCGAACGCAAACGCCAGCAAAGCCAGCAGTGACTTATTAGACTTGAACTTTTTCCAGAGCCCCACAGCTAGCAACCCCACCTCGCCACACGGAAACGTCTCAAACCCATATGCACCTTTACAAGCCAACCAATCACAGTTACTGGAAAGCCCGACGCCACTATCCACGGCCGACGTCGGGGATCTGTTCTCTGAAGTGGGCGAGATGAGCCAGAGTAACATACGAACGTCGACACCTACGATATCCTCTATCTCTCTTCCTCGCCCGCCCTCGAGGCGGTCCGAGGGAGACTTCCGAGCCGCCGGCTCGTCAGGGTCGCGGGGCCCGTCCCCTCTCACGATAGGCATGGCCGACACGATACCTTTGGCGGTCGCTTTCCACGAGATCATCCACTCGTACTTCCGAGGTTCGGACGAATCAAAATGCCAAGTGAAAATGTCGGGAGACATGATGTTATCCTTCCCTACTGGAATCGTTGGTGTGTTAGCGAACAACCCGAACCCAGCGAAGCTCTGCTTCAGACTTAAAAACATCCACAGATTAGACAACGTCCTGCCCAATAAACAACTCATTAGCATTAATGCGATGATGTCCACTCGCGACACGACAGTGGTCGACTTCAACATGCCAGCTCTGACTTCTCTCCTGAAACGGCAGTCAGAAAAGAACCCTACAGCTCAATACTTCAACGTCGACATACTGAAGTATCAGATACGGCCGAAAGCGGGCGCGGCGTCGTGTCCGTACCAACTCGTGTCTTATTGGAAATGCGAGAGTGAACACACAGACCTGAAGGTGGATTACAAGTACAACCTCCACGCGATGAGCCCTCCTTCCCCGCTGCTGAACGTCTCCGTGTGCGTGCCTATGGACGGCGGGGTTAAGAACGTTATAGCCATGCCTAATAACACTTGGAACGCCAAGAACGAGCAAGCGCTCTGGCGTTTTACGGAGTTGTCGCAACATTCTGAGGACAGGGGAGTAGGGTCGTTAAGGGCGCGGTTCGAACTGGAGCGGGGACCCTCGACTAAAGCGACCATCTCCGCCCAGTTCAACTGCGAAGGCGCCACGCTCTCTGGCATAGAGTTTGAACTTATAGGGAGTGGGTACCGCCTCTCTCTTGTCAAGCGCCGCTTCGTCTCTGGCAAATACATTTGTGATAGTGATATGCACTGATTGGTCCAATACCTTATGATTCCTTGTACATACTGTTTGCGGAGTGCGTTATAAGCTCGTACATGTTGGTACCTTATAGGATTGTTTCCTGTCCACTTTAATGTGTCAATTTCCTTTTTAATTAGTTGTATTTTTCTTAAACTTGTATTGTATTACATGTTGTATTAACTTTTATAGTGGTTATCATTTTGATTTCTGAGTTAACTAAATTATTTTCAGTATGATTATGATTATTGATTAGAGATGTGCCATTTTTTACATTACTTGCTGAATTGTCTAAGACAATAGCAGTTTCACTGCGGCTTTAAACTGTTTAAGTACCCCTACTTTGTTTTTCTAGAATGCATCACAAAGTTTAATGTTAACAATAGATCTATATCTATTGAAATTCCTGATTAAACCCTAATAAAAATAAATGATTTGGGATAGTTTGTGAAATTATGAATAGTAATTATTGATTATTTTGTATATTTCGATGCATTACACCCAAGATTTACTTAAAAAATTAAATTGTGAAACAGTTGTTTCCCAGTTATAATTATAGGGTTTCAGTGGACTTCATTATTAGTTTTAACATTAGGTCGTAATTTTGTATGGTAGTTATAATTTTGTAGGGGCCTAAATGAAATGCAATAAATATTATAGTTACATAATACTTAAATTTGACTAACAATGTTTAATAAGGTCACATAATTAATACATTGAAACTTATTATTTTATTTCTTTATATCAAGTATTCAGGGAGAATTCAAATTAAATAGTAACAATATAAAATTTGCAAATAGTTCATAAAATTAAAATTTTGACACTTGGTTTTGGTTAATAAATTATAAATTTAATTGAATCTCGGAATGTTTTTATTTTTATTTGAGCATTATTGTTAAGTGTTATATTAAGTAAGCATTTAGTTGCCAACCACCGTATAAACATATAAACATTGAGTTGTTACATAAATGTTAATGTCATTGTATGTTACTCAAAAGTAATCTCATCTATTTATGTTTTATATACGAGTAATCCTTCTAATGTGTATGAGAATCATATTAGTTTGAACATTGATGGCCTAATGCTTTGTATTATTCCAGTCCAATATTGATTAGCTAAGAGTTACTTTACCAAATGGGAAGTGTTCATAATAAATAAAAAACTACTTTAGACAACTGTACCTTAGTACAAGAAAACCATTCCAATATATTCTAAACTTTAATATTTAATTATTAAGGCTTAATTTTGTATAACAAACTTATTCACCCTTGGTTATTTAGTGCGTTCAGCAGGGGCATAGATTTTGTTTAATCTCTGGGTAGCTATTAAAAAAAAATTAAGAACTATAAAAAAACTGTAAACTGAATGCGTATTTTTATATTGTAAAATTTATCGCATGTGTAATTTCTATATACTGTAACTATTTACAATGATTATAATTTGAAAATTAAATGTAATTCTAGCCTTTTCATTGAGATTTTATTTACGGATAAGCGAAACGAAAGAAACAGACTAAGTAAGTATATTTATAAGTTTTGTTTAGTTGCTTAGTTAGTGACAGGAAACATTCCTTGCGGTGTTACTGGGCAGTTCTCATACAAACCAATATTTTTTCCACCAGTATTTATGTAAGGAAATTAATCATAGACAATTATTAGTTTTTTTCTCATGCTTTATTAAACGGAATGTATATGTTTTTGATAACACTGCCAACATGACGTAATTTAAGAAAAATAAACAAGTTTGTACGAGCTGTCCCGTACTCCCAACGTGTATCTAATCTCTAGTGATAAAAGTAGAATGTCTCTTCTCATTTGTCCGATGTTTCCCGTCGCTACTTGTTGCTTGCTTCTGCCTCACAATTGGGAGTACCGCGTGTGGGTGCCTTGCGACTGTCTCAAGTTCTTTAAAACTTCGCAGGTGGAGCTAGAGAAGTTGAACGCTGCCACTGATGAGATCAACAAGTTGGAATTGGAACTAGATGTGAGTTTATTTATTTTACATATGGCAATTATTTTGAACCGTCAGATCTTTGAGAGTACAGTACGGTTGCCAGTTTTGTTGCACTTTTAGGGATAGTCCTGATACAACGCGATGATCGCGCGAGTGAAATTCGCGAATATATTGAACTCGAATAGGTGTCCTAAAGGGATCGACCTAAAACAAACGCGACTACGCGATGATCGCGCAATCGCGCGAGTGAAATTCGGGAATATATTGAACTCGAATAGGTGTCCTAAAGGGATCGTCCTAAAACAAACGCGATTATCGCGCAAACTCGCGACTTTTACTAGTAAATCATCATCCTCCTAGCGTTATCCCAGTACAGTTGCATCCTGAAGGATGCCTGGGGTCCGCTCCTAATCCCAAGATTTGGCGTAGGCACTAGTTTTTACGGAAGCGACTGCCATCTGACCTTCCAACCCCGAGGGGGAACTAGACCTTATATATGAGGGCGACTGTACACTTTTTTATTCACGTGTTTAAAAAAGTGATTCATTTATATGCGCTAAGTTCCATCTAAGTCTGCTACAACATTGAATTATCTGTAAGGTTGCGATGTTGTGTGTGAGATCTATAATGCGTTAACAGAAGAGTTAATTTCGCAATATGTATCTCAGTTAATAATGCACTTTAGTATTTTTCGTGTAGTAAAAAAACATGTAGCTATTCCACACAAAAATCCAATTATGCTGGATGATATTTGAACAAAATTACTTAGAACATTATAATGATAAATTGCAACCTCAACACGCCATAATGACTATAGATACCTATCTAGTCTATCTACTTATGAGATTTAAAATAGCATCAGTTTAACTTGTATCGTTTAAGAAGGCTTGTTGTGTTGTGTGTTGCTTGAGAACGCAGATAAACAAAAGGAAAATTAAAAATCTGTTTATTTCTATCCAGAAAATGTAAGCATTGTGTTTTGTTAGTGAATATGTCCTTTAACTGACTGCCAAATGCCAATATAAATGAGAATTGATCATAACTACAAGTACCTCGATTATTACGCCACGTTATTCAGCGCTTTTCTCTCCGTCCATCAGTCAGAGTTGCCATTCGATCTGGCAACTTTCTTTTATTCTCGTTAGAGATAACTAGGTATATCAGCATGACAGTTAACAGGTAGGCCTTATCCCATTGCAATAAGGTTCACGTATGGGTAACTGTGACGCTGATAGTTCGTTATCTTGATAAACTTGAACACTGAAAATTGTTATACTGAGGTTCCCAAGGACGTCGTAACCTTGCATTTATTTGGGGCAAGGTTGAAAGACTTTCGAGCTATGACCAAGGTCCCGCCATTCTAGCAGAATGTGTAGATCAATTTGAGCATTTTGTTCGCTTCTATCTACATTATAAATTGGTGTAATAGTCCGCAAATACGCACGTACGTAGAACCCATTGGTTGCTCTAGATCTGAACCTAATAAATAGGCGAAAAAGGGGTGCGACTTTATTCCGAATGGCATACTCTACTGTTAATCTCTTATCTGACACGCTAGTTTCGAGTTTTAACCATATAACGTGCCACAATTCGGTATCGGAGTCACTATCAGCCGGTGTCGATGTCTCATGTCTGTGCCAAAATATTTAAAAACAGCTATTATTCTGAACGCTTACTGAAAGCATAGCTACATGGACTTTTTTTACCACGTCGGTGACAAACAAGCGTAAGGCCGCCTGATAAAAAGCGGTAGAATATAAATACTTGGAACTCCAGGGGTGTCGCAGTTTCCGTATATATTTTTTGGGAATACATAGCAGTGAGCGTACGGCTGAACTAAGGTACTTTATGTTTTGACTTAGTCATAGTCAGGGCTATCCGAAATGGTTTAAGTTGTAAGGGTCGTTTACTGATGTGCAAGTGGCGGAAAGTTTCCAAAAAGTTGGAAATGTTCTCGGAAATTTCTTGAGAATTTCATAGAAATATAAGAAATTTCCATTTTAGATTTCGGAAAGTTTCGAACCCCATACAAAAATGTAAGAAATTTCAGAAACTTACCGTCGGTCGTTGCAACAATATCGCACATCGCCTTATTATTTTCCAGAATAGCGAAAAAAGTAAAAACATCTTTTCGAGATACTAGATAGGTACGGTCGAGGTCATTAATATGTTTACACTTTTTTACCTAATCGAATGCACAAATCGTAGGCGACCACATTCGATTACGTAAAAAAGTGTGAACATATTAATGACCTCGACTGTACTAGGTATTTTAAAGTACAACGTAATAATAGTTTATCATCATCGTACCCTTTATTGTTTATGGCTAAATCTTGACAGATAACGTTCGTAATTAATGGAAAAGGAGATTAGGCTTGTCATTGAAGTATACTTATGGTCGTCATCGTCCACATGACTTTTACTAAAGGCGATGAAGCGTGGCATTTCAACAATGTATGCTAAGACCCTGTGCACACTGGCGTTATGATTATTCCATACAATACTATCAGCACAGTCATTGATCAACCTTATTGCGAAAAGATACGCCATCCCAAATAGTATCAAAGAGGCTGAACACTCCTTTTATAAAAAAAAAACTTTAGTTTACATATAGGTTGATTTACATTAACATAAGTCAAACGTTCCAGCATTAAAATGTAATGAAATTATCGAAATAACATACACTCACCGGCAGAAAATTTGGCCCAAAAACATTTTGTGATTTCAAACTATAAATTGAATAAATTAAATAATGTTTAATGTATAAAAATGCATTTTTCTAATTTAAATCATATCTCGTTGAAAGTACTTATTATAATATATCAGAAGTCTGTGACATTTAAATATTAAATAAAATATACTCACGGGCAGAAAATTTGGCCCAAATTAGAAAAATGCATTTTTATATATTAAACATTATTTAATTTATTCAATTTATAGTTTGAAATCACAAAATGTTTTTGGGCCAAATTTTCTGCCGGTGAGTGTATGTTATTTCGATAATTTCATTACATTTTAATGCTGGAACGTTTGACTTATGTAAATGTAAATCAACCTATATGTAAATTTACACGGTTTTAATGCCATATTTATTTATTTTTATATCAGACGTTTGCACGAGTCATGGTCGCGGGTGACTGCCGTTACCAGTGCACCCTCGTCGAAACGACGGAAACGTGTATAGCTTTATTTGAATCGGTGAATAACATTTAAGTTATGTGCCTATAAAAGGCATACGGACAGGGTTGTCAACAATTAGGATAAGAAAACAAAAAGAAGAAAAAACAAAAAAAAAGTGAAAACAATAGTGCAGTATATTTGGAATATTCAACATATTGTAACTGTCTGAATAAAGGCTTTTATTATTATATTATGTGTACAAGGCTGGGCCTCGGGCGTTTATACAATGTTTTTTGATAGATAAATCATGTACCTACATGTTTTGATTGTGGGAGACGGGTTGAAGGGTGTTTATTTGTTTATTTATTTAAACTTTATTGCACAAAATACACAGAATTGTACAAATGGCGGGCTTAATGCCAAATGGCATTTTCTACCAGCCAACCATTGGGCTAAACAGAGATTTTATAAAAGGTGCAAAGTAAAAAGTATGAAAACGGACTACACGGAACACTAAAAACAAATTAATTGCAAATACACTACATATAAACATAAATATATACAATACACAAATACATACATATTGCAATATATATACTACTACATCGGGTGTTGTGGGCGATAAGCTAAAAACTTATCAATGCAATATCACATCTATAAAACCTCTTTCTACATCGTTAAACCTACAATTACTAAACGCGGCAATCTAATTATTATCGAGTGGATATATTCCCCATAAAAACTCTGTGGAGTATTCCCCAGAAGGCACATCTTAGGTACTTAAAACCGAATATACGCCATTGTGCACAAGCTCTTAGCTATTATCGAAGGTGACTGTACTTCACAGCGTTATGCGTGTCACGTGTTCAGTGTAACTGTACCTTAGAATAGTTATGTACTATCGAGGACAAAGTTAACTGACCGGGATCCTTATTGCAACGCGATAAGGTCTACTAATGATCAGTTGACTGTGTCTTCGATATAATAATATTGATTTTGTAGGGATCCTTATGTACGCCGTCTTACAGTTGTGTTGCATACACTCGTAAATCGTCGTAAATAAGTAATTTGCCAAAGGGCACACAGAAAAAAATTTATAATAAAGTAAACTTGTAACAAAATTAATATGTATTCTGAGAAAAGGCTATAAATAAACTCACAAGAGATTTCTATATAAAAAAACAGATAGGTATGTTATACATACACGCCACACTAACCATAATGTGCCATTATTAACCTTATCTAGTGGCTATAAGGCTCAGTATGAGTTAGCTGTGACGTAGATGGATTAAGTACCTTTCTTTGCAGCGACTAGATAAGGAACCTGCTGTGATTGTCAGCGCAGCAATGCACTCGTCACACGGGTGCAACAAAAACGAACAAAGCACTGCGTAATGGGATATTATAAAGACACAAGCCTTTGTCTAGAAACAGAAGGTGAAGTAGATACATAGCATAAGAGCTAAGCTATGTAAGCTGTTCGCTTGACGACCGGTTAAGCCTAGTGCATAGTGCTTAGAGACCCTAGGTAGATAGCATATGAATATTTGTTAGCCTAGTATACCTAGACTGGCCATATTTATACAATTATGTGACCTAGCTATGTGACTATATGGTCTATACTATATGTCATTAGCAGGTTCAGGGTCACCTTATACGTTGTCTTGGCTGGTTTAAAATTGTACGATAATTGGTTTCTATCGATCCCAACTTATCATTGACGTAACGTTATAAAACCGGTCGGTAGCCGGATGGTGGCAAAATGGTAGGATTTTTTCTTTATTGGTAATTGCAGATAAGTGATTGATAACTGTGTAAAAGAAAGGAGGTGTAGGTGAGGTAATTTATGAAAGAGCAACTTGTTACAATATCTCTAAGACTTAAGACAACTTTTCCATTAGGCGTGAGAGCCTAGTTCAGCTTTAGCCGAAGTGGCAAGACGAACAGGCCTGCATAGTTAGCGCGATAGATTATTGTGTCATGTTTTATATGACGTCTTATACGGCCTTTAAACTGATGTTTGAACTTTCATAACTAAATTTCTTAACGGACAAAGTAAATACCATAGTGGTCAGCTACTTATGAGACCAACTGTACATTTTGGCAATAAAACCTGACTGGGTAGACAGTGTGGAGGCGGATCTGCGGCAGCTTCTGGTCGAAGACTGGCAGGAGGTTGCGCAGGATCGGGAAAGGTGGCGTGCTCTCGTTTCGGAGGCCAAGATCCTCTTTGGGTCGCTGCGCCGTTAAAGTAAGTAAGTATAATCTTTCGTGCTAGCTAGAGTAGCTAGGCTACCTAGTGACGTGTGAGTGGCCTATGAACATGAAGGAAAATCAAACTGCAGCACGCGCGCCGTCGGCCGTCGGTCAATTAGGGGAATTAAGGCGAGGCCGCCGCCAGGTCAATTGCGCCTGCTGGCTCCCCGTGTTTATATAACCAGTTGTGTAATGATCTGTTAGGAATTTCTACATGTATCGGTAACGCGGTGGATTGGTTTTCACTCACTTTGGATGGCTTTAGGCATTTTCAACATCTTTATCGTATACTTTTGTTTGTAATACTAAATTACTAAAAAAGTAGTGGCAGTACGAATGGATACACTCCACCCAGCGCCGGCCCTAATAGACCTTTAACTGAAGCCCTGAAGGGTGGAGCGTTTAATTCTGCGCCGGCCCTGACTCCTAAAGTTACAATTTCAAGAAGTACAGTCGAGGTGTGCATTTTCCGCCTTGTTGCAAGGACACAGGTTGCAAATCTATACATAGCTTTAACAATACATGCACGTGGCAAGCTTATAACAATTCCAGTGCTGTCGAAAGAAATGTATGATAACTTGGCTTGCAGCCATGACATTTCGTTTATAAATGCCGATATTGTCGAGTGTCCGCCAAGTCAGAAGATGTCTCGTTTCGCGGATTATACACGAGAGTGAGATGCAGTGGTCACGAAACGAGACAATGCGAAATTTATCGAATCCAAAACCAGAAACCGCCATGTTTAACTGTTTATATTCTAAAAAAAATTGGCCAAAGTTTGGCTTAGCATTTTTTCGCAAACGATACGTTTCGCCTAAGTTTTATTGCCCATCTATATTTTTTCTGAAACCGTATACCTTTCATAATTGTTATAAAACAAACCTAATGGACTCTATACGAGTATGATGATCTTCTGAAAGATAACGGTTCCATCGTTGCGAAATGAAAATGTGACAAATTATTCCCCTATATGAAGTGACACCAAATTTGGAAATTTGAAGTAGTGCTTTACATTGGCTCGAAGCGAGGCAAGATGGAGCAAGGCAATATATTGTCATCTGGCAATCGGAAGTGTCCAATGACAATACTCGGCACCTCTAACCTCGCCTCACCGTTGGCAAAGCAAAGCACTATCGATTAAACAGCTCGATATCTTAGCCCGGTAAGCTTACCGGGACAGAGGGGAGCAGGGAAGCGGAAGCACTCACTCTTCCGCTCTGTCAGAAGTAAATGCGTTTTGATCATTGTATGACAATAAACAGATATATTGATCAGCCAGCCTATCACAGAAAGTCAAAGCTGCTGGTTGGACCCCAATCGTCCAACTTCCCTTGGACGCTATAGGTACTTAAACTAGTATTTTCTTTGCAGGAGTCTATGAAAACCTTCCACCTGCTGCTAAACGAGACGTCCCGCCGACTTCAGGGGCTGACGAAGAGACTCGGGACGTGCGTGGACAAGTCGAGGCCTTATCACGAGGCTGTGGCTGCCGCTGCCACCGCTCGGACTGAGTGCCAGAAGGCTGCTGTGCAGTTCCAGCGAGCGAGCGGTGAGTAACTGCTTAAAGCCCTCTGTCTACCGGTGACGCGATTCCCCGTCAAGTAAACAAAAGATTGTTTTGTTTTGTTTTTTTTCGACGTCGACCGTGAGGGACGGTGTGGGAAAACTAAGCCTTACCATGATGAGTGCTGTCAATAAGTTGATTCAACCTCGCTCTGAAAAACTGTCCTTGGAATTCAAGACTTACCCTTAAAGCTGTAGGTATAGTATATCGAATTACGAGTAAGTCATGTTTGCACATCGTTCGATAAAAACCATTTTATATAAATGCAACATTCAATTCCTATCAGTTTAAAATTAGCGGCAGCATTATTTAATAATTTGCTGGACCACAGAGCGTTATCAGCGGGCGGATGTTCCTCGCCTTATCGGTGGTATCTAAACTTGGACCGCCAAGGCCTCGTAAGCCCTTGAATAATTACCGAATCGTAACCGACCGTGATAAGTATTATATGGTATGTAGATATACACTGATTCTATTCTTTGCGAGTAACTTCTGTATTGGACTCGCACTAATCACTAATCAGTTGTGTAAACAGGCCATATAAAAATAAGGAGTTGGAAAGAATTTCCGTCTATACCTGTGTCATCTGTTTATGTCTTGGATATTGCATTGTCACGAATAATGTCTTGAACAACGGGACTCGGCCATCGGCGTTTGACCACCAGTGGGGCTAGCATAACATGCATCTCGTCTCTACTCGCGCGCGAGATAGGCTACCTGTCACTGTCTGATTAATGCTGTCAAAAAGTGACAGGTAGCTTATCTCGCGCGCGAGTAGATACGGAATGCATGTTGTGCTAGAGGGGCAGTGCTGTAAAGGACTCCAAAAGACGAGATATATTTACATAATATACGGGAGTGAATCAGTTTGACTCGTTTTATTTAATTTTATACAGAAGACAATATTATTAACAAGACTAAGAGAATGTGAAGCCAGAAAGGAAATATTTATTTTATGATATTCAATTATCATTAAATAAAATTAAACATGTCAAAAACCTTAGATTAACGAGGTAATCAAGATTTTGTCTGATGATGACGTATTCTAGCGCATATTGTATGTCAACGGAATAAATAATATTGATTATGATTATGATGGTGGTTCCATGCGTAAGAAAGTTAAGATCAATATAGGTGATTTAAACCACTTGAATAGTCTTCAGCCCCCCTAGCACAACATGCATTCCGTATCTACTCGCGCGCGAGATAATCTACCTGTCACTTTTTGACAGCATTAATCAGACAGTGACAGGTAGCCTATCTCGCGCGCGAGTAGAGACGAGATGCATGTTTTGCTAGTGTATCAGGTGTTCAGGTTGCCTTTAATGATATGAATTCATTTATCCCTTTTTTTTAATTTCAACCATATATCTATGATCTTAAGGTTGACTTATCGATGCAGATTTTAGACAGAAGATGTGTTACTATTCAATTTCATTTTCAACCTTATGCCTATCATCTTGTGGTTCAATTTCAAGTGCATATTTTGGGTGGCTAGGTTATGTCACGCTCCACATCGCGCAGGAAGCCAGTGCCGGGTCACGGTCAAGAGCCATGGAGACCGTTAGCTTCCGTACCGATTCCAGTGTGGGTGATCTGGTGAAAAGTGGTTCTTGATATAGTTCGTACAAAACTGTAAGGCCAAGTACTGTCAAATAAACGCAAGCAAAAATCTATCTTACAGTCAGAGCTCTAATTCGAGTTTTGCTTGCATTCATTTGACAGAATTTGGCCTTAGAGTTGTGTACGAATTAAAACAACGATTGTGGAAAACTAAAATACTGCCTGGCTGATGTCATGATACCGTAGCTCAGTTGTTCTTAACCGGTGGTCCGCGGACCACTGGTGGTCCCTGGAAGCACCCGAAGTGGTCCGCGAAGCCATCAGAAAAATATTTAATAAGTGATAACGAATCATGTACCGTATTTATAAAAATAGGAGGTGGTCCATGGCAAGACAAGAAAAAGTCAAATGGTTACTCGTCACTAAAAGATTAAAGCTTAAGCCACACAGAGAGCGGGCGCCGCTACCGCCCGCTCCCGTCCCGCTACCGCCCGCTCCCGCGCCGCTACCGCCCGCCCGCTCTCTGTATGGCTTAAGCTTAAGTCCGTCCGTAGCTCATGGACGCTTGTAACGCCTGGGCGCGTTGGTCAGTCGTCCATGGACTATGGTCCTTTAGTGATTTGAGGATTTGTGTCGAATTAAGTTACAGACTAAGGTCCCTTACCTAGACAGTGCATCCTCGGCTAAGTACCAACTTGCCGCACTCGAATCGGTGGATCGCAGAGCCAGGAGGCTTATTGGCGACAGTACGGAGTGCGGTAGTGGGTAGTAAGCTGACAGAGCCTAGCATATAGACGCAAAGTATAGTTTCAAAAACTTTTTACGCGGTTTAACGACGCAACCCTCGATTAGTTAAGCCGGCTTAAGAGGAGGGGTAGGGCAAGCTCCCTCCATACAAACTTTGTGCAGGATTTACTTAGTTTATGTTTGCATTAAAGTTATGATTTTTGGTCAGTATGCTTATTTTTCTCATAGCTAGATTTCGTGATGTAATTTTTTTTTTTTTTGAATTTTTTTGAAATATTTGAAAATTTTCACATCTCGATCTTCGCATATCTAATATTTACAACCAAAAAAATATTATATTTGTTAGTGCCAAAACCGACGAATAAAACCTGCACAAAGTTTGTATGGGGAAGGCCTTGCCCTACCCTGCGCCTTAAGCGGCCTTTACACCTTACGATATTTAGTTAACTGGGGGAGGGGAGTTAAACTATCTCGCTCTAATTAGTGCGTGAGAGTGAGAGTTACCATGCTAAATATCGTAAGGTTTAAAGGCCGCATTAGTTTGAATAAGGTATTGAATCCGTCAATCCTCCCTCGATAATAGGCTTACCCCCTCATTCATAAAACTTGACATATGTCTATTACGTAGTGTGTTTTGTCCCTTCCCCACTCGCAGAAATGACAAAGTGATCAGCCCTAGATTTGGCGCAGGAACTAATTTTGCGAAAGTGAATGTCATCTGACCTTCCCACCCCGGTATAGGCGATTAAATGAATGACTTTCCAACCCAGATGAAAACTGGACTTTGAAAAGCCACTGCTACATATCAAATATAATTTGTACAATGATGATTGATGATGATGATTTGTATAATTTGTGTAATGTACAGTCAGCCCATGAAAATGTTGAGCATACTTAGAACCTTGTCACATCGAAATCTAAGAACTATTTAGACTGAAACGTCATAAAATTTGAAACCTTTTCGTTGGCCCACTGTACATGTTTAATAAAGACCTGTGTTACAAGCGCGCGAGTGATACAAATGTCTGTGATATGATAATCTGCGATTATTGATATTGCCGGTTGTATTTCAGTCATGTAGAGGCGATAATAGTGCGATTGTGTACTCGATACCATGCTATTCCATATCCATTGCACACACCTATCTGTGATCTGAAAGATCTGTTGTCTACGAGATCCGATTTTAGGATCTCTTCCAGACACTTGATTTTAAACTTTCGTGATAACTATATAAGGCCAGGTCAGACAGAAGTTCCCGCAACCGACGATCTTGTATGAGGAGGTGTATGTATGTTAAAACTCTCGTATTAATTGTCATTGCCACTGCGGGCGACATGTTTCGAACTGTACGGTGGTTCTTTCTTACCCAGAATGAGTGCGTCTGCGACTCGGAATACAGATGCTCACTGATGTTATTTATTTATTTATCGTATGGCATTTATTTCGAACCGTGAGATCATCGAGAAGACAGTACGATTGCCAGTTTGTGTTGCACTTTTAGAACCACCCAGGGGTCACGTGTAGGGTAACGGTGGGGTCGGTGGGTACTTTCCCTACGGACGTGGTGCAACTTCGACCCCCCTTTGTCAAGTGAGTGGGCAACTTGACTGTTAGAAGTTCTCAAGCCGCCCGAAGGCCTCCAACTTGGCTTAACGACTGCTGTCATATACCTACAGCAGCCGGGATCAACGGCTTAACGTGCCTTCCAAAGCACGGGAGCGCTCAGTTACTAACCACACAAAGCGGTCACCCATCCATGGACTGACCCCGCCCGACATTGCTTAACCTTGGTTACCGCTTGCGGTACGCAGGCGCCGCTGGGCCACGAGCGCTCCCTGGTGTGTGTGTGTGGCTATGGGTGTCTTCCAGATAACTTAGTTCTAGTTATAGGTGTAGTTGGAGCTAGAAATTGAAATAGTTATGCGTGTGCGCAAGCCAGCAATTGCTTGCAACCGCTTGATAAGTGCCTTCCTGTACGGGATGGGGCGCATTCCGTAGCAACCATATCACCAATATGGTAAAGGAATTCAATCAACAGTGATATCATCAAGGTCAAACCGAGTAGGAAATGTTAAATACAATACAATACAAATATGTACTCTTTATTGCACAATGCACACCTCACACAAATGAATCGGTCACACCTACTATAATTAAAACAGGTAGAGGAATTTGGTGTGAATATCTACGTTAGGAAGTAGTTGAGACGACAGTTCTGTCGCGAAGCGCGAACATGACCGGCGCAACCGTGTCGAAACGTCGGTAATATAAATATCGTGTTAGCCCCGTTTGAATTTAACAAATCTTTAAGTATGTGCACAAAGCGCGAGAGTTTAATAGTAGATTATACACCAAGGGGATAAAGCACTGTTTTATGTCACGGGCGCGATATTGAATCCTGAACGTAACGAAGGACTCCAGATTTTACTCCTGAGCGGAGCGAGGGAGTAATGATTGCGCCTCGCTTCGCTCGGGAATTAAGACTGAGTCCTGAGTGTAGTGAGGTATTTAAGCGCCCAAGACAAAAACAGTTTTATCCACGAGGAGTATACTCTACTTTTCACACCTCTAGCGAGACAATAAGAAAACCAAGGCTACTACTGCTACTAGAGACAGAATCAAATTAGTAATTCAAAGCCCAATCACGTTCGTCACTCATTTTATTAGAATTCTATCTTCTAGTTTTTGCCCGTGACTTTGTCGGCGTAGAACTCGTTCATCGCGTTAGTTTCTTACCTACGGCCACCATGTGCTAGGCCTACAGCGTAGATGCCGACAGCGTCGACTGTACTAAGCCCGCTTAAGTACAGTCGACGCTGTCGGCATCTACACCTTACACCTTACGATATTTAGCACGCTAACTTGGGAAGAGGAATTAAACTATCTCGCTCTATCGCTCTCTATCTCAAGGTGTAAAGAAAGCGGGCTTTACTGGCATAGAATTTGACAGATGAGAAGGTGAGCGATGCTGCCGCGAAACAAAAACGAACGGAAGTTCGTGCATCTCCCTGTCTTACGCTCGAATATGCGAGTTTGACAGAGAGCGAGATACACGAACTTCGTTCCGCGTTTGTGTTCGTTTCGCGGTAGCAGCCGAGGTTGGGCACAGTCGATTTTGCGACATCTGACGTGATAAAAAGGCAGATTTTCTCCTCATTGTTAACATCACACATCAGCGAATTTAAAATAATGTAAACAATGTCATGTTAATATAAACATTGCATCGCAACGTAACTTAAATTTATTTGCCTTAACGAGAAGAAACAAACAATGGAAGTACCTACTATGTAAACGAACAGCTGATAAAACGACATGTGGTCTAACAGTAAACAGACATACATATCTGGGTTGTTATCTATGACACTGACCTTGTCTAGATAGCATTGAATTTAAATAGCTGCCTGCGGGATTAAGCGTAGTTTTAAATGGATGCGTAAAAACTTGATGACCCGTATGAAGTGCAGGCTATTTTTATTTCAGAAGAAACGTTATACACAAAATACTTATACATATTCTACGTGACTTTACCCATCTACAGAAGAAGTTGATTTTATCATGGCTGTCTTCGTTGAAGACAATATCGACCATGTGTTGACATGTTGACACCACATCATGTTATGACCTTAAATAGTTATTTCTTATTTATGCAAAGTTGCTGTTTCAACGAGAGCTTTGCTGCCGAGCGAAACACTATTTTTCACTGAATGTCTCTTTTTATTTCAGAGCTCCACGCAGCGGCCAAAGAGACGGTGACACTTGCCGAACAGCGCTTCGTGAGTAAACAAGACGAGTGGCAGTTCGATAGCAACTGGCAGGAGGTCCTCAACCATGCCATCATTAAGGTAACTATTGCTAATTTGTTACTGATGCGCTTGACAAAAACTACAAAAAAAAAACAAATGCTACTGATCAGGGCGTCAAACTACCGACAATGAAACGATCTGACTTGCACATTTTGGAAATTCTTCGGCCGGAATTACTGCTTAGTGGGTAACAGTAATAATTATGTACATACCTAAAAACAACTATCATAACATTACATTAGCCAAAGCTTTTCCAGAAGACGCAAGACTTACTCGTAGTTCTTCTAAAGTTTCAGTCAATTAGAAATCCTACATGTTTTTTCCAGGTTATGGACGCAGAAAAGAGAAAAGCAGAGAGCGGCCGTGAGCACCAGAAGAAAGCCGCCGCCTTCATCGCGGCAGAGAAAAAGGTCACACAGCTAGAAGAAAACTTGAAACGCAACATCATCAAGTCCCGTCTCTACTTCGAAGAGAAGAAACTCTGCGACGAGCAGCTACAAACACAGAACAAGAAGATCGAGAAGCTTCAACGGCTCATAGCTGATGCTAAATACAGGTACTCAAAATCCCTAAAGGCCCTCGAGGAGATTTCCGAAGAAATTCATAGAAGGCGAGGTGAGTACACCGGCAAAGATATTCCTGTAGGTCCGAGAGAACCGGGAGTGGGAGCGGAAAGAGATCCTATCCATGATGAAGTTAAGCTTGAAGAAGAGAATGATGGAGTGGAAAAGGATGAGGAGTCTAGTCTTCAGGAGTTGAGGATGCGTGTGAGAGAGCTGGCGCTTAAACCTATTGACAGAACTGATGTGGAGACTGATGAAGCTTGGGCATTGGAGCTCAATGAAACTATAAACAAACTGGATCAACTGCTAATGATGAAGGAGAATAATCAACAGAAAAGATCCAAATTCACGGCTAGTTCTCCAAGAAATGCGAGCGCTCCCTCAACCAGTACCAACTCTGGGCTTAAATACAGTCAGCCGCCAAGCGATACATGGAAAAACGAGACCAATCTAGCGCGCGTGAAGTCCAGAAGCCGCGAAGTGATGTACGAACACATCAACCCACCTATAAGCAAGACTGAAAAGTCGAAAAGCATGATGTCTCTGGACGTTTTAGCTTTAGCTCGGGACACCACTATTATGGACAGGGAATCTTATTTAAAAGCGGTTATAGAAGATAAGAGCCCAACCGAAACGTATACTGAGAGTAATTCTGACAGGAATGATAGTCCAGATGAAATATTAATGGTTGAATGTGACTCGAGTGATTCTACACAAAATCCTGTCATAAGAATGACCAGTGCGACGGTTACTGACAGCGACAACAGTTGAACGCGTAGTCAATTTAATATTTGTTAAAATTATTATAAAAAGGGAATTTCTAAATGTTGCATATCTGTTTTCTATGACGCATTGTAATGTGGAATACACAAAGAATTAAGGTTTTTTTTGTGTAAATCTAATTGTAGGTTATGTTTTTGTACTCCGCGTTGTGTTTATGCAAGTTGCAATTTAATGAAATAATAAAAAAAATTGGAACAGCCCTTGTCACTTTCAATTTTAATGTAAAATTGGTATTGTCTTATTTAAAAAAGTATAGTATTTTAGTTACAGATTTATTATGTATGTATATCGAATTGTATTTAGTTGTTTTTACATGTAAAATAACATGTTGCTCACTCTACGTTAATTATTTTAATTAAGAAGCTTTTTATTCATTACTTTTAAGGAGTTACGAAGTAATTTAGATATATTTTAATATCTGTGCTGTAAAACGAACCGTTTCACTGCAGTAGGCTTATTAACGCTCCATTCTCCAATGGAGTAAAATATCATTATCCGGGCCTCTCACTCGCACTCTAGGTCTGTTTCCCGAGTGCGAGCGAGCTAATGGTTTAGTTCTATAGGTAGTGGAGTGTGTTTATCAACACCGTATTGTGAAACTTCCATTTTGGCATTGGCAGCACTTTAATTTCGGATCGATTATTTACCAACGATTATTCTTGAATTACTTGTAACTCTGTTCTTAGATATTGTGACGTAGTTAGTTTATTAGATATTTCTATAGAGAGCCATGTCAGTCCACCGATTAGCTCACAAATGTGTAAGTCGTTTGGTTGTTAATATTTAAATACTTCTTCGTAGTTGTAAAAATACTTGGGTATAGAAGTGACACTTATATATCTTGCAGTGGCGGAGCGTCCATACAACTCGATTCCCACCGGCTTGCCTAATTTTCAGCCAGTCCAGTTCTTTTACTACGGCTCATGAAGAATAGGAAAAGCCAATTATTTCCGGCTTCCCTAAGAATATTTTTGACGCGCCGCCACTGATATCTTGTTACACTTCTTACTCGTCTTGGCGTGTGACGCGCGTTTTTTACATAAGATACGAGTTGTAACACACACTGGTTTAATCCATTCGTAATAAGCCACTGCAGTGTACTTGAAAAAAACGTGTAAAAGACGCGTCACAAGCCAACTCATTTAGTCATACTCGCCTTTTCTGTGGATGTAACAAGTTAAGGGCTATAAATCCTTATTTATACTGGACTCAAAATCCGCATAAACGACGTCTACTAATAAGTTTCTTATTATTAACTATATTGGTAACTATACTTTTATTCCACGGTCATCAACTACAGAAAAGTTTTAACGTTCAGTTCTTGTCACTTCTGTAACTCATTGTCATCATTAGCTCTGTTTACTAGTGTTGAACATTATGTATAAAATACGGACCAGATCTACGAGTGATGTTGAGAAGACTGCGCGGGAGTAACTTACGAGAGGTTGTTTAGATAGGAACTAGAGGTTGTATTTTTATTACATCATTGTCAACTGATCATAAAACAATATAGTACTTTTATCTCAAGAGCACGGGTGAGCCATGGTTGTGTGTTGAGCTATACATGTACATTGTCTATGTGTGCGTCAGCGTAGGAGCTATGAGTTCACGTTGCCTATGCTTTCGTACCTACCTACCTACCTAGAAATTTATCGAGGGGGGGCAAAAACTACAAAATGCCGCCCCCGTCTGCATATATTGTCTTACAAATTGTAACCTCTACCATTTCAGAACAGTAAAAGTAGCTACTAGTTATCTACTCTAAGGGGGGACGGGTCATAAAGTCATAACACATCTACGTATAGATGAAAACGCGAGCGCAGCGAGCGCGAAAATTTTCAAACATTACGATTCAGATGCGAAATTTTTTGTCCTGTCAAGTCGTAAATTTGCGGCTCCCTAAACTTGCCGCCCGGGGCACGGACCCCGGCTTGCCCCCCCCCCCCCCAGATCCGGCTCTGACCGGCATATAAGAAGTATAAACAGTACTTAATCATTTAGATATAAAAATAAGTATGCATTTAATTAAACTATTGAAAACATTAAATGATAACTCAAAGATATTAAATAAATATTTTAAAAAACTGAATTTTATATAACTTCATGGACAACTGGACGAATTTATATGATTTATTTATTTTTCTACATTGCCATAATGTTAATAAAATTGAATGTAATATTAATTCACATTAAATAATAAGATCCTGCCTTGATCCTGCACTTCTTTTACCTAATAAAATTAATAACTATCAAATAAATGTCTTGAACAACTACATTATACATGTAAGGATAATATGAAAAATAAAAGTGAAGTAAATTTAATGATTTTTGCTCATGTGAATTTTCTAACAATTTTTAGATAGTAAACTAGTAATGTTTGGAAGCACATCACTGTCTTTACACACTCACTTTCAGATCGTAAATGTTATAATATATCTATGTAACTCGTCTATGAAAAACACTTTTTTTACCTACAGTCATCCTACAAATATTAAAAAAGATATAATACAAATAGTAAGATTTAGCGCCAGTTGCACCAATGTACGAACACAGACCGGTCATCGTCAAATATGGCGCCGGCAGCTGTCATCCCATACAAACGTCAAACTTTCCATACAATCAGATTTGACGAACACCGCTTACCTACGATTACAGACGGTTTGGTGCAACCCAGCCCTAGTCCTTACTTTCACAAAGTATTTTAATTAAGATTGCTGATGTTGCGAAAAGGACATAGATATAATCACTAACACACTGACATCCTACTAAATGCCATTGTACTTGAATAAAAATAAACTTATGAAAATAATGTTTTACGTTTTTATTTGACGTTTGTCTAACCATCCCATTTCTTTTTGTTCATGTAGCTATGTACAGTCAGCCCATGAGAATGTTGAGCATACTTTAGAACCTTGTCACATCGTAATCTAAGAAACATTTAGACTGAAATGTCATAAAGTTTGAAACCTCTTTAATTTGACAAAGTACTAAAGTGCTCAACATTTTCGTTGGCCCACTGTACTGTTTTGATGTCTTTCTTTTCTTTCACATTCATTATATTAAGCTGCGTACGGATTGCGCGTACATTGGCACGCGTAGTCGGTTACGCGTGTCCTGGAACGCCATGTCCGTACTTGCAGCTACGCGTATATATACGCGTACAAGTATGTACGCGTAGCCGCAAGCGTGCCAATATACGCGCAATCCGTACGCAGCTTTAGTTTTCGAGAGGATTCTATCAAGTTTTACACTTGTAATGCGTACGGCCACTTTCGAGCTCGAAAGTCCGCTGTCCTTTGACGTCACCCATCCTCTTGCACCGCTCGCCGCTTGGTATAGTTCGTACAAAACTGTAAGGCCAAGTGCTGTCAAATTAACGCAAGCAAAAACCTACCTTACAGTCAGAGCTCTAAGTCTAGTTTGGCTTGTGTTCGTTTGACAGAATTTAGCCTTTGAGTTGTGTCCGAATTATAACCGTGCGACTTGAACAATTTGCCTATTACATGCGCATTTCCAATATCAAAACAGCCCTATTTCGTGCTGGGAATTAGGCTGGGAACAGAGCACCATCGACGGTCAGCGCGTACGGTCGGTCGGTCGTGTTTTGTATGGCCGCATACGCGCTGACGGTGAGCATCGCTCTGAACGCACGTATGCTTTCGTACAGCGATAGCTACGCCACGCCCGACCGACGGTACGCGCTGACCGTCGGTCGAGCACTGTTTCCAGAGTAACTGTTTGAAGGATTTCAACTAAACATGTTTGAAGTTAAATTAATAATAAAAATGCAAATATTTCATAGAAGACATTTATTTATAAATGATAACACATTCGAGGAAGGCACTTCTGAGGAGACAATAAAGTTAAATTATCCATAGCGAAGGAATGATTCTGTTACGATGAATGTCACGAATAACAACAAAGTTACTAGTTTAACAGGTGTTTCCACCGACGAGCCTGACGCGACGACTGAGCGGGAAATCACGTGTATATAATATTTTGATAAATCCTAATGTTTGGTAGAATAGAATCACATCGAAAGTGAATTGACAACATTTCATATTTTTAACTACTTTATTTTATGAACTAGTTAGAAAATAGGTAAAAATTTAAGCCACCCGTATTTTTTCTTTTTCAATTTAACTCATTATTTCACACAAAAAAAACACGTTGAAAAGTAGGTCATTCCAAAAGGGCGTAAGTAAAATATGACGTCATCTTCCCAACAAGAATCCAGAGCCACTCCAGAGCAGCGATTGTCTGTACTCTGTACTAAGGTCTCCCTGAATACAGCGAGGGAGATGACGTCAACTTTCGGTTTACAGTAATTTGCGATTTTTTCCAAAATTAACGGAGAAAAAAATTTAAAAAAATGTTTTTTGTGTACTTCACACGTTTTTACCGAAATGGTTTTCGAATTAAGACTTTTGGAAATTATGAAATATTGTCAATTAACTTCGATATTGTCACAAGATTTGACCAGAATTGTGCCAGTAAATGACTTCGTCTCTACAAATATTGTTAGGTAGGTACTTTTAATTGTTGAAAAGGCGAACTAGATAGTTTATTTTACAGTGAAAACTGTTTCATAAAAAGTAGACGGCTCATTTTAATTAATTCCACAGGTATCATGAAATTATTCCTTTTCAGATTTTGTAAGTACGTAGAGGATATGCTATGTTCATAGAGGCATCCCACACACAATCAAGAAAGACTAAATATAAGTTAACAGATATGCACCTTACCCCATTGTGATAAGGTTCAAAACCTGTTTCTGCTTTTGACTATATAACCGACAACGTAAGAATAAATTCTGTGAAAACAATGCAAGTAAAAATCTACCTTATGCGAGTATTAAGTATATTTTGCATACATTTTTAAGACAGAATTTACTTTTGTGTGTTTAGTGTATGAATTCGTATTTTTACGCCAGTTTGATCGGTGTGGGTTGCCCAATGGTACAGTCAGCGTCATATAGTAGGTATGTAGCAGCCAAAGTGGCCAAATAGTTCGGTACACCATATATTTTGTATGGTGTGCCGAAGTATTTGGACACTTTGGCTGCTACGTACTACCTATATGACGCTGACTGTACCTATGTCAATCAACTTTTAAAGTACACAGACTATAGAAGTAAATATAACTATGAAAACATTTGAGACAACATCTATATCGTAATAACATTGCATTGAATTGAACAATAATATAACTATTAATACACTTAGGGTGTTTCTGACTACCCTGTTAACATTTACTTAAATTAATTTAGAATAAGTATACCTACTTATGGGAGCATTTGACGCCACCCTAACATCGGAATAGTACATTATTTACCAAGGGCGTTAAAACAAAGGATGTGCCAGATAGTAAATATTTGACGCCCGAGCCGAAGGCGAGGGTGATAAATATGCGATCTAAGGCTTTCTTTATTACCGCCCGTGGTAAGTACAAAATTTTATATCTCCCCCTGGCCAGGAAGTGGGATTTTTCGGTAATTGCCACTTTATGGCCAGATGTAACATAAATGTTATTATTATTATTAAGTTAACAAATTAAAGAGATTTATACCAAGTTACCAACTCGTGGTGGCAATAAAGAATACATATAGAAATGATACAAGGTACAAATTAGTATAGACACAGGAAGTGTGAGCGAGATATAGCGACAGTGGCCGCCATTTTAGAATATATTATTATGAATTATGATACATTTTTACAATTAATCCATTAAAAATAAATATTAACAATAACCGTTAACTTTTTAAGCTCGAATCGTTTCCTAAAGTTTGCTTTTGTCTGAAGTATATACAGGCCACCATAAAATGATCCCTTAAAATAGCGAGAATAAGGTTCAATATCTAATAACTTTTCCAATCGACTAATAAGGTAAGGACGAAGTGAAATGAACAATGGAAAAAGATATCTTTTTGTAGTGAACTATCAAATCTAGACTAATATAATATCTATCTCATGTAGTTTTCCCATTGATAATCATAATTCGTTTGCTTGGCTTGAATCATGACTTGACAAAAGTATACATAACAGATGATAAAGGTTACTTCGAATGATCGATCAATAATAATATTCATTATCATAGACACCAATAATAGCACTAAAATAAATCTCAATAATAAAGAAAACTCCCGTAATTTACTGAATGAATATGAAGGAACGGCTCATTCGTGCCTTTACGAACCGCGTACCGGTCCGAAACATGTCGATCGACATTCGACCTTAAAGACGAGACCCATTTATATTCTAAACAATATGTTTTTAATAGTATACGGTGTTTAGTAAAACCGTTATGTTAAAATTATGTTTATAAACAAAGTTATAAAGTTGATATAGGGATTTTTGAAATATGAATTATTTTGTATTTTTTTTTTCAAATCTGTTTATAAACATGAGTTTACCATGAACGCGGATCTAACATTAAATAACATGAACAAGTTAAAAAAACTGTAACACAATACAAAAATTAAATAAACGTACTAAATAAATAAAATGATTTGCTAATGGAATCTTAAAGTAATACAACGGTTTATATTGCGGGCAGTGTCTGGTTTTCTACAAGTTGCATGGCTTAACCGTTGAACGCCATAGACTATTTATGGTGGATTGCACCAAAACGATTACAAAGCGATCAACGTTAAATATGGCGCCGACAGAGCTGTCATCCCATAGAAACTTGTCGAATTTTCCATACAATCAGATTTTAATGAACACAGCTGACGGTTACATACGGTTTGTAAGCCACGTTAAGTAGTCGCGAGACTACTATTTTTACTCGCATCCACTTCACTATCGGAAAAAATGTGACGTTCAAAAGGTTAGTATCTCCAGAGACGAGTCAATAATAAAAGCTGCCAATGTGTGATTTTTTTTGGTGATATAAAGAAGAATTTGTATTTTTTAATCAAAGTGAAAATTGAAAAATTCAACACCACAGGTGTTTACGCTAGCGGACCTATCCGCTTAAACAAACATTTAAAGAATTCGTATTGTACTGTGTGCTAAGATACGTTCTGTAGAAAGAAGGACTTTCATGACGGCGCAAACGAGATATGTCGACAGATCAAATCATCACGGTACCGCCGCTTACCGGGTAGTCAGTCCGACCCAGGTCGGGCCTAGCCAAGTTTCTTGCTGGACTCTTCTCAGCTAGGCTAGGTTTAGTGAACCAGCGACAAAACTCTACGTAGCCCGATTCCACTTACACCTCAGATTCGATTAAAGCCGCTCAACTAAAAAAATTACGCGCCAAAATGACAGTTGGACAGGCCTGATCTAACCTCTTTTCGGAAAAAAAAATGTTTCAAAAGCTGACAGTTTATATTAATCGCTCGTCTCTGACACCACTTCTATAAGTATTTTTCGGTGCCAGAGTACTTTATGACTGATATAGCAGTCATAAACTACTTTGACTGTATGTGTATAATGCCACGCCTACATCAATATTAAAAATGAAAACACTTAATACTCATTTCAGGTAACATTTTAATGCGAGCCCATAAAGGCAGGCACATTTGTACATGTACATACCAACATAAAATTAAAATACACAATCAATATAAATTCATTATGACATTTCTGATTGATATAAAATTATCTTTGTGTCTAACTATACTGCCATAGAAAAATAAATACCCAAGAGAATCAAATAGATTGCAAGACTTTCCGGCCCCTATACCACAAAATTTTACAAGTCCACAATGTGACAAAATTGTACAATGTTCCAAAGAAATAGTTGACAAATTTGTCGAATTTGTACGATTGTAAATTTTGTGGTTCAGGCCCAAGGATTCAAAGCTTGTTTACCGAAAGTCAATTAGAATTAGAAAATACCTATTTGGACTTATATCAATTATCAAAATATTTGTTTGTCCATACAAAAGAAAAAAAAAATATTATTATTTGTTATTTTTTGAGAAAAAATGATTGGGTGTAGTCTTTATCGGCGTTACTTGGTCAGCCGTACGACAAAAAAAAATACACTTACTCTATCATACATAGATACGGCAGTATAGGGACACAGTATTTTTATTGCATAATTAAATTAATTCAATAGAAAATTACATTATTATATTTCCAATGCGACGGAATTTAATTAAATAATATTATAAAGTTTGCTAAGGGCGTCACAGGGGCCAGCAAAACTATACACGATACCACCCACCTATCCCAACCCCAACCACCCATCCCCACCCCACCCATCTTTCCTAAGTATATTAATTAGAAAAGACACGTAGCTATCGCGTGATGTTATGCTAAACCCCACACTATCACATTGTACCCTTATTATAATATAAATACGCTTAAAAATAATAAATGTCAAATAAAATGCGTGCAATTATACATTGAATATAAGTTTTAAAAAATGCGTTTAAAAATATATGCTAAAATAAACAAAAAAAGGTATACGATCTCGTAATCACTGCCATCTGGCGGCAATTTAACTAAAATACGTTTGATTAACAATTATAAATAAATAAAGGCTAAAGTAACAGAACTTTAAAACCTAGCCTTCGGTTACATTTACTGGTATAAAGTTACCATTTGACTGGTGTAAACCTGTTTTGTACGGTACCGAGTGGGAAATAAATTGTTTATGCTTGGGCTATGTTCCGAATCACGCTCACAGCGCTCAAAGCGCGCTCACGATCGGACCGATTCACGTTCATAGCGCTTAAATGAGATGTCGTGACGTCATTGATGATGTCATGGTCGGCGCTCACGGTGCTCACACTCGCAGGCGTAAGCACCTGGACTACCTGGAGCCAAACGTCAAATTGACGTTTGATATATGAACATGACAGTAAACATGGGCTATGAGCGTGAATCGGTCCGATCGTGAGCGCATTCAAGCGAATACCGGTCCGAAACAAAACACTAGTCACGCGGCCTTGAGCGCGCTATTTGATTTGGACCGGCCGTCAGCACCGTTGCGAGCATTTTTAGCGTGATTCGGAACACGGGGTTGGCATCCTTACTTTAGGCTTCATTTCCTGCTACGCTGACGTCGGTCGCCCGTGATTAATACAATTTGTGGGACACCACAGCGAGTGATGTCCGCGGCAGATGTCGTTAACTTACAGCTTGGACTGCGGCGCGTGCAGGATGTCACGCCACCACGTGGCCCGCTCCATGGCGCCGGGGTTGTGGAATAACTCCTTTTGAAGGTTTTGGTATAGCTGCGGAGGAAATCATCCATTAAGTGCCAGTTGCACCATCGTACGAACACAGACCGGTCATCGTCAAAGATGGCGCTGGCAGCTGCCATCGCATAGAATTGGTTAATATAAAGATAGAAGGGGGTACGTGAATATAAGAGACGAGAAAAGAGGGCAAAGCGTAAATAAGTGTTTAGTTCTCAGAGATGGAACGAGGGGGGAACAATGAGGTGTATTGGGAAATGCATAACCAGAGATAGAGAAACAGACTGAGTTATGACGACCGCTTTAGCTCAGTTGGTAGTGACCCTGCCTACGAAACTGGAGGTCCCGGGTTCGAATCCCGGCCAGGGCATTTATTTTTGATGAGCACGAATATTTGTTTTCGGGTCTTGGATGTTTTCTATGCATTTAAGTATATATAAATATAAATAAATAAATATTTGTGGACAATATTACACAAATCAACCTAGTCCCAAACTAAGCAAAGTTTGTACTATGGGTACGATATACATACTTATATAGATAAATATATACTTAAATACATAGAAGACATCCAAGACCCAAGAACAAATATTCGTGCTCATCACACAAATAAATGCCTCGGCCGGGATTGGAACCCGGGACCTCCAGCTTCGTAGGCAGGGTCACTACCAACTGAGCTAAAGCGGTCGTCAAATTAAAGTGGATACATGTAGACTTTGTAGTTGTGTACCTTGCCGTCGCTCTTGCCGAGCACGGAGTTGAGCACGAAGTCGGTGGGCGCGAGCGCGTCCACGACGCCCACAATGTCCGGCCGCAGCGCCGCGCACTGCTGCAGTAAGGCGTCGCGCACGCGCGCCGTGAGGGAGGGCCCTGTCGCGTACCCGCCCTGGTACAACTCCACTAGATGCCTGGAATAAATATATCATCGTTATCATATCACCCGAAAGACGTGCCAGGTCCGGTGGTCATAGGCCTCCCCAAAAGAAATTCCGTCTATTTAAATCAAGCCGTCCTCTCCCGGCGAAAAAAATATACAATGCCATTCTTTTGTTATCTGCCCTGGGATCCCAGGGACTGGTAGACGACGGGATAGATACAGAAAAGAAAGAAAAAACTAGTCTGTGCGTGTCGAATTTCGCACATTTAAGGTTCCGAACCAACCGCAAAATTAAGTTGTTTTTAATCGGGAAGATAAGTAAATTTCTGAGAAAAAATGTGATTATCAATAAATAAATAATAAAATAAATAAAAATTATTTATTCACTATCTTAGGTTTAATTACAATTACTGTGCTGGATGTCTCTTTTTAAGTATACTATATACTTCCATAGATCAATATAGTAGTAATTTATGGTAAAATCAATACGTAATAATAAACTATATCACTAAATTTTAAGATCATGGGTCAATGAGAACTACCAAAATATTTGTATAAATTATTATGTTAAATTGTCATGAATAAATTATTTCATTTTTTTCCAATATCTTCAGAACAAAATTTTATAATTCGTTCGTCGTCTTTAAAGAGTGCTAAACGATACCCCACTCGATGGGGTAAGTTAAGAGGGGTAGGGCAAGCTCTCTCCATACAAACTTTGTGCAGGATTTACTTCGTTTGTATTTGCATTAAAGTTATGATTTTTGGTCAGTATGCTTAATTTTCTGTTAGATATGAGCGCCGATGGGCAATTGGCCGGCGGCGTCGGCGGCGTGACCTTGTAAAAACCTCAGGTTCAAAACAAAAATACGTTTTTTTGAAGTGAAAACTTCTTTAGCGGCGCTGAGCACTTTTGTACTGGGGAAAAATGTATAAACTCGCGATAAATTCCAAGACCAGGTTAGTTGACCCCTCCTAGTATCGCGATTGCTATGTTACGAGGGGTCCCCAGCTGGTCTTCTTAGAAAGCCAAGGTTCTAACTGTTTTAAGACAATCCTAAGATTTTCCATAAAGATCATATTTCAAATAAATTCTCATGGAAAGTAGCTCTTATTGTCCCTAAAAAAGCGTTTCCAAAGTCCAATATCGGATAGCCAGACTGACCGATTTCCGTAAAGATCATATTTCAAATAAATTCTCATGGAAAGTAGTTCTTATTGTCCCTAAATACGGTGACAGTTCCCTTCAAAATACCTAGTGGCCAAGAGTGATGGATAAAATACCAAGGGCCTGACACGCTTTGTAAGAGAAAGATAGCCTTATTGCGATTCCTATGAGAGGAAGTAGAAAATAGTGCGATGTTTTGTCCTTATCACCGATCGAAAAATTTTGTATTTGTGTCAAAGTTTTGTGTCAAGAAGATTGCAAAACAAATTGGCAATATTTGGTAGTGCATTTTATAAATGGAGAATTAATGATAAGTTTGGTTTAAATGAATAATAATTTACCAATTATCAGATCCGTAGTGTTTGGGTGTTCAGTGCAAACATGGTGGGGTGTTCAGTGTTGGGCTGTAAAAGCAAACTCGACCGAAAAAAGGCGGATGTTACATTCCATGCGTAATTTGCGTAAGTACATTTTCTTTGCATTTTGGACCCGTGTTTATTTCTAAAATCTCACCGGTACCAAGTTACTGAGCTAAATCATAAGTTATATCATGAGACACTTGATGAAATAGGAAAAATATGTAAATTAATTCAAAAATAACCTCCAAACATTTCACATATAAACCGATAAAATCGCGTAGTATAAATCTACCATAGAAGCCAGCTTAGAATTGATGTCCCATCATTCAGTCGGTTTATAATTCGATTTCGGGATACCAACAAATAATAAAAAAATCCCCTGAAGATTACCCCACGTTTCGGGAAATTCAAGTAATTTGATTTTTTCAGTTTTTAGGGTTCCGTAGTAAACAAGGAACCCTTATAGTTGCGCCATGTCCGTCCGTCCGTCCGTCCGACCCCCGTTTTTCTCAGCAACCGTTAGTACTAGAAAGCTGTAATTTGGCATGAGTATACATATCGATGACGCGGAGAAAACGGTAGAATAAAATCTTTAAAAAAAAAATTTTTTAGGGTACCTCCCCGGGTGACAGTAACGGAAACGCACAGGGCCGGGCCGTCTTTAACTAATTTGAGGCCCTGGGCACATTAGGGTAATGGGGCCCCTATGACCTTGATAGAGCACGATTCTGTTAGAATAGACAAAGAAAGTAAACTAGTCACATTAAATGAATAGATATTAATAATATAATATTTCCTAAAAAATAAAATTAATTTTCAAAATACACCAAATTTGGGTTCTTCCTTAGAGCAAACAGCTAAATTAAATTTTCTTAAATAAACGCCTAATTCTAACCAGTCATATATATTTTTTTAAATTGAAAATGAGGCCGACGCTTATGCGAGCTCACCCAGAAGATTCACTCGTACCTTAAAAAGGTCCAGGTTATTTGAACTCGGAAGTACCTACATACGCCATTCGAATACCAAACCAGTAAACATTATAAAAAAGATGATTTTGACCAGGTAATGAAAGTAGCCAGTCGTACGTCGTCTGGATATCTGATGGAAGAAGGGGGAAGGCGGTATGAGCTCATGGAGTTCCTGAGCACACTCAACGAATCTAAAGAAATAAAAATGGGAAATAGGTAGTATTGCTTACAATTTTTGAAGTGAAAACTTCTTTAGCGGCTCTGAGCACTTTTGTACTGGGGAAAATTTGTTGAACTCGCGACAGATTCTAAGATTCTAAGACCAGCTAGTTGACCGCTCCTAGTAATCGTGATTGCGATGTTAGGAGGTGTCAACTCAGCTAAACTCAGCTGGCCCCTACACCACAAAACTTTAAAAGTCTACAATTTGACAAAATTGCACAATTTTCCATAGAAAAAGTTCACAAATTTGTCGAATTGTACGCTTGTAAAGTATTGTGGTACAGGTTCCTGGTCTTAGATGCGTAAGACACAATGATACTCGGGACATATTATGTAAATGGATTATGCGAATATGAACATGAGTATGAGTACAGTACAGATACGGATACCGATACCGATATAAATATCTTTGTTATTTGGGTCATTGTCAGTCGGAAAAACAAAAGTTGTCCATTCGGTGGACAATAGTTAACGGCTTGTGTGCATGTAATTTACGTTTTTATTATATGGATTTATAGACACGGAATTACAGATTATGCGGGTTATCAGATCAATCGAAAATTAAGCTTTGTAGCCCTTAACTTTTGGCATGTCCTGTCCACCGAAAAGACGCGCACCTAAATCTGACAATGACCCATTTACTATCTTTATTGAGTTTTCACTTCTGCCGGCACTCCCGGAGTGCAACCCGTTGTTTTTTTTTTCCTTATTTGATGCCGTACACGCCTGTCAACGTCGTTTTTACTGTAAGGATGACAAACACGCCTATTGATATCGATGGTCACATCCATTCACTGCAAGATTATGGAGAGTGTCCTGACTGAACAGCAGGCTCTTTGGCGTACCTAGAATCAAATGATCTCCTCAGTGACCGACAATACGGCTTTCGTCATAATCGGTCCACTGGGGATCTTCTAGCGTAGGTACACCACACACACCTGAAATAAGGCCATAGAGATAAAATACGAAGAAGCCCTAGCGGTTTCTCTCGATTTCACAATGGCCTCACTCCAGGTGTGTTATTGCTTTGACAGGGTCTGGCACAACATTCTCTAATCAAACTTTCTTCGTAGGGTCTGCCCGCTGGTTGTTGTGCTTGGATTGGATATTGGATATCGGATTTCCTGAGGTATAGAATCTATTGAAGTGGTTATTGATGGCTGCTCGTCTGATCCGATGGCTATATAATGCCGTTGTCCCCCATGAGTCAGTGCTCTCTGCGACTCTTTCTGCTGAGCGCCCGGTTCGGGTATGCAGACTTCAGTACTGTTGTAGAGAGCTACATATCCACTGCACGAACCAGTATGACCAGAATTCGGAATAATGGGAAGTTATGGTTATGCCTGTGAACCTTTCTCTCTTCGATTAGAGCGATGCTAGTCCAGTCTGCCAAAAAAACTCAGACGTGTCTAGTTTCCGCCAAAAAGTGGCAAAGGGAGCCCTACTTTCCGAGATGTAATCGTGCCGATTACCGGATTTTCGGCGTAACATTGTTTTTGACTCTTCACTTTAGCAAAAATATAAGTAAAGTAAAGTAAGTAAACTAGAACATCGGCACAAAGTTGCCAGTCTGTCGGATTTTGTTTAGAATCGCTCATTAAGGATCCCTTTTGTGCACTTTTGGTACTGAATACTAAAATAAATAACGCTATTTAACCGTAAAATATCAAATTCCAAACTAGTTTGCCGATCGATGATATAAGTGTGTAAAAGATAAGCTACACAGTATCTGAAACGCGCGCGAGACAGCGACCGGCGCGCCGATCGCCATGTGTCGGCGGAGGCGGCGTGGGGTTTTTGGCCGGCGGCGGCGGCGCGGCGGCACGGCGCTCATATCTATTTTCTGTTAGCTATTTCGTGATGTAATTTTTTTTTCATTGATATTATTTTAGATTTCTTTAATTTTTCATTTTTTTTAATATTTGAAAATTTCCACATCACTTTCTTCGCATATCTAATATTTACATCCAAAAAAAATATTACATTTGTTAGTGCCAAAACCTACGAATAAAACGTGCACAGAGTTTGTATGGAGAATGCCTTGCCCACCCCTGCGCCTTAACATTTTTTTATGCACCTTTTGTAGTCGTGTCGTAAAAAAATATCCAAAAAATTCCGCGTCAATGTATTGTTGGGCCCCCCTGTATAGTGCGCGCCATCCACTAAGGCGCGCCCCTCCCCAGCCCGCGCCGTACAACTGCGCACAGATTAGTATGAGATTCGCTGTGGAGGGGCGCGTCGTCGTGGATGGCGCGCACTATACCTATATGGGAGCCCCCTTTAAAACATTTAAAAAAAAGTTTTGACAATTTGTATGGATCAACGGGATGCTCATACTGTGAAAATTCGAAAACTGTAGCTCAAACCGTTTGGCTGAAAAATCTGTATGACAAACGACGGATGCGTGAGTGACAGCGATACGGTTCTTTTTAGACCCTTTTTTTTTTTTTTCTTACAAAAGA
Source organism: Cenopis cana (assembly GCA_951800055.1). NCBI lineage: Eukaryota > Metazoa > Arthropoda > Insecta > Lepidoptera > Tortricidae > Cenopis > Cenopis cana. The sequence goes on along the minus strand of OX637478.1, from coordinate 21,172,301 downwards.
TTACACTTATATTCAGTACTTTTAACTTCGCCAAACTGCATCACAGTTTGTAGGGCTTCGGGTAGAGAGCCCTAAAAAAAGGTAAATTACTCACCTATCCAAAGACCAAAGGCCATAAAGCGTGAACAGTTTCTTCAGCACCGGCCTTAAGGCCTCCTCCTTCCTCCCGATCTCCTCCCAGCTGAACATGAGCGCCAGGTACTCCGCGTACACCTCCGTCAGGGTCTGCCACTTGTACACCTGAGGAGACAACAAAACTTTTATGATACTACTTTTGCACACCTGTTAATCAGGAAACAGTCATTGTTGCCCTCGTTTGAGGGAGCAAAACCGTACTTTTCTTCCCTCTTTTGAGGGAAAGAATTACTCTTTTCCTCATAGAAGGCGTGAAAAGCAGTATATGCCATTCGGTAGCAAAATTATTTGTAAGACGGTTCATTTTTTTAGCATCGGGCATCATAGGCGGTGTGAAAAGCAGTATGTCGCACACGATTGTAAAATTATTTTCGTCTTAGGCGTAATAGTCAATTACTTACCAAGGGCGATAAAACAAAGAATGTCTCAGATCGCAGGTATTTTACGCCCGAGCCGAAGGCAAGGGCGATAAATATGCGAACTGAGGCTTTCTTTATTATCGCCCGTGGTAAGTACAAAATTTTATATCACCCCCTGGCCAGGAAGTGGGTTTTTTCGCGCGCGGAGCGTGCGATAATGGCCACTTTATGGCCAGGTGTGACATAAAGACTTAAATCCCTCGCTACGCTCAGGATTCAATATACCGCCCTCGCCGTAAATAAATCATTTTGCTCCCCTGAGACACAATCTATTATTATCTCACGAGCGTGGGTTGGCCATTGTTTTAGTTGTGACACATACGAACACATAGACAACGTAAGCTAATAGCTTCTACGCTGACGCACACATGGACAGTGTGCATATATAGCTCAACAGACAACCATGGCTCACCAGTGCCAGCGTGTAGCAGAAATTATATAAAATGTCCGACATTTTATAAAACTTGTCATTTGACTTTGAATCTTCACGTTTGGACAGTAAAGTCGCTTTTTGATCTGCCCAATTTGATACAACTCGGAAAGTTCAAATAATTTTAACTATAACTGATTCATTTATGTGAGGTGTGCCGTGTGCACTTAATAAGGTGGTTCGCTTTCCATACAAAACGTCTTTTGACATTCGCAGGCTAGCGGAGTGATATTTTAAGAAACTTAAGTAACAAACATTCATAAATTGGATTGAGAAATTAGTTTACATCAATTTTTTCGAATGATTCTGGATTATACAAGTTTATTCTAGGAAAGGGAAGGGGAGCGCTCGTGGCCCAGCGGCGCCTGCGTACCGCTTGCGGTATCTAAGGTTAAGCAACGTGGGCAGCGGTCAGGACTTGGATGGGTGACCGCTTTGAGTGGTTACTAACTGAGCGCTCCCGTGCTTTGGAAGGCACGTTAAGCCGTTGATCCCGGTTGCTGTCTATGGCAGCAGTCGTTAAGCCAAGTTGGAGGCCTTCGGGCGGCTTGAGAACTTCTAACGGTCAAGTTGCCCACTCACTTGACACAGCCTAATCCCAATAAGGTCTAGTTTCCCCTCGGGGTTGAAAGGTCAGATGGCAGTCGCTTCCGTAAAAACTAGTGCCTACGCCAAATCTTGTGATTAGGTAGCGGACCCCAGGCATCCTTCAGGATGCAACTGTATTGGGATAACGCTAGGAAGATGACGATGATTCTAGGAAAGGGAAAATTTCGCGCAAATGAAAAGCTAATCTAAGAAAGTTTGTTACATAAGTTTCTTGAAATATCACGCCGCTACTAGCCTGCGAATGTCAAAAGACGTTTTGTATGGAAAGCGAACCACCTTAAGAGAATTTGTATTGTTATGTTGTATATTAATTTTGTATTAAGCATTAATGTCCGCTAACGAAAATCATTTAAATTAATAGTACATTATTGCCGTGGCCGGGAAGGGAGCAATTGCAGGCTGAGTATTTGTTTAAACGGACGAGCTTGCGAGTCCGTTTAATTATAATACGAAGCCTGCAATTGCCATTCCGGCCGAGGCTAATATAGTGCTTTTCTCAAAAATGGGGAAAATACGACAAAAATTTAATTAAGATTTGATAAACATAACCTTAAAACGTCAAAAACATCATGTTTTCCCGCCGTTTATTTTTTTTTCACAGAATCGCAAGTGTATTTTTCCACCGAAAAACGCAAATTATTCGAGATACATAAAAAAACGTCGCGTTTTCAACAGAAAAATACGAGCTGAATTGGCTGAATACGACCTGTGCCTCCTTTTATATGACAGTTTCTACATTTAAAAAAGTTTATAACTCGACAAATAAAGGAATTTATATGTGACATTGCAGGCCATATATGTGGCCTGCAATGTTTTTTACTTTTTAATTTGGATCTGACCTTAAATTATACACTTTACCTTCCAATATGTAGCGACTAAAGTCCAGTTTGCGGGCCATTTTTGAGAAAAGGGATTTTTTTAATGACTTACCTGACATTTCGCTTTGGCTTGGAACTTGGTGAGACCGGACTCTATGAGGGAGGTGTATTTGTTGTGCGTCTCCTTTAGCAGCCAACAGATCAGCCATTTGTACGTTGATAGGATGACTGAAAGGGAAACAGTTTGTTATAAAAAAAAATAAAAGGATTCAGTAACTTTAAGAATGAGAAAATGTTTGACCCATTCTAATCTACACGTTCATTAATTCAATCACGGTTCACGGTTCGAAAATGAATGCCATACGATAAATAAATAATAATTAATCCAATATAAATTGAGCGCGATTAAGTGTCAAATATTTCACATCATCATAGGCCTATACGTCTGGGGGGCATCACGGTAGAATGACAGCGACCCCACGATTCCCCCCATTAAACGGCAGCGAGGGTCAACGCCGCAGAGGTTTTAGTGGGTATTCCCTTCCCCTGTGGAACGGCGAGTCCCACATACCCCCCACCACGGCCTTCCCCGGGCCCGGGGGGATGCGAATGCATTTCCTCTGCGTCAAAAAAAAAGGCCTATACGTCTACTGCAGTCGATTCAAGTATTGCTGTGTAGTTCACACCGTTTTTGGTGACTGTATAGACCAATACTTCTAAGCGTCAGTGACAGGTAAGAACAGGTTTGTTGAAGTGCTTCGAATAAATTATTATTCATTCATTCATTCAACAGAAGAACTTTAGTGGCAATTTAACTATAATAGGTTTGAAGAACGATTTCGAGTAAGGGGGCAGACAAATAATGAATGACTTTGGCAATGGCTACCCAGAACCACACCTGTGATACGCGAAGGTACGTAAGCGCTGTGGGTAAGTATGTGTGCGTGCGCTGTCGGTACACGCGCCAATTGTTTGCGCGGGTGCGTAGCGCGTGGCGCGGACGCATCACGACGCGCGCCGGCGCCAGGCGGGTCTCTCAGGGACGAGGTAACTGACCTCGGTGCGGGGGGTTCGTTTCCGTTCTGTATGTAATACTATTATACTATTCTGTGCCAGAACCAAAGGAATAAAGAGTACCGCTGAGCTCCATCATCCTGTTTGTGGAAAAATTAAGAGTACTCCCGCTAAACTACATCATCCGGTTTGTAGAAAAGTTGGAGATCAGCTTGGAGTAGGCATAAAGTACTGGTCCCACCAAGGGCGAGGAAGCTATTAGCTATCGGCGATTTTCTCGCTCAAGAAACGAACAAAAGATGTAGATCCCGTAGCAGTAAAAGTGACAGATATATTTATAGTTGATCGCTGGCTGTTCACACTGAAGGCGAGGACTCTCCTCACTAGTTGATCGCAGCGATAAAAGCGAGCATCGCTCAGCGGTGCTCGCTCAGCGATACTCGCTTGGCGATCAGAGACTAAACAGCGGTCATTTTTCGAGTAATCGCCCGTCGTATTCGAACACTCGGTTATAGCCGAGCGACAAAACTATCGGAACTACCACTCGCTTGTCGCTGCTCGCCAAGTTTCTAGCTCTAATCGCTTCTTGCTGATCGCCGGCGGTAGGATCAGTGCCTAAAGGAGGGGGGTAATTGCAAAAAATATCCCAATGGGTGGATGGTGGTTAAACGCCATCTTGTACAAAAAGCGTATTACACTATAAAGGAGTTTATAGATGATAAATACGCATTTATGTAAAATTGCTGTAAACTTAGCATTAATATGACGTGTAAGAGAGCTATAGATTAAGCCTATTTACAAAATAAATAATAAAAGCGGAGAGCTGAGGACCGGGTGTGGTGGCGCGAATTGGGGAAGGCCTATGCCCAGCAGTGGACGACTACAGGCTGAGGATGATGATGTTGATGATGATTTGATTTGATTTGGTCAAAGTGCATCCACAAGGGCCCTCATAGATAAGATAAAAAGGGGGGTTATTTCAGCTATACCTCGTTTTTTTCAGAATAGAAAACTCGTGCGATTGTCGTCATGCAATTTCGGGGAAAACATCTTGAAACGGAAAAATATGCAGCGTACTATTTTTAAGACGTGATAAGCTACTGAAATGAGTGAAATTAGTACAATATTATCCTCTGGTGTCTGAGCGAAACGAAGAATTGTAGGCGAAAATTTACGTTAAAATTCTATTCTTTAAAAACCGCCCAAGTGCGAGTCGGACTCGCGCACTAAGAGTTCCGTACCATTACCTATGAAAGCGGCAAAAAAATCATGTTTGTTGTATGGGAGCCCCCTTAAATATTTATTTTATTTTGTTTTTTATTATTTGTTCTTATAGCGGCAACAGAAATACATCATCTGTGAAAATTTCAACTCTCTAACTATCACGGTTTTTGAGCTACAGCCTGGTGACAGACGAACAGACGGACAGCGGAGCCTTAGTAATAGGGTCCCGTTTTACCCTGTGGGTACGGAACCCTAAAAAAACGGGGTATAGTGTGGCACTCACAGTCGTGGTCGAGCGGCGCGTCGGCGGGGCGCGTCTGCAGCACGGCCTCGGCGCGGTTCAGGAACGACACCGTCCCTACATTTGCATACAATACAAATTCAGATATTGATTTCACGATAAAAACTAATATATATATATATCATGTCAAATGTTAATATTATAAGAATTCTTATACATCGATTCACAAAAACAGGCGCGGATAATACTATGATTCATTAACAAAATTAACAAAATAATACAATGATTAATTAACAAAATTATATTTGAAATGTCAATACAACAAGATGGTAAAACCACTGAACAGATTGTCATAAATCAAACATATCTAATTACTCGTACAGTCAGCAAAGAAAGTCGTCTACCACTTTTGGACTTTAACGTATAGATAATAGAGTCGAAAAGTGGAAGACTACTTTTTTGGTCGACTGTACCTTCTATCATTTGCACATTTCCTTTCAACTGCTCTCTATGTACACCACGTGGCTCACTGTACACCACGTGAATCACTGTACAACACGTGGCTCACTGTACACCACGTGGCTCACTGTACCCCACGTGACTCACTGTACCCCACGTGGCTCACTATAGACCACATGACTCACGGTACACCACATGACTCACTGTACCCCACGTAGCTCAGTGTACACCACGTGGCTCACTGTAGCCCACGTGGCTCACTGTACCCTGACTTACCCAGCGGGGAGTCGACGCCGCGGTGCCGGCACTCGTACTGTCTCAGCAGCCAGTTGCCGGCCTGCTGCGACAGCACGCTGTTGTCTCCCTCGTACGTCACCGTCGCCTCGTGGTTGCTCCGGATCTCGCCCAGGTTGGCTCGCTAGAAAAAATAAATAAAGCCTTAGTTATAGTTCGTAGAACTGTAAGGCAAAGTGCTGTCAAATTAACGCAAGCAAAAATCTACCTTACAGTCAGAGCTCTAAGTCGAGTTTTGCTTGCGTTCGTTTGACAGAATTTGGGCTTAGAGTTGTGTACGAACTACACACACGTACGAGATTCGCACGCGAGTTTCAATACACTGCGGGTCATGGAGGTATAACGAGTTCAATCGTTCTATAAAACTGCGCAATATGCGGGTGGCGCAGGACCAGTCATTGTTGCACTCTTTGGGGGGCTTGTGTCCAGCAGTGGACGTCTCTCGGCAAGCTTTCGACTGATAAGTATGATGATGATGATGATGATGATGAAATGTAAAATATTATGTTTATATATGTCAAAATTTGATGGCGGATGGATGATGGATTAGGTAGCGGACCCTGGGCATGTTTGAGGATGCAACTGTTGGGATAACGCTTGGAGGATGATAATAATGGTGTGAAAGTTTGAGGTTGCTTAAAATTTATCTGTTTCGCCGAAAGGTTAATTGGCTCACCAGGTGGCTTACTGTACGCCATGTAAGCTCTCTGTTTACCAGGTGGCTCAGTGTACACCATATGGCTCACTGCACAACACGTGGCTCATTGTACACCATGTGGCTTACTGTACGCGAAGTGGCTCTTTGAAAACCTCGTAGCTCACTGTTAACCTCATGGCTCAGTGTACACCATGCGGCTCACTGTACACCACGCGGCTCACTGTAGCCCACGTGGCTCACTGTACCTTAAGGAAGCCGTGTCCGCCTGTGGCCTCACGGCATTGCTGCGCGGCGCGCAGCACCGTCCACGTCATCATCGGCTTGCTGCTAGACACCATCGCGTGGATCTCCGCCACTGACTCGCTCTGAAACAAACATGTTCTATACATTCACGACAACCGCTTTAGCTTAGTTGGTAGTGACCCTGCCTACGAAGCTGGAGGTCCCGGGTTCGAACCCCGGCCGGGGCAATTATTTGTGCGATGAGCACGAATATTTGTTTCTGGGTCTTGGATGTTTTCTATGTATTTATGAATCTATTTATCTATATAAGTACAGGTGACAGACGGACAGACGGTCAGACGGATAGACGTACAGCGGAGCCTTAGTAATAGGGTCCCGTTTAACCCTTTGGGTACGGAACCCTAAAAATCGGCCAAGTGCGAGTCGGACTTCGCACATTTAGGGATCCGAACCAACCTCAAAAATGTGATTTATCAATATATTAGTATTTGTTGGTAAAATATACGTAATAATAAACATTATCACCAAATTTCAAGTTCGTAGGTCAACGGGAAGAAAAAATCTTAGGAACAAAATTTTTTGACAGACGACGGACGGACGGACGCATGAGTGACAGCAATAGAGGGTTCCATTTTGACCCTTCGAGTACGGAACCATAAAAAACATCCATCATCATGAAACCGTCATTTACTGAGTTGGTATGTTGCATGGTAATATAGAAAATACTACTAATAAATATATTTATGTATTTTTTTACTATTTATAACTCTATGTATAAACTGGCCTCTGTACTCTCTTTATGTATTTGGGAACTGAGAAGATGAATAAAGAAAAGTACAAGTATCGATTTACGAGTTAGAAGGTCAGAAAGTGTTAAGCTGAAGAATTTAAAAATACTATTGAAACTGATTTTACTTACACGGCGCTGCGGATATAAACGAAAAAGTTATTAATCACGAAGTTTCTTTGTCCCATAAATATCAACATCCTCGCAGTAAAGCTGCATAGAATAGCTCTGATACATAATTGACACACCATTTACTCACCGATACACCATTGTAATTTAAGGAGAAAAATAAACGCATTTGTATTTGAAAAAGAGCCTTAGGCGACTTCCTGATTTGTCGGTGCGGAGGCAGTATGATATGAGAAAAGTGTCAAAGGTCAGTGTCAGCTGTCAGTCGACGCGATACCATTTTTTACTACGCCCCTACATTTAAATGAGTGCTTGACTGCTTGACTGGCGCGGGATGCGCGGCAGCGGGACGATGCGAAGGCGGTACTGCTCCGCTTCTACGCATGATATTACTACTGCGCAAACGTAATACTGACAGTATTATGTCAAGTGAGAATCTTTGCGACGTCGGTAAGTTTACGTCAAAGAAGAAAATGTCACATATCGATCCCGCCCCGCCAAGTCAGGAAGTCGCCTTAGGTTAGGGCTATCTTAGGATATGTACTGTTTGTTTATGTACGCACCTGACGAAGTCTGTGTTGTGGATTCGATTTTGTGGACTGTTTGTGCTTAGTTAATTTGTTTTATGAATAAATGATTTCTTAGGATGAAAACTCACCAAGTTGTCGACTTTTTGTCCAGAATTCGAGGCCTCGACAATCTTCAGGTACACTCTGGTGAAACTCTCGATGTATATCTTGAACACTACGGCTGCCGCCACGAAGCCGAACAGCCGCCATTGCTGTACACAGATAGACATGTACAAGTTAGTTAAATAAACCTCCGACACAAAATAATTACTATTGACGACCGCTTTAGCTTAGTTGGTAGTGACCCTGCCTACGAAGCTGGAGGTCCCGGGTTCGAATCCCGGCCAGGGCATTTATTTGTGTGATGAACATGAGCACGAATATTTGTTCTTGGGTTCTGGGAGCGACGTTACTGTCCAAGTGAGATGTGGAGCGTTACGGGTTATAATGATAAGACGAGACTCGAGGAAATACTCAAAGTAATACTGATTTAATACTGATCTATTGAGTAACAATTACACTGCTTTTATACTAAAGGTTTGGTATGCAAAATAGAACATATGGTAATTTATTTAATACTATTTTCTTGGAATCAATATCAAGGTCTCTTGCATTCCTTAGTTCTGGGAAAAGGTACAAAGGTTAATATTAGTTAAGTTTCCATCAGATGTGTATCAGCTGTGATCAGCTGAGTTATTAGGGTGTGACATACACCACACAAGCGTGAAGATTCAAAGTCCAATGACAAGTTTTATAAAATGTCGGACATTTTAAATAATTTCTACTATATCTGCCATTATTCTTACAAACTTTTTGCACGCACGTGCATAGAATTTTTTGGACCGGTGCGATGTCCGTAAATTTGTATGGCACTTGACATAAAGTATCTTAGAAAACACACAAGCCTGGAGCCTGTCCTGGCCTGGAGTTGCAAGCGTTCATAGGCTGCGGTGACCGCATACCATCACGGTACGGTACGGACAGTCAAAAAATAGGCAATTTCGTACGTTGTCACAGTGACAGGAACAAGTGGGTTTGCCAAGGTACGAAGTGGCCCAGAAATCAAATTTATAGACATTACGCTTGTACAGACAAAAAATAAAATATAAAAAAGTACGAGCACACCAATAAGTTTAGATACATACTGGAGGTTGCGTGCCGAACATTCGTTTGAAGCTAGAAAATATGACCACCTCCAATATGTATCTAAACTTCTTGGAGCACACTTTGGGCACGTCCACACCCCACCGACGTTCTTGCAGATGGCGGCAGGTTGACTGGCCTTAAGGAATATCAGTAAGTATTGTAGGAGATGGCGGAAGGTTGTCTGGCCTTAAGGACTACCAGTAAGTATTGTAGGAGATGGCCGCAGGTGGTCTGGCCTTAAGGACTATCAGTAAGTATTGTAGGAGATGGCGGAAGGTTGTCTGGCCTTAAGGACTATCAGTAAGTATTGTAGGAGATGGCGGAAGGTTGTCTGGCCTTAAGGAATATCAGTAAGTATTGTAGGAGATGGCCGCAGGTGGTCTGGCCTTATGGACTATCAGTAAGTATTGCAGGAGATGGCCGCAGGTGGTCTGGCCTTAAGGACTATCAGTAAGTATTGCAGGAGATGGCCGCAGGTGGTCTGGCCTTAAGGACTATCAGTAAGGATTGTAGGAGATGGCCGCAGGTTGTCTGGCCTTAAGGGCCTATCGTGCGGGGTAAATTCTCAGCGCCTGTCAAATTTCAATTTTTTAAATAATTTACCCAATTAACCCACACATGCATTATTCACGCACACTACCTCATTTTGCTGGGTCGGGTCATTGACCCATGTTTGTGCCAACTTATGACAATATAGATTTTGAATATTTAAAGGTTTCTTGGTGCATAAGAGAAGTGTAACAAAAATCGTCAAGTTCTGATCTGTAACCAAAACTCAAGTATTAGTTGTATCTGAAAATGTCTTGAATTTGGAATTTGTGGTAGTAAAATACCTACTCAGTTCCTTGTTTATAAAATAAAACTTTGAACCCCTGTTTTGTAAAATGTATTTTGTTTTGCCCTTTCCTCACAGACTCATTTTTATACAACTTAAAACAGAGAAAGACTTTTCCTAATCGGTTCGTGCATGTTATGACTGTTTTATGTTTATGACTTAGGTACTTGTTTTGAGAGTTTACTTGGTGATTTTCATGATACGAGTATATGTTGTACCTTAAATAGATTATTTTAAGCAAAACTTTTCATAAATTGATTATTTTCTGTTTATCAGTTGGTTAACTCTAAAATTGACACTGATTTAATGCAAGTTTTAAGAGAAGAAGCGGTAGTTTTATTACAATATATATAATAACTACTGAAACTATTTATACGGCACGGGATAACTGCAGCAATATTGTGAATCAACTTTGTATTTGAGGAACCAGTACCTAACCTTATAGGTAGTTCTTGTTATTCACGACCTCCCGTCGTAACCCAATCCGCAGAATTGCGCATAGAATAGTATGACATTCCCTGCGCATCGTCGTTATCTTGTGTCATTCACGCACTATAAAACCTAATGATATAACAAATATCATCAAGAAAATCATTGTAACATTCTGCAATTGTGGAACTTGGCCGGACCACTACTGTATCAGCTCTGACAAATTAACTTTTATACAGTCGTGCCGTCGATGACACTTAACTGAACATCCGTGAACCTTATTGCAACGAGATAAGGTTCAATAATGGTTAACATTGCGTCTATTTTCATCAATAATAAATAGCAATTATTATTATTTCCTATTCGTTTACTATAACGTCGAGACAATTATTGCGATGCGACATAAGTACTTACTTGTACAAAATCAAAGCAACGGGATTTCCAACGCATGAAAGCTTTAGATAGAAACTAGCGCAGTTTAATATTATAAGTAATTACTGCATATTTGTTTGTTAGACATCGTCATTGTCACTACACCCCCAACAACTACTTGGTTTATTATTTATAAATGAAACATAGGTTTATTATTTTCATTCTAGGTATAATTATATTATGACCAGGCGGCTTAGACACTACACAATTTAAATCCACATCACTCAAACTGGCGAAGAAACTGCGATATTCTTTCTTCTGCTCCCGCTGCAAGAGAGCACTGTAGATCTGTTTCTTGGTATAACGCTGATATTTTATAAACTTCTGTTCAAAGCACCATAATAATTGTGCCTGTTTGTACAGATTCTGGGATATGTTTTGTTTATGCAGATTCTGCGATATATTTAGGTAATCATTGTTTGACGTGAAAGCGCCGTACATATACACATAAAATATAACATTAGATTCGTTAAATTATTGAAATATAAAAATACAATTTGTTTACAAATTTTAATTTGAAATATGATGAGTGACATAAATGTCATAACGTTCCGTTCTGGGTGGCCAATTTATAAAAAGTAAATTACTTTGAACTGAAATACATCGGTAACCTTTTTACGTTTAAAATGCCTTTTCGTAAAGGAAATCATTATAATTTAGTTGCATTAGTATACATTGGGGACCAGAGATTGCATTTTTATTTTATAACGAATGGCTAATACTAAAAATTCCATGTTAAAAGAATCTTCAATAGCCACACGTCAACATTTATTTACCCTACTTCAATGAATGCAATCTTTGTGTGTGGTATACATTTTGTATTTGTATACGAGCAAGCTGTCAAAAAGCGTGTTTTTATGAGATGTCAAACTGAGAAAAGCAGCATACGTCTGCTCCCATTGAGGGCCGGAGCCCATCTGCTGGCAAGAAAACTACGGCGGCCGGTCAAATTTTCGGAATTTCCTTTGCATTGTTAAAAAAATCTCCACATTTTGCAAATGTTAAACACATACAACCTAGATAACATGTAGTTTTGTTACTATTCAAAAATTGAAGACCTTTCATAAAGTATTAACCTTGTAGTTTGCGTTTATTTCCTTTAGTAGAGCTAACTTTGGATTGAATTTTTATGAAGAAAACTATAAGTAATTGTGTTTCTGAAACACATGACGTGTAGAGTGTATCCTTAAATATCATATATAGGAATTACAGAATTCAAGCTTTAGTAATAATAATACAGCAAGTGATCCAACCATCGCAATTATTCAGAAATTTGCTCGGTGCAGTCTTAAGGACTATCAGTAAGTATTGTAGGAGATGGCCGCAGATGGTCTGGCCTTAAGGACTATCAGTAAGTATTGTAGGAGATGGCCGCAGGTGGTCTGGCCTTAAGGACTATCAGTAAGTATTGTAGGAGATGGCCACAGGTGGTCTGGCCTTAAGGACTATCAGTAAGTATTGTAGGAGATGACCGCAAGTGGTCTGGCCTTAAGCCTTATGCACATCTCTGTACACCTGCAGCCTCTGGGTACAGTATTCGCAACGGGCCTACCTACAGGGCCCTTCGCGTCCAATATAATAACGCGTTCCGGGTGATAGTGGGACTGTCTCGTTTCTGTAGAAAAAATTGAAATTGAATTGAAAGCGCGAGTTGCCTGTTTTTATGCGACCATGCGCGGGCGCGCCACATCCCTGGTGCGCCGCGCCGGGTGCGGGACAGTCCCAATACCATTCTGAAAATGATAGCGGACAAGCCCGACTGTGCTATCATGTTACACTGTGCGGGGTTGCATTCATCCGCCAGTGTAATTAAATGGTAGGTTTGTTTACCTTATTATTATTATTGCTGTAATTTTACATGTAATTTTATAATTTAAATTAATTTGTAATTCTATGTGTCAATGTTACACGAAATAAATGATTTTAATTAAAAAAATCAATTTAAGGACTATCAGTAAGTATTGTAGGAGATGGCCGCAGGTGGTCTGGCCTTAAGTACTATCAGTAAGTAGTGGACTAACATGCAACTCGTACTCTAGCAGCGGTATCTCGCGCGCGGCGCTGCCGAACTGCGTTCGCGTCGCCGCGTACCGCACCGCGATGGCCACCGCCGACGATATCGACATGCAGCTCTCCTGCATGATGCCCATGCGACCTGCGAACAATTAAAACAGTCAATCAATGCAAGTTTATGCGGTATGCAAGGTTGAGCAATGTCGTCGGGCGGGGTCAGCGTGGTTGAAGTTCTTTTTGTTGAACGTATTTCTATTACAATGTTATTGGATTTTGAACCCTATTGTTTGTACCGTAAAGTAGCTTTTTGAAGGAATTGCTTTGGTGCAATCCGTTCAACTGAAATGATTTGAAGTGCCAGTTGCACCAACGTACGAACACAGACCGGTCATCGTCAAATATGGCGCCGGCAGCTGTCATCCCATAGAAACTTGTCAAACTTTCCGTACAATCAGATTTGACGAACACCGCTTACGATTACAGACGGTTTGGTGCAACCCAGCCTAAGTATTCTTTGTTTTATAGTACTTTTATCCCACGAGTGCAAATTAACCAATAGTTTTGACGCATATGAACACATAGACAAGGTAAACTTGTCGGTGCGTTTGTGCAACTTTTTTATGTTTTAATTTATCTTGTTTGTTTGTTCAGAGCTGAGGAGCAAGTTGTGTTAGCTTAGGTTACTTGGGAAAATACGGTATGATCAAAAATCATATTCCACGCACTACTTACTACAATAGTAATCTTGTTATCGCCTTGTCTATAGTGTACGATGTACGAGTAATGCGTAATCACGGAATAGAACAATACTATCAGATTAATGCACGCATGACAGAATGGCCGAATCAGCCTTGCCTAATACACCTTTTAAAAAATAAAATAATTTGTGGACAATCTTACACAAATCAGCCTAGTCCCAAACTAAGCAAAGCTTGTACTATGGTTACTAAGCGACGATATACATACTTATATAGATAAATAAATACTTAAATACATAGAAAACATCCAAGACCCAAGAACAAATATTCGTGCTCATCACACAAATAAATGCCCCGGCCGGGATTCGAACCCGGGACCTCCAGCTTCGTAGGCAGGGTTACTACCAACTAAGCTAAAGCGGTCGTCTTTATCTGATAATCTCAGTCTGCGAATTCTTTATTATTTTTATTAATAAAAATGGGATCGCTCTTGGCCAGCATCTAGCCAGGGGGCAAAGATGAGGCCGACGATGAAGCGAGCTCACCCAGAAGATGCCCATCCACTCGTGTCGTGCCTTAAAAAGGTCTAGGTTATATGAACTCGGAAATACAAACGCCGGCAAAGAATTCCAAACCTTAGAAATGCGCATTATAGATGATGCAAAGCGCTTGGTTCTACTTATACATACATTATCACATTTAAGAGTAATCAGTTTGCAATTAACTATCCCGCTCTCTACGGAAGCTCAGCGCGTGTTTTCGTAAATATTGATGTTTATTCTAAACGTGTACATTTATAAGGATAATCTTTTTTATCAGGTTTGAGAACTTATCATTTTACAACTATTAAACCACTAATCATTGTTAAAGATGGGAGGGTTTTAAAGATCCAACTAAAAATTTCGAAAAAAAGGGTTACGAGTATGTTTGAATAATAAAAGTATCGAGAAAATTTTTGCAAATCGTGTTTTCACTTTTAAGGGTCTTTATAAGGTAAAAAATGCTCATTTATTTAGCCTATTTTCTGTGAAATTGACAAGTTTCTTGACATTTTATCAATGTTACTATCTAGAACAGGACTATTGTGACCAAATGACATAAATTTAAATGTATTTCTTGCATTTTTCATTAAGATATTTTGTTTCAAACATCACTCCAAATCGACCATTTTCGAGCTAAAAACTGTTTTTTCCGCTTAAATTCTACTACACACACTAAAATCAAAAAAGGACAATGTTACTATCTAAAACTTTACTAAAATCATAGTATCCTATAATCACTTTATTGGTATTATCAATACTTTTGTCAAAATTTTAAATCAAAAAAAAATTAAACTTGTAAGGCCTCTTAACAGACAGACTGGAGGAAAATAGTTCAAGATTAATATACTGAAAGGACAGATATTTAATCACTATAGATGTTGATATCTAGGTCGATAAACATTGGCAAAAGTGCATATGTGGGCTCTTAAAGATTAGATACATATTGATACTCAGTTCACCTACTTATCAAAGCCGATAAAAGATTATCTTTATCTTCGATTTCCGGAATAAATACTCTTTAGATAAAAAGATTTAAACGGATTGAATCGCGAATATTATGTACTAACTTTTGCCCGCGACTTTTGCTATTATTTTGTTTCAGGCGCTTTCATCGTTCATCCATACAAACTGCCACTCCCTCCAGGGATGATTTCAGGGATAAAAAGTATCCATGTCCTGCTCGGAGAGTAAAACGAAATTGCAAAATACTAAAATAGGCATTCTATAAGCGATTGAGAAATCATGTTTTCTGATAACTTTAACACAGTTTTTATAGTTATAAATATGAATAGGCAATAGTATTACTAAACAACATAAAAATATTGATAGTATATTTTTATTGTTCATTCGAAAACATATATTAGTCGTCATATTTTCGAGCTAACAAGTCGTACAAGGACCAAAACTGTCAATGAAATATGTTGCGTAAGCCGACATTATTTGCAGGCAATTGACAATATTTCATAATTTCCAAAAGTCTAACCAAAACCATTTCGGTAAAAACGTGTGAAGTACACAAAAAACATTTTTTTAGATTTTTTTCTCCGTTAATTTTGGAAAAAATCGCAAATTACTGTAAACCGAAAGTTGACGTCATCTTCCTCGCTGTATTCAGGGAGACCTTATAGTACAGAGTACCTACAGACACAATTTAAATCGCTGCTCTGGAGTGGCTCTGGATTCTTGTTGGGAAGATGACGTCATATTTTACTTACGCCCTTTTGGAATGACCTACTTTTCAACGTGTTTTTTTTGTATGAAATAATGGGTTAAATTGAAAAAGAAAAAATACGGGTGGCTTAAATTTTTACCTATTTTCTAACTAGTTCATAAAATAAAGTAGTTAAAAATATGAAATGTTGTCAATTTTAACGAACTTTAGAATTTTCGCATTAAACAGCTGCATAATAAAACAAGCCATAAAAATAGGGAGACTAAAGCTAAAATTTTACGTCTGTAATTTAAAGGCTATTAATAAACATTAATAGGCCGGACATTTAATTTGTATACAATGGTGATAAATAAGAGGTAATGATGCTTCTCAAGACAACAAGCTGTATGTCATTTAAATGATGGTTATGTTAATACAACATAAATTATAAATTCGATATTACTTGGTGATAACTATAACCGAGGCTAAGATAATAGTAGTTTATGCAACTGGTACATAATGAGGGGCATTAAAACAGGAGTGTGTTTTATGAAACGAGTCGAAGGCGAGTTTCATAATAAGGTCACACGAGTGTTTTAATGCCTTATTATGTACAGTTGCATACATTACTTTATCTACACACATATTATAACTACTCTAAGATGGGTTCAGAAACCGTAGTAAATAAATAAAATAATTGTGTTAATACAACCTTTTTTGCACGGTTGCGGAAATATCGAAATCAGAACTGGCAACCGATACCTGAATGTTATTTTAAAAAGTAAAGAGTCCCTATTCTGATGGATCATGTCGTTCTAGCTCAAATTTCGTGCGATATATACTAAAAAAACATCGAGCTGACATTTCGCATCGACTGAATTTGAATTTTCAGTGATACTAGAATAAGGACATGTCAACTTTGACATTTAAATTTTGACAGTTTTGTTTGACGTTTAATATTTTAACATCATATATGAGATTAAAATGAAAATTATATTACTGCTGTAGCCTTAGCCACAGATAAGAAAATTGCCATAAATTCATTGAATATTGAAATGAGAGTCATTTTTTACGGTTTCCGAAAGCATATTAGAGGATTAATGATATGTATGTAGATAAAAACATTAATAGGCCGGACATTTATTTGTATACAATGGTGATAAATAAGAAGAGGTAATGAATGATGCTTCTCAAGATAACAAGTTGTATGTTAATACAACATAAATCATAAATTCGATATTACTTGGAGATAACTATAACCTAGGCTGAGATAAAAATAGTTTAATCACATAAGTGACCCGTACAAAACGTAACAAAAAAAATAGTTAGTAAGTAAAAAAAAAAGGAAGTGATACAAAACGGACCGGTTCCAGTTTCATAAAGGGTCGGCAACGCGCACGTGACTCCTCCATAATCCATATGTATTATGTACAACTTATAGTCATGCCTAGTCATATCATTTATTGCATCCATAGTTACACTGCAAATGTATTATTATTGGGGAACGGGACTTAATCGCGTACAATTATAACTAATTCACCTTTTTTAAGGTTTTGCCCGACGTTTCGAATGTATCACAACATCCGTGGTCGCGAGCTGACTGGCGTGAGCGGGTATCGACATTTTCTAGCCGCACGGGTTTTCCGAACTACCCGCACTTGGTCTTTATTAACTAAGAAGATTGCCTATTTTAAATGTACTATGCCATACGATTAAATAAATAGTTAATTACATTCCCGCCCCAAGTCCCGTTCCACAATAATAATGTGTGTGAGAAATCATTTTCCATTTTTTTAAAACATTCGACCGGGTTCGATTCAGGGTATTACATGAATTTTTATGAAAAAAGTTCTTTGAACAGAGCTATAAAAATAAAAAATTAAATAAATCTTCCTTTTATGTATGTCTAGTAACGAGCTATCGGAAGGATTTGAGGTAACATGTCACCTCAAGGCGATACGTGTTTTTCAACCTTTTTTTTATACTACAACGGTGACAAACAAGCGTGCGGTCCACCTGATGGTAAGCGGACACCGCAGCCTACAGACGCCCGCAACTCCAAAGGAGTCACGTGCACGTTGCCGACCCTTTATACAATTTGAGGATTAATTGTGTTGACAGCTGACGGCAACCTGCAAAGAGTTGGTATCATTTATGAGGATTTTCCAGCTTATAAACATACCTGCAGACAAGTTTTCCAAGGCGGCCCCTAGCATTTTGGAGGGCTCCGAGAAGGAGCTCTCGTACACGCCCTCCTCCGTCACGTCAGCTGTTCTGTTCAGGAGGTTCTCGCGCGGTATCCGGTAATGATTGAACATCATGAACCTGCGGACAAAATTAACAGTTCATTTTTATTTATACAACGACGCAAACAAAAAATTTAGCGTTCGTGGCCCAGCGGCGCCTGCATACGAGTACCGCGTGCGGTGCGAGGTGAAACACGCAGGTCAACTCTTGGATGGGTGACCGCTTTGAGTGGTTATTAATGTCAAACTTTCCATACAATCATATTTGACGAACACCGCTTACGATTACAGACGGTTTGGTGCAACCCAGCCTTTTATAGATAAATAGATACTTAAATACATAGAAAACATCCAAGACCCAAGAACAAATATTCGAACTCATCCGACAAATAAATGCCCCGGCCGGGATTCGAACCCGGGACCTCCAGCTTCGTGAATGATATGATGATATTCGTCGTCAAAATGATGTGAGAAACTCACCCGTTATCTATACCGTTGACCCCAATCTTCTCCCCCATGTCCCCCACGAGGAGACCGGGGTACGTCTCCAGGGTCTCCGGGTGTCTGATGGGCACCATGAACCCGTGGAGGCCATGGCTCGCGCCGTCCGGGGTGATCAGCTGGGCGAACACTAGCGCGTGCGTGCATGTCCGACCTGGGAATTAAAAAAATATACTCAATTCAATTCAAATAATTTATTTCAGAAAATGTCCATATCGTGTAGTAACAATTTTTAACGACTGCTTTAGCTTAGTTGGTAGTGACCCTGCCTACGAAGCTGGAGGTCCCGGGTCCGAATCCCGGCTGGGGCATTTATTTGTGTGATGAGCACGAATATTTGTTCTTGGATGTTTTCTATGTATTTAAGTATGCATCTATTTATCTATATAAGTATGTATATCGTCGCTTAGTACCCATTGTACAAGCTTTGCTTAGTTTGGGACTAGGTTGATTTGTGTAAGATTGTCCACAAATATTTATTTTATTTTATTATAAACAGTCCCTCTAGATCCCATGTGCAGGGCGTTCTTGTGATTCAATACAGTGCAAGCAGGATCCTCTCAAATCAGCCTAAGAAGGCATACAAATACAGGACCAATTTACAGGACTACCATTAAGTGTTTAGACGTAGACGGGTAAATCAACTGTTTCTTGTTGTTATTCTGTCCCTTTAGCGAGGAGACAACAGTAAACGAGTTTCTTATGAAAGTGTTTATATAAAATATAAAAAAAAAATACTTAAAACATGCTCATTGCTCAAGAGATAACTCACGTCCAAATGGATCAACACTCATCCAGGGCCGTCTTTCCCACTGGGCACTCTGGGCACGTGCCCAGGGCCCCGCGATCGATAGGAGCCTCGTGGGGTGGCCCCCTAGTTGCTAGATCAAGGTTATCAATATCCCAATGTGCCCAGGGCCTCGAATTGGTTAAAGATGGCCCTGTACTCATCTCAAAAACTCAAGTTTAGTAGATCTACACCCTATAAAATCACACCTTTGAAGAGTGACTCAGGAGACGTAACCATGGCAACGACCAACACAGACCTTATTGTTTTTCCTTTAGGCATTGGACAATAATTCAGATTTAATTTTCACTAACCTCGAACCGCCGTCTATACAAAAATTTGGTCATCGAGATATCGATCAAGCAAGTGAATTAAGAAAATAGTGTTGAATTTGTTGTGTTCAAATTCGAATGAAGCAAAAGAAGCACGATCTTAAATGTTTTATGAAAAATAATATTATAATTTTCTCTAGCGGCCCACCATACAAGGAAAGGCAATGAAATTTGAATCTTCTGTCACAGGAAAAAGAGTAGAGTTTGTTTTGTTTTGGAATTGAATGAAACAAAACAAATGCAACTCTGTTCCAAGTCGAAAGACATCAATTCCATTGAAGTGAATTTGCACCTAGTATAGTTCGGACACAACTCTAAAGCTAAATTCTGTCAAACGAACGCAAGCAAAACTAGACTTAGAGCTCTGTCTGTAAGGTAGATTTTTGCTTGCGTTGATTTGCAGCACTTTGCCTTACAGATTTTTTACGAACTATATCATCACTTTGAACCTCAGGAGGTTAATGTCAAATATAAAATAAGATGATCATGAGCTGGAAACAAAACACACTCTTTTAAACAGAGACAATTTAAAGAGACTATTATGTTTTAATACCATAATTTATCACACCTCGAGTGTTAAATGTCACCTAACTGGAAATTAAAAATTTATTATATAGCTCGCAACACTGTAACAGTGTCAAAGGTCGACAGTTGTAACAAATACTTTTATGTCACACCTAGCCATAAAGTGGCCATTATCGCACGCTCCGCGCGCGAAAAATCCCACTTCCTGGCCAGGGGGTGACATAAAATTTTGTACTTACCACGGGCGATAATAAAGAAAGCCTCAGATCGCATATTTATCGTCCTTGCCTTCGGCTCGGGCGTAAAATACCTGCGATCTGAAACATTCTTTGTTTTATCGCCCTTGGTAAGTAATGTACTATTAAACTGTACCTAAAATTTCACTTATATCACTAGACAACCTTGTATAACTCGTGTATAATGAGTTTTTTACGACTTAACGCTTGCATTAGCATACATTTTGCATTTGCGATACAAATCACACATTAGAAACTAGATTTAAAACAGAACATTCCATAGCAAAGATTAGATCAACATCAAGACTCAGCTCGCGACCAATGATGAAGAGTTTGGGAAAATGGTGTCTCCTTGAGGAACACCACGCCCGATTTTATCTTCGATTTGACGACTTTGAGGTCGCCCTCGAGCATAGATATAGTACATACAAGCAGTTATAGATGCGCCACCGAGCGACCGGGGGGAAAATATGTACTACGCAATTTGAACTGTTTGCATGTCCAATGTATTGCTTATGGAAGAGTGCCTGTGCCTATAACCCGACCATGAAGAAATGTTCGGTCGGTGATAGGGACAAAACATACCACTCTTTTCTATTTCCTCTTATAGGAATCACAATAAGGCTATCTTTCTCTATTAAAGCGTGTCACGCCTAGGGATTGCAATCGCTGGATCCAGCATCCAGCAATCCAGCTGGATCCAGCAATCCAGCTGGATCCAGCAATCCAGCTGGATCCAGCACTGCGGATCCGCATTGATAATAATAAGAAGAAAACGATGCCTCATATGATCTAAATTTTCTTAATGTCACAACCAAACTTAAACTAGAAGGTGAAACAAAACGTGAAAGTACTCTCTTTCAGTGGCGGAGCGTCCATACAACTCGATTCCCACCGGCTTGCCTAATTTTCAGCCAGTCCAGTACTTTTACTGCGGCAGATAAAGAATAAGAAAGGCAAATTATTTACGGCTTCCCTAAGAATATTTATGACGCGCCGCCACTGCTCTCTTTAGATATCTACTAAAATTATCATCCTCCTAGCGTTATTCCAGTACATTTGCATTCTGAAGGATACCTGGGACCCGCTACTTAATCCGAAGTTCTCTACTAAAGCATATACTTGCGAAAAATGTAATTATAAGACACAAGGAAAAACACACACAAGGATCTGCTTGTGTGTGTTTTTCCTTGTGTCTTATAATAACACCTAAGAACAGATGTTCTTAGGAACCCTGTCATTTATTTTAGTGACAAGTGAGAAAAATGCAATAGTAAAATATTTTTTCTTGTGATTAGAATCGATGACATGGATCGATCAGAAAAACACAATAGTAGAATAATAATTATGAATTATTGATTAAAAAACCATGAAATCAATTATCGTCGATGCTTGTGTGTGTGTTTGATGTTTTACTACAGGCACAGAATACTAGTAAGTACTTACTACATGTCCAGCGCAATTGATAATATTTCATAATTTCCAAAAGTCTTAGTTCTATAACCATTGCGTTAAAAACGTGTTAAGTACACAAAAAAATATTTTTGGATTTTTTTCTCCACTAGTTTTGGAAAAAATCGCAAATTACTGTAAACCGCATTATTATTGGGGAACGGGACTTAATCGCGTACAATTATAACTCGTGTAAGTCGTGTAAATCGTTTAAGTTTAAATCAATATACTGTAAACCGGATGTTGACATCACTTTCCCTGCTGTATTGACGGACGGATTCAGCACTCAGCTCTGGGTCGTGTACGGTACTTTAGAACAAACTCGTAAATGTACGTCGGTTAATCAAAATAGCCATTGGTCCTCTAATTAAATAAAGTATCTTAAAAGATTTCGAAGAAAATCGGTTTATTATTTACAAAATCACAAGTTGCTGGATCCGCGCTGGATCCAGCTGGATTGATATAAATCGAGCAGAAATCCAGCTGGATTGAAAACGTTGCTGGATTGCAATCCCACGCCCTTGGCCAAGGGCGGCTATTTCAAGCGCTTCTAATCTGAACTCTACACCCCTGTTTTACAGTATACAGAGTGGCCCAAACCTTGACGTTAAAAATTTTTTTTAGATACCTCACGTCGTGGGCTATCAGAATATACCCCATGTATGTTGGCCGATTTTTCGTAGTTTTCGAGTTATGATTTTTTAAACTTTTCTTTGCTGTATGGAAGTAGAAGGTCGAATGTTTGAAAATCTAAATCTGAATCGTTTGTTGGGGGTGGTAACGTTGTTGTTATGATGCCAATCAATCACGTGTCACAACATTGAATTCTGTGGTTATTATGTGTTTGTTTAACGTTATGAATAACAGAACAGGATTTTTTTTTATGAATTACTAATTTGGGAACTTTACAGGAATATGCTACAAAACGAAACATTCAAAAAAGTTCAACAGTTTTTTTAATAAGTAAATTGCTTCACCTCAGATTTTCTTAGCAAAGAAAAGTTTAAAAATTCGTAACTCAAAAACTACGAAAAATCGGCTAACATACATGGGGTATATTCAGATAGCAAACGACGTGAGGAGTCTAAAAAAAAATTTTGACGTCAAGGTTTGGGCCACCTGTAATTTTTTGGCGTTGTAGTTTTTTTTTATTTCTTAGAATTGCATGAAAATTGGTAGGTTGGAAGAGCTCCTGATTCTGAACAATATGTGCACGATTTCCTATACTGTCCCACAATTTTTTCCATTGAGTGACAAAACGTATGGGATTTTCGTAACTCAGTGGAAAAAAAGTATGGGCGAAAAATTTTTTTTCGACGCCATATTGTCATGGTTTTTTTACTTGTACAGAATCAGGAGCTCTTCCAACCTACCAATTTTCATGCAATTCTAAGAAATAAAATAAAAACTACAACGCCAAAAAAATTGATATTGGTATGATATCGGTATATAAGTGATGTTTTACCTAGATTACCAACCCAGCATTTGGCGGCCTCGAAGTCTGGCGAGTGCAGCACAAACTCCCGCGTCGCTGGGTCGTACGTCGCAGTCGTGCGCATCAGTCGCGCGTCTGACCCGTGCGCGACTTCTGTCAGCGCAAACGCCGCTAAATTCTGCAAACAAACATTCTTTTAATACTTACGACGTTGGCAAAATACGTATGTAAGGACCGTAGTACAGTCAAAGGCACGAATATGTATACACTTTTTCACCTTATTCAATTGAAATAAGGTCCAAAAATTTATACATATTTATGCTCTCGACTGTACTTGGCGTTCTTCGGTCTGTGCCTACCCCAATGTGATACGGGCGTGAGTATATGTATGTATGACGACGTTGGTAAACCAGCATACGGATAGTAAGCAGACAGACACCTATGAACGCATGCGACTATAGAACAATAAAATCAACAATAGTAGATATTGTGTCTCAATATAAAGGAGCAAAATTATATATTTACGGCGATGGCGATATATTCTGAGTGAAGCGAAACATTCTACAATAAAAAATAATTGTGCTACCGAGTGACACATGATGCTTTTCACACCTATGAACAAAAGACATAGACATAATTTATTGATAATAACACATTACAAGTCAAACTTATACTAAATTGAATATCCTTAACTCATTATAAATAAAATTCACATATTACAATTGCATAACCGTATTTAACATTATTTATCCTTGTATACGCTATTTGACTAATTTTTTTTTTTATAATGCCAATCGAACCAGTTTTTAGAGACCATCAAATGTCTATATGGGACCAACAACATTTAAAGCACAATAAAGGACTAAAATTAGGGACAAACCTAGCTCGACGCTAGCGGGTCTCAAAAAGGCTCCTACAAATTGGCCCTGGCAAATGACGTCACTTGCACTGCATTCGACCAACCGTTGTATGGGAAAATTAGTATTTTGCTGTTTTAGTCGTAAAATAATGCGTTTAGGTACATAGTTCCCATACAATTATTTTTTTACTTTACATAAGCATTCTATTGATGCCTTTTATTTGAATTTTGGACGGTAAAAAAAATTACCTAATTTTCTGAGTTTTTGATGATTCATATCTTTTTATGATTTTGGTAAAATTGTATAATTTACGATTTATTCAGTCTTATCCAAGAGTGACCCGCGATCTTCCTAATGTCATCGACCCATCTAGCCGGTCCCGGTCTTGAGCCGGTCTTGGATAAGACTGGCTCAAGACCGGGACGAGTGGCGTACTCAAAGAGAGGCCTATGCTCAGCAGTGGGCGATTACAGGCTGAAATGATGATGACGATTTATTGTGATATTTTGATGGCTAACTATCCAAAAAGTGACACTGTGTTATAAATTTTAATATGTGTCAAATACAGTATTCTACAAATTCTTTGAAGCTATAAAAACATTTCTCAATTAGCCACTTTTTTAAATTATTTTTAAATGCTGGTAGGCTCACAGCTGTCGTTATATTTAATGGTAATTTATTTTAGATTACGGGACCCGCAACATGGACTGTCTTTTCGGTTTTACTTAGTTTGTGGGGTATCATGCTGAGTTTGTTCCCGTTTCGGCTGACCCAGGCACATCCATCTCCTCTTCTCGCGTATACCGACAGGTTTTCCCTGGCGTAGACAGCTATTTGGTAAATTAGCATTGACGGGAGTGTGAGTGCTGAGCGCTATAAAATGGGGCTTGGCGCTTTCGTCATTTTTGGCGCGGGCTAGTGCGCACGGCGCGCTTTTGCAGACGGAATACGCGTTGCCATTCAGCTGCTCGGCCCCAGAATTCTAGCCCGTATTGTAGTATTGCCTGTATGCTGGCGAAATAGCACGATCGGACTGTTTGGTACTGCAGGGTGTGGCTTAGCCTTGACAGAGCAAAACACGCCTTTCAGTTTACCGCACACCGCACTGATTTGTGTTTCCCACGTGAGTCCCTGGTCTAACTGGAAGCCCAGAAACGTCGTTACATCCACTTGTTGTATTGTGAGAAAGAGTCATTGTTGCCAAGTTGCCATCAAATGAGGGAAGACAAGTACGGCTTTAATCCCTCATTCGAGGGCAGCAATTACTCTTTTTTGAATAGCAGGTGTGAAAAGATTGATCCAGTACTAGATAAATTGACATTGACATTTTAAACAATCTCATATGTTCGTGTTTTTGACAGAGACAATATACATCTCTATTTTCCTTTGTAACGATTTTGTTTATGTAATGACAATCAATTTGTTAATTAATTACATTGTAGCCTTGTGAGTATTGTTAATTAATAATTACCGATTGACGCGTAAAAGTGCCCCTGTGGTTTGCAGAATAAATATTTGATTTGATTGGGTATTGGAGTATTCGAATGTCATAGTTAAAAGTTAATAAAAATACCTAACCAAAAAGCACAATGAGCTCTAAGCCATCAAAACAATGTGCAATTATTTTTATAAATACCACGCTAAGAAAATAAGAATCACATTATTGTTGTAAGTATTTCATAATTAATAATTTTTTTGAAGTTAAATTTTTCCATTATGAATATTTCCATTACATGTTAATTGGTATTGTTTAAATGATGTCATGTGTAGAATTGAATTTGAATACCCTGATCGCTATTGGAGAATGGCACGTATGGAGCGTCTGTTTAGGTGCATTGTCCAAATTATACTGTATCCCCTTCAGAAGAGCCACCGTAGCCAAGACCTGCCTTTCTGTGACGAGCAAAGAAAAAACACCCGCCGTCGGAACTTGACCATAAAAACACGACGGGTACAATCAGTATCAAAAGTAACGCACGCAGAGATCAATAGTCTTTATTGTTATGGAATAAGAGCTTTTTTACCCAGTAGACGCCGCTCCTATCTCTGTCACTTTTCATTAAAAAAAATCATCGCTACAAGTACAAGTACGCAATACTTCAGTTTGCATTAGTGTACTGAGAAGATTTGTGCTGCGTATAAGTTCACGGGTTCAAATGACGCGCGTGACTAATATTTTTCTCTAAAAATGAAACACTCACCTCTCTCTTAACTAGGGTTGCTTCGTAGAACTTGTAGTGTCGCTCTGTGCCCAGCGATAGTAACGCGTTTGATGGCAGATATATTCCGATCGCCATTTTGACTGACACGCTCGGATTGAGGGACTGCACCGCTTCGTTGATTGTCATTATTGCTCTCGTCTGAGGACAAACGTGGAATTATTAACATTAACAATTGTGGCAATTTACCAATACCAAATGTCCATGTAGCTTATTTCAAGACATTCGAACGACTTATCGTAAACTACAATCATGACAAATGCCTCTGCACTAGATGGTAATAATACGCGGTGGCACCAAATTGTAACAGCCCCCCTAGCAATTTACATTAAAAACGTTGCATTAATGACATGTCCCCAGAAGCCCGAAATGTTCCCTAAAACCGAATTATTTGTGTTTTCCCGGCTGCACCTATCCTAAAGGAACAAGATCCGCACCTAGATTCAGTGTAGGCACCAATTTTACGAAAGCAACTGCCATCTGAATCTGACCTTCCAACCCAAAAGGAAAACTAGACTTGTTGTGATTAGATTGGTTTCCTCAAGATATTTTCCTTCACCAAGTGATATTTAAATATTTCGAAAAACCCAGTGACATAAGCCGGGGATCGAACCATTCACCAGAGCTGTGCTATGCTATTTTACTATGGATGCGTTCATATCCGGCCGATCCGACCGGTAAGGGTGCCTTTCCAAAGCTTACCAGCTACAGTGGCTTTTTCCTAAAGAATGATTCGTCCAAATACAAACGTGGTTAAATGTAAATTGTATGACTCGTGGCCCAGCGGCGCCTGCGTACCGCTTGCGGTATCTAAGGTTAAGCAACGTGGGCAGCGGTCAGGACTTGGATGGGTGACCGCTTTGAGTGGTTACTAACTGAGCGCTCCTAGCCCCCTAGTAAGCCGTTGATCCCGGTTGCTGTCTATGGCAGCAGTCGTTAAGCCAAGTTGGAGGCCTTCGGGCGGCTTGAGAACTTCTAACAGTCAAGTTGCCCACTCACTTGACAAAGCCTAATCCCAATAAGGTCTAGTTTCCCCTCGGGGTTGGAAGGTCAGATGGCAGTCGCTTTCGTAAAAACTAGTGCCTACGCCAAATCTTGTGATAATGTAGCGGACCCCAGGCATCCTTCAGGATGCAACTGTACTGAGATAACGCTAGGAGGATGATGTATGACACTGACAATAAAGTTTTGATTACACACACACTGTCTACAAATCGTGTGTTTATGAAACTCTATTAGTTACATTAGTGTTAAAGTAGCATGTCAGTGTTGAAGAGGTAAATGAATTTAAGTTATTGGGAATAAAAAAAGATACAAGTTTGAATTGGAAATCACACATACAAAATATTAAATCTAAATTATCGAGTTTTATATACGCGTTAAGTGTGCTCAAGGTCAACACTAACCTGGAAACTGCCCTGTCAGCATACTTCGCATTCGCACATGCAAGGCTCCAGTATGGTGTGATACTTTGGGGAGCCAGCACAGACGTGCATCAACTGTTCGTGATGCAGAAAAAGTGTATTCGCATACTTACTAACACACAGATACCGAATAGCTGTCGACCACATTTCGCTAAATTAAATATTCTCACGTTGCCCTCTATATACATTATGGAATCGGCACTCTTTGTTAGGAACAATTCTCAATTTTTCACCAAAAAAACTGTTAAATCGCAACGGAGGAAAAATGATAAAAATCTACTGCAACTACCCGCCTCAAAATTAGAAATGTTCAAAAAAGGCCCGTACTACCGATGCATACTTATATCAAACAAACTACCGGATGTAATAAAAAATGAAACCGAAGACAAAGCGTTCAAACGGGAATTAAAAAAATTGCTCCTCAAAAAATGCTACTATTCTATCGATGAGTACCTAAACGATGAATCTCTGCCCAAATAAAATATTGCTTATACCCGAAAATGCATGTAAAATGTTATTGTATACCTAGTTATAGTTAAATTTAAGAAACATTGCTGTGCCCTAACAGGGTTCATGTGTGAGCGAACCCTAATGTATAACACCTTCTTTGTACCACATGATAAAATGCAATAAATGAATTATGAATTATGAATTATGAATTATGAACTCAAAGTAATCATACTGTAGTCAACCAATCAGATTTCTAGGCCACTTCGTACCTTATCACAGTGACATTAATATAAGATCTCTAGCAGCTTTCATATAGATTTTCACAGGGTTTCGGTTTTAGATATTTATTTCTCATAAGATTTTACAATCGCTTACTGAGAAAAACAATGTATATGTACTTAAATCTAGGTAAGAGAGGGTATCATGCAAATTAGCCGAGCATTGTCGCTGTAGCAGCAAAAAGGAGGGTTCGAAAGGATAATTGTCAATGATAATTAATTTGATAATTATCGAGATAATTATCGTGATTTTTATGCTTTGATAATTATCGACTTGATAATAACCTAAAATTGTAGCCTAAAACACCAAAATCTTTTATTTTGTAGTGCGATAATTATCAAAGACCATAATTATCTTGATAATTTCGAACACTGGATTTTCATTGTGACAAAGCACTCAATAGCCCAGAAAACAAATTGGTTGAATTGAGCGTACGTACAGACGGATTCGGCGGATCTCTAACAGTAACCATAGTCTATTCTCGTTTTGACCTTCGCCTTAATTTACCACTAATAGAATATCGGTACTGCTAGTATTGCGTTTATACAACAAACAACATAAACCATTCATACCTCGCACTTGCATACTTGTATTTGCAAAACTGCTAAGACGTTTCACAGATGTACAGTCGACTATAAAAATAAGTATCAATGCTTTTTGTGGGGCCGGTTACACGATGATTTTTATCACTTGGGTTCTTGGGTATTGAAAAATAATGGAGATTTGAATCTTGCTCGGAGTCTAATTTTTTTTTAATCTCTCTCTTTAATTTGTAATTTGCGTTAGCAAAAATACTGCTTAATAATACAAAATTAATAATCAATAATTAAATTGGCACTACTAGAGCTTAGAAGCTTGGAGCGAAGCTATAGAGCAAGTCGTAGTGTTATTATGACTAACCTCTTCGACGCCAACGGCGGATATTCCCGTCACGGCGTACATTGCGATATCAACCTACAGGCATTTCTATAGGGTTCAATTTCGCGTTTGACATTACCATGTATTTTTTTTTAACCTGACTGTGGCTTTATAGGCCGGGCCCAATAAAGCGATAGGAGCGCGCGGTTGGAGAGTGGCCTGGGGAAAATCCAGGGGACACCTACGACACGACCACGCGGGCGGTTTAAACACTGGAATACTCAAGTTTGCGCTCCAGTGAGATTGGTTGAGTAGTTTGGTGTCTTGTATTTGACAGAGCGCTCTGTTTGAAAAGGTTAACCTTTGTCAAATACGAACGCTGTCACTCAAACGCCATGACACGTGAATGTCAAACGTGAAATTGAACCCCATAGAAATGCAAGTAGGTTGATACCGCATTGGAGGCCATGACGGATGTAATGAGACGTTGGCGTTGAACCGATTGTGCTCATATACAAGTTGTTGGCGTCGAAAAGGTTAAGGTTTGTACCTTTTTGCTATAAGCGGAGCGCAGTATGTCAGCGGAGAGGAAATTATACTGGTTGATCCGGTTGACCTGGAGCTGCGTGAGCCGCTTCTGCTCCTCGACAGATGGCGTCACTGACGAGTGCGCGAACAGAGGGTCCTTTTCTAGCGTCTGCCATACTTTATACTGGAACAAACAAAAGTTGATGACTAAAGTAGCCTAGTTGGTACCCTGCCCTGCCAGTAGCCTAGTTGGTACCCTGCCCTGCCAGTAGCCTAGTTGGTACACTGCCCTGCCAGTAGCCTAGTTGGTACCCTGCCAGTAGCCTAGTTGGTACCTTGCCCTGCCAGTAGCCTAGTTGGTACCCTGCCCTGCCAGTAGCCTGTTTGGTACCCTGCCCTGCCAGTAGCCAAGTTGGTACCCTGCCCTGCCAGTAGCCTAGTTAGTTACTAGTACTATCAGCATCACAATTAAATGATCATTGGTGGACCTTATCTCTTTGCAATAAGGCTCATGAATGGTCAGTTAACTACATAATACATTTAATAAGTATTGATTGTAGATGACACTAGAATTCACACCATCGGTAATACAATACCTTAACCACATTATAACCTTCTAGGTTAACTAAACTACTCAAGTGCTATTGTACTAAAACTAGGCCATTCAAGAAATCAATTTTTATTGTAATGGGTTAAAGACCATTTTACAATGAGCATGTAAATAATGACAGTGGCGTATTAGTCACTTTCCCAAGTAGTATTCATATTCACCATTCAGCCTTAATGAGTAATAGATATATCAATTCTTTCTATTATCTACGGGATTTACCCATAATGTTCACTTATCAAATTGTGTAACACAATAGTTGATAATCTTAGTAAAGCTTTATCAGTTTACAAGTAGAACTTTGATTTTGTGACTCATAAGACAATTATTCAAATGAAGATTAAGATGGATGAATGTAAACAAACGTAAATTCTATTTATGATGGTCATAATCATTGATATCAAAAAAATATCACTAATTCATATTAAATGGCTTTGTTTCTGATGTTTACACTTCAAGGTGCGGGGGTGGGCTAGCTCTCTGCATACAAACTTTGTGCAAGTTTTCCTTTGCTTGTGTTTGCATTACACTTATGATTTTTGGTCAGTAAGCTTATTTTTCTGTTAGCCAGAACCTGAAGACATTTATTTTTGTTTTTTGTATAATCTTTATTTTCATTTTTTTGAATTTTTTGAATTTTTTTCTTGACATTCTCCGTATATCCAATATCAACAAGCTAAAAAAAATTATATTCAGGAGTGCTAAAACTGACGAATAAAACTCGTACAGAGTTTGTATGGAAAAGGCCTTGCCCTACACCGCATATTAATACATTTTACCCCAACTTCAGACAAACAACAATTTATTAAATTCCTTTTATTGTGCCTGTCCATTTGCACTATGAACTCATTCCGGGCTATTCATTGTCTATGAAAAACTTCACTTTACACAAATAAAATGGCTGATTCATAACCCTGACCTAGGCAAGAGAAATCTATACTTGAAATTGAATAATGTCAAGGTCAAGAACAAAAACACAGATGGTTGCTAACTATTCCAAATAGAAATAGACAACACATATTAAAAATATATAAAACATTTAGGATTTATTTTATAATAAATGTAATGTGTAAAAGTAATTTCAGTTATAAATCCAAAATATATTATTTTATTATAAATCAAAGTATGAAATTATCTACATCAGGAATTAATTCAGTTGATATATTTAAATATGATATAAATATAAGTTTCAAGCATTAAGAGGTTTATTAACCATAAGTGTAGTTCTCATAATGGGCAATGAAGGATTTCCTTCCTATACACATGTAAAAAAATTATTATAATCACTAATCACTACCCTCGTCATTTACCCAGCTTTTTAATGACCAATAAAGTTGAGGTCACATGTTAAACTTTAAATGTAAATCAGCAACATTATCAACATAGCAACACACACTTCCTCATACTGATTACCAATCCAACATCACACCATCCATGATTCATTCAATTTATATGAAAATGATATCAAACTTTATTGAAAACCCGCGCCAAAAATATCTTTACTACGGCAGTAAATTATATTAACATGCACGAGTTACATGTCTGATAAGGTTGACTCACACACTTACCTTAAGTTTGAGTAGCTCTATGTCACCTTCCAAAGCCAACTTTAATCGCTTCCAGTCAAATGTGGCAGTACTCCTAAACGCATCCAGGGGCCCACTCGGCAGATCAGGCACGAAACTCAGGTCTTCCATGCCTAAAAATTAAAAATAAAGTTCTTCTATAACATCCTAACCTTAAAACACTGGGCGTGAATTCAAAACACTTTTAATGCCGTCGATGACCACGACAGCTCGCCGCTTAGGGAAGGCACATTAAATTCCCGACTAAGCCCACGTTTAAATTAATATGATACTTCTATCAACAAAAAACTTGTTGCCATAAATAAAGTCTCACCTTGTTATTTGGTTAACTGACGATTTAATAGAGATAAGTTCAACAAAAACATGAACAACTGAAAGTATGTAAAAAATTGCGATAGTTTAATACAATAATAAATGTTTAATTTGTACTACACGCCCCAAAAGCGAAGATTGAGTGTGATAGCCTGATAGCTGACGGACTACCGAGCCGAGCGGGCCGCGAGCGACTGACACTGACAGATTCAGTGTTGCTACACTCCAAGTTAAAACTTACCGATTCCTTTTTTTGATAAACCAAAGATAGTATACATTTTAAGCTGCCTACTCAAAGCCCTGCCTGCAGGGCCTTGCTTGCAGCTGTGCCACTGCCAAATCGTATTGTGTGTATGCATGCAGGGCCGATTTAATAGATAAAAAAATAAAAGAGTCGGAAGGGGGCGACCAAGGCGAGGGTATCTTGATCAGATTTCTGCGATACTGAAAAAAGGCCAGGTCAGAAGTTCCCGCAACCGACGAGGAGAATAAGGAGATGTATGGATGTGATTGAAACAAGAGATGTATGTAAGGACCGTAGTACTTGGCGTTCTTTAGTCTCTGCCTACCCCAATGGGATACGGGCGTGAGTATATGTATGTATGTGTGTAAATATACATAAAAATACATGTAACCGGTTATGTATAAGGGTAACTTTCAATACTTTCATTCATAATAAATAATGTACTTTAACGATTTTTTGAAGTGAAAACTTCTTTAGCGGCGCTGAGCACTTTTGTACTGGGGTAAAATTGTTAAACTCGCGACAGATTCTAAGATTCTAAGACCAGCTATTCTCGGGACGGTATACGAAGATCCCTATGACACTTGCAGTGACATACCATATAGTGATGTGCATGTGTCGATACTTCAATTGTTTTTTTATCTGTGGCGGTTCTTATCAGCGTCCTCTCACGTACATTAATTTAAACCTCAAATGCGGTTATCGTGTAAAAGACGTTTCTGGCTACTAAACCGCCATTTTTAGGGTTCCGTTTCCGAATGGTCCAAACGGAACCCTATTATTGTCACTCAGGCGTGCTTGCGTCGGTCGTCTGTCACAAAAATATTTTTCGAAGATGTTTTAAACTTCCCTTTGACCTATTGACATACAATTTGGACATACACGTCACTAGTGAAGAGAGTACTCGTCGGCAGTGCGAACAGCCAGCGATCAACTATAAATATTTCAGTGACTTTTACTGCCACGGGATCTGTCATCATCATCATCATTTATTATTTCTATATCTTTTGTTCGTTTCTTGAGCGAGAAAATCACCGATAGCTAATCGCTTCCTCGCCGTTGGTGGGACCAGTGCCTCGCTGTGTTCAGTGTGGGACTCGTCGCCGAGACCCCCCCTCTCTCTCGCAAAACAGACAGGCCTGTCTTGCTGTGTCTCGGCGAGAGAAGCAATGAGAATAAATAATAAATAAGAAAGCAAATAAGAAGCCCCAATTATAAAAAGAAAATTAAACTATATTAGTTACAGTACATTTTATAATATTCCCTCCATATACTGTGTGTAGGTACTGGTCTGTCCTTACCTTAATATTTACTATTATGATGTATTTGCTACCTAAATTTATGGTACGAGTTGTTTTCCTTGGTTAATTCACGAGCACTCCAAGTAATCATTAATTAACTAGTTAATGTATCTAATACTAACTTTGCCCCGAAATGTGACCATTCGTTGAATAATTATAGAAAATTTAATTAACAAGTCAATTTGAACTTATATCGCACCACTTGAATTTAAACTTTCGTGAGACATGTTATAACTTTATTTTACTAAACGGTTGAAACTCAAGTATTAACACAACATTGAAACATGTCGCCCGAAGTGACAATTAATACGTGAGTTTTAACCGTTTAGTAAAATAAAGTTGCACCATATCGCACCAGGCAGAAGGGACGTATTCTTACGCCACACCAGAAGAAAGACCAGTACCTACAGGTCAAAAATGATCTGTGCCGCAGTGAACATGTTAATATAATAATAATAATAAATAAATATGTAATTTAACGTTGTTTTATTTTTACACAGTCACGTAACAATGAAATTCAAATATAAGACACGATTTATTATTATCACTTTAATTATCGACATCTGTTATCGACAGCACCGCTTCCTTAGTCGATACAGACCAACGATATAACTTTTGCAGTACGTCACCGTGTATATTCCGTTAAGCATATTTCTGGGAAATAAGGGACAATTCAAGTTTCTTTCATATTGTTATTATGTAAATGTTACAATCCTACATAAATTAATTAGCTACATTCCCAAAAGATGCTTATTAACATTTCGATGTGACAGCGACGCTGTTCCAAGGTTATATAAATGAACTGTCACTGCAAGTGTCATAGGGATCTTCATATACCGTCCCTTCAATAGTTGACCCCTCCTAGTATCGTGATAGCGATATTAGGAGGGGTCAACTCAGCTAAACTCAGCTGGTATATAGATGCGTAAGACACAATGATACTCGGGACATATTATGTATATATGTAAATGGATTATGGGAATATGAATATGAACACATAAGTATGAATATGAATACGGATACGGATACCGATACCGATACCGATACGGATACGGATACAGATATGAATATCTTTGTTATTTACTTTCTTTATCTAAATAAACTAAACTAAACGAACATTTACATTAAAACATGTAAAAAATTGGGCCGGAGCCCAACCTAATACGACGGGTTTAAATTTAAAACATTTTGGGGGTTCCTATGGGAACTCTGTCCCAAATTCCCAATATCGGTTTTAAAATGAAACAAACGTAAGCAATTTTTTCCAAATAAGTTGTTTACCCAAAAAGTTTTTAATGTTTGTTACTATGGTAACACTCTTAACATGCCCAAGTTCACGAAATTACTATGCTTCAGATCATTATTAGATAAATTTATGACTTGGATTCAATAATCAATAAGAATATTTTGCTCATGCACTTCTAATTCTCAAAAACTAGTACTTATATTAAATTCAATAATTCATATAATGTCGCTAGCGCCATCTGCTGTACACAGGTGTCGGCTGGTACAATTTCTCATGGCAAACCATGCGCTTACGCTACCCCCACAGCTTCCTGTCAGTGTTTACTTCGTAAATTCTCATAGGTGGCAGCACTATCTAGTAATGTAATTAATGAAACGTTCGACAAAGACAGAATGATGCACTGTGAGTTAGTTGGAATGAGAGGCACATAGTCACGCCTACACAGAAAAACTACCACTACATTGAACGCCAGACAGTACA
Source organism: Cenopis cana (assembly GCA_951800055.1). NCBI lineage: Eukaryota > Metazoa > Arthropoda > Insecta > Lepidoptera > Tortricidae > Cenopis > Cenopis cana. Next base: position 21,136,618 of record OX637478.1, on the reverse strand, counting down.
CTGAACAAGAAAAGAGAAGTTGTAAAACAACAACTTCGACTTCGCTGCTTTTCTATCAGATGTAAAATGGACGGGCGGTCGTGTCGGCGCGCGCTCGCGGATAACGCGTGTTCCTTGTAATATCGAAGTTAATTGTTTTAAAATTTGACGTCACCCGTTTGTTTACGCGATTGTTCGACTCCGGTGTTCGGGGATATTGTGTCAGTGCATGTGTTTTCGTTTGACGTTCGCTCACTTGCTGTGATTTCGCTCACCGGTTGGTGCGCGTGATAATACTATACGTGTTTTTGACGATTAAATCGTCTAGTGTTGGTGTTTTACAGTAGCACCATGCTGTGCAAGGTGACATAGTGAGCGCTGAATGACCCTGACCTCTGGCAATCATGTCTGGGCGCTCGGATTGCAGGAAATTCGCTCCCAACATCTTCAACAAAAGCAAGTGCACTAATTGCTTTCGGCAGAAGGAGGAGCACAGCGCCGAAGCCTTGGAATCTAATCGGGTATTTTTTTTTGTTTTATGGCAATAAAATTTAAAAAAGTTGAACAAGTTTCTAATCAAAACGAAATATTCGCGTGTAGGTGTGTCGATAGTTCGATTATAGGTGTGCATGTGTGCGTGGGCTGACCACTCTTGCTGTTGACCTAACGGATTTCATTTCATCGTGTTATTAAAATCTACCTTCCTATGTAATTTAACTAATTAACTATGAGGTACCTACCATAGGGTCTTATATTTTGCCTCGTTCGTAACTAAAATTGTTTTTTGAACTCGACACGAGTATTAGAAAAGTCTCTTATTAAATAACTAAAACCATCTGCGACCAACACTCGCTCGTTGCAATGAAGAGGCTACAGCCAAGTTCTGTTAAAACGTCCAGTGATACACCTGTGTAGATCCCGTTTAATCGTGAAGTGGAAGGCAAATTAAGCAATAATAGATACAAAAATGAGTAATAACAATAACACATATAATACGAGTATAACCTCATGTAAATTTATATGTATCATTCATTGATAGAAGAATATGTTTACATAATATATTAGTAGTATATTTGTAGCACTATTTATGCCACTTGTCAGATGCATTGGATATCACACAACAAATACCTAATATATACAAAGTACTAACATCGATGCAACAAGTCGTAGATAGTGGGATACCTACCAATTTATAATACCTATGAGAAAAGTGAAACTTTCCCTGCGCACACGCACTGAATGTGAATGCTGATATGTAACGCAATGACATGAACATTACATTGTAACCATAGATACAGTTGTGAAACAAATTTCCAAATACTATTAATAGAAGGTCTTGTAACATGGCTTCATATTGATTCGTCTGTAAATGATGATAAGAAGACAATACGTAATCTAAGTTTATCTAATTATCGATGTTCTTGACCATCCATTCTGATTTCTATTGTTGTCAGTGTTGCAATTGCCATTGAATTGGCAGGCTAGAGCAATGTCAGAGCTACGAGTCACTCACTAGCTCCGCTACATCTGTTGTAAAATTTGATTTTCCGTTAAGATAAATGAAATGTCACCAAGCGCGAAAAGTTCAACTTTGATTTAAAGGAAAAGGTAAACATCACTATCACTTCATAAATATAAATATGTATAGATATAAGTTAGTTTCTAAAAAAAGTTTGAATACCTGATGACACAACATATATTTAAATACCGCAACGCAGCCGCACTGATGATGTTATACTTACATATATATTAAGATGTCTATCTTTATTACCAGAAAGCTTAGCCAGACTGTTGTTTAAGCCAAGTTGCCTATAAAAAAAACCGGTAGTGTCAGTTAAAGAAGTCAAATAATGTAATTCTCAATGTTAAAGTGTCCTAACCCAGAAACTTGAGAAAGTCAGTAGGTAAACACATGTAAACAAAAAGCAATTGAGGTCATTTTTACGCATACTTGTGCATGATTCATTTTTGTTTATTCAACGTTTTAAAAATAACTAAGCAACTAGCAAAATGTTTGTCTCGTTGACCGCGCTAACCACACGATCCATACACAATGAGCTTTCATGTTAGCTGTCACTTGTTTGAAACTACTTTTTGATTACTAATAAGTGTATACCAATACCATAGAGTAAGTATCACGATGTATCGTAAATTATGATGATAATTTTGGTCTAAATAAATACAATTTTCTTACGCAGACACACCTGTGCCAACATTATCATGATAAGTAAGTAACCCTGTTGAGGCCCGTTTGTACAATATTCCGGTTTTTTAATGTAGTTATTTTGTAAACAATGTTGAAAGTGTTGTGTTAATCAAATACTAAAACGCTAATATAGCTAATCAGGTATTATTATAAAAATAATGTTTTAAAATTATTAACTCTTTGTAGGTAAATGATCAGCCAAATGAATGCATACCTATTAGTAAAAGAATTTGTAATTTAAATAAGAATACCATACCCTCAAATATGGACTTAGATTCACGGACATTCGTCAAGCCCATTATGCACATTAAACACAAAACAGCCTGATTTGGTTTCTACGTGTCAGAACCAAGGCTGTCTTAACGATGTTAAAGAAGTCTCCATTCCCAACCTTATTCCCACCAGTTTAGAATCATAGAGCATACGCATAAACTAAACGTTTATCGTTAAAGACTTCTCTATTCATAATGCGGAAATGTCCGCCTAAAAAGGTTTTGTCCGGACAATTATTATCTTGACAAATGCACGGCTAACGAAGCTGACATGCGCTATGTAGCGCGTGCGCAGGTGATGCGACGCGAATAGGAAGTTAACGATCGATTGAACGTCTACTCGCTAAATAGACGACATTAGGCGACAGTAATGAGAGTTGTTAGCTTTATGGAGAGCTGCAGGTTGGACGCTAACTCACTAACCAAAACCAAAAAAGACGTATCAACCTATCGATTACATACATTTAAACAACCTTCTCGATGAACGATCGGCTAATGAATGGATTTTGTTGCTATTGGTTCCTGATAGAATTCTATTTCTCAACACGGGCTTGAATAGTTGCTTGAAAGGATTTCTAATTTGAAGGCGGATTAGCGATCAAATACAAATAATTTACTGAGTAAAGTTAGACTCCTGAATACATTCATTTTTAAACCGTTACTGATCATTGTTCGACAGTAACTGTATTTTCGTAACATGACATGACCCTTTAACAGACTAACTAAACCAGTACTAATAATCACTAAAGTTAGCGTTTTTAAAGTAAAGAGCAAATGCGTATAGTTGCTGAAAAGAATCGCTAGGCATGGACAACAAAAGAAAGTTTCCGTCTTAATAAATTCATATTTCTTGTAAAACTTTACTAACAAAAGGCAAGTTGGCAGTTAGTGTTAAACAATATCGTTAAAGGTGTGACTTATGCTGCTATTATGCAGGTGAAAGTTAGCTAATTAAGCAAATTGTCTTCCTAGTAATTGATTGGCTGAGTTGTAGTGATTTGCATAAAAATCTGCGTGATGTATGGCATTTCCTCTTGATATTTAATAGTGATTCCGGGTCGGTGAGCCATCATAAGCATCGTGTTTATAATGGCGGTAATTATGCGTGTAATTTATAATAGACTATGTCATTGTAGAGTTTTTTTATGTGTGCACGTGTATAATGATGTTTGGTCGGTATTGTTGCGATTCCAAAGGTTTGTGGGTTACAATTGTTTGCTTAACAAAATTAACGTTTTGTAAAAACGAGCGTGTTTCCGTTTCCAGTGGCGCCGGCGCACGCATTTTTGCGGTTAACACTACGCAAATATGTAATGTTTTATTCAGAACTTCGACACACTTTTTATCTTGTTGGACAGTCGCAAAATTAAACTGTATATTAATGGTTATAGCATCGACCTTCTGCGCTGATTGTCTTTTAATAACCATCCGCTCTTAAAGCCGTGGAGTCAGTTAAAAGCGGAGCAGCACGGACCCGTAAATCCTTTCTGTCAACTCAAGTGTCCTTAAGGTTCCATAAATCCATCAGTTAATCATATATGTTTCACGTAATGTAAATATTTGTTCTATACTTAGCACAACGCGCGCGGCACTACTCCCAAAAAAACTTTGATCCGAACAAAGACGTGGAGATGGAATAGTTAAATTAAAAAAAAGAACCGTTCCTATAAAGGTAGCCAGTTAAGTGGGAGCTCCTGGTGTGTGCTACCGTGACCTTTTCTAGTCTATGGATGTTTGAATGGGGGCGGTGGGGGAGTTTTAGTTAGAGCGGTTGGGCTAAACTTGTAGTGTAGCATAAAAAGGAGTGCGTGAGGAATGCGCCGGCGCGATCGCCAGGTGCAACGGCCTCGCCCTGCCGGCCGGCATTTTTGTGAGCACGCCTAATGTATGAGAATGAATGGTTTGGAAATCTATCTTAGCGCCAATTAACACTCCACTAGAAAATCGAGTAATCAACTCGTCGACACAGAGTCCCGACCCCGAGACAAGAAACGTAACACAAGGAAACGGTTTTTCTGACATAGGAGGTTTTGCTATTGCGACGTTGACACGTCGCAGTGCTATCTGTGAACCGTTACGGGCACAATGGGCCAGCGATATAATGTGGGTCGCGCCGAACGTGACACCGGATAATGCGTACAATTAAAACCGACACCTACTTGGGAAACAAGTGCTCGGCGTAACTCGCCGTATTTTTTCGTTTTTTCGAAAACCGGTCGGGATCTCCCGCTGCGTCACGATCAAATATTTCCATCCTTATCTTTTTGTCGTAAGCCTTTTTGGAATGTTTTAATTTTGTTTTGGTGATCTCGATATTATACTGTCTGATTGGCCTTTGCTCAAAACGAACTTGGGAGAGACAAAATCCTAAAACTTCGTACCTATAGCTGAATTCACGAATACTCCTGGTCCGAATGAATGAGCGGTGCTTTGGTGAATATGTGAAAATACGTTATCAGGTTAGTGTTTTAGTATTGTACTCACCGATGATGTCATGCGTTTATTCGTTAATGATGATGAGCGCTTTCGTGAATTTACATTTACCTACTCGTAGCCACGGAAAGTTAACAACGACAAACACGAGGACATCAAAACGTCAGCACAACTACTCAATTAACCTACATCAAATACAACAAAAGACAAAATAGATATAAACGTTTTAGTTTCCGTTTTTACCTGAGAACCTCGTCGGATGAGAGCGAGTAACTCGATAGCCTTGGTATGCCACAATGCAGTTATCTAAGTAGGCTGCAGGAACAATATCTTATTCAACGCTTTAATGAATGAAACCTGAAGTGTTGACAGAGGAGCTATGGGAATGAGACGAGGAGTTGAGTTGCTTCGTGAGTTCGTATTTAATAAATAGAATTTATGTAACTCAATTTGAAGTTTTTTATGTGTCTTTAACTTCTGGAATATTTTATAGATATTTCTAAGCACTCGTGTCTACTCAGTGTCATTAAAATTTATAAAGATAAAATTTTCGACACATATGATGTTTTTGATTGCGGTAAAATCTGTAAGATTTAAGAATATCCCTTAAAAACTAAAAACGGGCTACCGTTTCTATCGAATACGACTAACTGGCAGGCGTCCATAGGCGTCGGTAACTGCTAGCCCGCAGGCTGGCCATGCGCTTGTTTTCCAACAAAGTAGTATTAAAAAAATGACTAGTAATTGTAAGTACGCTCGTGCGTTAAAACATTGACATAATATCATAAAATGTAGGCAAGGTGCACTGTCCATACAATTTATGATTTAATTGTTGGCTATTCTTTGGGGAGGAAACGCTAGAAATATGAAGGTTTAAATGATTAAACTGTAGTTTTTGACCAAAAATGGAGCTGAAGGAACTTTTACGCGCAATCACAGAACAGATGTGCGCTTATGCAATATTTCTATTCTCTCTACGCCACAGATCACTATCTCGCTTGCGTACTATCATTATCTTACCTCTTAAATAAATGTTTGCTTTCTTAATCTTTGCTTCGTAATGTGTGTTGTGTGACGTTTAAAGTGCTGTATTTATACGACAATTTAGACGATATATATAGATTGAGAACATTTAAGAACTTGGACGTTCACGATTGAACTTCTGTGCGTAGTAATCAACACAATGCTACCTCCAATGCATGAATTTGAAAATTCACGAGAAATAATACTCTGACCGCAAGAGTAGTGTTCCAAAAAGGATGAAATTCTTTTCCTAAACTAATGCTAGTACACACAAGTTCTTTATAATATGAAATAAGTACCACAGTTCAACAAACTGATGCCTCCCATTAATGCATTGTAAGTATAATTCACGTACTCATAGGCTTAATGGCCGTCCTTTATCCGCATTCTATCCTCTCAAAGGGCTGTATAACGTTACAAAGTACTAAATCTTTACAGACGATTTATACGTCGAATTATCCTAAGCACATACGCTCAATTTTTATTCCTGTCATATCGATCCAAAGCCAGGTTTTCGGTTTTATTTTGAACTCTAATGTATGGATGAAGTTTGGACTGGAGTTTGGACTGAAGGAATTTCGTCAATTGTTTTTATTTCGACTCTAGGTACTCCTGTGATATGATATGATAGTCTGAAATAACCGGCATAACCTGACAAAGCAAAGCCTATTCGGTCTGCTTAAAGGGCTTGATAAGATAACTCTCCAAAACGATAAGCAAGATATGAGTTGGTATGTTGTTAACATAATACTCATCTTGTTAAAAATCTCGAGATAATGATGAGATTTTTATTTTAACATGGCATACATAAGCGAGTCCGACACGCGTCGGTGACGTTCCAGTCTTGAACCTGACCCTTAAAAGTTTCCGAAGCTTGTCTATGGCACATATCAAATTTGTGGAGCGAGTTCTCACGAACCCATCTGTCAGATTGGCTCTGTGTCCGACGCAGTATGTTTTTTTTAGCTAAAATATCAGCCAGTATTAAGTGACGATGTGGTCAAACAGTGTTATGGATATTGATTATCGGGAAGAGTATCGAGTTAAGTAACGTGACGTGTTATTATATGTTTATGTTTTGTGGCTTGGTTACGTGTGAACTTCTTAGTAATACTGATTTTTTTCTATTAGTAAAATTATTGGCGGCCATCCATAATCATTCTATGAGCATAATGTTTTACTACTTAGGCTAGCGTTCATAAAGGCGTTATCGTAACATACATTTTACTATTACCAAACAAACACGGCGCATGGCCTGCATTGAGTATGATTTCCGCCAACATATTCATTCAAATTCACAAATAAACATGTAGAACAGCTATGTAAATAAAGGAGAAATCTCAATCCATATGTGAACTCTTGCATCTAGCAACGTGTGAACTAAGACTTGCTCGTATCGAACACGAGTTAACGACTCGACAGGTTTTATTTACTTAGCATTATCTGGCGTATATGTAAATTGTTTCTATGAGTCACGACTCGCCTTTATATTTACCATCGGAGATAGCGGCTAAAAGCGGCGTCTTTAATTAAAACATTAAGAACACAATTTGTTTCGTTTTCGAACGCGCCCGTAAAGTCAAGATGGCGGCATTTCGAGTCAAGATAACTTTAGCGAGGTCGTATCTCGTTTTATTATGTTTTAAAAATACGACCTTGTTTCTTGTAATTATGGTTTCTAATTCGGGGTAGTGTATGTTTTTGTGCGATTATTTAAACGTTATTAATCGATTTGCATACACAAATGAGCGCGTAATGCAGCAGGCGCGGTTTTAATTGCCGATCGTTTTTGTTTTTGTTGAGCTTGTGCGTGTGATAGAGAGTATTGCACTAAAGGCTGGTTGCCGCTTGTGTTTATCTGCCTACTTGATAATATAAAAAATACAACTTTATTACGTTTTATTTCAGGACATCTTTGCTAATGTTCAACAAAGTTGTATTTCAGGTTAGTTGGTCACAATTACATCCTATTAACCGTCTGTAAGAAGCTCATGCTCAATATCAATTTCATTCTGAATACAGATGAATGCCGTACAAATATGTTCAGAAACCTGTTACTTTTGTGAATTCTGACAGCCCGAAATGTAAGACCACCCGCTGCATGGTCACGCTACGCCTATCGCCACCGGTCCAAAAACTCGTACCGTTAGCATATGCGACCAATAAGCATTAAATACACAGCTTAAAAAAACGCCTCTTGCACCATTAGTCATTTTTACCACTATTGCCATGTTCATTGAAAGTTTTACATCGTAACTACCTAAACTATAAGGTTTATATTGTAAATTGCAAGAGATACACGCATATGGTAATCTAGTAATTATGTGTTTACCGTAACCAAGCGTATATTTAACCGCGAAACGCCTTCGAAGGAGCGCTTAGCGAAATAATAGCAGTCCGATTATGAACGTAAACTCGGGGGTTTTGCATATGTGCTTGTGCAAGTACATAGTAAGTAACTGAGGAGCGAGGCGCGGGATAACGTCGCAGCATGAAGGCAAAAGTATTATGACTCCCAATTGCATCGCTTTCAGGGCAAAAAAGTTATGGGACTTGGCTTGTTTTGATAAAGCACTGCCGTGCCCCCGGATATAAGCGTCCATGCATTGTGGAATTTTTTTTCTTGGACTTAAAGCAGTTACTGTTAGGAATTTTAACTTTTTAAAATTTTGGATTATGTTAATATTGAAGAAAATGAAGAATCCCGATCGGCACTGTGTCACTAGTACAAATCAGGGACTGACCAGATTTTCTCGAAAGATGAAATTGAGAGCAACAAAAATAGAGTACAGACAGAATGATGTTAACACTGCTAATTCAATTATGAGCAGTTTAACTAATTTCAGGTTAAGGTAATAAAAGGGTCTCGATAACTTGTTTGAGAAATGCCGAGGGGCGCCCCGGGCAAAATTAATGAGTGTTATTGAAAACATGAAACATGTCTGACTGGTAGGAAGATTTAATTTTTTTTTTATCTATAACTTTAAAAAGGGAGGGAATCCTGGTCCTCTTAAAGCGACGCGCCGTTTAGTTAATTCGCATTTTTTTTAAAGACAAATTTGTCGAATTGTACGTAGGTACGCTGGTTTGCCGTAACTGGCTTTTAGTTACTGTGAAATTGAATTAACTGGATGTGAAACGCAGTATTGCAATAAAATAGATGAAAATTGTATACAATTAAACCCGGAGACCTCAGCGCGGGTAGCGTCTCAGTGGCGCCAAACGGCTTAGAAACGTATAAGAACGTTTCATTAAGCTGTTATTTAGTGCTAACAGGAATATTGAATGGGTTCTAGGCTTTGTCGCATGGAGAGAAATGTCGTAAACGCCTCTCAAGTTTATAAGTCATATTCCGTTTTGCTTTTGGACGATGGAGATGCCTTGAGGCTGTGGCGGGCATCGGGATATTGCTACAGAAGCTTGACTAAACAAATAGCAATGCATGATGTTCATGGGGCATTTACGGTTCCGACGATAATGTTAGCATGAAACATCAGAAACATGCTATAAAAAAAAAACAAGTAAAATGAACGCAGCTGATCACAAGCATAGACAACTACTCAAAATATAAAAGCGGTTGCCTTCTTAGAGAAAAGTTCTAATATTATTAAGCTTAAGCCACACACAGAGCGGGCGGGCGGGCGTGTGGCGGGCGGGCGCGCAAAGGCAGTCTGTTTCTTGAAAGCCGCCCGCCACACGTTTTTCGTTTTGGGGACTAGTCGTTACGTGACGAGATCAGCGAAATTAGTGGATTCGACTATCTTATTAAAATACAAAACACTTTTACAATTTAGTCATTTGTTTCAATATATACAAGAATATAATAACTTAAATACCTAATATTAAAACGAATGGTGGGAGCGGGCGGTAGTCCCGCGCCGCTACCGCCCGCCCGCTCTCTGTTTGGCTTAAAGCTAAAGCCACACAGAGAGCGGGCGGGCGGTAGCGGCGCGGGCGCGGGCGGCAGCGGCGCGGGAGCTGTTTTTGGCGGTGGCGGCAGCACAAAGGAGCTCCCGCGCCCGCGCCGCTGCCGCCCGCGCCCGCGCCGCTACCGCCCGCCCGCTCTCTGTGTGGCTTAAGCTTAAGCTAATCTAAAACGGGCCCTTGAGGCATTATTGTTTTTTTTAAACAAAATGTACGCACTGAAGTTTACTAACTTGAATGAACCGTGCAATAGCAATATACAATCTAGATCACTATAATCCATAACCTACGAATGTATACTGTGACAGACGACAACACATCACTTCTCTGCTGCCTCAAGGCACTCTCGCGCAACGCAATGATCGATGCGCTATCGATACGAATATAAACCGTCCATTTAATAATACGTCAACGACGCCTTTCTTGTAGTAACATATAGCCTTCTTAAATAAGTAGGGTAGTATTATACATTGCAATTTAGGCGATAAAGTTAATGTTTCATTTGCAGTTTACATGGTAATGGCACTATTATAGTGTGACAACGGCTTTCGGATAACATTCGAGGCAATTTTAATTTGCGACCAAGTATCAAATGTGGTATTTATAGTGTTTTGAAAAGTAAGCTTTTCTTTTTCTTCATTGCCAAAATGCTTGTGATTAAAACCCCTTATAGAGTAGGCCCATTTTTGAAGAAGTAGCATGCAAGAAGCAAGTGATGTAACAGTTGGGGTGACAACGTTATCAGAGGGCTTAGACCCTGCAGAATACGGTTCTGCCTGTCTCCATCCCCAAATTTGAGCCGGAAGTATGTTATACCGGGTAATGTGCAGCCCATACAAATTTTTTCGTTGTACATTTGGTAAATCGTGGTTCCGGTACCCTTACTATGGTCCGATTGTTATAGGTTTTTGACATGCCGTAAAGGACAATATTTGTCATTGTATCCCGAAATTTTCGACCCTCCAGCTCCATATCTTTCTCCGCCATCTTGGAAAAGCTGTCACTTTTTCAGTCTTTTCCTTGTCCTGTCGCTAAAGTTCATTTTAGTGCTAAACATGGTTTGGCAATATTGTAGAAGACAAAATTTGCTAAAACTTTTGGCTACAAAGATTTTTTGTATTACCCCTAAGGACGAAGGTATGACAGGAGATATCTTTAAAACTGCAATTTTTTTTTAGTATTCCTACCATATTTGCGTTTTAAGTGCATTTTGGCGCTAAATATAGTTCTGCAATATTGTAGATCACAAAATGTGCTACAACTCTTCTATTGAAATATTTTTTCCACGATCATCAGGAAAGAAGATACGAAGTCATCTATGGAGTACTACCGTCGATATTTACTTCTTTTTCCAGTTTTCTTCCCATATTTGCGTTTTAGTGTATTTTAGCTCAAGTTCTAGGTCTGTAATATTAGAGAAGACAAAATTAAATGCAAATTCAAAGTACCTACGATCTTACTAGGTATCGTGGAAACAGACGATTTTGTCTTTTGAGGGATTGAAGTGGTATAGATCGGAAAGTGACAGATGCTTTATCTTGTCGTCTATCCCGCTATCACTCGACCATCATAGATCCCCTACAGATTGCGATTAATTGCACTCAAACCTAAATATGAGAAGAAAACTGCAAAAGTAGCAAATTTCGACGATGGTACTCCATAGATGACTTCATATCTTCTTTCCTAATGGACGTGGAAAAAATATTTCAATACAAAAGTTGTAGCAAATTTCGTGATCTACAATATTGCCAAACTATAGTTAGCGCTAAAATGCACTTAAAATGTAAACATGAGCGGAAAACTAGAAAAAAGTGCCAATTTTTAATGATATATCCTGTCATATCTTCGTCCCTAGGGGTCATGGAAAAAATCTTTGTACCCAAAAGTATTAGCAAATTTTGTATTCTACAATATTGCAGAACTATGTTTAGCACTGGAATGAACTTTGACGACAGTAAAAGCAAGGAACTGAAAAAAGTGACACTATTTCCAAGATGGCGGCCAAAGTTATGGAGCTAGAGGGCCGAAATTTTTAGGTTACCATGGCTAATATTGTCCTTCACAACATACCAAAAAACCATATCAATTGGACCTCTTTTAGAGTACCAGAGCAACAATTTACTAAATGTACTACGAATTTTTTTGTATGGGCTGCACGTTTTCCGGTATACCGTACTTCCGGCTCAAATTTCGAGATGGCGACAGGCAGATCCGTATTCTGCAGGGTCCAAACCCTCTGATAACGTTGTCACCCCAACTGTTACATGATTTGCCGCTTGTATTGTTTAGAGACGCCTTTTCCAATTCTGTTCCTCCTCTATTACAGAATACAGAAATTTATTGGTATTTACGCATTTACATGTCATATTAATAGAAAAACATGACAGATTATTATGAGCTACTGCCTAAGCGAGAAAAATTTTCAACGACATCGAAGTGTTTTTCTTAGGCGCCTTCCTGATTTGTCGGTGCGGAGGCAGTACGATATGAGAAAAGTGTCAAATGTCAGTGTCAGCTGTCAGTCGACGCGATACCATTTTTTACTATCCTACATTTAAATGAGTGCTTCCTGACTGGCGCGGGATGCGCGGTAGCGGGACGATGTGAAGGAGGTACTGCTAGTTGCTACGCTTCTGCGCATGATATTACTATTGCGCAAACGTAATACTGACAGTATTATGTCAAGTGAGAATCTTTGCGACGTCAGTAAGTTTACGTCAAAGAAGAAAATGTCACATATCGATCCCGCCCCGCCAAGTGAGGAAGCCGCCTTAATGTAGGCAAACACAAAAATCAATACTGCTTTGGAAAAAAGAAACTTGTAAACAAAAACCGCTACAAGGATATCTTACATTCATCATTTGAAGACACCTATCACTCAACCAAAGGAAGTTCCACACATGTAAAACTACACATTGACTCTGCGGGAGCGTTACTTGGAACTCTGAAGAGTCTGAAGCCATTGTATGTGCTATTCACAAGTTAAACTCACCTTCTACCTGCGTGTAATTTGGCTGTGGCTTACATCAACTTTAATCCGACTGAAGACCGGATTCATCCGGACGATAGAGGAGTTGGAGTCTCGTCTCGTTCAGTTCATTTGTGGTGAGTTTTACGGAACATCCATCGACCTTCGCCAAGCCAGAATTTTGTCAGAATCAAGTTCTGACGTTTTCGCAGTCGACAGTATCATGTACAAAATCATTTGAGGGCAAGTTTGAGGCTGCCTTTCCATCAGAGCTATGCTGCAAAGATGTGATAGCTTCCACCAGTGCTATGTTATGTGAACCAAAGAATATTATTGGAGGCAAATCAACGCATCCATAGGAACGTAGTGCAGCTATTATGGAAAGGCACCCTGAAGTCGGATCGTTGCACCGGCTGATATAATTCTCGGGTTGTATCGTGTATTGCACCAAAATGATACAAGTCGAACGCCACTTAAATGGGGTCTTTTTGCACAAATAATCGGAGGTCAGACTTATACTGGTCTGTCTGTAACCTGTTGTGGTAAGTGTTCTGAATACCAACAGGATTGGGTTTCGCCCGTCACGATTGTCAACATTGTTTGTTTGTGTCGGATGTTATTGGTATCAGCTTTTGCAATGTTTTGAGACGCTTTTGAGACAGGTAGGTATTTCTTGGGAGCGGGTATGAGCGTTTATGTTTACGGAGGTCGGTTTGTGTTCGTTTCGTGTTTTTAAACAGAAATGCGAGCGGTTGGTTTGTGCCGTGCTACGAAGAAGTTAACAATGGGCTTTAGATTAGATGGCTGATTCTTTAAGTAGAACTGATGGGTGGAACAAATTCAAACTCGGCAACACTTGTGATAGTTGTGATAAAAGTCTATGATAATCACATAGAAAAAGAAATGCACTAGACTAACGTATGCCAAACGTTCTGCAACCCGCTATCACATAAATTCTTGCTTAGCATTTTCACGAATGATAAATACCAAGCTGTTTTAGCAGTGTTAAAACTGTCAATTGCATTATTGCCACGGCACGCAACCAAATGTCAAATTTAAACGCACCTATGGCGCAACCGCGAATACGCGCTGAACAATCGAATGTTGCCGATGCCGTGTACCAACTTAACAAACACCGAAGATTAGCATACTTGCAGGACGCCATACCCACGCACAGAGCAACCAATCCATCATATTTACTGCTGTGTGCGTAGTTTTAGTTGGAAACCAATACGTTTCTTACACTTTCATCTTGCAACGCTCTTATCTATTTAAGATTAGAGTCCTATGTCGTGTAATTAGGGTGCGTTTGACAGTTATAAGAATGCAAAGTTCTGTGCGCCATTTTCAACTTTATGGGTTAGAATTTTGGCGCGAAGGCAATGGTGCGCAGCTGTTATGCCAGGCTGTAACAGGAAAGCTAATTCTGTGTGTATGAATATACTATAAAGTCGTGTTGAGGTGCGGTTAGGATGAAAATCGCGCTAGGGATCTTTTGTATTCGAGATTTTAACTATCAGTCGGTTTGGATTGGGAACCTTTTATGAAAATTACTCATGTTAAGTTCAGTTCAGTTCCCGAGAGAACGAGATGCCTCGGTCAGATTTTTTAATATTATAGAAGAAGAAGGCTGATTAAACAGGAGTAGATATTCCTAACTAGGATCAAAATAAGAATAATTTTAATATTTAGTTCCTTAAAGTATATTTCTATGTAGAAGATTGTTATAATAAACATTGGTACAATTGTGTCCTCTGTTACTGCTTCAGTTTAGAATGTTTAGATCTTCAGAATTTACTGGACTTCAGACGTATGAAGAACCGAAGAATCAGGTCGCACGTTATATATTTTTACCGACGATTTCAAAGCTAAAAGGAAGGACTAAGTTATGATTAAAGCAGTATATATATATGCATGTTTTTAATAAAATAATACTTAGGTACTAGTTAGTTACTTTACAAAGCGAAGGCTTCATGCACTGCGTTTTCTCGTATTTATACATAATCAATGAAGTAGAATAAATATTTACAACCGTTGACTCATTAATTTATGCGCAATCTTAGTATACTTTCATTAAATGCTAAATACGAAGCAATAAAAATTCTAGTATGGCAACACAGGTGTCCTATTAATGATATGCGACGGTTAATTATATCCGAGTGGCATTGATTTCCTACTAGTTAATGATTTTAATTAACTCACGACGTGCGAATGATGCTAATACGTGTAAAGAAAAGTTTATTGAGCAGGTCATTTGTAAAATGCGGTATTGATTATGCATTTGAGTTACTTATTTAGTTTTTTACCATGGCAATGTTGCGCATCGTAAATTATTATTGTCTATTCGGAGAAATTGTCTAATTTTCATAGTAATGAAGTAGTGCAAAGCACATTACAATGCAAATTAAAAAAAAAAGCTAAATGTTGCCATATCCAATCTGATTTCTATCGATTGTATATAAAATTAATATTTCGATAAACATATGTACTTAGTGTTTTGTTTGCGCTCGTTAAAACTTGTATTTTACCTTTTATTTATCGTACAATTGTCAGTTTTAGCCACTTGTTGCTTGTGATAGCAGTCTTTCTTTATAACTGTATTCAGTAGGTACAACACGATGTACACGGCTAAAATCTGATTATCAGTTAAGAAAGCAAGCTCGATAAGATACCGATAACATTCTAGAACTTATTTATATCTAGAACTCGATAATCGTTATCGGAGAGTCGATAAATGCTTACTTTTACTGGAAGTCGTATAGTTCCGCAACGTTCGAGTCGGCGAGAAATGTTCTCGTTAATTAAGAGACAAATTAGTTTAACGATTTACGTGTCTGGTTGTGTAATGTCGAGACGTTTAGACAGTTAAAAAAAAAACATTAAAAACCTTTTGATGTCGATGGAATGGACTGATTAGGTGTTTACAAATCAAAGTACCTACGTAAATTTCATTAGGTATAGGTAATAGTTTAATTGTACTAAACTTCAAATATTAAATTAAAGATAATAAATATTTGACACTCTTACACAAATCAACCTAGTTCCAAACTATGCAATGCTTGTACTATGGGTACTAAGCGACGATATACATACTTATATAGATAAATAGATACTTATATACATAGAAGACATCCAAGATCCAAATCCAAGGAACAAATATTCGTGCTCATCACACAAATAAATGCCTGGCCGGGATTCGAAACCAGGGCCTCCAGCTTCGTAGGCAGGGTCACTACCAACTAAGCTAAAGCGGTTGTTAAGTTTATTTTATAACCTATTAATCAGGTTATGAAATATATTGAAACGACAGGTGGCAGTATTAATATCACATTAATATATTGACTTCTTATCTGCTGCGAACCATAAGGTTGAAGTTATTTTTGTTGGCTAGATTTGTATAAAACTTTTATTGGATTTTGAACTGTATTGTTTGATCGGTAAAAGAGGTTTTTGGACGAATTATTTCGATGCAACTCTGCTAACTTAATGACGTCAAGTTTTTAACACGGGTTACAAAAACGTGCAGTCCTTGACATGTTACAAGTTTTCAATATAGCACTAATAACCAATTTATAAATTCAAAAAACGAATGTGGGCCAATTTGTCACCGCACAATGCTGCCAACATTCCGTCATTCAATCAGTAATTCATTGACTGTTTGCTAAGAGCGCGTACGTACGTGCGACCTCGCCGCCTACGTTTAAATGCTACTACCAAACCAACTACTCTCAACTCAACTCAACTATTTACTACTAAATTCATTCTTCATGTCAATTCATTACTAGCTCAAATCGTTGCCAACTTGCCATCAAAGTAAAAGAGCAATGAACGAAAGTCATCATTCGACAGACTGAAATATTTTTTGGCCGCGTTCAATTTAATTAAACTTAAAAGCTTTATAACGGAACGCACCCTGTAAATTATCTGTCACGTTTAAATTTCGAATGTGGAATGAGTTGTGGCCAACATAAAAGCGTCATTTATTGCTCACATTGAATCGATTTTTTACGCAAGAGCCCTCGTTTTAACTGTTTTCTTTTTTTTTTCAGGTAAGCGACCAAGTTCGAAATCGGACATTTTGCCAGACATTACATAGATTATACAAGGTTCATGTAAGTAAAGGTGGATATCAAAGTTACTAATACCTTCATACAACGTGTATACTGTATATTCGTTTTATCACTTTTATCTTTCACTTAGCTTCGTTGTTGCATACAGATAAGATAATGGATACTCGGAAACGTTCGGTTTCACGCTGACCCAACGCACTGGCCCATCTTTCATCGTTAGCATATGCATTACACATTCTAAACCCACTCCCAACCCAATGTATACAACGTACCTTACCCCTTACAATGTTGCTGAAGCCATCGTGAACATCGCCTTATCCCGGTGATGATTTTCACAATGCCTCTTCTTGCTTTTTTGTTTCTCCAAATTGAAACCTTTTTCCCGAATCAGCAAGAACGTATTTGCAACGACATGATTGAGTGGAATACGGGCTATTGATTCGTTCCGCTTTTGATTTGCATTTTAGGTTTTTCATGTAGGTATTCAAATGAAGCGGGACTTTGATAAGATTGCAAGGATTTATGTGTACTTTCTTTTGGTTTTTAGAGTGGTTTGCAGCTGTCTTTAATGCGTAGATAGAGTGCTTTATTAAAAGATAATTACACAAATGAGCATGGTCGACGTAAAGCATTCGTCTCCTTCTAGCAAGTAAGTGTGTGAATGCGAGGGATATTAAATAATTTGCTATTTGTCATTGTCGCTTTTAACACATTTTTTTATACAACAACGGTGGGCAAACAAATGTACGGTCCACCTGATGATGACCGGACCCTTTATAAGATTTGAAGATTCACTGTGTAAAGAAACAAATGTTGACAGAAACAAGATAAAACAACATCGGTATCTTTCTGTAAAGTGCAACCAACATCACCGAAATAAAGAAATCTGGGTGTGGAAGGAAACGATCTTTTGACGTGTCCAATGGCGTTCTAAATTCTAAACGGAAGAAATGAGAAAATCTATTTTCTGTTTATGATGTGTACTAATGTCACCCTACCCTAGCAGACAATCGCCTTTCTGTGCGACTTATAGCGGTCGTCCCTTATATAATAGCAAATATGTAAGTGTAAGAAGGACGAATGCAATATGCCCAAATTAATCCTGATCATGCTAAACTAATCTATTTTAAAAAGCATCCCAAATTTTAATACACAAAATTTGCTTTACATTGCTTCTGACTCAGTTGGCTGACCTACAAGTGAGCATAGCAGTTAGGGAGGGGATTACTAATTAAACGATATAATTGTCCTAATTATCGGTATTCGGTAACAGGTGCGGTGCAAGGCCTAGATACTAATTAGCTTACTGGCATTGATTAGTGCCCGGTCACCAGAGGGCTTATGTCTTTGAAATATTAGCAAGTTACGCCCGTTTGGAATTAAGGAGGTTGATAGTGAGGGCGGGATTATGTCACCGGCTGCGTCCGTTCAGTAAGCGCATGCGCAATGAATGAATGTAAATATCATTCATCAATTAATCATACTCATTCAGTTTTAAAACATTGTTATGGTTTAAAAAAATTTTACAATTTATATTAACTTCCGCGAAACTGTATAACTGTAAAAAGTGTCTTTAATCAATATGCGGGAGGGCAGCACCATCGTCGAACCCGAGCCATCTGGCAGCAGGTTTAAAACGGTGCCGTGTGCCGCGGATGCACATACTGGTGGCACGTATTACTGCGACGCTGATTCTTGCTCTGAGCCAGCCCAGTATGCTGCTTATGCTGCGATTCCAGCGTTCAGATATTCTTTCACTCATATGTTTTACGAAAGAGGACATTTGAGGTGCAAAGACGCCATCAACTGATGTTACAAGTAAATAAATAAATGAAATAAATGAACTTTATTCTGTAAGTAGGCCGCAATGGCACTTTTACAAGTCAAACCCTACTAGCGTAGGTGGGGTAAGTGGGGTGAAAGTAGCATATTATGTCGCATTTCAATGGTTTAAGATTATACAATGGCCCGATTCGTAAGTGCGTTACCACGTGGATATCTCTACTCTACTCACCCTTATGTCAAAATCACGTAAACATTACCAAATTTCGCTCTTAAGCCATGCGGAAGCCGTCCTCTCCCGGCGAAAAAAATATACAATGCCATTCTTTTGTTATCTGCCCTGGGATCCCCAGGGACGGGTAGACGACGGGTTAATTGAGGATCAGGTGGATTTTCCAGTAGGTTTTTAGTGGGCTCGCCAATTTAAATGAAAATGTACTCGTACAATAGGACGGATTAAAAGGAAACTGTATCCCTATGAAAAAAAAACACTTGACGAAGATCACACATCCATGGGAAAAATATTTCCAAAGACCTGTCAATATGGAAGCTCTATTTTTTACCATTTACAGATATTGACGTCTTCACCCGACTGCGGTTGTGTAAACACTTAATATCACCTCCATTTATGGAGTCAAAAGAACCGATGGCAAACAATGGGGTGCTTAAAAAAATTGTCATCGTGACGTTTAGTTCCCGCCAACGCGGCCGCCTACGCGCGACGAAATTCTTTATCTGTGAACTTCACTACTCTGTGGCACCACCAACTTATTTATGCCAATGGCCGAAAATGTAAACAAAATTATCTTTTACTAATTTCAATCGTATACCTCGTTGAAAATACAGCCGTTAATCGCAAAGTTAAGTTTGCATTGTATGAATACCTTTTGGAGATGTTTTGGTTCTAACTTCCATGTTCGTTGAGGCGTTTTTCAACATGCCATTTATGTTCGACATCCTATTTTTTTTAAGTTTCACTTTGTTTTAAAATGTGTTGAAAGGAACTAGTATGTTTGAAATTGTATGCCTCTGACATTTATGTATTTTTGTGCCCATTGATTTTTCAACTCAATGTTAACGTTTCGTTCCACGTGTGTCTACGGTCGTAAAACAAAATGGCAGCCACAGTAGGTCACTATGCCGTGTTTGTCAGTTGTGTAACTGACTAGAAATGGAAAACTTCGACGATTGCTTTAAACCTACATACCGTCCCTTAATAGGCCGCAATTGCATAATAAAGAAAATTCATCGTAAACCAAGCGAGACCAGTCAACGTAAAGATATTGCTTCGCCCTCGCATGGCTCGAAATACCTAAAATGGCGCACGAGGAAATTACCACATCGTAAATAATTCATGTATTATTACTCAATCATGTCTGCAACGGTGAATGTTTCAGTGGTACGTTTTTTTTGTTTGTGTTGGTACGCCCGTTTTTCTCTTCGCATTGTCCTGTCCGTCCTCTTAGGAGCACGATGAGTATAAACTAAATTCTATACATGGTAATGGCAACCTGCAAAAACCGTTTTCAATCCTTCCTAGAGGCCTAACGCGAACTGAAAACGAAATATGTCTCGAATATGCAAGTGGGACAGAGAAGCTAATATTTCGTTTTCACTTTGCGGTAGGCCCTCGAGATAAGATGTGAGACTATGTGGAATTTCATTCGACATTTCAAATACGCATAGATAGATGGATATGTTTAGTGCGTCCAGCACGCGTACTCTTTATACAGATTAATTAGCAACGCAACATAATTGTCATAAAATGTGTTGCCAATTGATTTAAATGCAAAGTTGGCCAATTCGTAGCAGATTTTGAATTCGAATTAACTAATGCGTTACGTATTAGAATTCAACAAGCATTTAAACAGTCCATTGTCTGTTACGGCATTAAAATAATTTAGCGTCAACCACGTGCAAGACTTAGGGTCTGAGTCTACACTATTAATCTTCATTAATTTCTACCCAATATGTTGTTATAAAAAAAAAAATAAAAAATAAAATGAACTTTATTCTGTAAGTAGGCCGCAATGGCACTTTTACAAGTCAAACCCTACTAGCGTTTCACAGAGGCCACTGCCGAGAAGAAACGCCGAAAGAAACTCGACAGTCAGCCATTTTCTCACAAAAATATGCTTATTACAATGATAAATGATAATACTTAACCTACTTAAGATCAAGAAATCTAAGTATCTATATAAAGCAACACAAAAACAAAGAATAAAATGAGGAAAAAAACCAGTTATGTACAGTGTGTAATTCTGCAAGAAAACATTTCGAAACTGTATACCTTAGCATTATAAAATTCTATTTAGGAAAAAAAAAATTGAATCCTTTAGACTATAAATTTAGTTATAAATCTTTTGATATGTTTTCTTGCAAGAACTGCGTCAACTAGATAAAATTAAAAAATACACAATATATGAATCTTTACTCTATTTAAGTATCTGGTTTGGGCCATGCTTTTCTGTCTGTTAGATAGTCTTCAACCTTGTAATAAGCCTTCGACATCAATGATTTTTTCAAGTACTTTTTAAGAGCTGGAAAAGGTAAATTCAAAACTTCATCAGGTAACTTATTATAAAAACGGACACATTGACCTACAAAAGATTTGTATACTTTACGGACACGAAATTTTTTAGTGGCAATTTTATTTTTATTTCTAGTATTAAAATTATGTATATCAGAATTTTTACAGAAGGAGTCTATGTTCTTAAGGACATAAACAATATTCTCATAGATGTACTGGGACGCTACAGTTAAAATGTTGATTTCTTTAAAGAGTTCTCTTAAAGATTCACGTGAGCCTAGGTTATATATGGAGCGAATGGCTCTTTTTTGTAACACAAAAATTGTCTGTATGTCAGCTGCTTTACCCCAAACCAGGATACCATACGACATAACACTATGAAAATAGCTATGATAAACTAGGCGAGCTGTTTCTACATTGGTAAGTTGCCTGATTTTTCTGATAGCATATGCGGCTGAACTTAATTTACGCGCCATAACGGCTATGTGGGGACTCCATTGTAGATTTTTGTCTAATGTTATACCTAAGAATATTGCTTTATCTACTATTTCTAAGCACTCGTTATTTAAGAGTATACTAGTTTCCACCGGTCTAACATTAGGCAAAGAAAATCTGACACATTTAGTTTTCTTAGCATTAAGTAACAGATTGTTAACGGTAAACCAGTCAAGTACTTTGTCCAGTGTGCCATTAACTCTACTATAGTCAACTGATTTTCGGTCAACCTTAAAGATTAAAGATGTATCATCCGCGAATAAAACTATATCACAAAGATTACTTACTATAGACGGCAAGTCATTTATATAAACCAAAAATAAAAATGGACCTAAGATAGAGCCCTGAGGCACTCCTAACGTTACTATTGCCCCACTAGACTGGGTTCCATTTACAACAACTGCTTGAGTTCTATTGCTGAGATATGAAGACATAAGACTTAACGCATTAGCAGACAAACCATAATGTTTAAGTTTCAAAACGAGCGTCCCATGATCCATGTTTGTACCAAGTACCCACTGTCGCTTAATAATTCTCAATACGTAGATAATTTTCATTCTTTATTGTCGTATTTATCCGATCCGACCAGTGTTTTCTACAACCTAATTTTATTTATGGATCCCATCAGATCTAAAATGATCCTATCACAGTGTGTTTTTTTTTTCATTAAATTTTGTAATCTATATAAAATTTCATATTAAAATAACCTATTGAAAGGACTGGTTAAGACTGAAACTTTCTTTTTGCCTTTCGGGACCGGAACAGTAGCAACCGTAATGTTAAAGTCCGTTTTGTAATTAGGTATTTACAACAATTAACCCTGTTTTGCGAAAACCGGCATTTGTGAGAATAGCTGTTTTATGTTTTGTTTCGAGGCGGAAATATATAACGGTAATTTTATAACGACGAAAAGAGTAGGACGCCGGTCACGCCGCGTCACAGGTGCGGCCTTCACTTTCGATGCCGTGTTTAGTCTATGGCTAACCAAAACTTTTTAAACGTTTGTCTTGTAAAAAAACGAGATGGCCTTTGCCAACAGAATTAAGATTATAGACTAAAGATTTTGTCTATGCATTACAGGTACCCGGTTTTTTTATGATTAGAATTTGTAACGGGTATTTTCGGCTACAATTCTTCGTTTCCCATCAGATCAGAGGATAATAGTGTGCTAATTTCACTTATATCACTAGCTAGCACGCCGCATATTTTCCCATTTCCAGATTGTTTTCCTTGAAATTGTATGAAGACAATCGCACAAAAACGAAGTGAAGTGAGATACAAAAATTGTTAATGTGTAACATTTTTTTCTATAAATTAAAATTAACTTTTAAATGTTCATGTGATGCTGGTATGTCTCGACCTTCTAGTTAAGCATTAATCAATACGAACACTGCTTTTCTTTGGATGAACATTGCGTAAATAATATGAAATTCACTTCGGAAATTACAACAACATTAACATTATGCTCGAGACAAATCTATTTAGCAACCATTATCTTTGCATAAAGTAACAATCGGCCGTTAGTATTAAACAGTTGGTTAATGTCGATTGAGATCGCTTATCTATTACCAAAGCTTACACAGACATTCCTTACTTCCTCACTGTTAACACTTGGTAGCAAAAGAGAAAACTACATTTAAATACATAAACACAGTAAAATCGATAAGAATCTCTTCGTTTATTGCGTCGATATTGTTTGGATTTGTAACAAATTAGGCGCTCGATTTTTAAATTATGCCGTAAAATTAATTATTCTATTCGGGATGGTTGTTTAACGTTTTCATTATTCAAGACCGCTAGAGTAGCAGTTGTTTAATTGAGAATAAGCAATCTTAGAGATCGTGCGTTGGCTGAATGGTCTCGCGGCGTGGTCCGTTGAAATTAAAAAAAAAGAAGCTTCGTCGTCCACAATGCTATTCTACTAACTTTTTTACGTGTTTAGGCGTAGGAATTGAATTGCGTATTTTTTTTAAACAATATAATCACTAGGTTATAAGAAATGAGTAAAAAATTGGTTCGTATTATGTTGTTGAACATTCTAAATACAATTTTATCGTGCAAAGTTGAAACGGCCAAGTAAAGTCCTGTTTTAGGAAGACCGGTTTGAATTATATAAGGTGACACGACTACACGACTTTTGTAAAAAAGCGTTAAAAATACTATTTATCTTTTTTAATTTATTTAGAACACAAACAGTCACATAAAGCTATCCTAATCTACTATTATTAAACTAAACAAAACACTAGTTATCTGCAAAATATTCCCCTTTGGCTTTGATGCACAGTTTGTGTTGCAGTTGCAAACGTCAAAATGGCGCACAAGCACAAGCCCAAAAGTGGGGGCTAAACATGGGCTAAATAGGTTGCTCATGATGGTTTTAGTATAATAAGGAGCAAAATACAGTATGTATGTCGACCTTCTACCGAACTTACAATTTGCCATCAACTTTTTTTCTAATGCTGCCTTACCATCAGAACTGTGCTATGCTGAACGTTGCTATGGATGCGTTGATTTTTTTTTATATTTATTTATTTAATAATCAGGGTATAAAAACATAAAATTAATGGGGTCTCACAAAACTGTCGGAACATTGATATCCATCAATCATAATAGCACTGGTGGAAGCGAAAAGCTAGCGCATCCTCGCAGCATAGCTGCATAGCATATTTAGGTCTGGTGGAAAGGTAGTGTGAGGATTGGCGGAAAACTGAATCCTCACCTAAATTTGAAGGCCAGCAAATACTTAATTTTGAGTCATTATTAATAACATCTATTAGAATTGCAAATGCTGAGGGCACACTATAGACTACCCGTTTTATTACAGTTAACTCTAAATTAATGTAATGATGTCAAACTTTACGACCTTGCTTCTTCATTGCTATTAGTATCTATGATAGGTTAGGCATAAAGTTTAGATTTTTATCTCTTGCTATACGAATTTCGTTCCGTAGATTGTGACCGTTAGTTCGATTTTATATCGACAGCATGGAAAATGATTTTAAGTTGTCAACTAGTCGGATAAAAAAAATCTTAAACTGAAAGCCTGTGTAACATAGATATTTATGCGCAATACACAGACTCGCACATAGAAACAACGTCTTTCTGGAGTGAAGAGTTAAAAAAAAATAGTTTTTTAAAGGTTAGTTTTACCTTCTTCGTTCGACAAGTAAGTACTTACATTTTTTAACCTTACTGTGTCTTTATATGTCTGGCCCAATAAACCGATAGGAGTGCGCGATTGGAGAGTGGCCAGGAAAAATCCATTGGAAACCTCCGAGACGACCACGCGAGCGGTTTAAACACTGGAATACTCTGAGCTCGCTCTCCAGTGCGGCTGGTTGAGCGGTTTCAACCGAGTTTTGCTAATTCTAGCCTAGCCTAGAAGATAGTACAGTTAGAGTCAGCTATGCCCGACCTGGGTCGGACTGACTCTACTCGGTATGCTGCGGTACCGGGACAAATGGGAACTACATATATATGTCTGTGTTGTCGCGATCGCACGGTGGACGTCCGGCGGGAATGCAGTGTACGCGTCATGTCTGAGTTGGATCGACAAGTAAATAAACTGGCCGTAATATGGCCAAACGATAATCGATTAGGGGTCATTAACTGTCTAATTACTAAAATCTTCCCAAATATTTGTCATCACACTTTTTAAAACCTGGTTTATCTCAATTAGCTAAAGATCGATTAAGTGTTAGTTAAATATAGGCAATATTTGCGCATTTTAATTGTTTAATGTAGGTTAAGTGATTAAGCTTAAATATAGGCAATCTTTGCGCATTTTAATTGTTTAATGTAGGTTAAGTGATTTAGCTTAAATAGATTTCTTGGTATTGATTAATGGAGCGAATCAATCAGGAGAACAGTAATTAATTAATGAGTTTAGATAAATGAAAATATTAAGCGGTTAATTAAGAGGCAAAAGTGTGTTCACATAGATTACATGTTTAAATCTCTCTATTTTATGTGATAGGGCGATTTCGCTCAAATTGTAGCTTTACTTTCTGTTTTCAGTATTTCGAAATTTTAGTTTTTTCCTGCTTAGAATTATGTGTATACGATTAATACTGACATAAGAAAAAAATCCGCGTTTTTCATGTTTTTTTTTAGTTATAACATGTGACAGTCCATACAGAACCGCTGGCAGCCTCCGGCGCCTGTGCCAATAACAGTTTTGACGTCATGTAAGATGTAAGCTATTTTTTTAATTTGGAAAAACGAGCATCTGTCAAGTAAAACGCTATTGGTCGCTTCATACTCGTAATTAAAAAACTCTATTCTCGCAATTTTTTTTTCATCTCGGTTAAATGGGCCAGGTGTCTTATGTAAAGAGTTAACGGTACTTTTATTGATTGATGTTGATCGATAAATTGTTGTTTTAATTGTTAATAATACTTCAGTGCAGTAGCTCTAGTATATTTTATTTTCGAAACATTAACTAATTCGAAAGCGTTTGCGTTTTGTCTCAAAATGTATGGAAGTGGTATGAAAACGTGAACAGCGCCTCTGGTGGTCACTAGTGGAAACTAAAACAGCGAGTATAACATTTGTTGCTAATCGATGAACGCGCGTATTTCAAACTCGGTGAGAGCGTTTTCATACATTTTGAGACAAAACGCAAACGCGTTCGAATTAGTTAATGTTTCGAAACAACTTATACTAGAGCTACAGGTGGTGTTTTATTCATACGTTATGATAACACTATTATGATGACTAAAACTCCAAATGATTTAATATTATCAGATTTTCTTATCAAAAAATGAGTGGCATTTTTTGATGAGAAAATCATCAAATGATAAACAGATCTTACGTTTAAAATTAACAATAATTAATATAACATTCAAGTACAGTAGAATCCGGATACAGCGACCGTCAAGGGACCGGCGATATTACGTCGCACTAACAGGACGTCGTATAAAACTGACTGATTTTCTTTGAAAATGTTTGGTATGAATCCTAACGTCGGTAAATTAGCAGTCGTTAAAAGCGGTCAAATGTTATAAGCGGAGTCGTTATAAGTGGATTCTTATTTGTTTTTTTCTTTGACTGGCCTTATGGCAAACGGAATAAGGTACACTTTTCACAGCGAAAATATATCCCAGAACAGATGCTAAAGGCCCCTATACATTCATTAGTGGCCAGTGCCAGTTTATTTGCTGTCATTCGAAATGCCAGTAGCAACATTAGCGTAAACCTGCCGTAAGCGGTTAATGAGTATGACATGAATAAAGACGCCGATACGGGAATAATCGACAATAATTTTCGTAACCGATCACCCTTACCGGTATACGCAGGTACCAGATACAGGTCTAATCGGTATCACAGTTTTAATTGCCTGAACCAGGAACAAGGATCTAGAAATTTATGTAAATGGTAAGAGATAATCAAAGGCCGTTGAAAGGGGTAAATAAGATTATGTACTTTATGTC
Source organism: Cenopis cana (assembly GCA_951800055.1). Lineage (NCBI taxonomy): Eukaryota > Metazoa > Arthropoda > Insecta > Lepidoptera > Tortricidae > Cenopis > Cenopis cana. Next base: position 21,109,504 of record OX637478.1, on the reverse strand, counting down.
CTTAATAGCCTGCCTAGCGAGTCTGTATGAAGAGATGTATAGAGAAAGTGGGGAAGACTTTGCCCAGCAGTAGGACAATTAAATAGTCTATTAAAAAAAAGCTTTCGTTACAATTCCCCTAAACTCCATATTTTTCCTGTAGAGGACGATTTTTCAAAATCAGTTTAGTGTTTGAAGTCTAAAAATAGAACAAAATTGCTTTCAGAATTCTAATATCACATATGTTACAATCAAGCTCGTCAGGTGTGGGTTCTTCTGACCTGGCATTTTTTCAGTAGGTATCGTACAAATTTGATCAAGATACCCTCGCACTGTTCGCCCCTTCCCGAACCTTCCATGCGTCTCCCGATTTATCTATTCTAATATTAGTATGATGTATTTTTGCACTGGCTTTCATCAGCCCCTGTCACTCACACACGCGGAAACACGGTCATAAATACAATTTTCACCAAAACCGAGCTTCCTGGAGCGAATCAGGATCAATTATCGAGCTCGTCCGATATCAAAGAGTTGGGCTGTGTGTAGCGCGCCTTAACGCCGTCTATTTCCACTACGCATCAATCTGTCCCGCGCGTGTAGGGTTGCCACATTGGAAAAATCGTGAAAAAACCTAAACGTCAATCACGATGACAGCTGTCAAACCAATAAAATATATAACAACATTAATATATTTTAGAAACTAAAATCTAATTATAAAACTAAATTACACGTGGACTTGGCACTTTAAAAGGTCATGAGTCTTTATAACTAATTTGATGCTGACTGTACAAATGATTCTTCTTCCAAATTACAATCTTTTTAAATGATTTTTTCATATTTGAAATAATTATGGGACAATTTAAAAGCCTATAGCTTTTGTAGGTTTAAAAATGTGAAATGTGGAAGAAGGAAACAGTTAAGTTCTGGGCGTGTTGACAAACATAACCGCGGCAGGGGGCCGATTTTTGAGTGTCGAACGCTCGACTTTTCATTCGACATCTGTCAAAACATCATAGTTTTTTTGACAGATTTTGAGTGAAAAGTCGAGCGTTCGACACTCAAAAAGCGTTCCCTAAAGCGCGGAACTGTAGCGTCTTAGGCGTTGTCTGTGTGCAGTACTTGCAGTGAGCGACAGCCCTGGCTTGCACCTGCGCCCGCGCTTATTATAGTCGCGCGGCCGTCGACCCCGGCGACCCGCTTACCGAAATAATCGCACGTGCCGTCTGCAAACTGCAGCTCCAAATGTCGACGGCTGCGCTTACCAAGATGTACAGCTTACTAACATACCGCGCTGGAGATCGTTCAAGTATGCGCAAGCGCGGGGTAAGTTCACTGGGGATTTTTACGGGGACAAAATGTTTTATGTATTGAATAAATTCTCTCATAAGTATTGTAACATGAATGTCATTCTCCGACGTAGGACCCAATTGACATATTGAGTATGTTGTATGGACCCATATTTCTTGGTACTGGGTTGAGGACATTTTGCGAGATTGAACAGCCCCTACCCTATAAATTGTCATTCTCAAGGAAACAATTGACTGATGTGATGTATTAGCGCACTAATTTTTACAATATTTCGCCAAATTTGTGTGTTCTTTCTATTTAATTCAAAAACTTTCAACCACAGTCTTTCTATTGTTGTTCTGATGAAGAATGTCCATGTCCACTTCAACCGAAAAGCGCAGTCGTGAAGTTTGGCTAACTTTATGTTGATTTGAGTGCGTAAGATATTTCGGTATATTCGGGCATAAATCATTCGTCCCTGTCGCACTTACCTACTTGCTAGTGAAGAACGGCTTTGGGGTGCCTTTCCACCATAAATGTGCTACCAATCATAATCATTGGTCCACACAAGTCCACATTGGTGGAAACGGACAGCCTTCACATCCTCGCATCTTAGCTGCATATATCTCTAGTAGAATGGAAACTTCTATTAATATCCCACAAAACATAACGCAGACCCATTAACTTTACTTGTTTTGATTGTTTATTACTCACGGATCTAAATATAAAGTTACGTATTCATAAATAGATTTGACATATAAATAAAACCGATAAGATATAGCGCGTTATTTATATAGGATCGTTGACCAGTTAGGTCATCGTGACCCGAGGTCAATAATAAAATTCTCGCATAAAATGACGCACTGAAAAGCGCATTTTATTGCATGAGCGAGTCGCGTTTGGTTTTAGTGCCTAATGCACTGACCTGGAGGTTAATCTTACACTTATGTTTCGCATTTTACTTTGGTTTGTGCGCGCTCTAGCTTTAACAAGCTCGATCGGTCTTCGGCTCTTCGGTGCTTGGAAGTCTGTAAAGCATATTGTTATGAAAATGGAATGCTGAATGTATCAGACTGACCCCTGGCAGGTTTTTTTGACACAGCGTATAGAGGTATGACATTGGTTGCACGTCGTGAAACGTTGGGCTAGGCACCAGTGGCGAAAAGGAATAATTTCAGTCCTTCCATTAAAACACGTCATGAAAAATCATTCGAAAAAATTAAAACAGGAACTTGAAGGAGCCGCGATTATTTATCGTCTATGTATAGGATTTTGTATGTGTTAGTTTATGACTTAAGTCTTTATTCAACTAGCACACTTCCCAGACAGAATAAAACGAGCAGTCTAGGCGTTGCTAACTTTAGGCTAATCGATACATCCGCCATCTTGTTTTAGTGTCTGCGCATAAGTGTACGGCGACTCCTAAAATATGTACACATTATTCGCCTTATTACGAAAGATATAAGGTGCAATTGTGTAAACATATGTTAGGCGTCGAACGTACATAGAAATAGCTTGATAGTGAGTGTAAAACTTTGAAGTACGTGGTTATTTTCGAATTTACGAGCGATTTAATGTTCCAAGCGTCAGTAAATGGGAATAGATTTAGAATAGGTACCTGAGATTTGAAGTGGGGTCAAATCTTAGACCTTTGACGACAGAGTACTTATAGGCACACATGACTATTGAAGACGAGTTAGACGACATTCATACGTCAGGTATAGTTCGTACAAAACTGTGAGGCCAAGTGCTGTCAAATTAACGCAAGCAAAATCTACCTTACAGTCGGAGCTCTAAGTCTAGTTTTGCTTGCGTTCGTTTGACAGAATTTAGCCGTAGTTTTGTGTCCGAACTATACCTATAGGTGAAAAACTTAAGGCATTTGTTTGATATGAGATTTTAAATACTTACAGTAATGCCCCAGAACATAATGCCTTATTAAGTTGTTAGTAGATCCTGCGCATAGTACTCCATAAGAAGAGTCGTGAAATTACTTAGTGCTTATTATGTTATTAAGTACTGTCTCATGCCAAATGACGTTTAATAAGCACAAGTATGGTATAACAGTAAGCATGGCATTCAATATCTACTGGACCAAATCAAAGCATGGACAAACAACAATTAAAAGAACATTACCTTCACTCAGTCGTGTATACAGTATAGCTAATTATGGGGATAGGTATCTAATTGGTTAATTGTTTTCCCATAACGTTACATTCATAACGGTTTAGTCAAAGTACTATCTATAACAAAAGTGCATTCCGATCCAGTCTTTTAGATCGATCAGTCTATAATACTGAATTTAAATGCAATCGAATAACAACAAGTTGGCGTCTATAAACATACATACTGAGACTGAGGCCACCAGCGGAGCTAGCATAACTACCGCTGCGACGCGACGCGAGTAGAGAAAAATCTCCTCAGTTTGAGACAGGAATCGCCCAGTCGCGCGAGATACGACTTAACTCGGTCTTCTCCATCCGCCGCCAGCACCACATCTCAAAGGCTTCAAATCGTTCTCTGTCCCTCTGTGCCATTGTCCACGTTTCGCACCCGTATAATGCTATGCTCCAGATGTAGGTACACTCCAACCACCCAACCTAACTTAAGGAAATCAGGCGGTCAAACGAAAGGCTCAAGAAAGAGATACATGGAAATTGCTCAACCGACAAGAGCTTGGCTCTTAAATTAGTGGTGATGATATGAACAAGATAACAAAGACAAAGAAATTTGTCGGCGATTGTACTAGTTAAAGTACAGTCAATTCAAGCACTAACTAGACGTAATTGTCGTTCGGTTGTACCGAAATTAACCTTCCCCCGATCCGATCAACATCGTTACCGCTTGTTAAACAAAAAGGCCGTATGTCATTGTCTTTCGTATCGAGATACGACATTTTGAGATTGAGGATAAATTTTGTCGTGCTTTCTGATTCATGATCGGGTTAAATTGAAGAAAAATGTCTTTTAATAGACGAAAAGGCTCATCTTTGGCGGTATTGCCATTGTTGAGAAATTTGATGGTTATAATAAAAAAAATGTCAACATTTTTGATGGAATATGAAAAATGAACAAACATGAAGTGGAGTTTTGGGAATCTGTAAAATGGCAGGCTGGGTACAATGGCATATTATTTTGATAGTTGGTCCCTGCGCGAAGAGCACAGCAATCGAGGTTAGGGTCTCTCACTTACACCAACACCAACTTACGATTACATAGGCAGCTGTCATCCCATAGAAACTTGTCAAAATTTCCATACAATCAGAGTGGTTCTTGATTGAATACCGCTCGTCGGCAAAAGTCGTGTAGAGCGCTTTGTAACTAGGTGGGGTGATGATATTCGTAAGGCTGCCGCCAGAGATTGAAGGAGAAAAGATTGTAACGATGCGTGGTCATACAGTTGACAACATTTCATATTTTTAACTACTTTATTTTATGAACTAGTTAGAAAGTAGGTAAAAATTTAAGCCACCCGTATTTTTTCTTTTTCAATTTAACTCATTATTTCATACAAAAAAACACGTTGAAAAGTAGGTCATTCCAAAAGGGCGTAAGTAAAATATGACGTCATCTTCCCAACAGGAATCCAGAGCCACTCCAGAGCAGCGATTGTCAGTACTCTGTACTAAGGTCTCCCTGAATACAGCGAGGAAGATGACGTCAACTTTCGGTTTACAGTAATTTGCGATTTTTTCCAAAATTAACGGAGAAAATAATCTAAAAAAATGTTTTTTGTGTACTTCACACGTTTTTACCGAAATGGTTTTCGAATTAAGAGTTTTGGAAATTATGAAATATTGTCAGTTCCAAAGTTTTCATATTTTTTAACATAATCCAATTTTATTTCCTCTTAGCCATAGAATCGTAGGCTAAACGCATCATTTGGTTGTTCCAGGTGCCTTAATTGATTATTTTTAATAAATGGGCCAATTTTTTTGGCGTTGTAGTTTTTTTTTATTTCTTAGAATTGCATGAAAATTGGTAGGTTGGAAGAGCTCCTGATTCTGAACAATATGTGCACGATTTCCTACAGTGTCCCACAATTTTTTTCCATTGAGTGACAAAACGTATGGAGTTTTCGTAACTCAGTGGAAAAAATGTATGGGGAAAAATTTTTTTTCGACGCCATATTGTCATATTTTTTAGGGTTCCGTAGTAAACAAGGAACCCTTATAGTTTCGCCATGTCCGTCCGTCCGTCCGACCCCCGTTTTTCTCAGTAACCGTTAGTGCTAGAAAGCTGTAATTTGGCATGAGTATACATATCAATGACGCCGACAAAACGGTAGAATAAAATCTTTAAAAAAAAATTTTTTTAGGGTACCTCCCCTACATGTAAAGTGGTGGTGCAAATTTTTTTTCTGCCAAACCCCATCGTGTGGGGTATCGTTGGATAGCTCTTTTAAAAATATTATAAGGTTTCTAAAAGCATTTTTTGATTAAAGAATTGGTTAGCGTGATATTAAGCTTTGAAGTGATAATTTTTGCTATGGTCAAGTGTCCCCCCCCCTGCCAGCTAAACGGTGGCTACTAGGCATGTGAAAAAAATCATGGTAGTAGTATATACGATGAATTTAAAAGGAAAACGATCACAGCTAAGTAGACATTACTAGTTAACGAGTAACAGTCGAACTCCAGAAATGTACTTTGCAAAAGCAAACGTTCGTACAATTTCCATTGATACCTTAGATAATGTTGTTAATTCTTTCAAAAACATAGTAAATATAAGTTTTCGAACTTTTTAGTCCACATAATGTAAAGGGTAGACGACTACGGAACCCTACCTTGCGCGTGGCCCGACACGCACTTGGCCGGTTTTTTTACTTGTACAGAATCAGGAGCTCTTCCAACCTTCCAATTTTCATGCAATTCTAAGAAATAAAAAAAAACTACAACGCCAAAAAAATTGGCCCAAATACCTCCTGCCCTGGTTCCTGTCTCTCCTTCCGTTCCTGACCCCAACTCCTGACGAGGCTCGCACCCTCGCAGAGATGATGACCAAGCTCAGTTGCATACCATGTGAGAGGCCTATGTTCAGCAGTGGACTGACACGGACTGAACCAGTGACAAAACTCCCAGTAGCTCGATTCCACTAACACCTCAGATTCGGTTGAAGCCGTTCAACCAATCTCACTGGAGCGCAAACTCATAGAGTATTCCAGTGTTTAAACCACCCGCGTGGTCGTGTCGGAGGTTTCCCCTGGATTTTCCCCAGGTCACTCTCCAACCGCGCACTCCTATCCTATCGCTTTATTGGGCCCGGCATATAAAGCCACGGTCAGTTAAAAAAAACCCGGCCAAGTGCGAGTCGGACTCGCGCACGAAGGGTTCCATCCCATTATCACGTTTGTTGTATGTGAGCCCCCCTTATATATTTATTTAATTCTGTTTTTTAGCATTTGTTATAGCGGCAACAGAAATACATCATCTGTGAAAATTTCAACTGTCTAACTATCGCGGTTCATGAGATACAGCCTGGTGACAGACGGAAGGACCGACGTACGGACGGACAGCGGAGTCTTAGTAATAGGGTCCCGTTTTACCCTTTGGGTACGGAACCCTAAAAACGGTCTGATGATGACTTATTATTACAGACGCGGTTTGGTCCCCATTGCCAATATCGCACAAGGAAGAGTTCAGTTAGGTCCGGGTCGGAACTGAAGTCGGGAACGGTAATTAATATAAGGGCACCCGTTACGCGCTCGCGCAGCCGGACACGACGTATATAGTAGTCGTGCTATTCACAGGGCGCACGCGCTGCCACTATATCACGACGACTGAGAAAAACAACTTTGATATTAACACCCCCTCCCAGTAAATAACGTTGCGTCAAGGTGCGAGTTCGTTTTACGTGTATATGTCTCTTAGATGCTGTTTACATCTCTAAGGCGACTTCCTGACTTGGCGGGGCGGGATCGGTATGTGACATTTTCTTCTTTGACGTAAACTTACTGACGTCGCTAAGATTCCCACTTGATATAATACTGTCAGTATTACGTTTGCGCAGTAGTAATATCATGCGCAGAAGCGAAGCAGTACCGCCTTCGCATCGTCCCGCTACCGCGCATCCCGCGCCAGTCAGGAAGCACTCATTTAAATGTAGGGGCGTAGTAAAAAATGGTATCGCGTCGACTGACAGCTGACACTGACATTTGACACTTTTGTCATATCGTACTGCCTCCGCACCGACAAATCAGGAAGTCGCCTAAGGACGATAGAATTATTAGTTTTAATATATCTGGCATATTAAATTCATATTAATTTATTTGAATGTACTGTTTGATTATTCGGACAGAGGTCTTAAACATCTCTAAGTTTATATATTGAATAATGTCTTGTAATTTTATTTTTATTTAATGACATTTCATTTTATTAATCTGGTAGTTTAACTATTATTTAAACATGTGAAAGCTTCTGTTTATTGTGCCCCTACTTATTACTTTACGCTTGAGCGTAAACTTGCTGGAGGGGCGTACACTTTAAGGTTGGTTGGCTGCACTGAGTGGTCGTGCCTTGTGAATGCGCCAGCGCAAACGCCCTGTTTAGTCGCGCGCGCGGTTATACAACGGGAAGATGGGCCTTCTTTAGGCATAAAGCTGGTTTACACTGCACGAATGCGACAGTGGAATACGTCATACAATACACCGTTTTATTTATGTCACACCTGTGACACGCGAAGGAACGTAAGCGCTGTGGCTAAGTATGTGTACGTGCGCTGTCGGTACACGCGTCAATTGTTTGCACGGGCGCGAAGCGCGTGGCGCAGACGAATCGCGAGGCGCGACGGCACCCGATCGACTCCAGGCGGGTCTCTCAGGGACGAGGTAACTGACCTCGGTGCGGGGCTTCGTGTCCGTTCTGTATGTAATACTATTATACTATTCTGTGCTTATGTACCAAATACTATTTGATATTTAACTGTTGTTTTTCGGAGAAGAAAAACTAAAGGTCTAATTTGCCTCAGGGTTGGAAGGTCAGATGGCAGTAGCTTTTGTAAGACTAGGATCGCCACCGCGTTTTTTTTTTGTTCTCCTGTCGCATGCGTCCATAGGCTGCGCCGTAGCCGCTACGGTATCTGCTTACCATTAGAAGAATGCTTGCTTGTCACCGTCGCAGCCTTGCATATAGGAGTGTATACATACGGGGTCGGCCTCACAAGGGGCTAACAACTTTTTTTTATACCTCGTCGGTGGCAAACAAGCGTACCGCCTGATGGTATTTAAGCGGTCACCACAGCCTATGGACGCTTGCAACTGCAAGGATGTTACATGCGCGTTGCCGACCCTCAAAAAATTATACACTCCTTGAAGAGCCCCATACTAGTCCCTCGGGAACCGGCCCTTTACGTCATGTTTAAACTGTTACGTACGAGGCCGACGGTATCTACGTATAAAGGCTTCCTTATAATATTAGAGAGGTCGAAGGCGATTCCATCGAGAGGTGTCTATGGACCGTTAGACACTTAATTAGTGACTGTTTTGACTGCCGATGTCGATAACATCGGCGGGGCGCGCTGTAAATTAATATGAAGATAGTGCGGCGAGGAGTTTAGGAAGCTACGGTACTCTGTGGCTGGTATAGTCGGCTAAGAAAGTGACCACTTTTCAACTAAAAACATTTTTTTTAATGTTCCACATTTGACCCTAGTTTCTGTTTGACCCTACAGTCAACCTGGTAGAGAATGCCTCATGGCGTTAAGTCGGCCCTTTATACTTCTATTTTTTTGTGCAATAAAGGTTAAATAAATAAATAAGTGACCTATCATAGATTGTATTCATGACAGTTTTATAAATGTGAAATACTGTAAAGTAATTTGTCAGATTCCATATTTGGAACGATTACAGACCCAAACTCATTATTGTTACTCATTAATTTAAACATTCGTAAACGAATATCAACTTAATTGCCTACTTACATAATTAACCTGAATCCATAAATATAGATTATTAAAAATTGGTGGCAACGGTGTGCCTTATCTGTCCAGAGGTCCTTGACCCTAACCTACAAAATCGACCTTGCACTACTGACTCATCGTTGTCCGGTCACGATTGTCTTATTTTGAATTGGGCGATAATCGACTTTAATGTCTTGCGTTAGGATTGAGATTGCAAGATGTTGAAATCTAATAAACGGGTCACTCACGTCTGTATCGTCGAATATCGCTCGACATGTTTCGGGCCAATACGTGGTCCTTAATCATGAGTGGTCGCGGTGGCCTCGCGTTTAACACTGCGCGCGAGCGATATTAGATTATTAGCGTTATTAGATTTCAATATGTCTGAGACTCACGGAAGTTTTCTATTTAAAATTTGAGATTGCAAGATGTTGATTGTATCCAAAATCAGCCTTAAGTCCACGATAGTGTAACATATTCATATGTTTTTGTCGGTCCAATTCGAACGCATGAAAATACACACATTGCAATTTTTTTTTACAATTACGTATATGCATATTTTTTGTAAATTGACGAAAACAAATCTAATGATAGTAATGACGTCGAATTTTTCTGATCTGAAAAATATAGACAAAAAAACTTTATTATTACTTGGAGCCAGCATATTTTTTGTCTATATTCCTCAATAGTCGATAGCACCACATAGTATCATCAGCATCACCCATTAAAAAGTAGGGTCATTGTGTCGGCTAGCGGGATTTTTTTCCGGGTACGCGGGACGGGAATCCCCGGGGAATTGAGCCTTACACTATCCTTGAAAATAAAAACAGAATCCTTGATATTTTCAACACAGAATCCTAGATTGAAGAAACCTTGGTAGCTAACTGACGCTGGTCGGATAACTGGCGTAATGGTCCCTACTTCCTGTTCATATCGTATAAGTACTGAGTGTCATATCAACTCGTATAGGTATAAGCTTTCAATATCAACTCTTGAATGCAACAGCAGATGTAGAAAGCCTTGGCAATAGAGCTGGGTCGTTGCGACTTTTAAGTGTAACGAAACGTAACAGCTTTTCATTATCTGGAAACAGTTTCACGAAACAGTTTCAAAAGTAACTAGTTTTTTTTCACTGCGGCGCCCGACAAAACACAACGAACGAAAGAAATATTTATGAATGAATTTTCAAAATTAAGCCTTAACTTCTTGCGAATAGAGCGCATTTTTGTCAATCATCAATACAAAACGTTTTTAGCACAAAGCGCGCCCACCCGAACAAAACTAAGTTTTGTTTCGTTTCGTCGTTTCGATCGCAACATCAATGAAAGTTATAGGTTATAGTTTGAGTTATGTCCGTTTTGCGTTTCGTTTCTATTTTCATGTAGTGTAGTTTCATTGTTGCGTTGCATTGCAGCTTTGGTGGTCGTTTTTATAAAAACTGTTTTTTGTTCTCATAAGAAGCTGTTATTCCGTTACTGTAAGCGAAAGCGTTTTACGAAACGCTTATTGAAAAAAACGCTCAGCTCTACTTGGCAATAGGCAGCTTTATTAATTATATTATACCTCCTTTTTGGTACCATTGGCTGTGGCTAAGCTAAGTAGGTAGTAATTAATATTACTAACGGCTTCTCTATAAGGCTGGGCTGGCAGATTTATGCGGGGATTGCGCTGGGTCGAAGGTTCAATTGCATTTCATTATTCCCTTTCAAATTCTAATTTAATTTCAAGTAATTAGCCTTACAAGTAATATTTAAGGGAATATGACTAACTATAATACATTACTGATTCGTTTCAGAGAGCTTACCACTATTTTCAGATAAATATTCCTTCACACAATTTGTTAACGCACATCAGAAAGAGCTTTAGTTCGGTTGAATCAATCAATCAATCAATCAAAGGTGTTTATTTGTTAAACATAGGTTAAAAATAGATGTACAATGAAAAATTCAGGTATCACTATGTTTTGCCTTCTGGCGTACAAAAACATGTCCACTTAAACACACTAAAATACAATACAATCGTCTATATAAATTACAATTACATGTCAAAAATAAAATGGTATAAATGTTCATTAATAAAAAGCATAATAATTAAAATTTCAATAGAATAACATTATACAATAAAATAAGTTATCAAATTATATGTCAAAATAAAAAGAATTGTAGATATGTTAAATTAAACGTTATACAACGGTGATATAGCATTGTCGTGACGCGAGTGTCTCGTCCACTCCCAGTGGTTAATTAACAAGTTTATGTGTCCAGTCGGACTTTCATATCGACTAGACGCATAAATGTCGTATTATGACAGCCACGTCTCGAGATTATGTCACTTAAATCTCATGGCATTCAAAACCCACGCCCTATCATAAAATGACCGGGTGTGAATCCCTCATTCATATACAGCCTTATTTGTTAACGATCAAATGCACGTGCCACGCTGCACCGACATCAACACCGAAATATCGTATGTAATAGAAGAGAGAACATTAATAAGACATTTTACTCCTGCGCAATGAGATGCGCAGTGAAACGCGCTTTCCTTTCCTCGCACCTGCACTTTGACACGAAGGAAATTCAATATTTCAAGTTGAAACTAACCTAACACCGTGCGCCGCTTCAGCATCCATTCGTTCCAATGCTGTATGATTGTAGTAATAAGGCATATTATTAGGTGCACAATGAACAGGACTTCGGATTTTTTGGGTGGGATGCAAAATTATGGTCAGCTTTCTACGCGACAAATTTAGGCGTTAGCGCTCATTTGTTTATTAAAAGTCAAGCAATACCTTCCCAATTAGCACACATATTATGTTGATTACCTGTTGTAACGAGGAGTCATATTTGTTTATTCTAGACAAACTTTTCATCTGAAGTAATTATTTCATAGTTTTTCAGACATAGTTTTCTGAAAAACTTTTCATCTGAAAATATAATTTGTTTGTTTTTTTCTGATTTGGGTTTTCAACTATCTTAATGCTAATGTGCTATGCTAAAATGTACAATTTTACAGAAATAAAGTAGTTAACTTATTTTTTTTAAATGTAGTTATATGAAACTACTGTCGTCAATTAAAATTTTTAAGGCGATTCCCACTTTTTTATGTTTTGCTTATGGATGGTGGCAATACTGGCAATATAGCTATATTCATGGTCTTTGAAAAAAACCTGCCGTATGTAGCGTTTGCCCATAGATAAAGGGATACGGCTGTCCCACGCGTCCGCTCAAGCCTTCTCATAAGTATTCGAATTACTTCGCGAATGTATGTGACTTTCCTCGTGCGATTTATTCGTTTTACTACTCTATTCATTATTTTATGTCTTATGCAGGTGTTTTACAATTCATCATCATTATTATTTAAGAGTTTCACTCTTGTCGGTGCAGTTCTCTCCAGTCCGTTCTACCTAACGCCAGTTCTTTGACTTCTCTATACGACACGACGTTTATCAATCGTTATCGTAATCGTCTATTTTACAATACGTACATTTAAATAATAAAAAATACAACAACAATCTTACAGAATATAAAAAACCTAACCTAGTGTGCCGCTGCTCTGACGAGCCTAAGCTAATAGGGTTTGAAATATTTTGCAAAAACTGCCTGTCGGAAATGTTATGATTTGACATCGGACAATAGTTATTTACGATACAAGGGTTGTAAAACAAAGAAAGGCCGATATCGCAGATGTTTGGGGCCCGAGCCGCAGGCGAGGGTCTCAAATATGCGAGAGAGGGCTTTCTGTTTTACGACCCGTGTTTTGTATACAATTTTACGTCACCACTTGGCCAAAAAGTGGGTTTTTCTGATCGCGCAGCGTGCAGAAACACCCGCTTTTTGGCAAGGTGTGGTGTAAAGAATGTTATGGAATTACGTAGTGTTCCCATATTTGATGGAATCGACTTGAAAATCCATTACAGTTTATTCGGCAATGTCTTTTGAGTCATAATTGGTATTTAATTTACGACTTCACGGTTTCCTTATACGACCGGTTGTGAATGGCAACCTAGAGATGGATTTCAATAAATAAATACTTTATTTACGATATACGAGTGGTATTTCATTTTAAGTTTTTCGTTGGATTTGTACATGATTTTTTTTCCACAAACCAATAAAGGGTCAGCTACGCTTCGGGAGTCCATAGGCTACGGTGATTTCAGCGTTTTAAAATCCGTTAAAGGGGTAAAAAATAAGTTTAACTGTAGTATTTAAATTATATTTAATGCTGGATGCAAAGTCGGTATAAGGCGCTAGTAATCCATAATAACTAGTATAGTGTTATGTACGAAAAAAGGTGCTTGCCAACTTTTAAAGGGCATCGAAACTGGCGAGTGGTTGAACGTGGCGATGAAAAAACACTTGTTTCTGCCAAGCTTTCCTCATGGACCAACTATGTATGCACATGCGCAACTAGTTGTCATTCGGCGCGTGCCGCGCACCTGCGAGCTGCGCCGGCGCAAGTTGCCATGGCCTGGGCCTCTACTGAGCATGTGCTCATCCATACGGCTTGGAGTCTCGACCCGCTACTATGGGAAGAGTAATTTCGAGCTCCATTTCTGGATGCCAAGTGTTTGATTTAATGGGACTCCAATGTCACGAAACGACTCGGTCTAACTTGCAGATGCCGTGTGTCTGCTATACTTTACCAATAATAATGTGTAAAAATCGCGTGTTTAAATTAATATATTCATTTCGTATTCATTTCGTGGCTTTCATGATTTGGAGAATGTGGTTTTGGCTGTGATTTTTTTACGGCCGGTTGCCACCTGACGCCAAGGTTGTGACTGATTTAAATATCAGTCAGGCTTATGCCTGGGAGCCGCCGTTGACCTTTAGAGGCTCATCCGCCGCCATCCCTACTGAGTGCTCCAACCTAAGCACTCAGCACACCGTCAGCCTCTACTCCGGATATGCCAAAGAAGCCTGATGATGGGGTTTGTTACGGAGTTTCCTTCTCCGGCCTTGTGGTCCGGAGGGCAAGAAAGGACGAGGACGGCCCCCTCTGACGTGGTGGACTAGTATGGCCAAGCTTATGGAGAAAGCCCAATTACCCGACCCGACAACCCAAGATAGATCATCTTGGCGCCGTAGGATAAGGAGAGCCGACCCCACCTAATGTGGGATAAGGACAAGAGAAAGAAGATTCATTTCGTGGCTATGTTCTGTATTGTGGTGCCACAAATAAATGATTTTTCTTTCTTACTTTCAATATATTTATAAAAGTGTTTTTTATAACACTAAGAAACTGGCGAGAAGATACGGCACATTTAGGACCCATTCACAAAGATCGTTATATGATGCGTCAGCGAACAGTGTAAATGAGCATTTAAGATGGTGGAGTGCCTTTAGGTATCACCGTATTCATAAACGTCGATCACACATATTTTGGCAAAAATAAATAAATAAATAAATATTTGTGGACAATCTTACACAAACTAAGCAAAGCTTGTACTATTCCGTTAAAACTCGTTTTCAGTTTGACATTTATGGATTACTTTTATTGATATCAATAAAGTCGTGTGAACTACGACTATCGTTGGCCAATATCCACTCAATCACAAGGTCATAGCGACCTCTTTCGCCACATTAAATAACCCACAACTCAAGATCATGATAGCTCGCAAAAACTCCGCCATATCGGTTTACCCTTCCGCCATCTTTAGGGAAATAGCCGTAAGTGACAATTCATGTGAGCAAGCAGCTGGAGTGTCGAAGTAGCCTTTAAACCGTTCCGATAAGGTCGAATGTTCAGTTAACTTTGTTGTAGTTACCTACGGCCTTTGGTTTAGCAAATATGTACTTGTAAGGGACCAGCCGGCCTCACTGTAAGTAAACACTACCGTTTACCAAAACGCTGTATCTTCGTCCGTCTGTAGGTGGCATAAGGTCTTTTTGTACTACGGTGGAGCGGAGGTCGTAATTACGCTTTAATTTATCGGGCCAATATGTCCGATGGATAATGAGGGGTACAATGTCGTATGTAAAGCTCGTGTATGTGACTTGAGTTGATGTGTCATCACTTATTTGGCAGCGAAGTTGGAGCGCCGTGAAAAACGCATTCGATTGGAACCGTCCTGTCAGTCAGGTATATTTGATATTAGGATAGGTGTACCTTTAGTTGGAAGGACTATAGTTGTATGATATATCATATAGGTAATATAATAATAACGTTGGTAATCTGTCGTACTTTATTTAAAGCCAAATATATATAGTTTGTCTGAAAAATATTCTATGCCCTAAGGCAGTAGTCCCATCGCTAGCGAACAGTGAGTACTCTTATAGCGATTCTACTCACTTGAGCGAGAAAACGAGTAGAATTCGTAGGTACTCGCTGCTCGCCGGCGGTGGGACTAGTATGCAAAAACTCCACGAAAGATGGTTTCAATACTTTTTCATTTTCGAGGCAAAATAATGTCAATGACCAACAACAAAAACACCGATAGAATCGCAAATACGGCGTCAAATCTAACACACAACGGTCATATTAAACCTGTCGTCGGTGTAAAAAATGACCCACTGTACGGCGTTTTAGAGGAAATACTCCATAACAGGCCTTACCGTTAGATATTGTTAACGCCTCGTGCTGTTTTATTTGAAAAGACGTGTACATATAGATTAGTTCGATGATTTGTTTTTGTTGAGTCACAGTTAAGTTCAAAACATGCCGGTAGTGATCCGATCAGTGGCTGCGTATCTCTTAATGATTTTACCACCATACAAAGGAGCGATCCAGCGCCTGTACAGTCAACAACAAAATACGGATGAATACGACTTTCAATAACATGTTCCAAATATGGCTCTTTATGTGGGAAATATAGCTAGGATGACAGACAACCGGTGGACTTACAGGCTGACATCTTGGAAAGGACCACCAGGCACACGACAGAGAGGCAGGCCAATTGCCCGGTGGGCAGACGACATAGTACAAGTGGCTGGCCATCATTGGATGAAGACAGCAACCGACCGGGAGACCTGGAAAACACTAGAGGAGGCCTTCACCTTCGAATAGAGGGGATCTTGCTAATCAGCACTAGTTTATACCGATTAGTTAAAGATAATTTATTAAAGCATTTAGTGAATAGTTTCTTTTTAAATTTCTATATTTTAAACATGTGTGTATTTTTGTAATTTTTTTAGCATGAAATATAAGGCTTTTTTATTTATTATGTGAGAAATTAAGGTTTCGGTACATGTTTATTCATTTAGTACATATTTTTGCACTAGACTTGACTAAGTCATCTGTATACCTACTTACTCATTTTTCGATCACTCATCCTTAATGATATAACCGAACCAATTATGTTTTGGTTTAGTGACAAATAAAGGGAAAACAGATTTTCCGGTCTTAACACTTGCGTTGCCAAGCTTTTTCATAACGCTACGCTATTTTTTCTTCATACGGGGAAACGCATGGTATCGGCCCGCGTCCATGAGCAGAGTCTAGGCGGGTGTCTGCCATTGAATGTGGTAACGTAACGTAAAAGTTTTGCATGGAACCGTTACGTAATAGTCACAAGTAGTTCCCCTACGTAGTGTCTATGGCGTTAGGCCTCCCTTCTAAGGATATGCTCCGCGCTGAATCGACCATTGAGAGGGATTTACAGCTGGCTTCCCTCGTTTCTATTCAACAAGTGCATTTTATTGCAAACCATAAAAATTCCCACCGCGTCCGTTACCCATAAATCCTTGGAAATGACATAAATGACAAAGCGGTTATTCTATGTTTATTTACGTGCTCCCGGGTTGAGCAAGTATAGCCGCATATCTTTGAATTTCTGTATGTCTGTTTGTATGTCACAGGCATTTTACCCAAAAACTATAAGGTGTATTAGGATACAATTTAAAACGTAGGCTGCCTAGTGATGTATTCAAATTACAAAACAAAAGTATTTTATCTACACACATATCATAAATCCTCTAATATGCGTTCGGAAACCGTAGAAAATGACTCTCATTTCAACATTCAATGAATTTATGGCAATTTTCTTATCTGTGGCTAAGGCTACAGCAGTAATAAAATATTTCATTTTAATCTCATATATGATGTTAAAATATTACGTCAAACAAAACTGTCAAAATTTAAATGTCAAAGTTGACATGTCCCTATTCTAGTATCACTGAAAATTCAAATTCAGTCGATGCGAAATGTCAGCTCGATGTTTTTTTTAGTATATATCGCATGAAATTTGAGCTAGAACGACATGATCACATCAGAATAAGGACTCTTTACTTTTTAAAATAACATTCAGGTATCTGTTGCCAGTTCTGATTTCGATATTTCCGCAACCGTGCAAAAAAGGTTGTATTAACACAATTATTGTATTTATTTACTACGGTTTCTGAACCCATCTTAGAGTAATTATAATATGTGTGTAGATAAAGTAATGTATGCAACTGTACATAATTAGGCATTAAAACACTCGTGTGACCTTATTATGAAACTCGCCTTCGGCTCGTTTCATAAAACACACTCGTGTTTTAATGCCCCTCATTATGTACCAGTTGCATAAACTACTATTTAAGTTCTTAAAACAGTTTTGAATAAGAATATTATTACATGAAATAATATGGACATGTGTTGCAATTCTAGTCACGTAGTATTTAGTGTTGCCACTAGCGATGAAAATGGCGAAAGATTCATGTTGTTTCTTTCGAAACTTTGTATCTTTCCTATAAAATACATTTAACTTTTAAAAAAACTGACGTTTACTGACAAATACAATCATACACGTATAATACCTGTTCTATACTGTGTATTTTACGTATTTTACATGTTCATTTAATTGTCATGCCTTTGACGCAAAATTGACTTCACGTCACATAGACCATAGATTAACGATTCCAATTTATAATTATTTCGTCATAATTGATAATTTCAACCTCTTTAGTTAACTGATATCGAGATATAGTCTGAGCGGAATGAAAAATCACCTGTTTGTATGAGAGTCAATACATTCCGAGTCACTATTCATATTATAATAATGCGAAAAATACAATGTATTTTACACGTAAAAAACCTATACTTGCGAAAGATTCAATCGAAGATTCGCAAGGAAAGATACTGTATTTTATTGAAAAATACAGGGTCCTTTCTTTCATGTAATTTTCATCGCTAGTTGCCACCTGTCTTGTTTTGTAACAGTTATATTGAATTAAAAATAGAATTGTGTTCATGACTCGATTTTGTGCAACAATAACAATATAGTTTTAAATGAAAAAGTATTTGTTAGCTGTACGAATCCGGTATTTCATGCCATCTTCAGTATCCTAGGCTAACCAAGATTTATTTTTTTATTAGTTGAATTCATCCATGTTTAATAAAAAAATATCACATGAGTACTTACTCTTATACATATATCCATCCAACCATCCAACCTTGCATCCATCGTTCATCGTTACCAAAAAACCTTACGTCGGAACACGTTTTTGAGTCCTTTTTAACGTGACCTCGTTTGTCAGCTTACGTCCAGACCGGGAAGCTTATTTAACTCTTCAATGATTAATTAATATTTATGATCTTTTTTGGCGGTCCTGATGGCCTCCGACGTCCAGTTTAAAAATATCTTTTGATGAATCCGTAAGCAACATGATTAAACTGAGCAATTGTGCGCCATAAAGTCATTCTTGCAGCGCTATTGCTATAATGTCAAATGTCAATTTGTCATTCCCTATGCCTATGCCACGTCTCCAGGCGCTAAAATCTAACCAGACGGAAACCAACGAGTTATACCGTAAGGCCATGTTTCAAACTAGATATCGTCCTATCTGTAGGACTTATCACTATAACTATGCCCTAACTGAATTGACAAATCCATTCCAAATTATACTGTAAGTCTTTGACTGTTAAGTTGGAAATGCAAAGTGTAATTGTTGCAATTGCAGCTCTGCTGGTTGGTGCAGACGTGTTTCTATTAATAAATGCTCAAAACAGTTGTCGCATGCGCATCCCGTCTAAATGCCACGACCTGGCATTCCTGCTGCAGCGACCTGTGTCTTCGATTATATCTGACAATTCTATACTGGTTTAAAGGGTCGTACAGTTTACATTGTAAGGCGACTTCCTGACTTGGCGCGGCGGGATCGATATGTGACATTTTCTTCTTTGACGTAAACTTACTGACGTCGCAAAGAATCTCACTTGACATAATACTGACAGTATTACGTTTGCGCAGTAGTAATATCATGCGCAAAAGCGGAGCAGTACCACCTTCGCATCGTCCCGCTACCGCGCATTCTGCGCCAGTCAGGAAGCACTCATTTAAATGTAGGGGCGCAGTAAAAAATGGTACCGAGTCGACTGACAGCTGACCTAGGGTTGCCAACTTATGTGCTCCGATTTGCGGGACATTGGCTGTAGAATTGCGGGACTTGGCTAAAAAATGCGGGACTCGCGCACTCGTATCAATATTGTGAACGTATAATTGTGATGTAGGATACATTATTTATTCCCGCGAGATATACATTCTTATTGGATGATTTCCGAACTAAAATTATCTTATTACGAGTACGGTCCTCCGGGAGCGGGGGATACGATACAAATTACTTATTTTCATTTATGGAAGTTGTGCACTCTTTCCTGAAATGAAACAAAATGTTCGCTCCCGTTCCTATAATTCTGCCGAGGCTTGAAAGCGGGACAATTGGCGTCCCGCACGCATCCTTTGCGGGACGCATCGCCTAGGGTGCTGGAAACGGGACGTCCCGCCTGAGGCGGGACGGTTGGCAACCCTAGCTGACACCGACATTTGAGACTTTTCTCATATCGTACTGCCTCCGCACCGACAAACCAGGAAGTCGCCTAAGGGACAAAAGCTAGCAGTGCCTTTTCGAACTAGACTTTCTTGTCTACTTCTTCGCCGAATCCTAAATAATGATCTAATTCTGAAACCTAGTTTAGAAGTCTCATGACAACCATTAAGTTCTATACACACATGTCTGGATTTTACCAGAGAAGACACTTGTCACATCTTATCATGCTCGACAATTATATCCGCAGGACGTGTCATTTCAAGACGACCATAAAACATTTCTTATAGTACTCGTAGGTACATAAATAAATAAATATTTGTGGACAATCTTACACAAATCAACCTAGTCCCAAACTAAGCAAAGCTTGTACTATGGGTACTAAGCGACGATATACATACTTATATAGATAAATAGATACTTAAATACATAGAAAACATCCAAGACCCAAGAACAAATATTCGTGCTCATCACACAAATAAATGCCCCGGCCGGGATTCGAACCCGGGACCTCCAGCTTCGTAGGCAGGGTCACTACCAACTAAGCTAAAGCGGACATCATGATCGTATACTCGTTGTCCAAACATGATAGCTACCTCATGAAATCTAATACCTAGGTATTTGAGACCTATTTATAACCGACTAATTACTCTTAACGCGGATTGCAATGTGTGTGAAAATTAGTTAAAACTCACAAAAACTTAACTTATATCTCAAAATAAAAACTTACGTAATTCTCAGCGACAAGTCCGCCATCTTTGCGAGATTCAAAAACAAAGCGGTGTGATTAGAAATTATTTTGACAGGCGATTCGGCGTGGGCCCCGCAATTAATCGGATTAAACGGTCCACTATCGGATCGTCCCAGTTCCGACTCGATACCGGCATCGATAGTATCGATACAGTTTACAAATATTTCCACATCGACTGATATCGATCGGCGGTTTTTGTGACGTTTGAGGGTTCTAGAACTTTAAGGTGTAGTTGTGAGACCGAAAGATAAACAAAGAATCTCGAAAAATCTAATATTTGATTGACTCGTAACTTTTACTACCCTCTTATGTTACGTGAACATTTAAACCTCATTTATGACAATATTATTTTAAGTTGCTTATCAGTAAGTTGTTACATCAGTTTACCAGAAAGGCTGTCTACGTAAAATTTTCTTGGCTTTAATGCAAAATTGTCACAAATGAAAAAAGATTACATTAGACGGGCATTGTTTGTAATTTTTCAAGACTCGTCAGTTTAAGTGGTTAATACTTAGTCAAATAAGGACTGAAAATCGATTGCATTCTACTCCCGCCGTGGAGATCCGACAGATAAGCGAACGTTACCCATTCTTGCGGTTTAGCAATATATCTAACTTTCGCAGGCTCGTATCTGTGCTTAACATTTGACTTGTAAAATCAATCTTAACTTTACCAGATAAAGTTCAAGTTTGAGTAAATCCGATAAGCATCATATAAGTTGTTGCAGAAGCATTTTAAATTGTTAATGTAATTATTGCAAGCGCATATCTAAATGCACGATTCCTTCGAAACTGACACTTTTTAAATGGAAATAAAGTATAAAATCGAAAGGAAGAACGTAGTAACATACGAGTGTGGAAAATTTTGCTTGTGTAACGGTTTGACGGCTGATTGCGAGTCAAGGTCCTCGATGACAATCTGATGGAAAACTAAACGTTGCGAGGACCGTGGGAATCCATTCTATAGTGTATTTATTGGGTGTAAACTCATCGAAATATCATTACTTAGCAATTTTAGGTTTATAGATGGGAAAAAAAAATTTCAGTCATTGTTTACTGTCCCATTGCCTAAACTGCAACCGGGTTCGTCCCATAGTCGACTTACGAGACCCACGGGTATGGTAGGGCAATGGTGCTATATGTAGGTATTCTTACCATATCACACGGAGAGCCCTCAAAAATATTATCTTTGATTGGTGGTAGATTAAACGAAGGCAAATAAATCTACGGAGCTTCCTATTTTTCATTGCGTACAGTTTACGATGGATCGATTAAGTCATAAATCATGACTTGGCTGTCATATCGATTGATAGTTTGTGTTTTGCCGATAAAATAGGCAGAAGTGGGACTCTACTTCGTCAATTCTACTATCTTAACCTAGAATCCGCATCAATATGGTCGTTTTATTAGAAGGCATTAAACTTCCCAGCTACCGAACGCCTAAAAGGGCCGCGAAGGACAGTGGCACCGTTAAGGTAAGTAATTACGTACCAAAAACGTACACCAAACAAATGGGGCGCTGTTGGCCTTTTACGGCGAATAACATTGCTCGGACGTCTAGTGACGGGAATTGACGAGCGTTTTGTTTTGTCCACGTTAGGCGCTTTACATGTACCGAGGGAGTTATAGGTACTTGCAGTGTACTTCTCTTCATTGGGCAATTTATTCTTCTCCACAATGGTCAGAGATTTTCCATATACTTTGTATTATATGGCGGTAACATAAAGAAAATTGTATGGTGATTGTGGGACACTGTTTTTCTCCTGTAGGGACGGAAAGATCTCGTAATTCTAACGGTGCCTTTCCATCAGCGTTGTGCTACCAAACACATTTATTGGTTCACATAGCATAATATGTACTGGTGTAAACGGAAAGCTATCAAATCCTCGCAGCATAACTCTGGTGGAAACTGGAAAGGCAGACTTAGTATACATAAATATCATAAATCTTCCAGAACATGTCACAATTTAAAAGTTTTGTTTAATGCTTAAAAACTATAACTTAATGCGTTGTTTAGACAGTTCGTGTCCTCCAAGTCGTAGGCAATATTTTTGTTTTTCCCTACCAGGTGAGTTCGTGTCCGCAAACGGCTAGTTCTGTTCGACCACTTGCTGGCACTCGCCGTTTATTTACATGCGGCTGTTTGCACGTCTCCTGTTTGTTGGTGCAAAAACACTGTCACGAGCGATTTTAGCGTTACGAAACACTATCTCGAGCGATTTAAGGCTTCAAAATACGACGCCTTCCGCTGGTCCAGATCTATGAGAACTATTCGGACCACTAACTATTTGTGGAATTAGTTGACCGCGTATTTATACTGGTCCTCAGTAGGTATCGGGAAACTTTTATAAGTAGTTATGTTGTTCTTCTGATTATTTTTATATGTTGGCCTTCCTTAGTGTTGCTACGTTTCAGTCAACATTGCCTGAAACGTAGATATCGAAGTTTTGCTTTTTCCTATCCCTGATATTTAGCTAAAGATGAGGAATTTCTCAAATATATTTCCTCGATTTGAAAGTATCAATTCTGGATAAGTTTACATCGATTGTCTGGTTGATTCCGCGGGTGTTTCGCCAGTTTGAAGTTATACTTCTTCAAGCTAGAATAAGATTTAAACTCTATTAATTTTGACATCATCACATAGACTCTAGTCACTTGTGCCACTAATTCTAAAGCTTTGTTTACACCAGCATGTTCTCTTGTTCATGCATTGTGTTTGTGCTTGCAGTTTGCTCAGACTGTTGGGTCCCGCGTTTAATGCCTACCCCGTTTTGTACAGTCTGCATTCATATGTATACAATTTCCTACTATATCTGTAAAGCCATAAAGTCCTAGAATGTATTCACGTTTATGACGCTGACTGTATACACTTGCGCAAGCAAAACATTTCCTAAAATCCCTTAGTTTCGTCGTAAAGCTTCAACTGTTAGTTAAAAGGTAAAACGTTGAAAGGTACGAACAATACAAAGTACATAATTGAAATGTTCTTTAGCGTGCGTTAAATCAGGTGTTTCAAAATGGGTGCCTCATTTGGGGTCCAGTCCAGTCCTGTTTGGCTCTTATTCGTCAGAGGGACGTTCATTTTTTTAAATGGTTTTGGCCTTAGAATTACGATTAATAACGGGGTATTTACCATGTTCTATGTTTTTGAGTTTCCGATATTAATGTCCCGTTATAAATCGTATTGCTAGTGTAAATGACCCCGTGAGCTTGAAATATTATAGGTGTTGGTTTTGGCCTTACCTATTATGATTCAAAAGTTTCAAAACACATAGGTATAGTAAAGGGCCTGCAAACAACACACCAAAAGCCAGATGGAAATGACACAATATTGGTATTTGTTTAATATTCCTGGAAATTGTTAACTGTATTTTCCATGTTAGTGTAGTGTGAACGGAAATAATCAGGACATATACGGACGCGATACATTGTTAGCCTCGATTCGCGAATTGTCCTACAATTAGCACGTATTTGGCGACAATTAATGTCTTTATTACCGTTATAATGTACTGTTATCCAATGGGTGGGAATATTGAAATATTTAACGTTTATTTCCAGGGAGAGAGGACGCAACAGCAACATTCCGTGTTGTTGGAAAGTTACTGCTGTCTAAATGCACCATAAATATCATGGTGTTGTTTTCTAGCACCTCCGAGGTGTAAAATACGAGGTGTACAAATTAGCAACATCGTATTAACTACAAAAACAAGTTGTTATCACATGTAGGAGCTAGTTGTGATATACCAAACTCGTTTTGTATCTAAATAAGCGCCGCTAACAATGGTTTGGTTAGGTGAAACTAGAATTCTAATGAAAGTTTTTTTTTTGCGAGCAACCAGTTTAATGCGAGATTCCTATACGGAAATATGATATTTTTTCTTAACATTTGGAATCTAACGATTGCCTTCGAACACTTTCGATCAATAAAACTCGACTGGCGACCTCAATGCCGCAGTAAATAGGCCAGTAGGTTCAATTCATCGATGTTTGATGAATTCAAAACAAGTTTTTTTATACAAAACCATCCACTTGATTTATCGTCTTAAATTGGCAGCTATTTGTGTAAATCTTGACCATCGCTAGATATCAAAAAAGTATCTTAAGCTGCTTACTTTTATGTCTATATTTGAATACTAAGATTTCTACTGTGGTAGATTTTACCGAACGGTAAAGGATTGAAATTGAATTTGGCTTCTGAATAAATGATTGTTGATGAACAGTAAAAACTGGTCGTGGTGCGTGACATCTACTTTAATTTAATACTTTTTTCTAGTACGATATTAATGTTATTGACATTTTTAATTATCATTAACGGTAAAACTTTTCAGCTGAGTTGATGTCAGGTCTGAACTGCTTGCGTAAACTGACTTCTTTTTGGATTTAAGCGGCTTATATCCTTTTTTTGTTCTCTAATGTCGGAACAGATTCAGCAGATTGACCGCTTAACAAGCATGTGTGTTTTTTTGTGCGAAACATTTCTATGTGTAATATCTATTCTGGCTGTAAGTAGCAGTTAGCAGTTGTTTGAGCGACTATGATTTTATCGTTTAAGCGGCTAGTCTAGCTTGTAGGTAATTCAAGAATTTCGCATGAAGAAGAATAATATCTTACTGTAGGAAAGACATAAAGTAAGGTAGGATATTCACTAGAAATGTGATTATTAAATGTGTTTGTGTCAACTTTATACACCGGTTTCCGGAAGTTACATGCACGTTCCTTATTTCTCGTATTTTTGGGAAAATGTTAATTAAATTTATATTGATTACGAATTATAATAGGTTTTAAATTTAGATGAAGTAAGTATAAAAAATGTCATATGTTCAAGCAAATAGCAATAAACTATCATATTGACATCGGTAGAGGGCACTTTTTCTTTTTTGAAAAAGACATTGTATATATTATATTGTATATATCATAACATATCATATGACACCACGACCAGCATTACGTGCACTTTAACTGTCATACTGAACACTGAAATGTTATCATACATCTCTTCGTTTGTCATACGACAAGTGGCATTCTCTGTCACATCACACCGCACTAATCAGAAAGAGACAGACAGCAGCGTGGCCACCATGCGCGCGCGCCGAATTTAGCCGCGCTTTTTGTGAATGGCACGCGACAAGTTCTGTTATATGATAGCAAATTCAACGGTACTGCGGCTCTACACGTTTTTAAGATTTGCATCACAGATAGACCATAGTAGACCTTATCTCGTTGCGATAAGTTTGACGAATGGTCAGTTAATTATGCCGCCGATAGTCTAAGTTACTAGATGCAACTCTTAGACTATGTATGGTGCAAAACTCCCAAGTCTGATGGTCTGAATTACGATATATCTAAACAACAGAAGTCTCACAAGAATCAGATCGTTTTTCAATTTAAAATATCAGATAAAATACCTATGACTATTAGTACTTACATCTCACGAGCGCGGGTGGCCATAGTTGAAGTTGTGACACATTCGAACTCATAGCTCCTACGCTGACGCACACATAGACAATGTGCATGCATTATTAACCGACTTTAAAAAAAGGAGGAGCTTGTCAATTCGGTTGTATGTTCTTTTTTAAGTTACCAGCTTTTGGTCTTTATTATTTGATCTATAACTGTTGTGGCATAAACACAGACCGTAATACAGTTTTTACCTACTATTCTAGATGCAGCCAAGTATAATTTATGTTGTTTTTATGTTTGGCTGTGGCTAGGTCGTGTAATTTTCCTCATGGGTAAAGCTCAAGCCACACAGAGAGCGGGCGGGCGGTGGCGGCGCGGGCGCGGGCGGCGGCGGCGCGGGCGCGGGCGGCGGCGGCGCGGGCGCGGGCGGCGGCGGCGCGGGAGCTTCTTTTGGCGGTGGCGGCTGCCGCCAAAGGCCGCTGCCGCCCGCGCCCGCGCCGCTGCCGCCCGCGCCCGCGCCGCCGCCGCCCGCGCCCGCGCCGCCACCGCCCGCCCGCTCTCTGTGTGGCTTGAGCTTAAGTCCTTATGACTTTGCGATTGTACCTATACTCTTTCGAAGGTCTTATGTTGCTGTGACTTAAGAGTGTTTTATGGTCATGTAAATATATCGTTTTATGAAGGTGACGCTAACAAAGACTGACATATATACCTATCGTTTAAATAAACAACGAGTCAGTAGATTTACCTAAGTTTTTGAGAACCACAAATATATAGTACATCATTTTACACGAAATATAGGTATATTGGTTTGTTTCCAATAAATAAAATTAAATGAATGTGTTTTGAGAAGAAAACTAACTAAATAACTATATTGTTAAACGTGTATACTTAAATATTTAAGAGGTTGGCAACCCTTGTGTTGCGATATATGTTGTCAGGTAACTTGTGTAACCTACAGTCATAATCTCGGCCGAGACATTTTGGAAGCGCGGGCATTGAATAAACAAACACATATTATTGTATGTTTACTTAAAATCGATGCGTTACGGTAAAGTTCATTGATAACTTGTATACTTATGATTTTATTTTTTACTTTCAGGTACGTTTTGCTGAGACGGTTCCCCGCTTCTGGCAAGGTCGAAGTATTTTAATTAAGGTTTAGGAAAATTATGTCGAGTTTACCACACCCGTGACCCGTAGGTATTAACTACCACCCCCATATGATCATATACCACACTAATATTGTATGCCAAAGTGTGTCTGTCTGTCTGTTTTACCTTGTCACGCTTAAACCGCTAAACCGATTTAGTAGAAATTTCCTATGGAGATAGTTTAGGTCCCGGGGAAGGACATAGGATACTTTATATCCCGGAAATCATCCCTTAAAGGGTTGAAGATTGTATGGAAGAGCGATGATTAGGTAAGCGCCTGAAATAAAAGAATGAATCGATGAACGAGTTCTGCGAGGACAAAGTCGGGGGCATAAGCTAGTATGAGATAAAACGTGTCATCTATTCTGGCTTCTGGTACCTTAATGCTTCATTTTGACATTTCTTAATCCGTTACATAGCTAATGTAATGGTGAAAGATAGACAAACTTTCTCCTTATTTGGCTAACTACGGACCGAGTTAGTTCGATTTGTGTAAGATTGTCCCATAGTATTTATATAACCCATCCTATAATAAATTGCGCGAGTAATGGGAATTGTCTGATATATTGGACATAGTTATCTGGCGATTTGTCGAGCAGTCATACCGTTGTCGGTCCCGTTTAGACCAATACGGATGGCGATGCCTCCTTACGCGTACTAGAAATGGGACAGAACAGGCATGGCAACTTGTCTAAGTTACTTTGTTTTTATAACCGCGTCGGTGGATAAAAAACCAGCTTACGGCCCGCCTGACGGTCAGCAGACAGGATCCTATGGCCGCTTGGGACGCCAGGCGTGTTACATGCGCATTGCCGACCGTTTAAAAATGTATAGGTACACCCCATTCTTGAAGAACCCTATACTTTTTTAGAGCCTGTATAGTGTCCCACTGCTGGGCAAAGGCATCTCCTCCTTTTCGCCACTCGTCTCGGTCGTGTGCCACTGTGCAAGCATCTTCCAGTTCGTACAAAATGTATATGGTTTGTACCCTATACTTACGCCAAGTTTTAAAAAGTCAGATCACATTTTGGTAATCAGTACATTTTTTGACATAATTTGCCGACTTAAGGTCTATAAACCCGGGACTTAGTAATTGAAAAGGACCAATCAAATCAACACCAACCATGCCAAATACCAGTAGTAGGTATATATTTAGCAATGTGATAGACAGACAACATACCGACAGACAGAGTTGCACCATTAGAGTTATTGTTTTAAATACTCGTTCGCTACGCAACCCTGTATTTAACAGTCTATATGAACCCTTTAGTAATTGAAAAGGACAAATCAAAACTAACCATGCCAAATACCAGTAGTTCCTGAGATATTTAGCAATGTGACAGACAGACAACATACCGACAGACAGAGTTGCACCATTAGAGTTATTGTTTTAAATACTCGTTTACTACGCAACCCTGTATTTAACAGTCTATTTGAACCCTTTCAAAGTCTACATAAAACCAAGACGCTGCCTTTCCTAACCCTTCATCCGCCGTTCCCCACAATCTTTAAATTGAGGCTGTTAACAGATAATACCCCGATAGCCCCGTAATAAATTTCAAGACTTTTAATTCGGTAATACTAGTCGTTACATCAGCCTTAAGGCAGCTTCACAATCTCAACTTACCACCGCTCGCCATAAGTTGATCCCTAGCTACATATCAAGTATGGATAATCGGAGATCAATTTGTACTAGTCCTGTGGACAGTTGTCGGTAAGTGTTGTCAATGAATAACCGTAACTATAATAGACCTTTATTGTAACAAAATACTTTTTGAAATTTGTAAAGATATGCAGTTTTTAGCTTAGCATAACAGAACATAGATGTCCAGCCAGACGGACCTAAGTTAAATGATCGTTTAGTCGTCGTAAGTTACCGAAAACAGGCTAAAGTTACGCAGACACTTATAACCACAATCAAAAATGTGATATTGCGTTTTAAATAGAATCCGTCTTGCTCAATAATCCATTCAATTCCTATCAGATTAAAGTTTCCTATTAGATCTAAGACGAAATTATAAGAATTTACATCACAACACAGTCGTCTTAAAATAATATAAAAAAATATTCAAACAATATTAAATTCAAATAAAATTATTTCGTATTCCCGGTAAATCAGTCGTCAAAATGCAATTAAATTAAAATAACAAATTATAATAGCAGTGTTCTTGTGCGTCAATCAATAAAATGTAATAAACAAATTAGATCAAAGATAATGTCAACAAAATTTGCATTACCTTAAACTTACTTAATTAAGTTTTAAGACTTAAACCTCGACTGTTACATGCGTAAGTATAGAAATCATCCAATACCCAAAGCAGTAGGAAATAGGATGTTTAAGCACCCGCGAAAACGCAATCGATCACGGCGGAATCGATTTACCACCCGTCCGATCGGATGATTTATTCGATTCCCACCCAGTATCGATACTTGGAACGATTACATGCTTAGCTATTGTGGGTACGGATTTCTCTTCATACGCACGACTATGATTGTGTAAATTGTATTGGATTTACTATATTCAGTGCTTGTGAATTGTGACCTTATGGTGAGTTTTATCGATATGAAAATCTTACGCAAACTTCTTTCGAATCACTTATTTGAAAATCTGTTTCAGAGATGTCTTACGTTCGTGCCCTTATGCATTATTCTCGTAAGCCCCGGATCGATACTTCCGATTTTTAAATTTAGAAGCTTCTCTATTTCCGTTAAATAGAAACTCGATTTGAATTTGTAGGTACTTGGTCAAGTAGGTACCTACGCGAGGACTTACGGAACATACAATCTGTGCTTTGCGTACTGTATGACATGCGAATGGTAGTGTACCTATTTGAAATAGTTTTTACAACAACTCAAATCAATCCACTATTGTATTAGATGCAAGAAGTTGAATGCGATTTTCATTACATTGTAGGTTGCAGAGTTTCATCGAATACGTCGTAACCGTAACTCGGTGGTCTGCAGCCCGCAATGCAATGAAAATCGCGCGCAATCATGTAAATGGGCCTTTAAGGGGAGGTATCCCCAACGCAAATGTCCCGCTCTAACACGCGTGAGTTTACAATTAACCATCCCGCTCTCTATGCAAGCTCTGCGCGCAGTTTTGTAAATATTTAGCTATAGTGATTAAGCCAATCATTTTATCAAAGCAAACCCTGCGAATTTGTCTATAACTATTTACGATCTTTAATTGAGTACAAAAATTAAATGTTAAATATCAGTAATGTAGTCATAGTATTGAAAAAACATTCCAAAAAGAGGTAACTTCGCGATTTTTTTCTATCGAGTGAAATTCATCAGGTCATGTAACTGACTGCGATTTTGACTAGACAAGATCCTTATGTAACACATATATTTTTTTTAGATTGTAAGACACTATATTCTATGTCTCAGATGGTTTTTAAAAACTCAAAAGTGGTAATACACGGCCTTAAGCTTTTTGAAACCTTGCCACTTCACTGCAGCAATGCGTAATTTTTAACAGAGTATTACAATCAGCCATTTAAATTCCAATTCCACTTACTAGACCCGTTAAAAACAATTACACCTAGACCAGTTGTTATAATTACCGTTGATTGAGTCATTTTCTAGTTCCTTCGTTATTGTTTTAGTTAAGGGTAACTAACTAGTAACTACACACGATTTCGATTTATAATCTCGTGGGCGGGCGCGCCACCAATTTTTATCGACATTTAATAGACGTGGGTTTAATCGCCCAATTTGTGTCTGAATTATTGCTTTTGAAAGTTAAAATTGGCTAAATAGTAGGAAGAATCTTTTGTCTTTTGTAACCGGTTGGTTTCTAATATTTTTATGATTTGGAATGAAATTTGTATGTAAATGAGCGCGTGTCAGTTTTTAATTTGCATAAAACATGTTTTAATGTGTTGTAACCTAAATAATTTAGTATAAAATTGATTTTTTGTGTGATTTATATTGTTTTTATTAACAACAAGTTTATCTCACATCATCCAGACAATGACTCTTAACATACGAATCATCTCTATGGGTACTTTTTATTCACTCGAAGGTTTCTTCTGCGCTGGAGATTTTTGCTGAGAACCTAGAATTTACAAAACCAAAGAATAAAATAGGATGTAAAATGGGAGTGAAATAAAAGTCACAGGCAAGAGCTAGTTCATAATAATTGATAAATAAATATTATGTGCATTTATCATAGATAATTAGTATGGGTATGAAATCAGCTCGTGCGGGGGAGTGAGAATAATAAATCAAGCAATTTGTCACCTCCGCTGCTTAGCATATTGCGTTGCGAAAATAGCTCGCTATTGTATGGAAAAATAACTTTAACGTAATTTAAATATAGTGTAGTTGCAATAAATAAATCATCCAATTCACGAAGAAACTCAATATATTACTGATTGCGTACGCATTTGTAGAGCCCGATTAAAAGCCCAGGCCACACGGTGCAAGATCTTGCATGTGATTTTCATTACATCGCGGGGTTTAATCACCCTCGGCTTACATCGGTAGTCCGCAGCCCGCGATGTAATTCAAATTACATGCAAGTCCTTGCACCTTGTACTGTTTTTTAGCACCATGCATCATGCATCGGCCGTAGCAGATTTTCAATGGCATGCAAGTTTACGAGTAAGTGCATTGGATCGATATCGAGAGCCAGCAACGAGTTACATAGGCTTGGGTTCATTCTACCTATTTGTGTAAATGAGGCTTAAGAGAGGAGCGCTTCCATGAGATTTTTTTATGCCATTCATATTTTTTAAAACATGTGTTAAGATAGAAATTCTTTATTTAGTTTTTATAAAAAAGTTAAGTAATTTTCAAGACTCAAAAATGTTACGCAATGATCCTTTTGTAGAGTTATTCACTTTTGTTTCGATCATATAATTTACGCGTGCATTCGCATATCATGGGGCTCCGATGTTAACCCTACATACGCTGTCAATGTTACTTTTGCACCTTTTTGCATCTGACGTCGTGTGTACTGTATAATTTCATAGTTATCGGACGAGATAGTGCGTTGCGTGGGCGCAATTAAGGCGATACGGCCAATCAGGGCGTATCTGGGGTCTATTGGATACTATGGCCGTTATTACTCTACCCTCGCGTGCACGCGGCGAGATGTTTTATGTGTTTACGAGAAGCTTCGCTGGAAGACAACTGTTTGTCCTTGTCTTGATTATTAAGAATAAATGGGTATTTCCCAAGCAAAGGGATATAATAAGTCGCTATTTCATTACCGACGAAATTAGGATTCATCCTTAGGTATTTACTTAAAAAAAATGAAAATGAAATAATTTATTCGTGACATAATAATATATACAATACAAACAGACAAAACTAACTAATTAAATTGCCACGAAGCGGGCCCGCCTCAGCATAATGCTGACTCGACTCGCAAGTCAGCGCTGGTCTTCCGGCGGGACCATTTTCGTGGATCACGTTGCCCGATGTCGAACGCGGCCCTAACTTATACAATGCTGATTTCTGAACCCGTTCTGTCATTCCCTACTTGACGATATATGTAATCGTCAAGTAGGGAATGACAATAAAGGGACAGGAATTTAGCGTTTTTCGTACGTGCGGCGTTCACTTGCCAGTGTAAGTAGCTTATGTTTAGCTTTTGTCAAATGGGAAAAATTAATTCATGCCTGAAAGCCGTATCATCTTCCTAGCGTTATCCCAGTACAGTTGCATCCTGAAGGATGCTTGGAGTCCGCTACCTAATTCCAAGATTTGGCGTAGGCACTAGTTTTTACGGAAGCGACTGCCATCTGACCTTCCAACCCGATGATAAACTAGACCTTATTGGGACTAGCCTTTGTCAAGTGAGTGGGCAACTTGACTGTTAGAAGTTCTCAAGCCGCCCGAAGGCCTCTAACTTGGCCATAGCTTCTACGAGTACATAGCCGATAAGAAATAAAAATAAGTATCGCATCGCATTATGCATTGACGCAGCATGCAGTAGCATATCGCCGCCGGCGCATGATTCGCGCCGGTCCTATAATTTCTAACATTGATCTTATGAAATACAGAAGATATAACTATTTCACAGCGTTAAGTTATTATCGATCTTTATTTTTTTTTAATTTTATTGAAACCGAGTCTACTTTTACACAATAGGCCTTACGAGGTTCCCTATCGTTTGAAAAATAAAGTGCGCAAATGCATGCGCGGACGCAGTAGCTGCGCGGCGGGCGCCTGCGCCGAATCGGGGCGTAATTGTATATTGTAGCGCGAGCACCCTGCGCGGAGAAGGACGCAACTACCGCCAGTTTATGTTGGCCGGTGGACATGACTACATGTCGATTGTTGGTTTTCAGAATTTGATAATGTGGTTCAACACACTTCAACCATAAGGACATGGACAGTTATGACCGCCACCGGAAGAAATGTGATATTCTAGGCTACAGCTACACTATACGTAGTACTATTACTTATTCTGTGGCTACACGGTGGTCAGCCTTGTTAAGAAACAAGGCCAACCCAAGTTACCCATGGCTACCTACGCGAGGAGTTCTGTCAAAGTTGAATATCCCATCCTCTCATCTCTGTTACAACTTCATAGTACTTAAGCGTTCTAAAAGCCAAATTCCATCACTATTGTTTGGTAGTTTGGGCATGAAAAGGTAGACAGCCAGACAAAGAAAAAAAAGACGGTTTTAAAATTAACGCCTCGCTCCTAGTACCTAAACATTGTTACAATGAGTGAGTCCGTGAATATTATGAAGTCCAATCCATAGTTTAAATACCGGTATGCCTTATCACCTTATACAATACAATACAATGCAAATACTCTTTATTGCACACCTCAACAAAATAGAACTATTACAGAGTATGTATATTTAAACCTAGAGGTAAACAACAGGCGGTCTTATCGCTAAAGAGCGATCTCTTCCAGACAAACTTCCTTATGGTATTAAGGCCTCAAAATGTATTTTTATTTTTGTACCTGTGCAATAAAGTTTATATAAATAAATACCAAGCAATGTACATAATTCGCCATCATGACTCTAGTGAAAGGATTGACAAAAAACACTTCACACTCCATCAGCCGTCTCATAAACCAACGTTTAGACGACAATAAAAACTGGAACGGTATGTGTATGATTCCGCTAGTAGGTAAGTACGAGTAAATGGCGTGCGCTTGCGCTTCACACTCTGAATGACGCGTCGTGGTCTAAGTTTTAGGCGTTTATTGCATTTATTTTATTAAGATTAATTTACTTTGTCAAAACATATTACAAATATTTTATTTCAATAGCAAAAAAAAAAACAAAAACGTAAGACTACTTAAATATAACTAAACTATTAATAAACTAGCTAAACCTATAAAAAGTAAATGCCCCCCAAGTCCCCATCGCTGGCTATGGTGCCCAGAAGGCTGGCAGCGTTGCCCCTTTGGATGGCTAAACTGATCCTTGTGTATTATTTATATAGAGAGTGATAACTGAAATAGTGCTGGGGAATTCCATGCAACCACCATGCAACATTTCTACACTCACGGACAAAGAATACGGGTCGGTAAAAAAACGTCATATTTCCTAAAATACTGCGAGGTTGTAAGTTTTTTTAATCATGCCATTATCTTTATTTAATCTTACATCTGTACTGCAAAAGTAACAGCCAAAAAAAGTAATGTTTCCAAGTTTAAATCGGACTCAAAAACTCATGAAAAAACAACGTTATTAACGGAGTGAGATATCGCGAAAATCGTCATTTTTGGACATTGATATTTTTATGATCGGATCCCGGAAATTGCTAATACAGTGGGGCAATACGAAGAATAGTATAATATGTAAATAAAACGAGTGTAAAATATTTAACAAAACCTATTGAGGCTATTTAAACTAGGGTGACCCGAAATTTTTGACCGCGAATATAGAACAATTTTCTTTGGTGTCAACAGGCCACGCCACCCCAGCGCTAAAGAATAGTTCTAAAAAAAATTCCGTTGAAAACCAGCCTCAAATTAGTTTTAGCGTGCCCTGACTTGGGGTCCCCTTAAACGCCTATTGTCAGTCAGCCGTGTGACATTTTTTTAAAGATAGACCTTATTTGACAGCATACTTTGACATTTCACGCATTAACACCTGTAGATGTCGCTGTTGCTGTGGACACGAAACCGCCTAACACCTTTATAAGTGACGTTGGCGCTGAAAAGGTTAACTTTTAGTAGGATTATTTACCCTAAATAATGCAGCGTTCTAAAATATGCTCAATCCCAACTTGATTAACATTTCACCGCTCGCCCTGCCACGTTAATAGTAGTTTATGCAACTGGTACATAATGAGGGGCATTAAAATTGAATTAGGCATTAAAACACTCGTGTGACCTTATTATGAAACTCGCCTTCGGCTCGTTTCATAAAACACACTCGTGTTTTAATGCCTAATTATGTACAGTTGCATACACTACTTTATCTACATCCATATATTAAATCCTCTTTCATGTGTTTCGTGTGGGCACTTCTCGCCGGCGTGCGCCATGTTTGCGTCGACAGGCCGGCCCGCGCCTCCGCCGCCAGCCCGCAGCTGTGTCTTAATTTTGTACGTGATCTCGTTAAAGTGTTATATTTCGTGATCTAATAGGGGACGCACGCAACAGCCGCACAGTATATTATAAAGCTGGGTCTTATCTACGGTATTTGAACTTATAAAAGAGGATTTACTATATGGGTGTAGATAAAACCAGTTAAAACATTCAAATATGACTAAGTTTGAAAGCGACGAGCGAAAATAACTCCGCTGAAATGCACTCACTCTGATTTACACCAAACACTAGGTATTTTCCGCTTTTACGGAGCGCACGCCACTTTCATACGGAATAGCTTCCCACTGAATTATTCGTTGGCTATTTGACCAATATGCGAATTCGTGCGGAGAAGTGGCATTGATGAAATAAATGCCTGTTAGATTTCGTTGGATTAGTGAAAATTAAAATGGAGTGTGTAATTCAACTGAAGATGGTTTGAGAAGAGAATAATTGGTTTCAACAATCATCACTAACTACGAATACTTACTTACTTACTACGCTGGCTAGACGACCCAAAGAGGATCTTGGCCTCTGACTAGGGCTGCCATCCGTCCGGGTTTTCCCGGGGGGGGGTGTCAAGAAGTGTCCGGGGAAAACCCGGACACTTTTCATGTAAGGAAGCACCTCATTGAATTTAAAGGTCTTGTTTTTTAAAAATATTATTTTCGGACTCGTCCGGGGAAAAAATGCGATTTACGCCAAATGTCCGGGTTTTTTTAAATCCTTGTCCGGGTTTGGCGAAATTCGAGATGGCAGCCCTACCTCTGACACAAGAGAACGCCAATCTTCCCTGTTGTGCGCCACCTCACGCCAGTTGGGTATACCGAGGCTGGCCAGGTCCTTGAGGGCTTCGTCATTCCAGCGGTATCTGGGACGACCAACCGGACGTTTTCCACTGGGCCGCCCCACATACGCCTTCTTCACTGCACGATCGTCCCCCACTAACTACGAATAATTATACTTTATTTATAATTTATACATATACGGGCATTAATTTTGAGAGAGAGTTATTTTATAATTTCGCAGAGTATGAATGAAAAATTATCTTTACCAATACTTAGTTAAAAGAGACTCTTAAACGCGCTTATGCTTCGCTATTGCTACCATCAAGCCGATTTATTGAATCGGGTCTTAAGGTTAAATCTAAAACACTTCCTTCAAGGGCCCGTCAATATCCACAAAGGTCACGATTCGAATCAGCAATGTCCGATGTCAATCGGAAGTGAAGCACGGAACCGACGCCATATACGTAACGAATGTCAAGTGCGTCAGGCATAACTACGTAGCCAGAAGCAAAAAAACCTAACTACGGCTATGCCTCAGTTCACTCGTCTAGATTAACTTGGTTATGTGTATACAGTAATCATCGTCGATTTCGATGATTGCGACACCTAGACTTGATGAGAAATATATAAAAGTTGCTGAGAAAACATTGCTCGTGCGCGCATAGCCTTAGAATATTGAGATGTGTGTCGTTTCGGAATTGAAAGCAGATAATCACTATATTGATAAAGAATGCAATTACCAGCCATAAATAACTTTAATTGGCATAACGCCAACATAGTAACATGTGTAGAATGTAGATTAATGCTACAATTATGCTTGTAATTAGATATCCCTAAATGAATATACGGATACAGTACTGAATAAATTATATCGTATTGTGTCGATCGACTCTGTTAACATAGAAGCCTTGCATATGATGAGTGCATACGTAGTACCGGGAAGTTACTTTGTCACGAGTACAATTAAGCCGAATCAGTTTATTGTTTATGTTTAGTCTGGTAAAAGCAGACGTTGTTGCAATACTTGCGGGAGGTATATCACACCTACGGAGTTGACATGACATAATTTAATCTTGCATTTACTCTTTCTTATTGTATATTAGTTAGTCCTATGTTTGTGTGAATAATAGTTGCTAAATATGTTCTGACGCTCGTTCGATGAGCAATTTTGCTGGTTCGACATTCTTTGTTAAACCAGACGATTTTTCTTGAGGAAAATTATGTAGAATTTTATATGAATGCCTATGGCGACTTCCTGACTTGGCGGGGCGAGATCGATATGTGACATTTTCTCCTTTGACGTAAACTTACTGACGTCGCAAAGATTCTCACTTGACATAATACTCTCAGTACTTATTACGTTTGCGCAGTAGTAATATTATGCGCAGCAGCAGACCAGGACTGCCCTCGCATCGTCCCGCTTCCGCGCATCCCGCGCCAGTCAGGAAGCACTCATTTAAATGTAGGGGCGCAGTAAAAAGTAGTACTGAGTTGACTGACAGTTGACACTGACATTTGACAGTTTTCTCATATCGTACCGCCTCCGCACCGACAAATCAGGAAGTCGCCTATATAACACTTAAAATATGAACAAATGTGTTTACCAACTTTGTCTACGCCCATGCATCTATTAATTAGAAGCGACATCGATTTCAAAATATTTAAAATAACCACAACTAACGGAGACAGTATAAACTGTAACGCCTTGCGGCCCTTGCGTAACGCCATTCCATAAATTAGCCATTTTATCACTTCAATAATTTACATTCTGCCTTAAAAGCCCGTACCTTTTAGTTCTCCTCTTAATTAATGGCCATTAATGTTAATTTTCTGTGTTATATATGAGATACGGATCGTTAGAAATCTATCAGATTTGGAACAGGTTCAGAGGCTTGGATACAAAATGGGCACGCTTGATCTTAAGTTATGGTTACATGGATGATGATAGAAGTATTTATGTTAATGTTTTAATAGCAGTATATTTAGCTTTAAAATAACATAAACTAAATGGTCGTAAAAGGAAGTCCCATACTCGACATAAGTGGTAATGCTGGTAAAATCGTTCCCTGTGCGTAAATAAACCAGTGCCACGAAGAAGTTCTTTGGAAATTTTGTAATTTGCTCCAATCCTCAAATTTGGAATGTGAAAAAATGTAATGATGTTACGTTGTATCGCGGTATTCATACTAGTAGATATGTCATGTTCTGCACATTACGCGAGATCAAGAGATGAATTGAGTAAGTACCAATATTAACAACGTGAGAAGATACCTACCTATATTGTACGTAAAACAGTGAATAACGCCCCACAAGGGATTAAGCACCCACCTCACAATATGCCGTAAACAATATTAGACTAATCTCCTTATCAAACGAAGGTCGACTCGGTCGAAGAAAACATGGCGTACTTTACGCAATACACAAACCACTTAATCACACATGCATGAGTCATGACACACAGACACAATCGGATTTTTACACGTGATTTACTCATATCATATATAATAACTTTTTTTAAATAAATCCTGCGTAGTTAGATTACATCTATATCACGAAGATTCGTTTTATATATTGGTGAAAAAATCAGATAACATTAGTCCTTTATAACATAAGTACCTATGTCTGGAAACTCTGGGATGGTCACCTAGTGAACTAATTACATTTTGCGGCGGTTTTCATAATGTTTAACTTTTTCCTGATGGTTTTAAAAAAGTGAAAAAGCGGCCTCTCTAGTAAAAGCTCTTGAACTAGTGCAATAATAAATTTCATCCCTTTTGAGATGATACCAGGTATAAGAATACCACTTGTCTGAAGACAGGTTATAAAACCTATACCTATACTCAATTGCCATTTTTCATGTAAGTAATTACATTCATCCATTTTGACATGATGGCACTTGCATACTAAATCTTGTACCTAATTAACAAACCTGCAAAGACATTGACATACCTAATATAAAATAATATGATGATATACATGATTGAGCGACATCCATATTTCTATTAATAATATTTTCTTGGATGTTCTTACTATAATCATGATAATACGACGGTATATTGCAAACTAGAATGCTAATACTCTGGCACTACCTAGATCCTCTTAGGATACCTGGGTCCTGTCGGGACACTGATTGCTATGGGTGCTCCCGCGAGCGATCATTAGCGCCCATCCGTCTCTGTCGCGCTGGTAATTACGGCGCGCGCGCAGCTCGGGTCCACACCGACCAGGCCCCTGTACCACAAAACTTTAAAAGTCTACAATTTGTCAAAATTGTACAATTTCCCATAGAACATTTTGACGTATTTGTCGAACTGTATGCTTGTAAAGTTTTGTGGTACAGGCCCCAGGGCGTTAAAGATACTAGTCATTGTTTAACAAGTCTAAATGTCATGCGATCGAATAAGGTTGCCATAAAATAGTAACTTCTAAAAAGCTGCGAGTTACAATTTTACGAGTATTATTAAACTGCTAAAAAGCATCTCAGTGTTGCCAGCTTCTTGCAAAATGATAATTTGTAGCTTTATTAATGGACCTTTAGAGCCCAGAGAGAGTAGCCCTTCCAGTGGTTTAGAACTTGATTTAGAGACCAAATACGAACTAAAACACAACGTCAGGTCATTAGTTTACGCATGACCGCGTCATTATACCTAATTGTGTTCTTTACATAAAAAATAAATGCAATTATAATACTGCGGATACAGTGAGCGGAAATGCTAAGGTAACTTACTGACTTGGCGGGGCGGGATCGATATGTGTCATTTTCTTCTTTGACGTAAATTTACTGACGTCGCAAAGATTCCCATTTGACAGAATACTGTCAGTATTACATTTGCGCAGTAGTAATATTATGCGCAGAAGCGGACCAGTACTGTCTTCGCATCGTCCCGCTTCCGCGCATCCCGCGCCAGTCAGGAAGCACTCATACTTATTATACCGTGGAAAATGGGGCGGGTGCTGGTGTGGGATGCAACCTGCGTGGACACCCTAGCTCCGTCTCATCTCCACGGTACAATGCAAAGGGCCGGCACAGCGGCCGAGGCGGCC
The DNA here is from genome assembly GCA_951800055.1 of Cenopis cana. NCBI lineage: Eukaryota > Metazoa > Arthropoda > Insecta > Lepidoptera > Tortricidae > Cenopis > Cenopis cana. The sequence continues at coordinate 21,068,956 of OX637478.1, read as the reverse complement.
GAAGCCAACAAAATACGTAAATACAGGGGTCTTGACGCCGGATACAACTTCGTTGCTTTCGGCGTCGAGACCCTCGGTCCGTGGGGTCCTGGGGCAATAGAGTTCTTCCGTCAACTGGCGAAGAGACCAGTCGACGTCACCGGGGACAAGAGGGCTGGCAGTTTCCTCGCACAACGCCTTGGTATCGCCATACAGCGAGGAAACGCTGCCAGCTTTCTTGGCACCATGCCACGGGGGCCTTTCCTAGATTTTGAATAGTAGAATTTTTACTTTTAATAGTTTAACTTAGTTTTATGATTAGGTTTTAGTTTGTAGGTTAATTTTAATTAGATATATTTTATTTTAATTTGAATATTGATATTTGTTTAGTTTCATTATTTAAGTTTAAGTATTCTTTGTACCTACCCTTTTAGTTAATTGTATGTAATAATGTTGTCAATAAACATATTTAGCACTCATTTAAATGTAGGGGCGCAGTAAAAAGTAGTATGGCGTTGACTGACAGTTGACACTGACATTTGACAGTTTTCTCATATCGTACCGCCTCCGCACCGCCAAATCAGGAAGTCGCCTTACAAGCAGTGCTTTAGTAATTTGCGAGCTGTCAATGCACGAACGTTGAAATTACGTCAAAGACATTTTGCTTTTGTTTTCTTTCCACGTTTTTGTGTACCACGAATGAATATTTTTTCTATTCCCTTCTCTAACCACGATACGTACGGTAAGCGTGGACCCGGCTATTGACAAATCATTTGACGTACAGGCGAGGAGCGGAAACTTTTTTTTAATTCACGCTTTTAATTAACACAAAGGCGGTGAAACCTCTTTTGTTTTTGGTTGTTTGCTCGTGATGTAATTGCTAGGTTTGTTAATTCTCTTAGCGAGTTACGACATTTTTAGTTGATGTAAGGATTTGTTTGTTTACAACATACGATTTTTCTGACAGTGTGTATGTAATATAAACTCTATTACATTAGTGTTAAAATAGAATATCAAATGGAATAAGACCATATGTAATTGGTAAACTCCAAGTAATTTACCTGTAGATTCATATTGCCTAATACTCAGTAAACTACATATTACCATCCTTTTTCTTGCTAAACCTGAAATCATTCCGTTTGAAACATTATTGTCTCACTCAGCGTGTAAAGGCACAACTCAACATAAAATGCCAATGACATATCACCTTTAGATTCTGTAAAGACGTGATCACATGCATTGTAAACTTTTTGCTATATCTGGGAAATCCGGCGTACCTTCCCCTATTACATGACGTAAGATGATGGAATCTGTTTTTGAGATAACTTCCTTTAGTATAGGTACTTTATGAAGTGAGGAAGTTGTACCTACTTCCCTGATGTGGTTTGAAAGTGTCAGTATCAGATACATCTTGACAACATGCTCGCAAATATTGACTCTATTGTTAACTGTTAAGGTGTCACAGTGCATGTTCACTGTTGAGATATTTTTGGCTACTCTGAACGGTACAGATATGTCAGATATAGGCGTCCTCGTTTCAGCTTTGGCATTCGTATGTCCGTCTGTTCCCTGCTGCTCGCATTTCTCAACCTATTTTCGTGAAATCTTGTAAGCAGCAGGGTAATCACGTAACGATATGTACTACCGTTGGTACGTATTTAATGTCAGTTTTAGTATGGGATTTGACATTTAAATCTATCGTACTAACGGTCGAAAACGTTACGTGATTACCGCGCAGGTTCTATTATTATTATGTGGAATTTGTTTGTCATGTCATGGGAGTTAAAATCGTTAAAAAATATTCGTATTTGTCTGAAATTGGAAGAGTACAAACATACTCCTTGCTTACAATACTATCAGTGTGCATGTCATTAGCTAGATTACTTCCTGCGTCAAGCTTTGAAAATTACGTTCGTTGTCATCCGCTTTTTCCTTTGCCTGTGTATTTTCAGATATCTCAAATTATCGTCTGTAATATATTCCTTTTCTGCTAGTTCGCGTGCTATTTACTAGAGTATTTTCATAGGTGTTACATCTATAGATCAATATTTTAAAAGAGTGAATGTCTCGATAAAGAACGCAGTTTATACATAACTCCGGCTGTCCCACTACATGTCAATCGTTTACCTTTTAATCCAATACAAAAATGACTCTGCTTTTGATCTTGGCAAAACAAAAGTGTTATTTACAAAACAGTGTTTTAAATGTTTGCATCACACCAACGTTTGCTCATCATTCATTATTAAACTGACGTTCGGAGTTTTGATTCTGCAAGTTATACTTTATTGTTAAAAATATACAAACAGTTGAATATTATCTTTGATACATTTAGAACCGTTATAAGTAACATATCGTAACAATCTACTTGACAGTTTGACAGGCTTGCACCCGCATCGAGGATATGATCCCTAGGTCAAGGTAAAACCTTTTAAATATGTGACAGGTAAAATAAACCTAGATCAGGGGTCGGCAATCTTTTAGCAGCCAAGGGCCATATTATTAAAAAACGACATTAACAAAAACAACAGCAAAAAACGCCTAAACAAATTTTTTGCGGGCTTCCCGTATTAAGTTTTTATTTCTAGAGATGTGACCAAAGAACTTCAGTACCCGCAATAGTGTAATCGAAACGAAAGCCAATCTTTAATACGCTCGAAATGTACAGCTATTATATGCATAATTGTGGTGTGAGTCAGTGGCTTAATCGCCTTAATGGTATCGCATCTTCCATAATACGCTTTTGGGCTGCGTACCGCTTATCAGTTGCCTCAGATAACGCAGTTATTTCTTTTCAAATGCTTAATGACATCGTTAAGTTGTGAGACGGCTGGATATTTAAAGGCAAATGACAGTACCTAAATATGCTAATGTATGACCAGGTACGTTTATTTTTATTATGATTTTCTAATTTAGGTAATGTTAATATGTAAAATTTTACTGTGATGCATGCTGCATGCTATATTGTAGCTATTTGTGTGCCATGTGGCGAAACATAGTGACTCTATATCTAAGAATAACACCTACATAACCTATGTTTAACAAATAAATAATTTGAGTTTGAGTTTGAGTTTAAAATGATTTTTTCGGAATTAACTGGAAAAATAAACAACTATTTTCACCTTCCTCTGCTCTGATAGGTTAGGGTAGGTAGGTACGTGACAGAACACTACTCCATTGTCAAGGGGTTAGAGTTCATGTTCAAATATTTTTGAGTACCCTGAAGAGTACAAATATATCAGATGGCGACTGTCTGTTGATGTAAGTTTTTCCGTGATATTGAACCTGCTATGGATGGTTTAATATCTACCAATCGTATTCATAGCATTGGGTCGACGACATTAAAAAGACTGCGGGCTACGCCTGGATGAGATCAGCAAGGGACCGGGATGAGTGGCGTACTAGAGGACAGGCCTGTGCTCAGCACCAGCAGTGGGCGATTACTGACTGAAATTGATGATGTTTTTTTTTCTTTAATGATGATGTTTATGATTAGGGAAACGGAAAGCTTTCACATCCTCGCAGTATAGCAAATGCTCTGGTGGAGAGGCATCCTTATTGGCTCTCGATCAGCTGCGCGGACCACCGCGCAGGCGCCCCCGCGCATGACTAGCGCTCCTTGTACAAACACTTGGCTTTGTAGAGCAGTCCAGCTTAAGGTTACATTTTTATTGCTATCTTTATTTAGTCTGTAGTTCAGTCATTTAGGGTCGTATGACGGCTTGTTTCCTAAGTGCCAGTTGCACCAACGTACGAACACAGACCTGTCATTGTTAAATTTGGCGCCAGCTGTCATCCCATAAAATCTTTTCAAACTTTCCGCATGGATGTATGTATCTGATTGTATAATCATCAGATTTGACGAACACCGCTTACGATTAACAGAAGGTTTGGTGCAACCCAGCCTAAGTCTGTATATGTAGATCTATCTCAAACTCAGATCATTTACATTGAAATTACGATTAATAATGGGATATTTATATTTGTGTTATTGAGTTTCCCATATTTCGGCACTGGTTGCAAGCGCCATTATTATCACGGATTAACTGACGTACAACCGTGCCGAAATATCGGAAACTCAATCACACAACTCATCATTAGAGGTGGGTGATAAATAACTTCACGATGAAAAAATCACGGTGATCCGCCGTTAAAAAGTAACAGTGTGATTTGTCACGAAGTAACAACGTTACAAAATAACGTTGTTACTTAGCGACGATATCACTGGAACAGTGTGTAAGCGACGCGTCGCGTCGTCGTCGTGCCTCGTGACCGCTGTTACTAACTGTGACTGTGACTGCGGTGCGCTGTCACAGAGTAACATCAGTTGTTACAAAAATATCAGTAACTGGCGGGAACGATCGACACGCAAATGTCGTGACACGAAATAACCGAAGTGACAAAGTCACGGTGATTTTTCAATGTGATTTTTTTGGAACGGGAATAACAATAACGGTGATCGAAAAGTAACGCTTTTCCCCATGTCTACTCATCATCATCATCAGCCTATATACGTCCCACTGCTGGGCACAGGCCTCCTCTCATAGATGAGAGGGATTGAGCAGTAGTCCCCACGCTGGCCCAGAGCGCAACTATACATGGTAAATATTCCGTTCCGTTATTTCTAATGTATGTAGATCATCCCCTAGTACTCATAGTAGGAAGTAGAAACCTGCGAGCCCTGCTTAGTTTGGGCACAGAATAGTATAATAGTATTACATAGTTTGGGACTACATATAGGCCGATTTGTGTGAGGACCACATTTTTTTTCTGGAATCCTAATACGTGACTAGCGCCAACAACTGGGATTCGTATTCAAGTCCTTTTCAGTTGACTGGTATAAAATCAATGTAATATATGCGGTATTTTAACACGTTGTCTGCCATGAGCATCACCGGTGGGATCCAAAGCTCATAATTTTTCAGGGTGGGCAGCCTACGTGTTAATACAATAAATTATATCTATTTATCTATCATTAGCGGAGCGCCCATACAACTCGCTTCCCACCGGCTTGCCTAATTTTCAGCCAGTCCAGTTTTTTTACTACGGCTCATGAAGAACAAGAAAGGCTAATTATTTCCGGCTTCCCTAAGAATAATGACGCGCCGCCACTGCTATCTATCTACCTACATGCTCAAATCAAACCAACAAGTGTCCAAATGTGACATTAGCGCTAATGAACGTCCACTGATGTAGTAAATCAATTTCAATACAAACATTTCCGTACAAGCATCACCCGCAATACACAAACTATCCATAAATCAAACCGGCAGACAGTCACGGAAACTTGCAATCACGTCCCACTCTAACACTATGTGTTAGACACGAATAGCATACCTATAAATATACTTCTCTTTATATAATATACGATACATAACAAAATGAACGTTAAATATATACGAGTAAGGTTACCTACCTAATATCTTATTTAAGGGTCCTTATCGAAACAAAACGCTGATCCACGTATTTATGCTAAATTTAATTTTCTTTTCTAAACTATCTAGTATAAATAACTATTGTGACCTATGCTATAGATTTTAAATGTACTTTTTGGATATTTCATTTAGAAATCTACAAATTACAAGCTAAACACGGTTTTTTCCGCTTTTAGATTTTGAAGCTAAAAACTGTTTTTTCAGCGAATTGATCAATACGTTTGTCCTAATTTGAATTATATATATTTTAAATTTACTAAGGCCTCTTAAAATTGTCGCTTAGATCCTTTTGTTTGGAATGCGACGGTTATGGTAATGAGCCAGGGTTGTCAGCTGAACCCAATTAGGTGCGCCGGCGCAGCGACAACCCTGGCGATAAGGACGTGACGGGTCAGTGAAGTTGAGAGCGAATTCTCGACGAACTATGTTTCTTTGTCGCATTAAGGGTTACAGCATTAGATAACGTTGTGGATGTTCCGTAGTAACAAGCTTCCATAGGCTGCGGTGTCTGCTTACCATAAGGCAGGTCGAATGCTTGTTTGCCACTGTCGTGGTATAAAAAAAAACTTTTAAACACTTTGTGATAGTGATTCATACGAATATTACAAATATTTTTATTACCGCCAGTGTTAAGTACAAAATTTTATGTCACCCCCTGGCCAGGAAGTGGGGTTTCCCGCGCGCGTTATAACGAGTCTCGCACATTATACGACGAATGGATGGGTACTTGTTTCTCACGTTCACTTTATGTCCCTAATCCGTAATATTTACTCGTACATATATAAATCCATGTTTAGGTGCTTGGAGTGAATACAACACATAGTTAAAGAACCCGTTGCGTTGATTCACCAATCGAAGCGAATAAATATAAAGTATTGAGTTGACCACAGTTTTCTCCTATTGTAAATCCATGATTTCCTCTTTCCAAGTGCAAAAAGAACATCTTGCGAACACGCCTCCACGGAAATTATCTAACCCTATACTTGTAAAAACTCACCGCAAAAGGCAATTGTCATTTATCATTTCCCCGTGTTGTTTCCGTGATCCTAATACGTTTGCGTAATGATTTCGCTGGAGCCCACCTAGTTGTTAAATGTGATTATTGTAATTACCTATGTGTTTGTTATTGTTGCTGGCAAATTATAGCTTATGTCTCTCGTTCAACACACATGTATGGACCTTCGTAGAACTTTAAATGAATTATTTGTGAGCATTCTGCAACTAACGGTTTGGTTGCATTGCAATACCATCTGATTATCAATGCGTCGGGCTGGATATGCGCTATGACAACACGGACCGCAAGAACGAATTCGATTTACAAGTCATACGTCAAAAACGTGTTACGTGTTCCTCAATAGATCGATCGAATCGATCTAAGAGTTGACAAGTACTCTCGTCTCGAGTCTAGTTTATAACTTAGTTGACATTAAGTAATAATCACTAGTGCGTATGAGCACTTAATCATGACATTACGAGATAAACATTAGTGCAAGTAAAATGTCTGAAATGCGTTTCGCTTTACTTGTTTTCTCTAAGACCGACATAGCAATAAAAACTTAGTAGTTCCATATCCAACGAGTTTTAACGCAACATTGACACTTGCTATATTAAAGTGGCTTTAAGTAAACTTCATTTCCTGCTACGTTAAGGAAGATATGCGATAATCTCAGGAATTCCAGCGTTAAAGTGCCCGTTTGCTGATTATAGGATTTTTTGCAGGTAAGCACTGATGGCGCCGAGTCGGGAACACGGGAATGATAATTCCTGTTATTTTTACGATTGTTTGTGAGTAATTCGGTTTTATGTCGTTTTTTGTGCAAGTTTTTCACTTGTCTGGTGGAAAGCCAGGCTGTTAGAGTGCTTTTTCAGTCCTAATAAAACAACTGCATACTCTGTAGTTACCTACAAGTAGACATCGGCCAGAGGATGCGCTGTGTTGGAAGCGAGAGACCAATATTTGTTGACGTTAGTTGTCACAACTCTAACTCCTCTAGACTGGCTAAAGTAAATTGGCTACGGTGTAAAGATCTATCAGGCAGGCTGGTTGCATTCTGAATAGTTTGTGATATGTCCACAGCATATGGCTTTTCATCGTGGATTAATTTATACATTCAATATAGTTTTATGGTCGTCACATAATCGCTTAATATTCTAAATCCGCCCCAGAAGTCCTCATTAGCGCCTCAATAAAATGAATACTTTATGCAACAGATATCATCTAGGCCTACGCATTCTTTAACATCTGATATAAAGTGAATGCTGACGCCATTTTTAAGAAAATAAGACTCAATTTAACAGATTATGATCTAAATTGAGCATGCCGTGCAAGTAGCATAAAAGTGGTACATTTGTTTTGTGTGTTTGCGGTAATATATTTATTTTGTTCAGGTCTTATTTCTTTATTCTACATGTATAGTTTTTATAGAACTTGCAGCAAGTGCATTTTAACCAATGTTACTAACTTAACTTAAAATCGTAGTTATTTAAATAAATAAATATAAATATCTGTGGACAATCTTACACAAATCGAACTAGTCCCAAACTAAGCAAAAACTCAAAACATTTATTCTGCAAATAGGCCTCAAGGGCACTTTTACAAGAAAAAACTATCTAGCAAAGCTTGTACTATGGTATATAGTAAGCGTAGGCGACGATGTACATAATATTTGTTTAATAGTATTTTTTTAAATTAAAAATGATAGTGCTCTTGACCAACAATTAGCCAGGGGCAAAGATGAGGCGATAAATTTATTAATCTACATTAGGATAAATAAATACTTCAATATATAGAATAAATTGATGTATTATAATCACGTCACTGTACGGAACGTAGGGTAAAGTTCTTGCTAGTATCGGCGCCGGCGCACATTTAGCATGCTGGGTTTATAGTTTTATAGACTGCTACAGTCATAATTTTTTAATCAAAGTGAAAATTGAAAAATTCAACACCACAGGTGGGATTTGAACCCACGACCTCTGGAATCCGTCCATTGCTCTACCAATTGAGCTACCGTGGTATCCCTTGTAATGGTGAATTTTTCAATCTTAACACTCATCTATTAAGCCTTATTAGGGAGGCTCGTAGCGACATCTACCGTGAAGCTATTACAACTTCTGAAACGGCACCAACGTCCCAAGTTGCATTGGGAATCGTTGATAACAAATGTGCTACACCCATACAAACTTTACTATGTTTGTTAAGCGGATGCGTCCGCTAGCGAAAATCTCAATTTTTTAATCAAAGCAGCAGTCATTGCTACAGTCATTTTAATAAAAGAGTTGACATGTCTAATGAACGTTCGATGAATGATCGTTAACCCGTAACGTTAAAAGACTAAAAGACCGACAAATCGGATTTTGGTTAATGCTAGTTATTACATATATTACATACATAACTATTAACATAAAAGAAATATTTACATTTACATAATGCTAGTTAATTTTTCGGAAAAAGAATGAAAAATTGACAGGTCATGCCGGAATGCATGTGCATACGCTTGATTCAAACCGCCATTACACAGCATGTACTGTACAACTGTATAGGTATCATCAGCTTGGAACTTAAATTCTTAGAGACAAGGTCGAAAGTCGTGTACATATTTATGATGCAGTGTATCGCGAGCGGGACGTTCCAAAAGCCACCTGAAATGCGATCGGAGTAAAGAATGTACAGTTCATAAGACGGCCGCTCTTATTTACGCATGCTAGCACCTCGGCTTTATGATTTTCGCGCATGCCTTAATATTTCGCGCGCGTGCGCGTAACGGTGCTCCTGCGCAGGGCTGCAAACGCGCACGCTATAACGTCAAGTTTGAAATTCTTTGCTGGCCGAATTCCTGAATTTTTTTTTTGGATTATGCACTTTATTTTATTAAAGATAAATAAGCTTATTGGACGAATTAGGTACTTAGGTGCAAATTATTTTTATGGTGACATTAGAATTCCACCCAGATTTTGGGGACCAAATGTTAATATGGGACTAACTAAAATTTGAGCACAATAAAGGAAAAAGAAATAAATGGAACAAGAGTTCCATAAGAAAAGGACTTATTTAATTGAACGAGCGAGCGCAAAGCGTGATTTGATTCAGCTTGAGCAAAAAACTGCACTAAAAAGATTAAAAAAAAACAAGTTTCATAATAAAAAACTCAAGGAAATCAAAAAAGTTCAACAGTTTTTTTTTAATAAGTTTAAAAATTCATAACTCGCCATGATAGCCCACGACGTGAGGAATCTAAAAAAAAATTTTTTGAAGTCAATGATTGGGCCACCCTGTATATACCTACATACATACATACTTACATGAAACCTGAAAACATTACACCTCTTTTTTTGGGCAGTCGTGTAAAAATGCTGTCTCGCTGATTAGGTTCAGTTTGAGCAAAAATGCGTTAGTATGGCCGACTGTTCTCTACAGGTTACATTTCTCAACCGATTCTCGTGAAATTTTGTACAGGTTCGATAACATTCCATCAACCAGTATTAACTATCAGAGCCTGGAATTTTCGCGGCAAAACAAAATACTGTCGCAATCTCTCTAGTGTTAGAAACATTATTTTATCGATAGCGATACTTGTGTAATAGAAGGAAAAAAACGGTCCACCCAAATAAAAAATTACGTGAAGTCTGTAGAAAATTATATACAAAAGATGCACGCCTCCCAAAGGTCCGGGACATCATTGTCCCGTGAGCGGGAAAGACATACAAATATTTCATTAAATTTCGCGCACGTAATAAATATTTTATGCGCCTGAGCATAACGGTGCGCTAGGGCTGCCGACTATAACGTTACTATTTATGTGACACCTCTATTTATGTCGACGCCTCAACGCGGGGCTTTTATTACAATGGTAACAGGAACGCGATTGTTTCCCAATGTTTACTACTAAGTTTAATGAAATGAACTACTGAAGGTCTGTGTAGGAAATTGAATTGCCTGGTTTATCGTAAAATTGCGGATAAACCATGAGGGAACCGGTCTAAACCCAACAAGATCTAGTTTCCGTCTTGGGTTGGAAGGTCAGTATCAGTACATCAAGTATAAGTTCATCATCATAGAGCGGGAAGTGCGTTATGACAATCGAGTGGACATAGTGAGTTCAGTGTGCCTACCATTGATCGGGGGGGACGATCCCTCACCACGACCTCATACAACACCTTCAGCGCCGAGCTGCCCCCCCGCCCCCGCCCCCGCGCTGTCTGCGCGTGCGTCACGTGCCTTGCGGCGGGCGGCGGGTAGTTCGACAGTGTGCAATCGGCGCGGGTCGCAGACGCACTCATCCTGATGAAGAACTCCCGAAGAGTTCGAAACATGTCGCCCGAAGTGACAATTAATACGTGAGTTTTAACCGTTTAGTAAAATAAAGTATAAGTTCTTTCGAAGCAAAATACAATAAACCACATTTGGGTTTAATCTTATTTTATTTGTCAAAAACAGTTACCACCTAAGGCCACCAGAGGCGCTGCTCGCGTTGCCTTACAAAATGGGGCTAAACGCAAACGCGTTCGTTTGTGTTTTGTTTCGAAAACACTTATATTAGAGGTACAGATAACAGTTGCTTTCGTTAAGTTCCTACGCCAATTACTGGTACTAGGTGTTAAAGGATAACGGAGCCACGCCGTTGTCGCCTAAATAATGTTTTTAGTTTTAAGTATATAATAAAGTATCATATCATATTTTATTGGTAAAGTACATTTACATGTCAAAATAAAAATTACAAGTCATTTAGTATATAAATAATAGTACATTAAGAAAGCCTCAGATCGCATATTTATCGCCCTCGCCTTCGGCTCGGGCGTAAAATACCTGCGATCTAAGACATTCTTTGTTTTATCGCCCGTGGTAAGTACAACATTTTATGTCACCCCCTGGCCAGGAAGTGGGTTTTTTCGCGCGCGGAGCGTGCGATAATGGCCACTTTATGGCTAGGTGTGACATAATAAAGAAAGCCTCAGATCGCATATTTATCGCCCTTGCCTTCGGCTCGGGCGTAAAATACCTGCGATCTGAGACATTCTTTGTTTTATCGCCCTTGGTAAGTAATGTACTATTAAATAACATTGTCGTTTCCCTGTATAAATACTAAACTAAATTAATAGAAATAGGTGGTATTTGTCGAACTAGAAAATAGCTCACTGTGGTCGTAAAACGCCTGCTCGATAAGCCAAGTGATTATAGGATATGATTACTTTATTAAAGTTTTAAGTATATAATTGTATGTATGTTAGCTATAAGGTATTTATCTATGGGCCCTTGTTGCCTGAAAAAAATAAAAAAAATAAAAGCGGACCCCTGGGCTCCGTAGCGAACAACCTAAAATTGCGGTTAAAAGTAGTGTTAACGTAAATAAGTAAATAGTGTTATTTTGGTATTCATTTGTATGTAACTTTTATCTCACGAGCGCGGGTGAGCCATGGCTGTGTGTTGACCTATACATGCATATAGTCTATGTGTGCGTCAGCGTAGGAGCTATGAGTTCAAAACTGACATAACTATTGTAGCCCAAATCGCCTTCCAGCCATTAAACATATCTTTTGAAGTGATAACCCTATTTTCGTGAGATACAATCTCATTTCATCCCACACGGGTTCACCTGTCGGTCGGTAACAGACCGCCTGAATGGGCTCGGCTTGTAAAACGTACAAAACATGGATGTTTCGACCATTTACGTAACTTACTCGTATTGCTACGGTCTGTCTGTAGAGTTTTTCAATCAAAATAATATATTTTTTAAAATTTAAAACGCTATATTCTAAATAAAAACGTACTCCGAAGGCTCCGAAAATTCAATCGTTGATACCTACTTTACATAAGTTTAGAACAGTTTAAATAGTAGTTTATGCAACTGGTACATAATGAGGGGCATTAAAACAAGAGTGTGTTTTATGAAACGAGCCGAAGGCGAGTTTCATAATAAGGTCACACGAGTGTTTTAATGCCTAATTATGTACAGTTGCATACATTACTTTATCTACACACATATTATAATTACTCTAAGATGGGTTCAGAAACCGTAGTAAATAAATACAATAATTGTGTTAATACAACCGTTTTGCACGGTTGCGGAAATATCGAAATCAGAACTGGCAACAGATACCTTGATGTTATTTTAAAAAGTAAAGAGTCCTTATTCTGATGTGATCATGTCGTTCTAGCTCAAATTTCGTGCGATATATACTAAAAAAACATCGAGCTGACATTTCACATCGACTGAATTTGAATTTTCAGTGATACTAGAATAGGGACATGTCAACTTTGACATTTAAATTTTGACAGTTTTGTTTGACGTAATATTTTAACATCATATATGAGATTAAAATGAAATATTTTATTACTGCTGTAGCCTTAGCCACAGATAAGAAAATTGCCATAAATTCATTGAATGTTGAAATGAGAGTCATTTTCTACGGTTTCCGAACGCATATTAGAGGATTTATGATATGTGTGTAGATAAAAAATATTCTATGCCTCTGATGGTTTAAAAAAACTCAAAAGTGGTAAAACCCAGACTTAAAACCGCATGCGAGTTTCATTATACTGTTGGTCACGGAGGTTTAATGTGTTCACTACACTATATTTTTGATAGCAGACCGGCATTCATTTTAGAAATGATTTTACTCTACTATAATTATTATAAACAACCAATTTATCCTATTTTTCCTCCTATTATTACAAACCTCATTGTAATATTTAATTATTGGAATTAATTAACTACCGATAGAAACATAAATTATTATAAGTTAGCAAAGTTACCGCACGATGTTGGTTATTTATGGATTTAGTAATAATTTAGTAACAGTAGTGGTACTAGTGGTGGTGCAGTTGAGGCTCAGGTTAAGTTAGTAGTTCTTTTTCTTTGCCACCTGGCTAGATTTGAGAAACTTACGATTACAGACCGATCAATATTGTAGACATGGGGAAAAGCGTTACTTTTCGATCACCGTTATTGTTATTCCTGTTCCAAAAAAATCACATTGAAAAATCACCGTGACTTTGTCACTTCGGTTATTTCGTGTCACGACATTTGCGTGTCGATCGTTCCCGGCAGTTACTGATATTTTTGTAACAACTGATGTTACTCTGTGACAGTGACAGCGCACCGCAGTCACAGTCACAGTTAGTAACAGCGGTCACGAGGCACGACGCGACGACGCGTCGCTTACACACTGTTCCAGTGATATCGTCGCTAAGTAACAACGCTATTTTGTAACGTTGTTACTTCGTGACAAGTCACACTGTTACTGTTTAACGGCGGATCACCGTGATTTTTTCATCGTGAAGTTATTTATCACCCACCTCTACAATATTGTTCGCAAGTATATTTTAGATGTATGTAAGCAACTGTTAGTGAACCGTAAAAAAGGGCTTTAATAAACACAGCTACCTTTCCAGACGGCTAGGTGTACCCTGCACTTAGGTAGTCCACGTGTGGCTCATGATCAATTATTGACACACACTTAATACCTACGTAAATCCATTATATCTTCATAATTCACGCGCCGAGAAAGCTAGGGCACGCAATCACAGTCTTACGTTGAAGTGGCCAAACCTAAAAAAACTGTCTGGGTCACCCCCCAAATTACTTTCCAAAAGTCACATCTTACCTCATAACTCTTAAGACTTACGTCATTCCATTATCAAGGGTTTTAGGAGGTTTAACAAGTGACGATCGCCGAATAAAGCAGGGACCTGTTTGGGTGTTGCGAAACGATTACTTGGGCTCTGTAGGTCGGGCTAATAACCGAGAGGTTTGTCACTCGGGCTTTCATTCCTGATGATTGGAGTTGACATGATTTGGAGAATTCGTTTTGTCAGAAATGTTGGAATTTTTCTGTTGATATTCAATACACTTGACTGGTAGAATGGGGATCAGAATGATCATTGAGTACGCCGCTGCCGGCGCGCTGTCTGGGTCGCTTTGCAGTGTTATGCTTTTCAGTGTGGTAATGAAACAACATTAATTACGTATAATAAGGTCTTCTGTCTAATTAAATCGATGTGTGACATCTAGGAAACCTCATAGGCATCTCGTTCCACCGCATAGCACGTACTCTTTCATCTAATCGGGGTCGTATAATGCTTCACTTCACCCTAGGTGAACTAGTAAGTTATTAAGAGTCCCTACGTTAAGTGCGCTATGGTGAGTGTTGAGCCAACATTGTATATATAATATAGTTGGTTGACCGTCCGTTCCCTTACATGTATACATGACTTAGTTCAAAAATGGATCGCTTCTCCTTAAGGCCGTGTATTACCACTTTTGAGTTTTTAAAAACCATCTGAGACATAGAATAAAGTGTCTTAAAATCTAAAAAAAATATATGTGTTACATAAGGATCTTTTCTAGTCAAAATCGCAGTCAGTTACATGACCTGATGAATTTCACTCGATAGAAAAAAAACGCGAAGTTACCCGTTTTTGGAATGTATTTTCAATACTACGGCTATATTACTGATATTTAACGTTTTATTTTTGTACTCAATTAAAGATCGTAAATAGTTATAGACAAATTCGCAGGGTTTGCTTTGATAGAATGATTGGCTTAATGACTATAGCTAAATATTTACAAAACTGCGCGCAGAGCTTGCGTAGAGAGCGGGATGGTTAATTATAAACTCACGCGTGTTAGAGCGGGACATTTGCGTTGGGGATACCTCCCCTTAAGATGTTCCCTGTACTTTACGGATCGCTTTAAACGTCATACGCACATATTTGTGTAAAAACACTTGTCCAGCTTGGAGAAAAAAGTTTAGATTATGATCAGTTAAGAGATTATAATCACGGCGCAAAGTGTCCATTCTATTTTTGATTTGTCAGTTGGTCATCTAAAACTAGTGTCTCAGTCTTTGCGAAAGACTGGTCCTGTCGTCACAGAGGATTTTAGGATTAGACAAATAAGGAGAGATTTATAGTCATTTGAAAGTTTTGAAACGTAAATGTTTCTGACGCAACTGTCTGCCATTTTGTGAATTTAACATCAGGTTTATCTGTATTTAAACCGAGGTCGTCTAAAGAAGATTATTGTAAAATTACTTGTTGCCTACTTAGCGGTTGCTGCGCTTTGCGTAATATTCTGAAAGAGATAAGCAGGAAATATGCGACGAAGTATTAAATTTTTTACTGTAATATAAACCTGATTCTATAACAACTTTAACTTTATATTTGAAAACTTAACTGGCATGGTATTTTTCGTCGATCGTATTAACTAGGTAACATTTTTTTATGAAGGACAGTTTGTCCCATTAGTGTATTCTTAGTTGCCCGGTACTCCTTTTGCTTTTTGGTAAAATTAGGTAACTTGTCTCTTTCTATGTATGTAGAGACGAGAAAATTCCAATTTGTTGAAAATTGATAATTGTAGATAATATACAGTTACAAAATTTATTATGAAGTGGCAGAAATATCCGACACTCACGTTCTAACAGCTAACAGTTGTGTCCGATATTTTTGATCACTTTGGTCTGTCATATAATTTATTCGGCGACTGTACATCGCTACTTGGGACGTTCTGGACACGGGCCGACCAACTGGTCCAAATATCTGCGTAAGCGCACTTGACAAGTCGCCGATTTCATCAGGGCATGATGACATTGCAGAGATTATATTGAACCTGTTTCAGTTTTGATTTATGATGATCTAAATTGATTAATTGGACGACTAAGAATGCACTGATAGCGAATTGGACGCAATCTTAGAGGTATTGTGCAATTCAAGGTATCTAAAATTGTCTCATTGTGATTTATAGCGGACTTGACTAACTAATATTGATAATAGCGGAGCGGTAAAGGCACGCAACCAGACGTAACCTTCAGTTTGGAGATAATGTGTTCGTACCCCCAGCTTTTACCACTGATTTATCTATCTAAAAATATCATATATTAATAGAAACTAATCTTAACAATGTCAAAGTTTTCCCTTCGGCTTGGAAGGTCAGATGGATTTACCTGCAAAGTTTTTATGAACCTCGTGTTGTCACGTTCATCAAGTGGCATTTGCTACTGTAAGGTTGTCCCAGTCCTGGACACTGCGCTGCAATGTCGTCCAACATAGATGGGGTTGGAAGGATTCCCCACACTGTGAATGCGGAGAGGAAGACCAAACCACCGAGCACATTTTCCAGCGCTGTCCCCTCCACTCGTACCCTGGACCTGCTGAAGACTTGGACGTCTTGACACCTGACATAACTGCCTGGCTTAACAACCTCAAAGCTGTACTCTGATTGCCCTCTATTATTTTATATTGCCATACGATTAAAATAAGTCCTGGACACTCACCCTTTCTTATATCATTGTGAGAGAGGTGGACGATGTGTCAACTGTGAGGCACAAATGTGTAGAGCATAGGGATGTTTACCTTAAGTGCTGTCACTGCTGTAGCTTCACAGTAGCATATTTTTTATAATCCGGTTTTATTTATTTATAACCATATTAACACATGTCAGCTTACGTTTAAGTGGAATCTTTCCCAGTCAGCTGAGGATTACCGTCCATCTGGCAGACTGCGTAATATAAAATAAAGTCACATGGACCAAAGAACATGTTGGCATGTTATGTACATGTGACTTTTTACGACAGAATTAATCACCTGAGTAGTCATGAAGCTTAGGACCCTGTCAGATTTAAGCGTGATAGCGTTCCGATACTGGCTTGAATATGAATCCCAGGAATTTCCAGCTTTTCACGGGAAAATTCATGTCCTGGACGGAGCAATTTCTGCGCGCTCGCGTCGCTTTTAACTCGCCCGCAAATCGCCAGTGTGATAAGGTCCTAACATATTCGGTCCACTGGATTCGAAGGAGTGAAACGACGTGAAACAAGTTATGAATAACATGGCAGCTGACAACGGGACGATACACTGTAATTTGGCACGTTATTAACTTTGTTTTGGGTAATTTATTTGACAGAGTAACGGATCATTGAACTGACGAAGCCTGATTGCTGATTTCTTGGTATTTTAGTGTTTTTCGACATGACCGTCATTTATTGATGTAACTTAACGGTACATAAACATAAACGTGAGCGATTTGTGTGTACAAGTTTTTTTTTCTTGAGAAGCTATTTTGTCGTGTTAAATGTGATTATAGTGCGGTGCATCATCCGGTCAAGTTTTTTTACATCTTTTTGTAAATATTATAGGTTTGGCAAAAACATAATTATTTTTGTATTTGAATAAATAGCTATATTTTTCTTTATAGCATTAAAGAAAGGAGCCAAAATAGGAATTTATTGAAACATAATATTATTTCTTGTCCATGTTGGTACTTGGTAGATCATCTTGTAGTACCGCCGAATCGCCTTCATAAGGAAATAGCTTTCGTCTTTTGACCTCTTCGAATGACGTACTTATATTTTATTTACTTATAGACGGTCTGTTTTAGATTTGGTCCACGCATCTAACGCAATATTTAAGTATTTTACCTTTGCTATCGACGTTCTGACACGGTTTGCACCGATCACGTTCGTTCTCGGTAAAACAGTCATCTCAGCAAGTTGCCAACGCGCACTGCGCAAAAAGATCAACAAATATTTTATAAAGTATGTGTGCGAAGAACGAGAGTTTAATATGAGAAGCATGAGAGTTTGTTCTTTTCTAGAAGCAAATCTTCAACGTTACTCTATTTCTGACCGTTGTAAATCGAAATCCCACCTACAAACACGTTTGAAGTTTGAAATAACACTCGATATGTAAGAGTGCGCAGGGACAAGTTCTGATTACGTTGATACTGTTGATAGTCAGCGCAATATCGGGTGTCGGTGCAACTCAACTCCTGCGCAATTCAGAATGCATCTGTCGTGTTGATATTTGGTGCGTTCGAAGCATTTCACCGAGTTAATGTTGTTGTATGCATGTATGTAAATAAATACACAATAACAGCGGGGTGATTTCGGAACTTTTTCGACCGTGCGTTTACAAGATCTTCTTCGTATATGTCTATTTGTCTGTTACTGTAGTTTGTTCTTTTGATTAATAAAAAATAAAAAAATATCTCTCTACTTTACCTTTTATTTTATTGTTCCATAATTATTATTAATTCACGATGCGAGAAGATTTTTATTTAAGTAGTAATAAATAGTTACTCTGTGCAACTTCGTCTACAGTTTTATCAGTCGGTAATTTATATTTATCAAGAGTTCAAGAGATGATTTCTTTTTTTAGATGATTTCTAGCAAATAAGCTTTGCTATGTTTATATCATTAATTTGATTATTTTTTTGTTTCAGGTAAATATTTCCACACTCCACCCCCGCTGTAAAATCACGGCCAGGTTCATTTTCACCATCACAATCCTCCTATCGGTTACATCCCAAGTGCCGTTTTACATTGGCGAGAACTTGCAAGTTACATTACATTGCGGGCTTACGGGCTACCGAGGTAAGATGAATACGATCAAACCCTGCAATGTAATGAAAATTCACTGAAAATTGCACGCAAGTCCTTGCTAGTTTAAACCGCGCTTATAGGACAGGGGCTATCTTTTGGCACCTAATCCCAAGGCTTCGTGTAGGCACTAGTTTTACGTAAGCAACGTTATCTGGCCTACCATTCCAATGGGAAAACTAGACGTCAACATCAGGAGAATAATTTAAAAAGTTGAAAAATCAAGGTTTGATAGTGCTTACTTTATTAGACAGAAAAAATAACAGTAATTAAACTTCCGCGCCAAAAGTTATGGTTTTTTTAAGGCGCCGACCCACACTCTGTAATGAGCCACCATATTTGTTTTTGACCGTCGTAAATAAGTCACAGTGTCGTGAGAAAGTTAATTTTCCTTTACTTTTGCAAATATACGAGCGAAGTTTACCGTTTTATTTATTTTTAATGCAAGTTAATGGAAAAAAGTACCTAAATTTGTTTCTCATTTCCAAAAACGAGTATTCTTTTTTTTAACCTACAAAACCGAGAATAATACTTATCTTCTCATGTAGGAATTTTTTTTTTCAGAGATAGTAGAAATTACAGAATCACGTTTGCATAATGCATATACGAAAATAAACACAAGATCAACTCATATAATACCGTTTGCTTTAAAATTTAGTAGTGAAAAAAAATATACATATGTATATACGTAAGGTTTTGTGGGGGAGGGGGGATCACGCAGATGGGGGGGTCTAAAAGTGGCCTAATAACCTCGCGTGATTTCTGGATAAGCCGTCGCTGAAAACCCCAAAGACACGAATGAGTGAAGTTTAGAATTCCTTTGCAAAAAAAAATATATTATAAATTTTTAATAATAAGTTACTAACATCTGATACCTATACCTCTACCTATAGTACAAAAACCCAATAGGGTTGCCTATAATATAAATATTTGAACTTTTTTTTAGTAAAAACATTAAAAGAGAAGGGCCAGTAATGATAAACATATGAGAACTACATTGATGTGGTTTATAACTAGCTACAAACAAAAAAAAACGATGCGTGAATTGTTCACAACAATAAGTACAGACAAGTGGAAAATATATACAGAAACTATCATTTATTCGCCCACATAAGCCAGAGTCATAGGACACATTTTTGAGTAAGCTGTGTGTTTGCAGTTTTGACTGAACAGGTTCATGAACATATGAATTTTTCCTTTTGCCTTTCATTCTTCGATTGCAATTATTTATGATACGAACGCACTTAAAGCATAATCTTGACAATCACAAATGTACCGCAAGAATTTTCGGATGAAACATTAACATACAAAAGTGCAGTCCCGTTTCACTTTGCATCTTACAATACTTTGAATGTTATTTTCGTGTCCGAATAAAAAAAACATCAAATCATGTAGTCTGGTTTCGAATTGATTCTTAAATATTGGTCTGTGCTTTAATAGTTATTTACATCACACCTGGCCATAAAATGGCAATTACCGCCCGCTCCGCGCGCGGAAAACCCCACTTCCCACAAAAAAATTTACTTAACACGGGCGGTAATAAAGAAAGCCTCAGATCGCGTATTTATCGCCCTTGCCTTCGGCTCGGGCGTTAAATACCTGCGATCTGAGACATTCTTTGTTTTACCACCCTCGTTAAGTAATGTATATGTTTTCGTATATTTTAGAAGTTTTTTGTCAAAATAACACGATATAAAAACGAACATTGCCCGTATATAATATGGTAGTTTACCTAACATTTTTGTTTTTGTATACATACAGTTCAAAATAGTAACATATCTTTGAACGGAACGATATAAGACCCTTCATACATAAAAGTTAGCATAGTCATGTTTTTAAAAGGACCTTAGTCTGCGGTAGAGCCAAATTATGCTTCATCATACTACAATGAATGAAGACATTGCATATTACTATCAAAATGTAATACGTTACTCTAACCATCCATTGAAATTTCAACCTTATCTACACAATATTAGATCTAAATTCAATTTCTTCGCTTTTGTTCGATTTGATTCTATTTTCTTTCATTCGTACGCAATCGAACTATGGCAAGATCGGTTCTCGCTTAATTGATTAGTTACAAATTAGACCTTACCTCTCCCGTTTAAGGTTCAAGTTAGAGGTTAAAGTGCGGAGTGATGGTGCGCTGCGAGAGTACTTGGGCGCAATTACACGTGTGATTGTATTATCGAAGTGGATGTAATGATACAAACAGCGGAGCGGACGCCGCCGTCGTGTTGGGCCATAACAAACTTACTGGAATCGGCAGGGTTGTCAAACACTGGAAACAAACTGTAGACATGTGGCATCTTTAGCTTATCACAATAATTATTATGCTGATAGTATTTGGATATATAGGATAGGTACTATCGAACCAACTGAATCGTGACCCACCGTGGAACCTTGTCACAGGAAGTGTCATAATGATTCATCTTGTCAGGCAGTACGATGTCATTATGACATTTTCTGTGACAAGGTTCCATGGTGTCACGATTCAGTTGGTTCGATAGTAGCTATTTACTGTACAGCACTATGTTTGTGTGATGAAGGCGAATATTTGTTTCTGAGTCTTAGATGTTTTCTTTTTATGTATTATGTATTAATTCAAGTATGAAAATATATCGTCGCTTATTACCCATAGTACAAACTTTGCTTAGATTATGTTGTGTGAGATTGTCCATAAATATTTATTTAAATATTTTATGTCACTGGCATATTACATGTATTTTCAAGTATTTTGTTGTTGGCAATAGTGGCAACTAGTGTCCGACCGAAGTTTCGGTTTCGGCAGGTTTCGGCCGAAGGTTCGGTTTCGGTCAAAACACTGGCTAACCTTTCGGCAATACCGAAACTGATATAGCGTCTGCGTTTCATTCAACTTTGGTAAAATTATCACTTGTTTCATATCTTGTTTATCAAATTGTTAATACGAATAGGTTAGTTAAAAATTAGACCTTAACGCACCCGGTAAAGGGTTTTCACTTTTTATATGTCTGTGTCCGGTGACGTTTTATTCAATGATTTTAACATGTCTGTAAAAGTTTCGGTTTCGGCCGAAACTAGAGCCAAAACTGAACCTCTTCGGTTTCGGCAAAAAAAACATGTTTCAGTCGGAAACTCGGAAACTACTGGCAACCCTAGCATGGTGGCGCGCTATCAGCGCAAGCGCAGCAAATGGCCGGCTAATTGCGCGCGGGGCGACGACGGGGGAGTTGTAGCATTTTACAATGGTGGCAAACAAGAGCCCGGCCCGCAGTCACAATAGCCTGTGGACACTTGGATTCCCAATCGGATGCTCGTTGACAACCTGTCTAGGCTGGAAACAGTGCTCGACCGACGGTCAGCGCGTACCGTCGGTCGGGCGTAGCTATCGCTGTACGAAAGCATATGTGCGTTCAGAGCGATGTTCACCGTCAGCTAACCGACCATACGCGCTGACCGTCGGTCGTGCTCTGTTTCCAGCATAATTATTTCTTGATTTTTTTGAAGAACCCCGTATTCACAACACTACCTCGGCTGGCTCATTCCGCAACCGGATTCTTCGCGGAATCCGAGATATTTAGTACGGTCAAGTGCAAAAATATGTATCGATTTGATGCTCTCATAAATATTGTACGTACCCATATTTTTGTAATTGACTGTACAAACAACGGATTGGGAACTTGAATTTGTGGGTGATATATGTATGTGGATGACTCCAGAATTTTTTGCTTGAATGTAGACGTTACTAAGCTGCTAACACTTTCTTGTCTGGCTATGTAAGCCTATACGGGAATGGCATTGTCTTTCGCAGAGGTGGCAGTAGAAGTGAGGACAAGCGACAAGCGAAGTGCTTACATGTCTCTTTCTTCTTCGGTCTTCAAGAAACTCGAACCAAGGCCTGTCATTTTTGTCGCGCCCCTCTTAGAGTAGTCCTTCGCCACTTAATTTTGTCCTTCGCAATCTGCTCCCAACAACGGTAATGTAATGCAATGTATAGGCATTTGCTAATTTGATAGCTATCATTACAGGTTACTGACCCTGAAGAACAATGAACCATATCTGGCCGTAACTGATATGGCTGTTTTGCTTACATATCGTTTCGAGTAACTGCAAGTGACACTTGTAATAAGAGGCAACATTTCGAATGGCCGGATATTGTGTATGAGTCGTGCATAAAAAATGTATTCTAAAATGACGGTCACTAGCGTGTTATCTCGCTTACACTACTTTATTGTGTCTATAAATATGTACTAGGTAATCTTATGGCATTTCATCTTATACAAGCCGCAGTTTTATATGACACTTAGGCAGAAAAAAATACAAGACAAAGGACCTTAGAGAAAATGAGAAGCTACTAGCGCACAACTGCGACAAAATACATAGTTATTAGTGTCCGACCGAAACATGTTTTTTGGCCGAAACCGAAACTTCGGTCAGGGAGGTCGCAGGTTCGAATCCTGCTCGGTGCCTAAATTTTTCCTTTATTTCTAAACTTTTACTCCCTTATTTCATCCCTTAGAGGGATGGTTTTCGAGGTAAAAAGTATTCTACATGTTATTCCAGGCTATATACTCGTTTTACACCAAATGTGATCATAATCCGTGCAGCCGTTTTTGCGGGATTGAGTAACAAACGTCTAAACATTGGTTTTGTAACTGTGTGTCATCATTCCTGCAGTGAATATATGTTTTCTTTCTGTCAAACTTTTAAACACTCGCATTTATAATAACAGTAGGATGATTAGATTAGATTAATTTATTTCACGATGAGAATTACATTATAAGTTTGCAAACAGTATGTTAAAATTACACGAATTGTTATCATGAGTCTATTTATGCAAATGCACTTTTTACGCATTGATCAACAAGGAAACTAGTTGCTCTTCATCATGACCGATGATTTTACGATGTTCACAGCCTTATTTTGATGCTCTATTAAAACTAAGAGATTTAATCTATTAAACATTGTCCGTCGAAACAAACACTTTAAAAAGTATACCCACCAGATAAATAACACCCGGAAGGTATTAAGGTATCGAGTAAAGACGCATCTTATTTACGGTATTAGAACATCGTTAACCTTACAGAATTCAAACACGCATACGCCCTTTTAATAATTAGTTTTACCTTAACTTGATGTTTTATAATCCTTTAATTTTATATCCCATCCCATTATATATAATTTACGATAACTACAGGATAAATGCAGCGCATAACTCCATGTTTTAATAACCAGAGAACATGGAAATTGGAACCTATAATCAGTTTATTTATTCAGCCAGTCCCTAACTACTCTCATTTTGGTAATAAGAACTGTCATAAGCGAATTTAAGTGATTAT
The DNA here is from genome assembly GCA_951800055.1 of Cenopis cana. Classification (NCBI taxonomy): domain Eukaryota; kingdom Metazoa; phylum Arthropoda; class Insecta; order Lepidoptera; family Tortricidae; genus Cenopis; species Cenopis cana. The sequence continues at coordinate 21,044,847 of OX637478.1, read as the reverse complement.
AACAACAAAAATACAATAAGAAGCAGAAACAAATAAAGAATAGAGGTGAGACGTACTAGGCAAAACGCGTACTGAGTCTTGCGAGTACGCGTCCACAAAAAGACTAGATCCAAAGACTAGGTCCAAATACGCGCTTAACCGACCCCGACCCGAGGTGCCCCGAAAGAATCCGAACGCGCAGACGAATACGAATAGCGCGGAACGTAAAGACTCTTAGACGTTTCGAGTCTTCAGAGTCGTCGTACGCCTAGTACTCGATACGCTAAAAGACGCGCGAGCGGGATCGCGTACTTACGCGTCCATGCCAAAACCTATTCCAAAAACCTGTTCCCGTAAATACGTCTCACCTCTAATAAAGAATGAGCAAATGTTTGCGGTTAACAAGCGGAAATTATTTACTTTCACAATTAGAGCATTGCGTTTCGTTCGTTCTATTCCTTTTGTTACTAACTCCGCTCCGCCTGCGTTTTATAACAGCGGGATAAAATATAGTCTACGTAAGTTCATGTTAATATTGCGAAGATCCATTCTATAAATTCTATAAATCATAATACGTACGAACTTACAAAACTACAAACTTAATGACTCTTTATCCTACATTTTTTGGAAATTTAAAAAAACAATTTTTTATCAATGATTTTGTGTTTCTCCGGCCGAAACTAGATTTGTTCTCCTCTAAGGGTCGCACTTCACAACCGATTCTTGTGAAGTATTGTGAGCAGGTTATTTGATTACATAGAATATTTATTTATGTCTAGTATATTTGTAGTTAAGTTCTCGAAAACGGTTCTATTTTAAAGAAATTACTATACTTTAGGGGTTTACGCGGACGAAAAATCGATTAAGTCTGATTAACGGCAAAATTCGTTTTCTCTGGAAAAAACGAAAAGTTATAATACTTTATTATATATACGATATAGATTATACCACTAGGTAAAACTCGCAACACTAAACCGCCATTTTAATTACATAGATAAATAAAGTTACAGCAGCTTCAAGTTTTTTCTCACCAGAATCACAGTAATGAGAACGCACCCGTCTTCGCTGTTCTCGGAATAGCTAGGACACTCCGTAAACGCGCTCATTGCCTCCATAAGTGCTGTAATCTTTTTATGGGCAGCATTCTTCATAAAGCCAGCGTTTGCGGAGCATGCTTCTTTGAAATACGTAACGCTAATTTGTAACTGCAGATGACATTTATGTATCAATAAAATAACATAAGTACTAAAATGGAATTAACATTTTGTTTTATTTCCAGCTTTCCAAACTGGTAAGTTTCAGTAGTTTGTGATGTCATAAAAATAAATTGGGCTATTATTGTGTTATGTCTCATCGTGTAGCCCCTAAATTGTGTCAAATGTATGTTAGTCATCCTCGCCCGAAAACACATGGCGCGCCGTATTATTTTTAGAATATTCTTACGGTTTTCCTGTAGGTATTGCAGGCGCTGCATTCGACATCCTAACATTAATATTCTTAGAAAACTCAAGGATCCGTTTGAATACTCGAAATAAACAGAAGTTGCAATACTAATAAATATTCAATATGTTTAATGACTCATCTAATTTGTCAAGAACAAACAGTACCTACTGAGAATAACAAACGATACAAGTTTTAACTAGCCTTGATATGTTCCAGTTGAGTTTACGGTAGCCCAGTGGTTCAAGCGTGCGGCTGTCAAGCGGCGGTCGTGGGTTCGAATCCCAGCTCGTACCAATGAGTTTTTCGGAACTTATGTACGGAATATCATTTGATATTTACCGTTAGCTTTTCGGTGAAGGAAAACATCGTGAGGAAACCTGCATACATCCGCGAAGAAATTCAAAGTTGTATGTGAAGTCCCCAACCCGCTCTGGGCCAGCGTGGGGACTACTGCCCAATCCCTCTCATCTATGAGAGGAGGCCTGTGCCCAGCAGTGGGACGTAGATAGGCTGATGATGATATGTTCCACAATGAAGGAGAAAAGCTAGCTCCAAAATCGAAAATAGCGCGGCGCGTAAAAGCGAACCACTAAAACGGTGAAAATGGAACTAATATTACCATAGTTACCGTTTGATGACAATGACAACGACACGACATCGGCGATCGATATCTCCTAGAGATGTTCAGAAGCTCAGATACATAAACATCGATCTCCGACGTTCACAGTAGGCCCTCCAGTTTTGTGTACTTCAAGCGGCGAAAATCGGTGATGCGTGCGTTTGACTATATCCCCCAAGTTCTCAATATTCATAACGGTGCCGCCATTGTTTCCCGCCTTTTGAAACGTCACGTACGTACCTCGTATGTACCCCGGCGCCGACTTGAACCTGAAAGGGACGTGCTGCTACACATCCAGAGTAAATAGGACCATAAACAATCGTAATAGTACGCATTTTTACCTACACTTTAAAACAATCGGAGCTCTTTTTACGTTGGTGGTATTCTTGACCCAAAGAAAATTATGAATGTGTGTTGCGAGGTGTTGTGCATTGAAATCAGTCAGCTACCAGTGGGGCGGTATCGCCGTACATTTTAAATATTGTTCGGAAGCACATAGCTATGTAGGTCCTGCTGTCAAGACATACATTTTGGAATGCGTGTTGCGGTCACAACGAGTCATACTATAATGTATTCATACGCGAATACTTTAGGCAGGTGTGGTTTTCTATTTGGGCTTGTTTATTGTTATTGGTACTTAGATTTTTTTATGGTGCGAAACGAACTATTTAAAAATTACTTCATAAGCGACGGAGTTCTGAGGTAACACACATTAAAAAAAGATCATACAATACATCCGAATTGAGAACCTCCTCCTTTTTTTTAATCGGTTAAAAAGGGAATCATTTACTGTCCAACTCGTCCATATTGAAAGCTATAATCTGGGCTTTAATTTTTAAATGGCCAGTTATGATGATTTACGGGTTACAAGTGTAAACTGTTTAGTGGCAGTCATAAATATTGGTTAACAATAAATAAACAGCCGAGATAAGGTCATAAAAGCCGTAACCGCGTACAAAAACCGATTTTACGGTCTTTTTAACGCTGGCCACTAATAAAATAACGAACCACCCTATTGTGTTTACACGGTTATTTTGCAGACCTTGTTTTCGAATGCAGTGTTCGAAATTCGAATAAGCTGTTAATTTAAATAAGAATGTAATTTCCAGCGTATAAAACTGTCTGCCTATTTAATATCGCATTTCATGTTCTGTCTCTGTTATGCCAGTGTTGTTCGTCTGAAGAGCGAGAGTGACACGTTCATAGCTAATACAGTAAAACGAATGTGAGTCATGTGACATGAATCTAGTATGCGGTGATTAATGTTCGCTCTAAATAAACCGTAAATAGAGATTAGTCAAAAGTCGTTTAAGGCTATTTTTCTTATATCGGCTTTGGAATTGGTTTGTCGGGCTGGCTAGAGTACCATAAACCTCGTTTTTTATTTCCAATGCTTGCAAAATGTGGTTTATAGTCTCTGTTCATACTTGTATGCATATGTTATAGAAACTTCGGGGCTAGCATGCTCGCGTTTTATGTCGGAAATATATTACTCGTTCCTTAGCTGTTTCTGGCTAGGCTAGAATATATTTAATAACGGGACATTTACCATGTACATTTTGTGTTATTGAGTTTCGGATATTTCGGCAATGTAAATGTGCGCTTGAAATCTTATGATGCTGGCTGATATCTGATATTTGCCACCACCTAACCAAAAAAAAATTAATACCGTAGCTTCAATATAATCATTATTTGGACGTAAGGCGTGGCAAAGACTTAGACGTACAGCTATTTTAGGATAACAATGTTTTTTTTTTAAATATAATATCTTTTATATGTTACCCTGAAACCCTCCAGGTTTTTACATCCAAAACTGTATTAGCTCAGTATGTCTGCGTTCTATTAATGATAAATTGTTATAAAACAAAGTAAAACCTCAGTGTTGTGTGGTAACACTTGTAACTTACCATGATAACGTGCCTAAACCGATTAGTTCCGACGAAAGTCGAATCTCAATACTAATATAATATAACAATATCTGGGCGGCCGAGCATTGCTCGGCGTTTTCCCGGGCATGAGACCTAGCTAGATCGATTTCTCGTCCCCGAAAACCCCCACATACCAAATTTCATCGAAATCGTTAGAGCCGTTTCCGAGATCCCCGAAATAAATATACATATAAATAAATAAATAAATATACAAGAATTGCTCGTTTAAAGATATAAGATTTCTAGTTTTATGACCGCACTCGTAAAGAGAGGTTGTGTAATTTACGCTTTCTAAGGATTAACGAACAGTTGCGTAACTTGGTAACTTGGATTTTTATTAGTAAAGCCACTGTTGACCATTGAAGCCAAACCACGTAATCCACAAATTATTAGGGCTTAGTTATTTCAATAAGATAAGATACAAAATGTCAGCTACAATTGATCGAATTACTAAATTAACAAAACTACAAATAAGCAACAAGACAATAAGTTTTATGTTATTCTGATGTATCAAAGCGCAAAACAATTATTAAGGCGCTACACTGAGAAATTTGGAGACTTTGAAACGCTGTCCTGCCCAGACTAGCAAACAGAAGGGGCTGATTTTCAGATATATGATTCTTGACTATATGATTGTGGTACTGACAATAGCGAAACATGATTGCTTAAAATTTTCTCGATAGAAAATAAATCCAAAGTCGAGTCTATATTTTCCTTTTTTTCCTCAGCCTACTAAAACAACGCATTATTAAAATACACGATTAAGTTAATATGATGGTATTATACCTCATCTAGGTACTGACAAGAGGAAATTTAATAAACCTGCATACAGTCAGATATTTAACGAGATTTGTCTAAAAAGTCATTCTCGGAGAGGGTTGCATCCCGTTTTGTCGTGAACGAAAAACAAAGGGTGTCTCTTTCAATCGATATATCGCCTTAACTTGAGATTTTTTTAAATTGATATCTCATATCACCACCGCCACAGCGACTTTAAGAAACCGGCCATCCAATTCACCGCGTCTTATAAGACTGTCATTTTATGGTTGTGGGCATGTAATGATATAATTGATATTTTTGTTGTAAAAATGATCTGCTCTAATGCTAGTTCGAAACGCTACGCAATTACACTGATGCTCCTAGAGCAACAGTGATTCCTCCAATGATGAATGAATGACGCTCACATCATTACTGTCACATACCCATACACTGATTAATTAATCAGTCAATGTGTTCAGTCGATGTAATTATAAAAAATAATGATGTAAACAGCACTGCCAACTCCCAACAATCTCGACGCGATTAAAAATTATATCAGTCGTAATTAAAAATAAAAACGCCGCGGCACAACGGCTAGCTCCTTTGCCTGTGACAGAAAAAAATGTCTGGTTAAAAATGGCGCGCATTAAAATAGCTCTGCCTACTTATTTAGAGTAATCATCATAAGAACCCCTGACTAGTAAACTATTTTAACTAAGGGTTCTGTATAATTTTGGTTGAGATTTGGGTTGTTGCAAACACTATCTTTCGTCTTATTATTGTGCTTGTTGAACATAAAACAACTCACTTTATCTCATCAACTTCTTTTATTTCAATTATAACAACTCACAGCAACTATCAACTCACTCCACCATTTTTTCTCTAACTTTTTTTCTTTTCTACTACTTATGCTTAGACTATGAATGAATGAAATAATTTAATCCATATTACATTTGATCAAAATAACATTAAATTAATAATGATAAGAATAAAATAAAATAAAATAAATAAAAACACAATGACTATGAAATTACAAACATATAAAACCTATTTGGACAAATTATATAAATTATTGTTCTGATCTGAACAGAGTTACAGATTTTCAATGAAAAGATTCAAGAATGTAATATATATTACATGATTTGAATAATAAGAATAAAATAAAATAAATAAAAACACAATGACTATGAAATTACAAACATATAATAGTACATTACTTAACAAGGGCGGTAAGACAAAGAATGTCTCAGATCGCAGGTATTTGACGCCCGAGCCGAAGGCAAGGGCGATAAATATGCGATCTGAGGCTTTCTTTATTACCGCCCGTGTTAAGTACAAAATTTTATGTCACCCCCTGGCCAGGAAGTGGGTTTTTTCGCGCGCGGAGCGTGCGATAATGGCCGCTTTATGGCCAGGTGTGACATAAAACCTATTTGGACAAATTTTATAAATTATTGTTCTGATCTGAACAGGGTTACAGATTTCCAATGAAAAGATTCAAGTATGTAATATATATTACATGATTTGAATCTAATGAGAAGGTGAGAACTGGCAGGTATTACATAATGAATTTTACCTAATATTGCAAGTCCAAGTCGTCCAACCCCTTGCATTCGAAAAGCTAGTCCCGCTTGTAATATTAGTTATAATTAATTACCTAGGTCCCGGTACCTTAGGTCGCGGGAGTCCGCTGGATGCGGGTGGCGCAAGACCGGTCATTGTGGCACTCTTTGGGGGAGGCCTATGTCCAGCAGTGGACGTCTTTCAGCTGATATGATGATGATGATGATGATGAATTACCTATGCAATATGCCCCAGGCAGAAGCTACGGTAGCCCAGTGGTTCAAGCATGCGGCTGTCAAGCGGCGGTCGTGGGTTCGAATCCCAGCTCGTACCAATGAGTTTTTCGGAACTTATGTAAGGAATATCATTTGATATTTACCGTTAGCTTTTCGGTGAAGGAAAACATCGTGAGGAAACCTGCATACATCCGCGAAGAAATTCAAAGTTGTATGTGAAGTCCCCAACTCGCTCTGGGCCAGCGTGGGGACTACTGCCCAATCCCTCTCATCTATGAGAGGAGGCCTGTGCCCAGCAGTGGGGCATATATAGGCTGATGATGATGATGCCCCAGGATGTCAATTATCAGAATAAAGGTGGAAACCATTACTCGGTATAAGGTTACATATAACTGTCTGCAAGCAGTGTTCGTTAAAATTTGATTTAAGGCCGTGTATTACCACTTTTGAGTTTTTAAAAACCATCTGAGACATAGAATATAGTGTCTTAAAATCTAAAAAAAATATATGTGTTACATAAGGATCTTGTCTAGTCAAAATCGCAGTCAGTTACATGACCTGATGAATTTCACTCGATAGAAAAAAATCGCGAAGTTACCTCTTTTTACCGACTTCCATAAGGAAGGAGGTACTCAATTCGATCCGTGTATATATGTTTGTTCCACTGTAACTTTGTCAAATGTCGACCGATTTCGATGATTCTTTTTTGGAATGTTTTTTTCAATACTACGGCTACATTACTGATATTTAACATTTAATTTTTGTACTCAATTAAAGATCGTAAATAGTTATAGACAAATTCGCAGGGTTTGCTTTGATAAAATGATTGGCTTAATCACTATAGCTAAATATTTACAAAACTGCACGCAGAGCTTGCGTAGAGAGCGGGATGGTTAATTGTAATAATACGCGTGTTAGAGCGGGACATTTGCGTTGGGGATACCTCCCCTTAACGTGAAATTTTACAAGAATCTTTTGTATGACAGCTGTCGGGGCGGCGGGCGCCATAATGTGAAATAGATCGGTCTGTAATCGTAAAGTGTAACCCACCCTTAAACTAACTCTGGCTTTGGCAGTGCCAGGGTAACAAAATGGTAATAGCTTCAAAGTAATATTTCGACGCAAGCGATAACCTCATCAAAACTACGGCATATATTATTGTCTAAGGAACTCCAATATTTTTACCCCGCCTATAATAATTCTAAGATGCAATCTTGTCGAGATTTAGTGGGTGAGAAACTGTGATGGAGCTTTGATTATAGGGCCGGCGCGCTCAAAGGTACAAGGATCTTCCGAAGGTCTACATAACCTTGAGGTCCTTGTATGATTTATATTTAATGGGTATACTTAAAATTATACTAGATCGTAATATACGGTCGAACTTACAAGGGGCTTTAGCACCTCTGTTCAGGTAAATTAAGTGTTTTTAGTTTACCACAGTGTTGCCAGAGCACTTCCGTCAAAAAGCACGGTCGGGTGTCCAAAAATGCACGTTTTTGGAATAAAAAGCACGTTTTTAGGGTTCCGTACCCGAAGGGTCGAAAATGACTCCTACACTCACGCGTCCGTCCGTCAGTCGTATGTCACAAAATATTGTTCATAAAATATATTTTCTTCCCATTGACCCATAGGATTCCAATCAAAAAAATCTGTTTTATCAAAATATAAGTATTTCTTGGTAAAATACCCGTAATAAATAACAGTATCACCAAATTTCAAGTTTATGGGATCGTCCTAATATAACGCGATGATCGTGCGATCGCTTTAACTTAGAATATTTACTAGTAAAAGTCGCGAATTCACGCAATAATCGCGTAGTCGCGTTTGTTTTAGGACGATCCCTTTAGGACACCTATTCGAGTTCAATATATTCGCGAATTTCACTCGCGCGATCATCGCGTTGTATTAGGACAATCCCATAAACTTGAAATTTGGCGATAGTGTTCATTATTACGGGTATTTTACCAAGAAATACTTATATTTTGAGAAAACAGTTTTTTTTTATTGGAAATTTCCTTATTTCTCATGTTAAAACCAACATACTTTTGCGCATGGTTCGGAAACCTAAATGTGTTTTGTTAGTAGTAAAATCATAAAGCACCATAGCACCTAAAAAAGCACGGTTTTAGCACGTTTTTGGGGAGCGCACGTAAAAAGCACGTTCGTATCCAAAAAAGCACGTAAAACCGTGCTAAAAAGCACGTTCTGGCAACACTGGTTTACCACTGATATATGTATAAAAAAAACTTATGTATATTTGTGGACAATCATACACAAATAACCAAGTCCCAAAGTAAGCATATTACATACTCACTGTATAACAATCATATGTTTGTAATAAATACTTTTATGTCACACCTGGCCATAAAGTGGCCATTATCGCACGCTCCACGCGCGAAAAAACCCACTTCCTGGCCAGGGGGTGACATAAAATTTTGTACTTACCACGGGTGATAATAAAGAAAGCTTCAGATCGCATATTTATCGCCCTTGCCTTCGGCTCGGGCGTAAAATACCTGCGATCTGAGACATTCTTTGTTTTATCGCCCTTGGTAAGTAATGTACTATTTTTCGCCGGTCATTAAATTATTGCAAAACTATGATTAATTATTATTAAAACGAACCAATCATTGGAATAATCGAAGCGATATTTTATAAACGTACCATTTATATTTGCATTTCGTTCCAAATTGGTGCGAGACTGCGAGTGCGCGACAAATTAACCCATTCAAACATCGCGAACTCGGCCAATCAAGCCACTCCCGCGCATCCTTAAGTAGGGTTGCCACTTTCTTAACACGTGGCATTGATTCAAGATTGAAACGTTTGTGTCCATCATAAGTTAAAACTATGTTAGATATCGAGCTCACAAAATTTCACGAGAATCGGTTGAGAAACGCTGAAGGGGAGGACACACCATTGTATTTTTTTAAATTACTCGACAAGAATATTCTGTGTAATCAAAGAACCAGCTCACTATGTTGACGAAAAATAAATTTCATTCGAAAAATAAATTTCATTCATTAATTCATTCACTCATTCAATGTACTGTAGAAAGATAGCCTTTTAAAAATGCCCTTCAAGAGGCAGCGTATCTAATACCTAATGCACACATATTTTATTCATCTTTTTGTATTTCAAGAACGATTTTTTAGCTCTATAGAGCGCAGCTGAGGCTTGAACGCACGATTTTTTTTAATTTTGTAAATTTAAACGTTATTATTGACAATATTTTTTACGTGCCAGCCCTGGCCACCCAGCGCACATTCCCCGGCTGTCACTGCGCGTGCGCACTCAATCCCCGAAATGTGTGACCGGCGCGCGAGCACGGTTTTTGCGGTTTGCGCGCACCTGCGCACTTACGCAACCATTGTGTTGCGTTATCGCATGTTTTTATTCTTATGTTCTTGCTGTTGACATATTAAAAAAGTAAAGACTATTTTTGAATACATATTTTATATTTTTACCCCTATTCAAAGTGATGGGATGATGTGTCAGTGTCACCTAGCACCGTCCCATCGTTACTGTAATATTAATAGGGGAGTCGTAAAAAAACTGCGACTGGCACTACTTAAGGCCGTGTATTACTACTTTTGAGTTTTTAAAAACCATCTGAGACATAGAATATAGTGTCTTAAAATCTAAAAAAAAAATATGTGTTACATAAGGATCTTGTCTAGTCAAAATCGCAGTCAGTTACATGACCTGATGAATTTCACTCGATAGAAAAAAATCGCGAAGTTACCCCTTTTTGGAATGTATTTTCAATACTACGGCTATATTACTGATATTTAACGTTTTATTTTTGTACTCAATTAAAGATCGTAAATAGTTATAGACAAATTCGCAGGGTTTGCTTTGATAGAATGATTGGCTTAATGACTATAGCTAAATATTTACAAAACTGCGCGCAGAGCTTGCGTAGAGAGCGGGATGGTTAATTATAAACTCACGCGTGTTAGAGCGGGACATTTGCGTTGGGGATACCTCCCCTTAAACATGTATTTCAGTTGTGTAGGCATCTTCTGGGTGAGCTCGCTCTACCGTCGGCCTCATCTTTGCCCCTGGCTAGATGCTGGCCCAGAGCAATCCAATTTTTTATCAAAAAAAGATAGTCTTGTCGCCTATTCTGTACCGTGCTACTTTTAGCATATATTATTCATAACCATTCACTTAAAATTACACTTAGGCGACTTCCTGATTTGTCGGTGCGGAGGCGGTACGATATGAGAAAACTGTCAAATGTCAGTGTCAACTGTCAGTCGAGTCTGTACCGCTTTTTACTGCGCCCCTACATTTAAATGAGTGCTTCCTGACTGGCGCGGGATGCGCGGTAGCGGGACGATACGAAGGCAGTACTAGTCCACTATTGCGCATGATATTACTACTGCGCAAATGTAATACTGACAGTATTCCGTTACATGAGAATCTTTGCGACGTCAATAAGTTTACGTCAAAGAAGAAAATGTCACATATCGATCCCGCCCCGCCAAGTCAGGAAGTCGCCTTATTCTAATGTTTCTTACCTTATAATTCTACGAAACACAACGCATGCAAAAACTATCTGACACCACACAAACCTACGCCTACCACGGCATTGAACTCTTTAACAAAAACAATAGACACTCAACGACCGCGACGCCAATTGTCAATAATTTGTCAATCCAACGACCCATCCCTTATTTCTACACACTTAGAGTCCACAATAGCTTATCAAGATGTTAGAAAAGGCGAAAGTAAGCGAAGTAGCTGGTTCCCAACAATTGTGTGCAATGAAAGTGGTTTTCCTCGGTGGAAAACGTATTTCACTTAGAGAAAACTTATCGGCATCGTACTTATGAGTGGAATGTGTGACGGATTGACGATGTAGTTACTGGGGTGTACTGCTGACACTCTAAGTAGGCACTTTATCGAACCGCAGCACCTACTTATGCCATGTAGAATATATGATGGTGAATTACATATGTCGTATAAAATCAGTAAAAGGTATCATTTTATGTGTAACTCATAACATAAAAGTAGGTATCTGTTGTTTACGAATATGTCAGTTTTAGATGTCATCATCCTCCTAGCGTTATCCCGGTACAGTTGCATCCTGAAGGATGTCTCGGGTCCGCTACCTAATCCCAAGATTTGGCGTAGGCAGTAGTTTTTACGAAAGCGACTGCCATCTGACCTTCCAACCCCAAGGGGAAACTAGACCTTATTGGGATTAGGCTTTGTCAAGTGAGTGGGAAACTTGACTGTCAGAAGTTCTCAAACCGCCCGAAGGCCTCCAACTCGGCTTAACGACTGCTGCCATAGACAGCAACCGGGATCAACGGCTTAACGTGCCTTCCAAAGCACGGGAGCGCTCAGTTAGTAACCACTCAAAGCGGTCACCCATCCAAGTCCTGACCGCTGCCCACGTTGCTTAACCTTAGCAAGCGCAAGCGGTTCGCAAGCGCCGCTGGGCCACGAGCGCTCCGTCAGTTTTAGATGTCTAGTTGGTATTTTTTTAGCGAAAGACACAATCTGTTACTTGCCTTAACTATTTGTGTATATGTTCAAATGTGTATCTAAGATGAGATACATTCAATTTTGTTTCTTATAACGGTTACTGATGCCTGTGGACGATCGCGACTCCAGCGGTGCGATTACGGAACGTGTTCGACCGTTAGTACGATAGATCTAAATGTCAAATCCCATACTAAAAATGATATTAAAATGTACCTACCGTACATTCGAAAAGTTACGTGATTACCCCACTGAACAAATAAAAGTGCGTTGCCGACCCCTTTTCTTTTAACCTAACACCACGTAGGTAGGTACTGTAGAGGTTGTTACTGTATGAGGCTGGCCATGTTTGGTCTAAAATCATAAAGTAACATATTCGTATTTGAATATATTCTGGAATGCCTGTCAAAGCGGCATTCTGCTGGAAACAAATGGTTTTCCAGGGACTCTGGCCTGGGACTCTACAATTGAATGTGAATGTATTCGGATATAGTATGAATACATTATAATTAGTATGTGGATTCAGTATTTCCTTCCAGATATCTAAACCCTCCTCCTATAGATCCCTCAACCGTACCTCTACGCTAGAGCCCCTATTATAGTACCTCCAAGGTAGCCCTGTAATATAGTACTTAAATACCTAAAATAACGCTAGTAGGGTTTGACTTGTAAAAGTGCCATTGCGGCCTACTTACAGAATAAAGTTCATTTTATTCATTTTTATTTTTTAATGCTGCAATTACTTCAGTAAAAGCTAACTGTACTATTAAGTAACTTAACATAAAATTATCCTATATTTAGCACCCGAGTGCTAGCTGGCGAAAGCCGGCGTCTTTGATCCTGCGCTAGCGCTGTTATTGCCACGCGAATTGAGAAACTTATATTTAAACTTGCGCCTACGCATACATTTGGCAGCCATGGAGATTTAGACTTAACTACTTACTCTTAAGGTTCTAAATTAAATGCATGTACAGTTTAAGTAAAGTTTTATATTTATTCATAATCATAGTGTTAGTCAATCGGTGGATTTATGAGTTAGGAAGTGTACAAGACAAGTAATTGTTTTAATTAGTCGAATGAAAGTATGTTGCCTCGTTTCTGCTAAGTGATTATGGCAAAGTAATTACATGTGCTATCTTTTCGACATCCGACACATGCCTGTGGCCATGAAATTATATGGTGCTCATGGTAATTGTAAAATAAATACTAGCGAGAACAGAAATGACAGTAGAGACAGTTAAAACCTTTAACCGTTTTTCATCTGCTCATTTTTGACACAATAAATGACATTATGCATTGTTCTACATCTTCCTTTCTTTTTCTCTTTTGCATTAGTACATGTGAGAGAATGTTATTAGAATGAATGTGAAGCGAATTTGATGGGTGCAAAACACTCTTGGTTAAACACTCTTAGGGCCCATGTTTTAAAGTTACAATGGTAAGCCAAATTTACAATAACCGATTTAACATAAAACCATTTTATAACCGTCAAAAAGGCTCTCCTAATTTACCAAAATAACAAAAAATTATTTAAGTTGTACATAGCTTAACAAAACAAGCGCTAGAACCGTTACTGGCTAGATGCTGGCCAAGAGCTCTCCCTGTTGGCCCATCTGGCCACAGGGAGAGGTTATCCCACCCTATATCGCTCCCTGTTGGCCCGTCTGGCCACAGGGAGAGGTTATCCCACCCTATATCACTCCCTGTTGGCCCGTCTGGCCACAGGGAAAGTATATCCCACCCTATATCACTCCCTGTTAGCCCGTCTGGCCACAGGGAGAGGTTATCCCACCCTATATCACTCCCTGTTGGCCCGTCTGGCCACAGGTAGAGGTTGTCCCACCCTACATCACTCCCTGTTGGCCCGTCTGGCCACAGGGAGAGTATATCCCACCCTATATCACTCCCTGTTGGCCCGTCTGGCCACAGGGAGAGGTTATCCCACCCTATATCACTCCCTGTTAGCCCGTCTGGCCACAGGGAGAGGTTATCCCACCCTATATCACTCCCTGTTGGCCCGTCTGGCCACAGGTAGAGGTTGTCCCACCCTATATCTGTAACTCTCTCTGACCAAAACAGGAAACCAAGTATAAAAAAAAGCTGGCCAAGAGCAATCCCATTTGAAATAAAAAATAAACCTCAAGTACTTTAATGTAACATAAATACACCTCTATAATTATTTTCGTCACCGATCCGTCTCCCGCGCATGTCTGTGACAGCTCTGACAAGACCTCGCGACTGTCAAACCTGTCACCATTGGCAATTCGACACGTTGGCAATATCCTGCGTTTGCTAATGATATAATTTACATCTAACTTGATACGTTGTTTGCAAAATTTAATGACTGGTTTGGTAGGTAGTTCATAGTTACTTATCGATTCGATTTGTATTACTCGTATATGACTTAAAAAATGTTGCAGGTAAGTTTATATATCATATTATATTTACCGTATTTCTTAAGTTAACCACTAAATCCAGTAGTTTACCACGTGTTTTTCGCTTCAATACTTTGATAGGGTGTTATTTTGTGGGGCAGCATATGGGACTAAGTGTGTTTGGAGTTTGGACTTTGCGGGCGGGCGTCTATAGGCTGCGGTGTCCGCTTAACATCAGGTGGACCGTATGCTTGTTTGCCACCGTCGTTGTATAAAAAAAAGTGAAGAATACAATAAATGCGTTGTTATGTTGATTTGTACATTGCCTCAGAGTCATATTAGAAGCTCTGTGATTTATGAGCATACTTAAGTGTAATATTATTGATTTTTTTTTAAATTTGGGTCACTAATACATTTTGCGAAGCACTCACAAGTCGCATCTATATGAACTGTACAAAAAATACCTACCTGTGAACGCTAACCTTGAACATGACAATCCTATATATAGAAACCAAATATGGCGCCAGTTGTAAATAAAGATCTCTATTAAAACCCAACGTCTCGAAATTAAGTTAAAAGGTGAACAAAAACGGTGAAGACAGCTCAATCCGATCAGATTTCGCTAAATGGGTACCATTAGGAGCGCGCGCGCACAAGACGAGAGATCCTCGCGATAGCCGATAGAGAAATGCTTAGGAAATTAAAGAACACATACTTAACGTTACCATACCTATTGAACAATGGTTCTACTGAAGACTTAAAAGGGTACTATTTCCAAAGTTTAACCCGTTATTGCATACGAATCCTTGTATCGTAGATATAATTTATAACCCTATTGACACGAGTTAACGTTCAAATTGACACGTCATGCAGGCTTAAGGCTAATTATCAGTTTAGATTAGATGTAGCGTTTGCGGTCCCAGGACCGATTATTTGTATGTAAATCCCCAAAAAACGCTGTACTGACTGTACCTCTAAGTGCTATTTAGAAGTTGACTTGCAACCAGCGCGGTAATCACGTAACGTTTTCGACCGTTAGTACGATAGATTTAAATGTCAAATCCCATACTAAAACTGACATTAAATACGTACCAACGGTAGTACATATCGTTACGTGATTATCCCGCTGATCTAGTTTTGGTTTGGAATGTCCTGAAATTGGTCCATTACAATCTAATAACAAGTGACCGTGACGTGCTTTGTGAGAAAAAGTCAAACAAATTAACAATTACATAACACAAAATCTGCATTTCAAATGTCAAATCGAAGTTGTTAAGCAAATTTTTGAGTCGTGACCAAGGAACGCGAAAGTGCGAATTTACGAAAGTTATCACTTGAGTATAATAAAACTATTTGCGTAAATTGCTTTTTTGCGATACGCACAATTTGTATACTTTTACTGATTTGCTGTGCTATTGCTGTTTATTTAATTACAATATATGTATTTTGTTTAAATATACTCTTTTATTTATTGTATGGGCCGCAAAAACTTTAAATAAACATACAGACCTACTTAATACGACTTGGTGGGAAATTATCTCCGGAAAACCGCAAAAGAATCTTCCTAATAGTTTTATTTCTTGTCCACTGCACTCCCCGAAGCATTGTCTCAAGACTGCGGCACTTTTTACAAAAATCATTAGAAAGTGAAATGGTCATGCACAATTAACGAGTTTTAAAGGGTTTTCTCGTAAATCTTGATAATGAAATGCTTACTGACTCGGAGCGAACAATCTCCAACCTATTTCGAACCTTACAAATGAAACTTTAGAGTTCTGTTTGGGTTGCGGCGGCATTGAAGATAAGTCATTGGAAAGTGAAATGGGGGCGCACCTGATGGTGCTTTCTTTGCGTCTCGTTCTTTTTGCCGCAGTGAGAGTGGTCTAGATTCGATAATTGTGTCGGTAGCGGGCCTCCCGGTGTTTCGACACTTGTCGGCCTGTGACTTCATTCACGTTTGCACTATAGTCTGGGCCGTTTTTCTCGCCTGGAATCCTATTTTCATCATTGTGTTTTTGTGACTGTTGTGCCAATTCTCGATGGGGATTTTTAGAAAAAGATACAGCGATTTCGATGAGTTTTCGGATTTTTATCTGTTTTGACCCATTCTTTCAACAATTGCTGTGATGAGGAGAGATAGCGTGTATTTTTGGTTGGCTTTTATCGAGTCGTGATTCCATCGACACGAATAGTTTTTATTTTATTTGATATCTCATTGTCGCTGATAGAAAGTGTCGTTTCGTTGGTTTTCGTCTATTGTTCGAGTCCTTTGTTCGGTTTTGAATTTATAGCTCGTATCCCGCTCCTGCGTTCTTTGACTTTCGTTTTCATGTTTATCTGTGTTGTTATCAAAATATTGTAAAAGCTCTTGAATTTTATGGAGGTGTGGTGAAGGCATCCATTTCATATTGTCTTGGAAAATGTTCTTTTACCCATTTCAGACTGGGTGCCAGTGGCGGAGCGTCCATACAACTCGATTCCCACCGGCTTGCCTAGTTTTCAGCCAGTGCAGTACTTTTACTACGGCTCATGAAGAATAAGAAAGGCCAATTATTTCTGGCTTCCTTAAGAATATTTTTGACGCGCCACCACTGCTGGGTACTAACTTTCTTTCCTACAAATACCTAATAAAAGTTAGGTATTAAAAACATGACATAATGCTGATTGCTGCTGGATGTAATTTGTAGCAAAATATGTTTCCTTATTTGTCTCTCTCACTTTTACACCAAATATACTCACATCTCTTTTCTTCGTGAATATAGATTTTAGTAGTAGTAGAAGTAAAACTCTTTATTGTACACAATAACAAATATGAAAAATACAAAAGGAAATAGTATGTTTTAATTTCAATTTTGTAATCTATTGACTTTGTCTGGAATAAAATTATTTCATTTCAAAGGCGAATTTATCCCTATAATCGTGCGTAGTATAGTACTGATTTTACGTTTCCATTGATAACTTTAAATTAAAAAGCCGTCTATGATCGGACGGATTTTTTTGTATTTAAGTTAATTTGAATGAATTCGTTCATTTCATTTTAATTTATTGTTGACGAAGCCAAATACTGTCGAAACCTACGACGCGGATTAGAATGTAAGGATTATCTATAAGTATTAGACGCGATTACTTAGGGCATGGGATAGCTGTCAAATTCATATACACTTTGACGTAATATTATGTAATAACTGTTACCTATAATCCCACTCTGTCTTCTCGAAGATCTCACGGTTCGAAATAAATGCCATACGATAAATAAATAATTCTAATCGCGGCTAGGTAATACAATGTGTTTTGCACACTATAAATTGAATATTAAATTTAGTTGTACCGAGTATATCTATACGGTCTATACCTACGTCACACATGACTATAAACTTTCACCTCGTGTCCTGCGCCTGCATGATAAATCTCCGGCGCGCGCGCAGCGTCGAAAGTGCAAGTCGCCCAGTTCCCACGGCTCCCGGTTCGGGGCATCGATTCCAGTGGCGATTGCTCCGCGTTTCGATTTTGGTCGATCGTTGATAAAATCGATTCTGTGTAATATGTAACTCGAATATCGTGAAAATGCATTTCAGTTATAAACGCTCCCTACAAATATTACTCATTTGTAAACTAAATGAGTAATATTTGTTAGGGAGCGTGTATTTTATGATCTTCGACACATCTTAACTCTAGAACAATTAATAGCTTAGCTGGCATATTAATAGTGAATGCGTACCCTAACGTTTGATGTGGATTTACTAAAAAGAAATCTGTCCAAATTGTCCAATGTACTTACATATTCCAACCCTTTTCTCGATTCACAAAACTTGAATGAAGTTTTTCACAAAACTAAAAATAATGTTAATTACAACTTGTGTCCGAAGATACACATTATCAACTAAATAAGTAATATTTTTATTGGATAGTGGGACCTATTCTATTCATTATCATCATAATCATCATCGCATTAAAACTTTACCTGGTAACTTTTGACGGTGTGAAAAGTATTTAATTACCATATATCTAAGTCTCACTATCGAATTGCCTCTATTGTCACGCGGTTTATATTTACCGAAGCAATACAATCTGAAACCATTCAATGCACTATATGTATGGGATCAATGAATCATTGGTTTTTTTTGTAATCAAGCAATGCTACTGAAGTAGGCCTAATTTGGAATGCCATAAATATAGAACGGCTGTTTGATAAAGCCGTAAGTCACCATAATGTTGGTTTACCGATGCTGGCTGTTGACATAAATTATATTATTGGTCTGGCAACACTGTGCTGTGCCGGTCTAAGTTATAGACTGGTTGGTATGGTTCGAATTTGATCTTCTGATGGATCGTGTTAATGCCCTACCCGGTTTATATTTGCACATCTGTACTTACCTTGATTCTTGTTTTCATAGTTTAATAGAATTACCGATATAAACTTCACACGGGGTTGGGTTGAACACAGGGTTGATTTTTTTTTCTGCTGTGGTCAATATCTCATGTGCTCTCACTATATTTTTATTTTTACATAGTTAATTACAAATAAACAATTCACATTTTTTTTAATTGCTTAACTTTTTCAATGGACTTTACGACATATGAACTTTCAGTTTTTGAAAATGAAAACTGCGGATGATATTATTTGAACGCGTACAGTTGCGTAATTGTCTGCTGATATTGTCATGTTTGGTTAAAACGAGTAAGTAAATGAAAACGATGAAGATGAATGTATAAAACCGCGGTTAGTTAGGGAATGGAATGCTGTCAATTCATAGTCATAGTAATTGCATTAAGTATGTATATTAACTATTTAAGTACATTCTGAAGTATGAAAACTTCTAATCTTAAAATTCTATAATCGCGGCTAGGTAACATCGACTCAATTCATCGTAATCGTATCAAACTCGATTAAGTCTTGATAACTTACTTTTATTACCAATTTTCTACCAACTATCCAACTAAACCTTCAAAGGCAATTTCTATCGGCTATCTAAATCGACCACATTCTTCACTTCAATAAAGTCTAAAGCCCACAAGTGCCTATAAACCCGTTGAACTGAACTTACTCCAATACCATCGACGCAAACTGACCGTGGTTGAACCTTATCGCAACAAGATACGGTCTTCTAATGGTCAGTCAGTTCTTGATGTTTGGACGAACGATTAACGAGTAATAAAATCGCTGTCTCTTTTCATCCACACCGGATAGTAAGGGATAATCGTAAATTAGACGGCGATCCTTGGGGTTTACGCCTGCCGGGGCTAATTTATGGACGTGCAGCGTTTGAGACCGTCATTAAATGGTAACAGACGTTTATTTGTTAGAATAGACTTTGTTAATTGGTACTTTGACCACTTTAGGCCTTTACGGCTTCCACTGGCGATAGATGTCTCTGCATTGATGTTTACTTTAAGTTCTTTTGAGGGATCCTTAGTCACCGCTAGCGGACGGCTTATATGACAAACCTTAAACGCCATCATCATCATCATCATCATCAATTTAAGAACCAAGCTCTTGTCGGTGGAGCAATTTCCATGTATCTCTTTCTTGAGCCTTTCGTTTGACCGCCTGATAGGACACGACGTTTACTTTTTCCTTAAGTTGGTCCATGTACGTTCTTCTTGGTTTCCCTCTCTTCCGCCTTCCTTCTACCTACCCTTCCACAATATGCTTTATGAATTCGTCGTGTCGTAACAGGGGCCCAAACATCTTTCCTCTTCTGTTCCCAATAGTCTGCAACAGGGACCTCCTTTCTTGCACAATGTTGAGAACTACCTCGTTAGATTTTCTCTCGGTCCAACTGATCTTCTCCATCCGCCGCCAGCACCACATTTCAAAGGCTTCAAGTCGTTCTTAAACTCCATTTGTTTTAATTAGTGTTTCTTTTGTTTGCAGGCCAGTCGTAAGATATCGAAATGTGGATATCTTTTCGTGGCACCTGGCTGGGACTTCTCCAATCCGCTCTACAGAACAAAGGTATGTTTATATTATAATTGATGTGCCTTTAAAATGAATAAAATGAACTTTATTCTGTAAGTAGGCCGCAATGGCACTTTTACAAGTCAAACCCTACTAGCGTTTCACAGAGGCCACTGCCGAGAAGAAACGCCGAAAGAAACTCGACAGTCAGCCATTTTCTCACAAAAATATGCTTATTACAATGATAATACTTAACCTACTTAAGATCAAGAAATCTAAGTATCTATATAAAGCAACACAAAAACAAAGAATAAAATGAATTTATAAAGTCCTCCTCATCGGTTTTGTCGTTGGCAACCCTGTAAAATCTGATGTTTTGTGAGCTCGGATATGGCTGGCTGGATCTTGAATATGTATTGCATGTGTGACAGTACAGTACCTACGAAAGATTTTCGGCCGGCAATCATTTGTCGTCTAGGACAGAGTACAAGGAACCAAACCACATTGGACCAGACCAGACCCATGCGATGGACCCCCCGAATCAAATCTAGACTCCATAGCTTCTCATAAAGTCGAACTCTGCATGAGTGCACTTGAATGTCTGCAAATCGGGAGATACTTCGTTGGTCATTCCTAATTCTAATCTCGAATCTTGAACGTATTTTCTGAATCTTTATTCTTTATAAATAGTAGGTAAACTACCCAAGTACCCAACAACCAACCTGACATACTAACCATCAAATAAATATTGCACCTTGAATGTGAGAATTCTGATAAAGCTAAGCCATATTTGCAAATAATAAATTTGATCCTTCAAACCGGATACCAAAGGTATTCTCAACTTTATCACTCACAATTTTTCAACAGAATGCTTTTGTTGCTTTGAACATTGTTCCCCACGTAAAGGCTCGGGTTTCTCGAATAAAATCGCAATTTAAAGGTCTTTTAAAAAAAAAAACCAGACGCATTAGAGTCTAATCGCTTTTTCGCGGAACCTTCATATTTATGGGCCCATAAAGGGTACATGGGCAAGCGCATATCGCAGCTATCAATAAAGGATCGATTATTTATCGATCGCCGACTTGAGATACGGGGTGCCCAAAAAACTGGGAGTCTGTTTGGTATTTTTATAGTGTTTAACATAAGAGTGGTTGTATATATATATAACTAATGTTGGGATTTAGGTACAAAGGAATAAGATTTTCATACGATTTTGAAAAACTGAACCAAAACTTAAGCATAAAAGTTCTCTTGGTGTTATTGATGAAACAATGTTAAGTTTCCGATTAACTGAGAAATAATTGGTACCTTTATTGAAAGTGAACTATTTTTTACTTATCAAATTTTAGTCACAGGCTCAAAATTCTGAGAAATCAATTTAAATCTCAAATTCTTAAATAATTGGGTACAAAAGATGAACTAAATATCTATAGTGTTGTTTTTCATACCTACAGACATTTAGCGTTATTTTAATAATTAAAACATTGCTTAACTTTATTATTATTAGGAACATAGTTAATATAATATACAGGAGTACAAGAATATACATTATATACAGAAGAAAGAAAAAACTAAACCTAAAATAATAAAAAGTATAAATAACAAACTAAAATCTGACAGTTATAAAAAGAATATCCCCTCCAACAGCTCCGACTGAGGCATGGTTCCCAATATGCTGGCGGCATTACCTCTCTGTATTGCAAGGGCAACGCGTTGTGAGAGGTATGCGCCAGCTCTAGGATCCCCCGAACTGCGGATCAGCCGTGACGACAGGGCCCTAATGAATGCCTAAACATTGCTTGTTTAATAAATACCGTCACGGTATTTGCCAATCACAACATCCTGTATGTAGATTTTTATCAAATTTTGACAGCTTATTACGTGACGTCGAGGACAATTACAGTCAAAGTGTTAAATTACGCGGAATGACATGCGGCCATGTGTCAATGTAATTAATATTAATCAGTTGACGGGTTGAAAACATTATGTTGTATATTTTAGTGTAAAATGGGGGCTGATGAATTTGCGAGGAAATTATTAATTTGTCATGCTGATGTGTATTGATGGTGATGCGGATTATCGAAGCTCGAGGGTGATCATCCATTACTTAAGACATGACAGCGATTTGATTAGATTGCAGTGTCTCTTATTTTTTAAGAAAGAATATTCTAGTTATGAGGACGGGTAGGGCAAGCTCTCTCCTCTCCATACCTGGGTCATTGTCAGCCGGAAAAACAAAAGTTGTCCATTCGGTGGTCAATAGTTAACGGCTTGTGTGCATGTAATTTACGTTTTTATTACATGGATTTATAGACACGCAATTACAGATTATGCGGGTTATCAGATCAATCGATAATTAAGCTTTGTAGTCCTTAACTTTTGACATGTCCACCGAAAAGACGCGCACCAAATCTGACAATGACCCACCTACAAACTTGGGGCAGGATTTTCTTCGTTTGTGTTTGCATTATAGTTATGATTTTTGGTCAGTATGCTTATTTTTTGATAGCTATTTCCTGATGTATTTCTTTTATTGAAATGTTTTTTATTTTTATTTTTTTCATTTTTCATTTTACTAACACAAGTTCCTTATATCGCCGCTTAGTAACCGTAGTACAAGCTTTCCTAGTTTGGGACTAGGTCGATTTGTGTAAGACTGTTCAAAAATATTCATTTTACATCACTAATGTAATGTTATTTTTTATTTCTTGGTAAGCTGTACTGTCACAACGAAAATAAAATGTATGAAATATCGTACAGAGACTGGATGTAAAATATATAATTCCTCACATTGTTGGTTATTGCGTGGTCTTACATCAGACAGGGAGATAAAAGTACATTATGCACACGATTTAATAAAATTATAAAAACACATTCAGTTGGGTTCCTTTAAAAATGTAATTATTTTTGTGTGTGTTTGGTATTTACAAATGCCTTATAAATTTTCAAATGGTTTGGACTCAAAATGAGCATGATAAAAGTTTTGATTACTTCCACATGCTGATTGATGTGTAATTGTGTATGATGCCTTTATTGTTTTTATTGTGTGTGAATTGTGTGAATTGATGTAAAAAAAAAGAACAATGTTTACCTCGAAATTTGTAAATTTAAATTTTGTTATTTCAAGTCTTTATTACCCAAATGTAGTCGAATTAATGAAAAATCCAAAAATACATGTAAAATGTATGATAGTCAACCGTAAGATAGTCCTGTGCCACATAGTAAAGAGAGAAAATGTCTAGATATGTGAAATCACGAAAATAGCCAGAATTGATGGGCCATTCTAGTGATACCCTTAAAACAAGCATAAAGGACTAATCCCGTCTGCCTTACCTTACCTTAGATTTTATGTTAATATCGGTTTTTGTTACTGTGTTGTCTAAGTAATCAACACCGTTTAATATTTTCCGATAGAAAGTAGCACTCGGTGTTAAACCATTTACACTTTTCTAGTGTACAATGGTAGTTATATAATAACTGTCATTATTTACGGTTGTAACAAGCGGAAAACATTTGTTCAGTCGTGCGTTCAAACAAACAGGTTTTTTTCAGTTATAATAAATGTTATCTTAGGTACATTTTGGGGAAAACTATAGGTACTTATTTAGGCAATTAATTCGTAGTTAGTGCCGTATGTTTTCTTTTAATATAAAATAAAGACGGTGACTAAAAAGCGTATGGTTCACCTGATGGTAGACGGACACCGCAGTCTATAGATGCATGCAACTCCAAAGCAGAAATGATTTTTGAAAATGGAGTTTTTGGGAGCTAAAAAAATATTTAAGACAATGGAAAACAATTGCAACTGACAATAGAACCCTAAAATTGTATTCTTATTTTAATTTTGAAGATTACGATAAGGCCCAGCAAGACGCAAATCGGCGCCAAAAATTGCCCAAAAAAACCGCGCCCGCGCACTCGAGGACTTGAATCACAAAATGGCGTATAATGCATGTCTTTATAATATCTGTTTCGTCTGTATGTGACAGTATAAGTTGCCAGGACATTATTAATCAAGCGATTATCAATTCAGACGTCAAATGTTTTTATGGCTTTGCTGCAGTCGATCAAATTCCGAAGCCGTCAATTGTGAATTAACGCATGCTTTGTTGTAAAAAGTGACGTGAAAACACGGTAAACTAACCCAGTGCTCGACAATACACCTTCGTAAACAACTATTGGGTTTTAAGGTGTCATTTACTGGCCTTTCATTATTTTAATATCGAACACACAACGGGAAATAATTATACTTTCAGAGGATCATCTTTGCCCCCTGGCTGGCTGGCTGCTGGCCAAGAGCAATCCCATTCTTAACTTTAAAAAAAAAATAAGCAAATGCCTAAGCGCTTCTATGTACATTCACATTACATGTCAAAATAGAAATCAAAAATAAAACTATACACAGAAAAAGAAGAAATAACAAAAACTTTAGATCGCAATAGTCCTGTAACATTGAGAAAATTCCAAGATACGTGTCATAAAATAGTCTAAACATATGAGCGTTTTTTAACTTATAAAGGCCCTTAAGGGAAATTATAAACATTACGATTATATAGACAGATGTTAGATCATTATATAGAGGGAGACATTTAAATGAGTGTAATCCCTGAACAATGCGATTGTGCAACGCGATGCCTCCGGGTGTTTGTAACAATTTCCGATAAATTACGTTCTAATGCGATGCCTGAATGTTTAGCATTAAGCGATCTTATCTCGCTTACATAGTTTACAGAGCTGAGCCCGTGATCACGAAAATGCTAAATGTTAGACAACTTTACCAAGAACAGATACACTGCACCTAAAGGCCTGTTTACACGTTGGTTAGTGATTAGTATCACTAATCAACGAGTAGTATTAGAGCTAGCAGTAGTAGCCCTAGCTAGTCATCCTATTTTATAAACTTGCACTAAACCCTCATCAAAGTACATAGGCCATAAACTGCAATTGGAGGTATTGAAGGCATTGGACAAAACATCATTTTGATATACTCGTACTATATGGTTCTGGTTTTCCCTCTAGACTGGAACGCCATCCGGCAGTTGCTTTCGTTAAATTAGTGCCTGTGCCGATCATACGATTAGGTGCCGAAGCGTATCCCGGGCTCCTTAGGACACAACCGGGAAATGACTATTGTTTTTGCTTTGATACTTATCTGATTTTACCAGTGATAAAATGGTGCAGTGCTTTGGAAGGCACGTTAAGCCGTTGATCCCGGTTGCTGTCTATGGCAGCAGTCGTTAAGCCAAGTTGGAGGCCTTCGGGCGGCTTGAGAACTTCTAACAGTCAAGTTGCCCACTCACTTGACAAAGCCTAATCCCAATAAGGTCTAGTTTCCCCTTGGGGTTGGAAGATCAGATGGCGGTCGCTTTCGTAAAAACTAGTGCCTACGCCAAAGCTTGGGATTAGGTAGCGGACCCCAGGCATCCTTCAGGATGCAACTGTACTGGGATAACGCTAGGAGGATGATGATGACCAGTGATAAAATGGTAGTATGGCTCACGGGCACGGGAGATTTTATGAGATGCTCTACTCATCATTTTGGAATACTTGTTCCTAAAATGAATATAATACGGCAACATTCTAAGCGACGAAAGTTTTAGTTTATCTAGTAAGAATATTCAGTTATAATGTTTAGAAAGCGGTGAACGCGTGTCGTTCATTGTACTCTATTTACCTAATACATTTCTTTCATCATTATAGTCGTACTGAAGTTAACAGCTCGTGAAATAGGCTAAGCCAGATTAATATAATAACCAGATTACCTATGCCCGTGAGTAATTGACAGGTTCCAGCTTTCTAGACATTCGCGGTGTAACTAAGTGATTCTACATAGTTTACCACGGCTTTCACGTCTTGATTATTACGTCTTTATCGAGGGTAGGACACGCCGGGTGAATCACCTTTTATTATGTTCTTAATAACATTGTTACCTATCAGAAGCAATTGTGGTCTCAAATCGCTGCCTTGCGGTAAGGAGCTTTGATGCGCATTCTCGTATGATGCTTTTAATAGGTGGTATTTACGAGGTTACTTAATAATTTGACAACTTTCGTGGATGATAAGCCTTTATAACTTCAACAGTAATTGTAAACAAACAGTAACGTATCGATCGAGTATCAAAACTTACAACTAGATTTTCACCAACTTCTATTAGTCGTATCGTTTTGAAACTTTGTACTTTAATCCATTGTTATAAGGCGACAAATATTTACATGTTTGACATCTGTGCGTCTGTGTAATATATACGCAACTACCTACATAAAAATTCTGCTATATTGTTGATTTGATTACGGAGCCAGGGAGGCGGAAAAGCCTGTACTGTACTGAAGTCGTGAAAAAAATTCATTAGCTATTAATATTCTGCCTTCCATGACTTACGGAAGCGGTACAATGATTCGATAATATCCACAAACTGTTTCTTATCAGCTATTACTGGTTATATTCCAAATTTGTATAACGGAAGGAAATGCAGCCACCGTAACCGAGCTGCATAAAGCATATTTTTACGATTTCTGGTCTTAAACCACAATTAGATCACCATTATTTCGGTCCGCCGCTGAGCCACCTGGGCTTAAGTGATTTTTAATAGCGACTTCCTTTGTTACGTGGTATCTTTATTATAATTCTGCTACGCTATTCATTCACAACTTGATTTACTAGCCTAGTCAAACCAATTTCGTCAGCCCTCCGATCCGATTACGTGTTGGTATTCCGCGTCAAGATATATATTGAAAGGGTGAGGTGAACGTTGTAAATATAGCTGGTGAGGTGCGGTGCGGAGCTTTGTGGATAACACCGCAACTATAAATTATATCAAACAACATCGCGTGTTTTTTGGCTGTGTTAATCTGTTGTCAGAAGTGTGCAAAAAGTTAATTTTAATCCATCATCAGTTAGGCTGTGCCCAGCAGTGTTGCCACTTAATTTTGACCCTTTTTTTGCTCCAGCCATTTAGTATTCGATTTGAAACACTGCAAGGGTTATTAAAACGTCATATTTTAATTCCATATCCTTGTCGGAGCCTTAATTTGAATTTGATAACATTTCGGAATGTCAGGTTTTGCTACTGTTTTTTTAAGCTGTGTTTTTTTGGCTTCGCTCATGGCTCGTTGATCATTTTATTGGTTTTGTAAGAGTTATTATACAATGGCAAACTGTTATAGGGTTTACGCAAAAATCGTGTAGCCTAGTTATTTTTTGTCGAAATATCATAATATCAGATTGATTTTTTTCCCCGCTGAATACAGAAAATAGAAAATCTGCGGCAAGTTCCTTATTTCGAAGGCGTCTTCCTGATTTGTCGGTGCGGAGGCGGTATGATATGAAAAAATGGCAAATATCAGTGTCAACACTGTCAATTGTCAGTCAACTCAGTACTACTTTTTACTGCGCCCCTACATTTAAATGAGTGCTTCCTGACTGGCGCGGGATGCGCGGAAGCGGGACGATGCGAAGGCAGTACTGTTTCACATCTGCGCATAATATTACTAGTGCGCAAATGTAATACTGACAGTATTCCATCAAGTGGGAATCTTTGCGACGTCAGTAAGTTTACGTCAAAGAAGAAAATATCACATATCGATCCCGCCCCGCCAAGTGAGGAAGTCGCCTAACTGATACAAGATGTTTGCTGTGATTATCTATACTCTTAATCCAGGAAGTAGGTAAATTGCCTGTAATGTCTGTTTGTCTAATGCCTACATGTCTTGAAATAAACAACGTTAAATTATTGTTGATTTACTCGGTTTTCACCATTTCCAATTATGTAAACTTAAACACAATTGCTAATAAGAAGTAGCGGCGCGCTTTACAAATTCCTTAAAACCGGCCAAGCACGAGTTGAACTGTCACATGAAAGGTTCCGTGCTATCGTACTTGTTTATTGTACTCATTGGTTACCCCTTCAACTTCTATTAATTGTTGTTATAGAATAAATGTTTTACTATTGCGGCAACAGTGAAACATATTCTATAAGAATTTCAACTCTACCTATTACCACATTATGATTCATTTCATTTGATGGCCGCTGACACTGACAGATGGACGGACAGCGGCGACTTATAATAATAAGCGTTCCGTTGATACCCTTCAGGATTTTGCCCGTCGCCGCGTTGGTGAACACACGTGCTTTTCGCGACGACGGGCTGAATCCACTACCGAACAAAACCAGGCCTACTGTCATGGCGTCGTTACCGAACAACGTCTGTAAACAATTATTGATTGGCGAAATCATTATAAATTTGATGGAAAGCCTTTTTTAAAGAGTGAAGTGTGATTCCCTTCGAGTACGGGACCCAAATAATAATTGTACTTACGTATTCGGCAAATGCGACTTTTCAAAACGGTACAGTTGAATTCGAATTTACAGGGCGTTAAGCTTGCTCAGATATTTTTGAACCATTGGCAACGTACATATATTTATGGGCATCTGTACAATGAACACCTGTTCATAATGCCGCAGAGAAACAATTCACCGCGCAAATAAATCAAAAAGTTAACCTTTACTTAGTACAAATCGCGGGATTGTGAGTTACCGGCGAGCGGAGTCACGAGCGGTATTAAAATATGCTTATTTTGCACTCCCGCGCAAGTTGCGCAACGACGGCGACGGTAGCGTAGCGAGTTCGCGCCATCTTTGGGTTTGGAAGTTTTTCACAGGCCCGCCTGATGGCAAAGGGTTACTGTAGCCAATAGACTATTGCAGCAACTCCAGAGCTTGCTATACGGTGTCTTACTGCCTAGCAAATTCTTACGAAAAGTCAAAAATTGTTACTATTAGAATATACCACTGTATATATATAAATTACATTGTGTTGTGATAATGACGTCATCATTGTCTGTGAACAAATTTTAAAAATAATTAAATTAGCATAAATTACACAATAGGGATGTTGACTCAAAATTTATTATTACTCCATACGAAAGAATACATAAAACTATGCCAAATAGTGAAAACACAATTCAATTATCTCAAAAAATAACGAAACTACAACCGTTAGAATGTCTTTAGTTCGAGAGAGAAAGCGCTACAGATCAGTGACGTCACTAACCTCGACCGCCATAGTAAATGACGATCGTTCAATACAGAGGTGCGTTTTGCGGAACAGGGACAGAAAATGCCCCCTCCTAAAACTTTGACGACTTATAATTATGTAATTATTTATTCTTTTGAATTACTTTTTTCGCTATTTGATTGAGAATTTGATCCTTTTTCGTGAAAATTCGGATTCATTGATTTTCTTATTTGGTGTCAACATCCCTATTCGCAAAGTTTAAGGTTTTCCGCGTATTTTCATAAGCTCTATTGGTGGTATACTTAATTTGTCCTAACTGCAATTACTTATTCAGTTCTTTCCATAATCGTTAGACAATGTTAGATTTCTCACCAAACTTGTGAAATGACATGATTCGCTTCCATTTCTACAATGTAATGAAATAACATACTCATATTCCCGGCGCTATCGACCGTAAATTGGCCCGATAAGGTGAAAGTCAATCTCTATAATAAGGGTACTGGAAATTTTACATTATCGATTTCTAGTTATCAAGGCTCCTTGTAAAGTGATCAATTTGCGCTTGCGCATATACTCCAAGCTGGTTTTCCCTCTCGGTGACTAAGGCGCATATTAAAAGCGTGCTGCTTTCATAGGTACAATAGGTATAAGTTTTACAAAGTGATAAGCTCTGCCATGTAACCCTGTAAGGGCACTGCAACTTACAGTATAGTTAAGACGTAGGTATCAACTCAGAGATTCTAAATTATAAGTATTCTTACGTTGTCTAGATTCTAGAAGATATCGCACTTTAGCGATAAGATTGCGTGTTGTTTTTTCTCTGGCTTTCTGTATTTAATGTTTATTACTTAGTACATGCTGTTTACATTATGAAAATGTGCAACAAAAAATGTATGTGTGATGCTATATTGTATATAGAAAAATATTTACAAATTAATCAAAACAACAAAATATAAAAGAACAAAGGCGAACTTATCCCTAAATCAAATTCTTCCATTTAATCAAGCTA
Organism: Cenopis cana; assembly: GCA_951800055.1. NCBI lineage: Eukaryota > Metazoa > Arthropoda > Insecta > Lepidoptera > Tortricidae > Cenopis > Cenopis cana. Next base: position 21,014,527 of record OX637478.1, on the reverse strand, counting down.
GCTAAGATTATTTGTATTGTATTTCATTATTCACCGACGCGTCATTTGTGGAGTTACAAATAATTGGATCGCATCGTTCGCTCGATCCTCGATCGATACAAATTACACACCGCTGCGCGGGCGCAGACAACCTGAATGGCCGTGCATTGACGTCTTAAACACTCAGTCATCGACCCTGGGTACTGTAGACGTAGAGGTACGAGGTACTAGATCTAGGAGGAGATCTTAGCTGAAAGGAAATACGTAGCAAATATATAACAATTATATTTCACACAAAGACAGAAATACAATCACATCATAGCTTAAATACCTAAATCAATACATCCGACTCCAAGCCAACCAACTACGAGTATTTTCAGAAGAAACCCGCTTTGACAGGCATTCTAGATTTATTCAAATGTAAAACGCCTGGAGGTGCTATTGGTCCATGAAACACCTCACTTTCACTCAAACGTAGGCTCTTGGACATGTGCATACTTCCAGTTCTCATCTACGGTGCACAGACTTGGTCGTTGACAGCATCTCAGAAGTCCAAACTCGGGGTTAGCCAGCGGGCCATGGAGCGCAGCATATTAGGGGTGAATTTAATGGATCGTATCCGGAACACCACGCTGCGTTCCAAGACGACGACAAGTCGACGTAGTTCGGAAAGCGGCTAAGTTACAATGGGAGTGGGCTGGTCATGTCTGCCGCATGCCGAGTGAGCTGTGGGCCAAGATCGCCACTGATTGGCAGCCCGACAGCTCCAAACGGAGACGAGGCAGACCCCGCCGGCGATGGCGGGACGAGCTATATAGACACTTTTTCAAAGGAACGGTCAGAGGAGGCGCTGGATCGTCAACAATGGAAAAGGTGGGGGAGGCCTTTGCTCAGCAGTGGGACAATACAGGCTCACAATAATAATAATTGTATACGTTATAACTTTCGACCCACATGGCCAGCCTCATACCTCATACCGTAACAACATCTACACTGTACAGTAATTTGAGCTGCATTGCTGAATTGTGCTAAGGTGACGACTTACCATCAGGTGGGTCGTAACACTGATTTGCCACCAATGAAGCATAAAGAAATAAAGTGTCTCATTTACAACATAAGTTCACGTTAATTTTATTAATTAAAATTATATGAAATAAATAAACTTAACCGTAAAATAGGGTAAAAAGTAACTCGGTTATCCGAGTTTGATGCTTGGCATGTTGGTGTTAAGTACAGCACTGAAAAACCACAGGCCAAGCCAAATTAAACCTTATGACAATATCATAGAGACTTTGACTGAAAACACTTGAGCTGCGTGTGATTTGAGCTGGCACGGATCTAGTAGGTACAATGTAGGGTTAACCAGTCCTAGGCGCAGAATAAATCAGTCAAGCTACTATAGGTGTATGAACGCCAGAATTAGGTAGTTTCCTTTAGTTATAGAGCGGGGCTTCCCAATACAGGCATTTTATATATATTGTGATGTGATGATGAATATTGTGACTCCTTGTGTTTGCCTGCGACATGAACCCTGGACTTCGCAATTGAGGTATGTGAGCAAGGGACATGACCTAAAGACTATTGTCTAATTCTTTGTGTTCATTCCCATTTTAAACAATGAACCAAAGTAATTTATAGGCATAAAGAATTTTGCATTTGTATTCCTCATGGTAAATGACGGATAGTTTGAGTTGATAGCTTGAGTTTTCCGGGTTGTGCGCTAAGGAGTGCGGGGTCCGCATTTACCCTATTCCCAAGATTTGGCGTAGGAACTAGTTTTACAAAGCGCCACAAGCGTTTTACTGCCATCTGACCTTCCACCCAAGGCGGACCGGAATTGAAATTTTGGTATTGAAATTATGGATTGCAAATTATAATTAAATATAATAAGACACTTGATGAAATGTGCTATATCTACAAAATAATCACAATCGTATAGCTCTGTAGCTATATAATCACAATCTTATTATACTGGTTCCAGTAATATTGAGCGTCCAAAATAAAGTGCCTAGGCTGCTGTAAGGTATGACAGGCATGATGTTGTTTTAATGCTGTCCTTTAATGTAAAAATAATGTCAGCATTAGCGGCGCCGGCGCACCCTGATTTACGCCGATTTATTATTTTGTTGCGACGGCTTCTTGCGACGAAATGCCACATAATTTGCAAACTAAGTATTTTTAAAAGGCAAGCGTAGAGCCATCAAAATTTAGTCCCCTCGGTCGCTAAAATTAGGCCGATTGCGACGGCTTCTTGCGACGAAATGCAACATAATTTGCAAACTAAGTATTTTTATAAAGGCAAGCGTAGCCATCAAAATTTATCTAGTCCCCTCGGTCGCTAAAATCGAGGTGATAATAATTATGCAGTGTGCAACGCCCGCGCGCAAAAACTTACAAAAACAGGCTTGAAAACAAGTTTTTTGCAAAAATGAACCATTACCTATTTCAAAAATTTGACAGAAGTTTTAAGAGCGAACGAGCGGTCCTAGTACCTACTATAGTTTAGAAGCAGTAGTAAATACATATCAAATTCTAGATCTAGATACAGTAGCAGTAATAGTAATAGACAACATTAGAATTTTATGTTGTTCTGTATAAAATATTTAAAGAATGAATTTGCGAAGGAGATATCAAAGTTTTACGTATTTTCACAATTTTTAGAGCCTTACGTTTCTTTTCTTGCGAGGTCCTAAGTAATGTAGGGCCTAACAACCTTTTTTTCTGACAGCACAGTGTAGAACCGATAGGTTGGTTTGTGACCAGCTAATTTTGTACGCCAGTTTGCGACCACTAGGAATAGTTGATGAACTGAAGGGATATTTTCTCGTGTTTTAAATGGATCTCCATTAAATAACCAAATAAATACCGTGTCTGTAATAATCCAAATATCTAATAATTAAAAAAATAACTCGTTCTTCAGGTGGTTGCGAACTGACGCTGGTCTAGCGACCCTACGCCTTAATCAGACTAAGTATTATATATCTCTCTTTCCCTCGCCAGTTTCACATATTCCATGCAAATTAGCTGTTCAGCTTTCTATTAGCGTTTGAATAATACACGATGTATGGGAACATCGTTATACGTGAAAAAATCGTTCACACGATTGCATTTACTTCATACTTGAAGATTCTTTGTAATGACCGTGCGGTATTTATTTCTTTGTATGAATGACTAGCTTTCTTAATTTTCTTTTTAAATATGTACCCGAAGCCTTATCTCCGAAAGGACATGTTTTTGAGTAATGTTGTGATTTAGATCTCGGGCGAGATATATAGATATATATCATTTATTGTCCAAACTGTGTACATAAGATCTTATAATGTCATGAACACATTGAAGGGTATTAACAGTTTTTCCATTTCGGGCGTACAATACATATTATATTATATTATATGTCTTGTTTTGAAGACTCGAGTCGTTAAACCTGAGACTAGCCTTTTATCCTACTGAGAAGGCTCAAGTTAGCCCTGGCAGCTCGAGGCTTAAAGGCTCGGCCGAGCTCCAGCTCACAATACTATATTTGAGTAACTTGTATATGGGTTTTGTTTTTGCATTGACTGGGGGTTGGAGTGGGCTGCTTCTTTGTGGATTACACTATGTAATTTGTCAGTGTTTCCAATAAAGATAATGATTACTGACTCTGCGCCTGTGCGCTCGTTCTGAGGATCTACTTTGAAATTCAACTTCCTTTCACTCTCGTCTCGTGTACACTATATTAATGAAAGGAAAGCACTATGCGATGCGAATGATTTTGAATTTCGAAGGTCCTGGTCTGATGCAGTCGCACGCTTCGGCGCCGACGCGACGCCTCGTCGTGTTGTCATTGTCATTAGTTCATTACCTCGCTCTATTCCACCCAACTTGACTAGATATTACTTATTTATATACTTTCATGATTTCTTCTGATTGGATTAGTGATCGTCCTAATACAACGCGGTCACGCGTTCAATATGTTTGATCGCAAGTTCGCGCGAGTTTGGCTTGCGATGATCGCGTAGTCCCCTTAGGCGACTTCCTGACTTGGCGGGGCGTGGCTGTGATGTTATCTTCTTTGACGTAAACTTACTGACATCGCAAAGATTCTCACTTGCCATAATACTGTCAGTATTACGTTTGCGCAGTAGTAATATCATGCGCAGAAGTGGAGCAGTACCGCCTTCGCATCGTCCCGCTGCCGCGCATCCCGCGCCAGTCAGGAAGCACTCATTTAAATATAGGGGCACAGTAAAAAATGGCACCGAGTTGACTGACAGCTGACACTGACATTTGACACTTTTCTCATATCGTACTGCCTCCGCACCGACAAATCAGGAAGTCGCCTTAATCTTTGAAAGCCAAAGGTCATACAACTTATGATGAACCCAACTACTTTTCTAATGAAATTAAAAGGGAGCTACCTCTACTTGTGAGCATTTCTAGATTAGTATAGTAATATTCGAATGTGTCTGCAAAAACTAGCTATCTTGCACCAAAAAAAAACTACACCAAAGGGTCGAAAGCGTGCTTCGCTATAAAAATACCTTCCTATTGCGGTGTACCAGCGTTGCGTTTATATCTATCCATATTTTCTACAAACTCCCGTAAACTTTCAAGCTACATTCAAAATATGACCTTATTAAGAAGCAGCAAGGTTGAATTTTCAATGATACATTTCGATTTGATAGGAGTTTGTTAGAATAATGCGTGTGCGCAATGCGGAAGCGTCGACCGCAACCACTGACAGACAGACACATAATTTGTATGTACATTAACCGTGCGGTGCGGCTTTGTCGGCGTGCGAAAACAAATAATTTAATTTCTTTGGAAGTTTAGAATAAAATAGGCATAATGATTGTGTATAGAGGCGAAAAATTATGAGGATCATTCATCCTCCTAGGTTTCCAGTTCCGATACTGCCGTGGGGCAAGCAGCACCTGATGTCGGCATCTTCTGACGATGCCTTAGCAGTCCAAGCCAACAAGGTCTTACTGGAACCAAGCGCTTTTCATCATCTTTTATAATGTGCACTGTTAAGGTTTGGAATTCCCTGCCGGCATCTGTATTTCCGAGTTCATATAACCTGGACCCTGGACCTCTTCAAGGCACGAGTGAATAGGCATTTTCTGAGTGAGTTCGCTTCAACGTCGGCCTCATCTTTTGCTTCCTGGTGATAATGAAAGGAGCCACGCGTTTCGCCTCTGAACACACGTTTCGAAGTTTATTTTTTATTTTTGGGGTTTTTTGTTGTAACTATTTTTTTGCATGTTTGCGTGCGTGCATTACTGCATGCGAAAAGCAAGTATACATCTCATTATACGGCCTAAACGTTCTTTTAGCGGAATAGCAAAGGACTATTCTAGAGAATAGGGAACTTGCATTAATTCGTTGACCTAGACTATCGTAAAGATTGAAGGATTATTTAAAAATACGAAAAACGAAAAAGTTTAAATATCAATAATCGACGTTTCCAATTTCGAGCGTAAACGCTTACTGGCTTGACGTGTCGTCACTGTATAGAACGTCAAACATTTTCATGGCACATGAATATTATTTATTTCAATCACAGAAAAAATATATATTCAGTTCCATTGACATTAAATGACATTAAAATAGAAAAATGTGAAGCCACTTTTAAACGGAGACTGAAGAACCTTTTATTAGAAAAGTCACTTTACTCAGTAAAAGAATCATCATTACATCATCATATCAGCCGAAAGACGTCCACTGCTGGACATAGGCCTCCCCCAAAGAGTGCCACAATGACCGGTCTTGCGCCACCCGCATCCAGCGGACTCCCGTGACCTTTACCAGGTCATCAGTCCATCTTGTGGGGGGTCTACCCACGCTGCGCCTTCCGGTCCGTGGTCGCCACTCGAGAACCTTTCGGCCCCAACGGCCATCGGTTCTACGTGCAATGTGCCCCGCCCACTGCCACTTAAGTTTAGCGATTCGAAACACCATGGGCCTCATAAGAAGGCTCAAAGTCACTCAGAGGGCAATGGAGAGGGCTATGCTGGGAGTTTCTCTGCGTGATCGCATCAGAAATGAGGCCATCCGTAGCAGAACCAAAGTAACCGATATAGCCTTTCGAATCGCTAAACTTAAGTAAAAGAATATATTGACATAATTAAATAAGAGGATACTTCTTTGACTGGACTACTATTAGACTAACTTATTTTATTTTTATTATGACTGACATTGTTGATATCGAATTGATAGGTACTCTTCGATACCAATTTTTATTATTATTATTAGTATTAAGATTGACATAGTCTTCGATACCAATTTTTATTATTATTATTAGTATTAAGATTGACATAGTTATTTTTAATTAATTGATAGGTACTTCTTTAGTACCTTTATTTTATTGTTTTTTTATTCCTAATATTATTATTTAAATTGACATTGTAATGAATTTGTTCTGTGTATAATCAATATTGTTATTTCTTTATTAAATGTAGCTATATATTTTGTATATATGCTGCAAACTGTATTGCCCAATTATAATTATATTTTGTAAAACGATCACTATATGACTAGTAGTATAAACAGTGTTGTATTATATGAAACTTGTATAATGAGATATAATAAACTAAACTAAACCATTTAATCCAATAAATCATCCATAACTAATCAGTTTTCATTTAATATAATTTTTTTCAATGTTTTCAATTTAACTTACTGAAGTGACTGATTCAAAGGACAATAGCTACTGAAAAAAATTGTTATTAAGATATCATTATTGCAATACTAATATGTTTTCTCGATGTAATCTTAACGCAAGTTCCCCATTGCCTCTTAAATGATTAGCTACTGAGTGCTACTCAGCAATCTGTATTATAATATTGTCGTGAGATTGATAAGAGGGTCCTTTTATCGAATATGTTTAATACAGTTAACTTCATTGTCTATGCCCCTGTTCCGGTCACGATTATTTTTATCTATGGAGGATCGAAATCCTAATTAGGTAAACGTCTCGGTTTTAGACACTAACTCAGTAGTTGATGTTTTCAATCGTATGTCATGAGGTCAATAGTATGTCATAATAATAATAGAGGTGAGCAGTAGGTGTCAACTATTGGGACAACTATAATAAGGTGTCGATTATTGGAACTTTTAGCTTACATGAGTAGAAATAAATTGCTTAAGGTGGCACTGAGTTTAAACTTCATGTACCTACTCTGTCTACACCTATTGGGAATACACGCGTGATTTACGTGTGTGTGTAAGTTAAAATTATTATCGCCACTATTGACTTGAATTAAGGTAGGAAATCTCATAATAAGAGATATACCGACAAGTTTGTTTACTAATAACATAACAGTCATTCCACATACTAATGTCATTTTCACAATAGTATGCAAACTCGTGCGAGTTAACAAAGAAAGCTACTACAAGTCCAGTTACTGACCCGTATACTTGCGCCAGTAACTCGCCCACAAATATTGGACACCGGTACTAAATATGCGTCACTTAGCGCTGTTATATAACTGTAAAGCAGTTGTACTCAACCTTTTTTCGATCAAGGACCAGACTTCGTTTGTTAGCAGGGACAGTCGTTAGATTCAGGAATCGTAAACCTTACTGGAATTAATAAGTACTTAGATCATGATTAAAATTTATGTTTCGGGTTAGAAAACACTGCTGAACAAAATAAAAAAAAATCAAAGCATTTATTCTGCAAATAGAATATGAGAAAAAGAGTCTTGACAGACAGACAGACGGACGGACGGACAACAAAGTGATCCTACAAGGGTTCCGTTTTTTCCTTTCGAGGTACGGAACCCTAAAAAGTATCTTTATAGACTTCCACGTAATTTGAAACAACCTGCCTCAACATTTCGTTTGACATGTGAAGATCGCACAGCCTCCCATAAATGGTCTGCTCCTCGGAATGCGTTCTCGTACGGTTTCAGTTAGCTATCCTAACTATTCAGTTAGAAGTGAACCCGACTGGTTATGATGCGAACGCGGAAGGGACTTACCGTCGACGCTGACGACGAACTAAAGGCTTGGTCAGACAGAATGTGCGACGCAATTGCGACTGCTGCGCGCTGGGCCCTGTACTCCGAACTTCGTATAGTTCCGTCCCTTTCACTCATATAGTGTATAACACGAGCGTGAAAGGGAAACGATGCTAAATACAGATTTAGAATTTCGGAGTGAACCCTTTGGAATGTATGACAACGTCCCGCTCGCGTTCCTGTGTGGCGTCGCTAACATGTTACTGTTACTATACTTATTGTTTAAAAAAGAATTAGACAATCGTCTTTAGGTCATGTCCCTGGCTCCTCAATTGCGAAGCTGGTTTCACGTCGCAAGCACACTCACGGATTCACACGGGGGACAATACTTTAGGTAGGTGAGGTTACAGGCAGGAGCGACATACGCCTTATTCGAATGCAAGCCAAGGGTCGACTGTCGGTCAATCGTCATTAGAGGCGCAATGCGCCCGGAGGGCGAGGAGGGGGTGGAGCATTTAAATTGTTTATTGAACACTTATTATGCTCACCGGGCGCTCACTCAACGCTTCGCGCTGGCTTCGCGCATGCTGTATGACCATTTGACCAAGCCCCCCCACCCCTCCCCTAGCTTGTCGTCTAAATTGGATTTAATAGGTATTGTGTATTGAACGTACACTTCCTGCTACGGACGAGATACCATCGCATCATCTTTCTAGATTTGTGCCCTAATAGCCCGAGGTCAGCTTTGACGCCTCATACCTGACTGTCATCTGATCTTCCAAATCAGAGGGAAAATTAGACATTATAAAAAAAATTTGCTCCCTAACAAACTTTCGACACCCTTTTCACCCCTTCAGAGGAATTTGAGAAACGCTAACATTAGTTTCCTTTAATGATTAGTCTATAAATCGTTTGAAGTTCCTCGTTTGAATAAGAATTGTTCCTCGTGCAAACTTTCAACCCCGTTTTCACCCCTTCAAGGTCATATTTTGATAATTCTGAAAAAAAATTAAGTTTCAATCTTAATTTTCTACAAAATTTAAGATGGCTGATGGAGAAGTTGGTTCCTATCATAAACATTTATGTACTTACTTACCTAACTAGATCCTGCAAAAAAATGTGATTTTGTGCGTGTCCACATCACGTGAAACGTGAAACTGCCTAACGACACAGTGTTATGTTAAATTTTGCTGAACTTCGCGTCCGTATGTATCATGATAATTCTGCATTCCCGACCGCATACATGGTTCTTCGCGGCATTTCGATCAAGACGTAAAAATTACGACAATTAGCCGGTTCAATGGACTTTTAATAATGTTTATGGTTCAAACCATAATGTTCATTATGCATGTTTATTTAAATGCAGCTATAATCGTAAATATTGGGTCTAAACATTTTTGTTTATGTTATTTGGATTCAAATTTATTCAATATACGGAATATTCCGAAGATTGCTGCGGTCTCGACTGTAGTACAGTTAGCTGCAGAAATGTGCTCAAAACATATTGACACGGTTTTTTTTTATAGAAATAGAGCGATGGATTTGATTATAATACATTGTTTATATATTTTTTTCTTTACCATCAGAGCACGAATGTACCTCACGTTTAACCAGAGTAGGACTAAAGGGTGGGTTACACCAAACCACCAGTAATCGTGTAATGTTTCTATGGGAATACAGTTGCCGGCGCCATATTTAACGTTTAATCGATGTAATAGTTGGCGCCTTCAACCGTAATACTTACCACCACGATGGTGGCTAGCCAGCGTACAGTCCGCCTGATGATAAGTTACCGGCACGTTATATGAACGTTTATGAAAACCAGACGGGAAGCTCATTATATGCACAATTTGATTACTTAGCTTTTAGAATAAGATAGGCATTTTATTTGTGTCAAAAAATAACAAAACATGTTCAGAGATTAGCATGTAAAAAAGTACATACGAGTATGTCCCTCGAAACGGAATGGTGCTGGCATGATGGCTATCGCTGCTCCACCGATGGCACCATCAGGTGAAAATGAAGGCTTTTGAAGCAGCCATCACGTTGTTTAAACCATTTAGATATCCAGTTTCCATTAGTTAACAAACCCACGGACTATTGAAAGGTTCCACAATTACCCTGCTCGGGTATTCCAAATTTGAACGGCCACCCCGTGAGGCAATTAACTCGGGGCGTGTCGCGGCGCGGATTTAGTGTTATGTGGCTGCGCGAGCGCAGAGACACACGGACGGAGCGGAATATGAACGAGTATTTAAATTTGAGTAGGACAAGTATGAGAGGGATGTCACATACATAGACGGAGGAACTACTGGGGGTTTGTACAAACACAAGGAGATCGAAGACCGTATAGGATAATAAAGGCCCCACTCAGAAAGAGCACCACTCACGTAAGTTTGGCTAAATTTCTGTAAAAAAGTTATTTATTTACTGAAAGTTTATTGCATAAAACAAAATACAGTGTACAAATGGCGGACTTAATGCCAAATGGCATTCTCTACCAGTCAACCACGAAGCTAAACATACACTCAAAAACGGTGTAGGAAAATGTACCTATTAAATGTATTATGTGTGATGTTATAGAAACATTGAGAGTGTAAAACAAACGTCAATAAAATTAAGATGCAATTATTAATTTTGAAGTCTCTCTCTCTATCTTCCTAGCTATTAATCCCACATGGTGGTGGGGTCAGCTTTCCGGACTAATCTTCGCCACTTCGCTCTATCCTCGACATCGTCTTCGGATGCTTGACACTCTATTATGTCCTTTAGCACTACATCTTTCCACCTTGTTTCTTGTTTTGGGTCTGCCATCCCCGGTCGAAGATCCAGGGATGGAAAGCTGTAGTGCTAAGTTTCCAACGTAGTCAGGTGGTCTTCTCTTTATGTGGCTTTATTAATTGTATATATTAAATTTGAAGTCTATTGGACGTATTATACATATCATTGTCGTAACCATACCCGATCCGACTAGTCCCGGCATTTTTTTGCATGTGTCGATACGGTTACGGTCATGGTATGGACAAAACACCCATAAAGTTGTCGACCACAAATCACTTGTGACTCCTCACGCACCGTATCTGCTTACCATCAGACAGAATTACGCTTCTGTCATCTTTGTGCTAAAAATACTTTATTTCACTCGCCAAACTACCCAGCACTGTGTACAAACCAAAGCTACTACTCCATTTCTTTGTGGTAATTGCGGAGGCATCCTCTTCCTAGTCCGTATAATGGGACGCTATACTAGAAAGCAACTCGAAGAGAATACTTATTGGCCTTAAGTGTGTTGGCTTTAATTGTGTCGTTAATTTGAAGGAGAGGTTTAGCCGACGCTTATACGGAGGGAGTGAAATGCGAGTTCCTTTTCCAATTAAATCTTTTACTCGTATAAATTATAGTGATTATAAATTAAGGTAATGTATGGTTCCCATTCGCTTCCTAGATTGCGCTTGCCTGGGCCATACACACACAGTCAATCGATCGTTAGATCTTGGGTATTTTAGGTTACTTTTCTTCCCATTTCGTTCTCAGAGAGCCCAACTCTCAAGCGATATACTATGCTTTGAGTTTTGTACAGGGTCCGCCTTAGGGCAGAACGGAATTGAACCCTCTAGACGCCCGGTGCCGCTGAATGTGAAAAAAAACAAGGCTATTATAAAATTTTGAGGTGTATGCGTGGAGGAAAACGTGGAGCGCTCGTGGCCCAGCGGCGCCGGGTACGCTTGCAGTATCTAAGGTTAAGCAACGTGGGCAGCGGTCAGGACTTGGATGGGTGACCGCTTTGAGTGGTTACTAACTGAGCGCTCCCGTGCTTTGGAAGGCACGTTAGGCCGTTGATCCCGGTTGCTGTCTATGGCAGCAGTCGTTAAGCCAAGTTGGAGGCCTTCGGGCGGTTTGAGAACTTCTAACAGTCAAGTTGCCCACCCACTTGACAAAGCCTAATCCCAATAAGGTCTAGTTTCCCCTCGGGGTTGGAAGGTCAGATGGCAGTCGCTTCCGTAAAAACTAGTGCCTACGCCAAAGCTTGGGATTACGTAGCGGACCCCAGGCATCCTTCAGGATGCAACTGTACTGGGATAACGCTAGGAGGATGATGATGATGCGTGGAGGAATCCCTCACCTAATCTGGAGCGTCGGTTTTCTTAAGACAAAGTGTACGTAAGTACTATTTATATTCTGTTTACGTAACTCTAACGTATCTTGTAATTCCACTCACTTTTCGCAACCACTTTCCCCAGGAAACCTAGGCCGTCCACGCCATCTTAATAAGTAATTACTAGATATAATTAGTAATTACCCCGGACCGTGTACAATTAGGAACGACGGCGGATATCACGTACCGGCGAAAGTACACTCGCCATAAAATATGTCGTAAAATAAAGGGATGTAAGGAACAAGCTTTTTCCCCCGACTTTGTTCGTGTACAACTCGTTCATTGCGTTAGAATTTAATTGCTAATCTTTTATTTCAGGCGCTTACCTAGGTATCTCTCTTCCATACATACTTCAACCCCCTCAAGAGATGATTTTTCCTGATTAAAAACTATCCTATGTTTCAGCTAACTCGGTTCAGCGGTTTGAGCGTGATGAGGTAACAGACAGACAGAGAATAAATGGGTTCTCGAAAATGCTACTAAGTTAAATATTTCATTTTGTATTTACAATACAGTGATTTTCAAGTAATTGAAGTGGTTTTATCGGTGACTGTACACAAAATGGCGAATGATAATCAGGAAATATCCAAGTTATCTTACGTGTGCAGTAATGAAACCATTTAGTATAATATCTAGATTTCATCGCTAGAACCTACGCACTAACAGGCCTAAACCTAAATGTAATTAAGTAAATATTTTATTGTGTAATTAATAATTATTAATTTAGCGGCTCCTTAACTCAAATAATCTTTAATGTTAAGATTAGTAGTTAAGATTTTATTATGTAACTTATGAAATACTTATGAAATAAACAGATTAAATTTTAATTTTAAATTTTTTTTTATTTAATTAGAGCATGTGAAGGAAATTACTGTTTACGTTTACTGGCTCAGGATATTGAAGGCGACGTGTTTAGGGCATATACCCTCTAAATAAACAAGTTTTATGGATGTAATGCTGCTGTAAATATTCATAAGAGTTTAAGTTATAAATATACAGTAGTTACATAATGTAAAGCAACGTTAAAGCTTAAGCCACACAGAGAGCGGGCGGGCGGTTGCGGCGCGGGCGCGGGCGGCGGCGGCGCGGGCACGGGCGGCGGCGGCGCGGGAGCTGCTTTTTGCGGTGGCGGCTGCCGCCAAAGGCGGCTCCCGCGCCGCTGCCGCCCGCGCCCGCGCCGCCGCCGCCCGCGCCCGCGCCGCTGCCGCCCGCCCGCTCTCTGTGTGGCTTAAGCTTAATAAAGTTTAAGTTATAATTATATTTTACGCCTTGTCAAATTAATTTTCGTACGTCTAATTGAACTGCAAAAATTGGTAAATTAGAAAATGAATAAGGGACATCGATGTACTATCGAACCAACTGAATCGTGACCCACCGTGGAACCTTGTGACAGAAAGTGTCATAATAATTTTCCTTACCAGGCAGTACGATGTCACTATAACATTTTCTGTGACAAAGGTACAAGGTGGGTCACGATTCAGTTTGTTCGATAGTACATACCTTGGTACCTCTACATATACAAAATGAAAGAACGTAACACGTTCACTGTCCCCATACAAAACGATCTGACAATGTCACAAGACCAACTGGGGGTGTGACTCCACAGTGGAAGCATCATCATCATCATCATCATATCAGCCGAAAGACGTCCACTGCTGGACATAGGCCTCCCCCAAAGAGTGCCACAATGACCGGTCTTGCGCCACCCGCATCCAGCGGACTCCCGCGACCTTTGCCAGGTCATCAGTCCACCTTGTGGGGGCGTCTACCCACGCTGCGCCTTCCGGTCCGTGGTCGCCACTCGAGAACCTTTCGGCCCCAACAGCCATCGGTTCTGCGTGCAGTGGAAGCATGGACTCCTGTAATAATGGTTCATGACCCCACATTGGGGGCACCCGAACAGGGAAAGTGTTAATGGTATTTATTACCTCCCATAAAGGTACCTACAGGTAGTCTTAGAGGTTTGACTACAGGCAACCAAACAAATGTTTATGACGCATCATAAACATGTTTGGTGATAAAACAGAAAACATTACTTAAACGGCGTCACATATTTAACGTCTACGATGACAGTTTAATATGGGAAATAAATAAAAAGCAACAACGTCAGAATTTCTCTATTGTGTAACATCTTTGCGTTGCCGAAGCGAAAGGCTTTCTTCGGACGAATTGTACGGCGTTAGAATCGTACTTATATTAAGCGACCAAATCAACTAGATAGGGCTGTTATTCACAAATCGACTCGTCCTCACCTCACCCCTCACCTGTTTTTATATGTAACTGTCAAAAAGTGACAGATGACATTTGACAGTGACAGTTGAGTCGGTTTGTGAATCGCATTGCAGGAAATTAATGGTCGACAGTTAGGGCACAGCAGGGGGGCTAGCACAATTATCGCGGCGACGCGAGTAGAGAAAAATCTACCCTCCTTTTTCTAATTAGCACAGTTCGAGCGAGACAGGAATCGCTGAGTCGCGCAAGATACGACTTGGTAGTAAGTTGTACTATCCCACCAGAAGTCACCTCTCTCAGATTTTGCAGAAAATTACAGCCATAATAACACCACTACTTGCACTTTAGGTACAGTCAAGGGCATATATATGTATACATTTTTCGACCTTATTTCAATGGAATAAGGTAAAAAAAATGTATATACATTGGTGCCGTTGACTGTGCGTGTTTTGTTCCTGGTTAGGAGGATGCGCTGCATTGATATGCCTCTAACTGTATATGTCTCGAACTGTCAACACAACGAATCCTCAAGCCAATAAAAGCCGGGCCACCGGCCACGCGTTATTCTTCTGGAGTTCTAAGCGTCCATAGGCCACGGTCCTTATAGCATCAGGCAAGCCATAAATTTGTTTGCCACCGTTGTATAAAAAAAGTCCGACAACTATCTATTTTATTTGGTCGGGTCATAGTTGCGCAAGACGAGTTATTAAAATCCGCTGTCATCGCTGACGTGTAGTCATTGGATTAGGGTAAATAATGGTGTAATAATCTTAGTTTACTGACGAGTTAACTAGCCTGGAGGTGAATGAACTGGAAACTTCAAGTGTTGAAACTTTTTAAATGTTCATCCGATAATCTTATGGAATTTCATATAGTACGACTGGATGGCGCTGAATCCACCTTACTACTGGGAATACAAGACACACATACTGAGCCGCATACCGCATAACAACCAATATCCATCTTCTACAGGTCACGTGTCCGTCTTACGATAATAGGAGGGGTCAACTTAGCTGGTCGTACAGCGTCCTAGGCGTACTTCCGTCCACTATATTGAGACCTCCTTACGAATCTGTCGATCTGTCGCGAGTTTAAACATTTTTCCCCATTACAAAAAGTGCTCAGCGCTGCTAAAAAAGTTTTCATTTCAAAAATGTTATTATGACTCGAAACACCCAACACAAAATCCAAGCCATGCGCAGAGTCCGCAGAGCGTGTATAATAGTTATATTGCGCGGAACCAAAACGCCGCAGTTGCGTCTGCGCGTGTAATTGGGAAAGTGAGAGCTGTCAATCGATTGTCGTCGCATTAGATAACGAGCATGCGGCTTTTTATTATAACCATACACGCGCACGCGTGGCGTTTCCTCGTCAAGTTACAGATATGAAATTTCTATGACTGGTGAGCTAAAGTTTGAGTAAGCGCAATTTGGCCACATTTTTATAAGCTGTAGCGGTATAAAGTCTAGGATTACCCAGAATTAACTATTTAGTTTAGCATGCAATTTTTACTAAGCTTAAATAGTTAAAAAGGCCATTAGAGAACGTTATTCAGAATTTGGCTATTTTATTTAATAGCCTTTACTCACACGTTATGATGGAGATTATAGGTGTGAACATTTGTGTAAGTACTGCTATTACTGAAACTTTATTCAGCATGACTGTGTTTCTTACGTAGTGCCAAGTAGTATCTCGCTCAACGACTCCCGTCTCATTCGAACTGTGCACTATAGAAATAGAGGGTAGATTTTTCTCTCTACTCGCGTCGCGTCGTAGGGGCAGTTGTGCTAGCCCCGCAGGCCGCTAACAAGCCACATCGATCAAGCCAACGATTATTTCATCAAATAGATAGATAATGGCGTGTATTGGAAAGCCGCATCCGGCGTCACTTTCCATTTCGTCCGTGCGCGAGCGCCGCGAAAAAACGCGCGCGCGGAATACTGAACGAAACTAATGTTTATAGTGTTTATTTTCACTGACAGTTTCTGTTTCGTAGAGTATTTCAGTATTTAAACCGCCCGCTTGGTCGTGTCGGAGGTTTTCCTCTGGATTTTCCCACGGCCACTCTCCCTCGTACTCCCACTCCTATACTTTATTGGGCCCGGCGTATAAAGCCACAGTCAGTTTAAAAAAAACGTTTCTGTCAGTTCTAAAAAGTAAAGGCGGTAATAAAGGAAGCATCAGATCACATATTTATCGCCCTTGCGTTCGGCTCGGGCGTCAAATACCTGTGATCCGAGACATTCTGTTTTACCGCCCTTGTTAAGTGATGTAGGTACTATTATGATGTGTTAGAAAATATTCCTAGCACTGTATAAAATCCTGCATTTGTTTGCTCAGTTACCATTCATCATATCAATGCATGCTCACGCGCAATTCACGACGCATTCCTAGATTCGCATCTTAAACAAAAATAGCTTTTATTACTAATGTCATAAATGCGACTACCGCTAGTGAAATTATTATAATTTTTGCATCGTTTGTACTTTACAATCATAAATAATAAATATATGGTCTTTAAACGTGCGTATTAAAGATCAACTGCTAGAGAGATTGAAATTTTTATACCATCAATTTAAAATATACTCTTGGAGTCATGAATTTCAGATTCTAATACGTTGTAATAAGAGCGTCAAAGACACCGCAAGCATATTGAATCAAATCCAATTTAATATGCAATTAGATTAATCAATTTAGACTCTAATGCGTTGTATTAAGCGTGTATACAAGTGTAAGACGTGTGGTAATTGCCTGAGCGCCGTGGGCGATGATAATCGCGCTTCTGCGCAGGTGCAGCGAAAGTCGCGTATTTGTCAACGGTGGCTGCTTTATGGGCTTGGTAATACGGTGATTTGAGAATACCCCTTAAAAGGCTATATTTTACCCTTAGCTTCATGTCTGTAATCAACCTTAAGTTAGAGCAGCAAGGGTCATTTTTCAATAATTGGAGAAATGGTAATTAGACGTTTTGAAGACTCATTTGTAATCAGCATAGGCATTAGAAATTATAAGGTGGTATAGGAAATTTGAATTGAATTGATAGTGCTTGGCTGTTTGTCTGGGTCTAAGCTAATAAATAATTATTAGATTTAACCTGCCTTATTTTTTCACATTTCTCTTTTTTTATTGACTCCTTTCACTAAATGATTTCTTTTTTATTTCAGGTAAACAACATTTAAGTTCAAAAGGTTGATGCCCGTTGGTGATTCGTTCAAAAAGGTATTCGATTACTATATACATCAAGCAAATCATGATGATCATAATCATCATCAGCCTGCAGTCGTCCACTGCTGGACATAGACCTTCCCTAATTCACGCCACCACACGCGGTCTTCAGCTCTCCGCATACAACCGCTTTCCGCCACTCTTTTCAGGCAAAATTATAAATTGCATGTCAGATTAAACAAATGACAAATAAGGTATGACTTAGGCGACTTACTGACTTGGCGGGGCGGGATCGATATGTATCATTTTCTTCTTTGACGTAAATTAACTGACGTCGCAAAGATTCCCACTTGACGGAATACTGTCAGCATTACATTTGCGCAGTAGTACCTAATATTATGTGCAGAAGCGGACCAGTACTGCCCTCGCATCGTCCCGCTTCCGCGCATCCCGCGCCAGTCAGGAAGCCCTCATTTAAATGTAGGGGCGCAGTAAAAAGTAATACTGCGTTGACTGACAGTTGACACTGACATTTGACAGTCTTCTCATATCGTACCGCCTCCGCACCGACAAATTTGGCGGGGCAGAATCGATGTGTCATTTTCTTCTTTGACGTAAATTTACTGACGTCGCAAAGATTCCCACTTGACAGAATACTGACAGTTTTACATTTGCGCAGTAGGTAATATCATGCGCAGAAGCGGACCAGTACTGCCTTCGCATCGTCCCGCTTCCGCGCATCCCGCGCCAGTCAGAAGCACTCATTTAAATGTAGGGGCACAGTAAAAAGTAGTACGGAGTTGACTGACAGTTGACACTGTCATTTGACAGTTTTCTCATATCATACCGCTTCCGCACCGACAAATCAGGAACTCGCCTAAGTGTAAAATATATTGTAAAAAAATTACTTTAGGCATAGATCCCCAAAATAAGTGTGTCATAGTGAAAGATCGTGCATGGCTGCCAATAGGAGCAATTTATAGCAAATTTTACTTTTATTGATTTTTGGTTGGTTCGCAATCAGCGAACACAGATTATGAGAAGGAAACAGAATGGTCATTATTATTCTATAGTTTTAATTTACGTCTTTTCAAATAAATGTGAATGACGTTTCATTCAGAATCGCTAGTAAAACCTCCTGAGACTCCAAAGTTCTGCTATTTTAAGTCCGTTAAACTTCTTATCGTAGGTATTAAACACAAAATTATAGAGGCTTCTGGTGACCACAGGGCTAGATTCTATTTCGCTCAGCGAATTAGTATTATATCGCCGTGCAGCGAGGCAATGCAGCCAGTCTTCTGGGCACCCTACCAATTGAAAGTGATTTGGGCCAATTTTTTAATTTGTAACTTGAATTTAAATTAGGTCATTTGTTATATTATGTATTCAAATGTACATTTAATCTTAAATATCTGGGCAGCCGAGCTTTGTTCGGCGTTTTCCCGGACATGAGACCTAGCTAAGATCGAAAACCCCCACATACTAAATTTCATCAAAATCGTTAGAGCCGTTTCCGAGATCCCCGAAATAAATAAATATATATATAAGAATTGCTCGTTTAAAGATATAAGATACTTATTTCAAAATACACAGTACAAAGATGAATTAAATTTATAAGACTTCAGCGCGTTGCCGACCTTTCATAGGTTTGACGATCTAATCTATCTATCTTAATAATAGTTTTCAATATACTCTATCCGTTAATCTATGCCTCGCCGCTCCCACGGTCGTGGGTATCGATCGGCGAACTTTTATACTTTTTCGCCAAATCATTGTTTTTAGTAGGTTTCCGAAAGTAAAAGTGTTAGTTTTCGTGCTCCCGCGCCGAAGCTAACAAATAACTGTACTATGACGATTCTCTATTGAATTTTTCACTTAATCTTATTACGGTTTTAATGTTTTTTATTGGGCACAATTAATTTGACCGGCATGGTTTTTATTTGGGTTATTTTCCGTGCTTTGTTTAAGTGGTTCAAGTTGATTTTTTCCTTATACATTGAATTCCTTATATATTTTTACTGAGCTAGTTGACAAAAGTCAATTTTTTCTTTTTATTTTTAATAATATTTTTTGGCATTTGTAATAATAGTTACTTATAAATTGAGAAGTATTTTTACTTCGCTATAATGTACCCAAAATATTTCTTCAGTACTTGAAACCTTTTGTGCTGGCTGATTTATTATGAACCTTTTATTGGTTTTTTAATTTTATTGCATGCAAAATAAAGTTGCTTTTTGTACTTATCACTTCGACACAACTCGGCTAAAGCAAATTACCTTAAGTGTAAACATCACGACTATGACTTGAAATGCCTTATCACTTACCAGCCTTGTTCACACTTTCAAATATCCGTGCGCGATCAATCACGCATAAATAGAAATGCGATCATTATGAATGAGGGCGTGTTCCACCAGCGTACTACACACCGGTCAACGTTAAATATGGCGCCGGCATCAGCTGTCATCCCATAGAGGTTTGTTAAACTTTCCATACCATCACATTTTAACGAACACAGCTTACGATTACTTACGGTTTGGTGCAACCCACCCTTAGTAGTAGTAAACATGACAGGCGATATACAAACCTGTTCTTTTTTTATATACCACGTCGGTGGCAAACAAGCGTACGGCCCGCTCGATTGTAAACGGTCACCGCAGCCCATGGACGTCTGCGACACCATGAGTGTTACAATCTGGTTACAATACATGCTTGTAGCCGACCGCTTAATAATGTATGTCCCTCCTTTCATGGCGAACCCCATACCATAGTTAGTTTCGTAGAAAACCTCGATAGGAAGCACATTTTTAACCAAGATACGAGGAGTGATACCAATTTAAGTAATGTACTCAATCAATGAATCAAGTGGGATAAAAATAGATGGAAGAAACGTAGAACAAGTCCATAGTTTCAAATATCTGGGAAGTATCGTAACGGAAAACTCAAGGTGTACCCCTCATAAAGGCAAGAATTGCAATGGCTAAACAGACTTTCTATAAAAACAAGACATTTACTAAGAACGAGAATAGCCTTAAATATACGAAAGAGTTTTATAAAGACATATGTATATGTGGTATATTGCCTTATATACGGATGCGAAACATGGACGCCAACACAAAGAAACGAAGAATAGGTACTTGAAGGCGTTCGAGATGTGGTGTTACCGAAGGACGGAAGGGATAAGATGGACAGATTCGGACAGAACGAGTAACCAACGAAGCCGTCCTGAATAGAGTCGCCGAAAAGAGAAGAACAATTAAAACAAGAAGAGGAAGAATGATCGGCCACCTGCTACTACACGACAACTACATCAGAAACATTATAGAAGGGAAAATAAATGGGAAAAGAGGAAGAGGAAGACCAAGGAAATGTTATATGAACCAGATAAAGTAGGATGTGGATGTCGTGTCGTATCAGGACGTCAAGGAGCTGGCCTCGGACCGGTAAAGCAGGGGAGAACTGCATCAAGCTGCACCGACAAGAGCCCAGCTCTTAAGAGAATGATGATGATGACTCAATCAATGCAACTCCTATCGTCAATAGTAGGTTTCTTTATTCGTGTGACGAAAAACATATTAGTTTCCTATTGTGTGGGCATTAATTATTCGATCTAGTTATCCTATCAAGCTCACACCATATTTATCGTATAATTTAAGAGCCATGTTTAAATAATCCAACTATAACTCAGTAGTCAGATGGTATCTCAATAAAATTAAGATTTATCTACAAGATAAATAGAACTTGCACAGATTAGAAAATAAAAGTAAGGTGCGCTAGTGCCAAGCGCACGCTTCGATCATCGTACTGACGCTACAAACTTACATTTGCGGTCGGCGACGTTATGAACTACGTAATAACTTGATGATTCTCTTCCACGGCAGCGCGCGTTCAACTGTTTATACAAATTGGTATAAAGCTAGCAATCGAAAGTGGTAACGGCGGCATTTTTGTCTCGTTTTCACAAATCCTTTTAAGCTACAGCCGGTCCGGAAAAGTGGGAAAAAATGGGAAATTACGTCGGTAAATTGCTGGTTCGTGAAAGTGCTGAGAAAAAAAGTTGCAGAATGCATGCCTCGACGAAGATTACATACGTGTCCAATGCTTATTTTATGTTTTCATTTGATTATGCGCGAGTGGGAGCGGGATGCAGTATCAAGCAGTTTAGAAAAGTATGTAATGTTAGTCGCAGAATGCAGGCCCGTTCAAGCTTTCGAGGATTCGAGGTATAGATCTAATTTATTTTTTATTAACTGCAATTAGGCGTCCATTCTGGGGTTTATCGATATGGTTATAACACGATCCTACACTGCGTGTCAAACAAAGTTTCTAAGGATTAGTTGCCGTTCCAGTTTTTCTGTCCGTTCTCCAAACAATTTACTACAACCAGTTTAAACTACAGGATATATTGAAAGACTTTCGAACGAAACTTGACACATCAAATGCCATTTCATTTTCAAGAATTAACAATCGATATTGCCCTGATGAAAGTTCGATGATTTACGCAATTCTATTCAGAAGGTTGCGTGTTCAAATCACGTCGGGGTCACCAATTTAGAATAATAATGGACTCCTAAGTAGGAATAATATCACAAAGTAAATAGCGGCGGCGCGCGCCGGAGCAGAGAGTCCGCTCAGTACAAAGTGCCATTTTCGCCGCACGCACAATGACGTAACATTTACAGGCATTCTCGGTTGATTTCGGACTAGCTTAGTCGCGACTGTCACTGTCGCGTCGCGAGTGCTAGTTGTGCGCGCGTTGATCACTTGACGTCCTCGCCGCTACGTAGATAGTTTATGTCACGTACGTCAAAATGAATAACCGATATTATTACAGTTGGAATGTATTTTATTGTTTAAATACACTTAAATACAACAAAAAACGGTGCCTACACTTTCTTCAAATTTTCAAACGATATTGAAAGGTAAATAAAACGGTTTTCTCATTTTGGTAGTTACAATACCTAGGTAGGTAGGTAATTTTTTGAAACTTGCCGCTTTGATAACGACGATCAACCATTACACATTCATCTTATCGTTCGCTGGTAAAACGCCAGTATTTAAGTAGTACTATGGTTTAGTTAAGTAGGTACCTAATTAATTAGGTATATTTTTGTTGGCGCTCTCGACCGCCGCCGGTCACAAGTCACAACTCGCAGCGGGTCACGCATCAATTTATTAGGGTTCCGTACCCGAAGGGTCAAAACGGAACCCTATTGGTGTCGCCCAGACGTCCGTCCGTCCGTCCGTCGTATGTCACAAAATTTGTTCCGAAGAATTTTTAGACTTCTCATTGACCTATGAACTTGAAATTTGGTGACAATGTTCAATATTACGTATATTTTAACAACAAATACTAATATATGAATAAATCATATTTTTGAGGTTGATTCGGAACCCTAAATGTGCGAAGTCCGACTCGCACTTGGCCGGTTTTTTACCAAGATACGCTGGTTCATATTTAAATGTCATGTTGAAGAATTTTTAATTTATCTGCTCCTTTTTAAAATTCAGAATCAATACAGAAGCAACCCTGTAGTTTAGGTATGTATTTTCAAGAACGGCGGGAACGGACCTTCTGTATATTCTTTATTTTGTGATAATATACAGGGTTAGATATATACAGGAAAAGGGATATCTACAAGGTAAATACATATATACAATAGATAGGAGACACAGGAAGAGACGACAATAGAGAGATCTCTCAGGGACCGAAGTCCAATGAGAGTTGGTTGGAAGTTCTATATATGCAACTGACTTAAGAAACTTCGATAGCGCGTTGCAGAGCATGTCAGATTTGACGGTTGCCTAGCGACGCCACAACCCCACTGCGCTGTGATTTAGTTTGTTCATTCGAACGCTTTTTTAAGTGCGGTTTACACGCTGGCTCGACGCGGTAACTGGTTGTTTTGAAACGCTTGCAATTGTTTTTGCTGTAATTTTCGTGTTGCACAGCTGCAGCACGCAATGTTAATGGCCGAATTAAAGTTTGCATTTTTGGGGGGTCATGTTGCGCTTGTTTTACCAGTTTTTGTTTCACATTTTTCATGATATCCGCTACAGTATGAAACAATACCGTGGTCCCCTTACTCCGTATGGTTTGTTTCTTCTTTTCTTCCTTGTGCTAGTAGTCATGTCTGATGACATGACTACTGACTTATACCCGTCGCATTAATTATATTATAAGCGGACAATTGATGTTGCATATTTCACTACAAAAACAACAAGTCTCTTGACATGTAGTTGTTACTTACGTACAGTCAGCAGCAATGGTTGCTACGCGGGCGACGTGCTCAAAATGATCTTCACACATCTTTATTATAAGGGAATAGGAGCGTGTCTAGATCATTTTGAACACCTCGCCCGCGTAGCAACCATTGCTGCTGACTGTACGAGTATGGTATTCCAGGATACTTAATGTTATCCTCCTAGCGTTTTCTCGATTGTGTATCCTAATATTAGGCGTGGGCCCAGGGTTTGTTACCGCGAACCACAAACGAAGTTTTCCCTCTCTGTCGCACTTGCAAGTCTGTACGTAAGTGCGACTGGGGTTCGCGGTACCCCCCCAGCTTTACGAGAACTAGACTTTGTCGGGATAAGACCGGTTTCCTCACGATGTTTTCATTCAGCGAAAACCCACAGTTATATCTAGGGATATTTCGTACATAAGTTATTGAAAGTAGATATGAGCGCCGATGGGCAATTGGCCGGCGGCGGCGCGCCGATCAAAATTGATCGGCGGCGGCGGCGTCGGCGGCGTGACCTTGTAAAAACCTCAGGTTCAAAACAAAAATACGTTTTTTTCCTTATTTGATGCCGTACACGCCTGTCAACGTCGTTTTTACTGTCACAATGACAAACACGCCTATTGATATCGATGTTCTACGTTTTATCCCGTCCTAGTCGATTACGCATGGTGGTTTACACATTATGTATTAAGACTAGGTATGCTCTGCTGTATATGTAACATCTAAGTGGCAATGCAAACAGCAAGTCTATTGCTGCCTGCGGGAAACTTCGCGTCAAGGTGGTCCAGTCACATGACAAAGCTCTAAACTATGATCTTTGTATGTAAACATGACAATTCTGCTCAAACTCTTGGATGCCTCCGAAACGTGGTGTTTCTAACGCAAACACACTCGGATATTATATACTTCTAGGACTTATAACAAATACTAGGAGCGGCATTATGCCCATCTTTTGGTGAACCTCGAATACATCTAACCGTGTCAGAAACAAGCAAGTTTTTGAATATAAACTTTCGTGAGACGTGTTATAATTTTATTTTACTAACCGATAATTAATATGTGAGTTTCAACCGTTTAGTAAAATAAAAGCAAGTTCTTCTCTAAACCAAGCTAATTTCAACGGCATTGAAGATTATTTAATACGCAGTAGTCGCGTCGACTCTGCTAACTACAGGCCCATTTCGGTCACATTCATTCAATGCAAGATTTAGGAGAGTGTCCTGACTGAACAGCAGGCTCTTTGGCGTACCTAGAATCAAATGATCTCCTCAGTGACCGACAATACGGCTTTCGTCACAATCGGTCCACCAACAACCACCACCACACAATCGGTCGGGGATCTTCTAGCGTACACCACACACACCTGGAATAAGGCCATAGAGATAAAATTAATACGAAGAAGCCCTAGCGGTTTCTCTCGATTTCACAATGGCTCACTCCAGGTGTGTTATTGCTTTACAGGGTCTGGCACAACGGTTTCTAATCAAACTTTCTTCGTATGGTCTGCCCGCTGGTTGTTATGCTTGGATTGGATATCGGATTTCCTGAGGTATAAAATCTATTGAAGTGGTTATTAATGGCTGCTCGTCTGATCCGATGGCTATTAATGCCCTTGGCCCCGATGGGTCAATGCTCTCTGCGACTCTTTCTGCTGTGCGCCCGGTATCTTTGGGTATGCAGACTTCAGTACTGTTGTAGAGAGCTACATATCCACTGCACGAACCAGTATGACCAGAATTCGGCCTAATGGGTAGTTATGGTTATGCCTGTGAACCTTTGTCTCTTCGATTAGAGCGATACCAGTCCAGTCTGGTTAGGTTCAATGCCACAAAAACTCAGACGTGTCTAATTTCCGCCAAAAAGAGGCAAAAGAGACCCCTACTTTCCGAGATGTAATCGTGCCGATTACCGGCTTTTCGGCGTAACATTGTTTTTGACTCTCAACTTTGGCAAATATATAAGTAAAGTAAAGTAAGTAAGTAAACTAGAACATCGGCACAAATTGGTTTAGAATCGCTCATTAAGGATCCCATTTGTGCATTTTTGGTACTGAATACTAAAATAAATAAAGCAATAATAACCGTAAAATATCTAATTCCAAACTAGTTTGCCGATCGATGATATAAGTGTGTAAAAGATAAGCTATACAGTATCTGAAACGCGCGCGAGACAGAGACCGGCGCGCCGATCGCCATGTATCGGCGGCGGCGGCGTGGGGTTTTTGGCCGGCGGCGGCGGCGCGGCGGCGCGGCGCTCATATCTAATTGAAAGTGGTGCGAGCCGTTCGAACCTGCGACTTCAAGATAGACAGTTGCGTGCCGCTGCCGTACCACGCAGCTACAATCACTCGGTGATTCCAGTACTCTATGTATTTGCTAAATCCCTCGGCTCGCGCGCGTGTCAGCGCGTTTGTTGACTCGCGCACGCGCGTCGCATGCTAATCGTCGAGCATTGTTGGAAACGGGGAATTTTACTGCGCAAGTCAGAAGGTCGTAACTACATATTTAATTGTAGTGAATAACGCCCTTTTGGCGGGGGAAGATCGAATGTCAGTTCTAGGTAAATCATATAGGTTTGGTGTACTTATTATAAGATTGAAGGTATGAATACTGACTGCTTCTTCTGTGGGAATCGATGTGTGAGTTAGATCATTGACACGCAAAGTGCGTGACTCCTTTGGAGTCTTGGGAGTCTATAGGCTACGGTGTCAGCATTACCATTAGGTAGTCGTTGTATAAAACAGTGCCTAAAATGTCACTTGTATTGGTGTTTTGTCATCGTTTAGGTAAATCTTGTCCAAAAGATTATTCTTTCAAAAATATTTTTAAGGCTCGAGTGAATAGGCATCTTCTGGGTGAGCTCCCTTCACCGTCGGCCTCATCTATGCCCCCTGGATTTTAATAAAAAAAATGGTTTTACAATTATACCTTTCAAATAATCAAGTAAAACGAATATTTCTTATGGGACAAGGAGTCAAGGATCTTTGACCACAAATTCAAAAGTAACAATTTGCCGGCCATTCAAGATGGACATTAAACGTGTTAAGTTATAGCGAAGGTCTATTGTACAATAACGTTATTAAACGCCATGTTATTCGTTGTGTGCTCCATAGCTCATTTGCAAGTGCATGGGCCTTGAACTTTTATTAAACCAATCTTAGCTCTGACCTCTGATCTTTAATCTGGGTAGAAACTATGAATCACCTCGTTGTTATATCTAATTCTATCTAAAATATTCGATTGTCTAACTTACCTGTACTTGTGTAATTTCTAAAATCTGGGTTACAAGTGAATGGGGTCAAATGCGCCATCGAAATAAGAGCGCCTACCATAAAATATCTGGATATCTACATATATTAAAAACTTCCTTGCCACAAACTTGTTTCGTGGATATAAAATGTCGTTCTTGGTATAATATACCCCCTTATTCATAAAACTTAACAAACCTCTGCTAACTAAAAGGTTGTTTGTCCCTTTCTCACAAACGTAAATGGCAAAGTGACAGATAAGGACAAACGAACTTTAGCGGCTTGTTAACTAATATAGGTTTATTGGACGTTTATGAATAAGGGGGTGTGGAGATAGTGTACCTAGAGTCTGGCTACGTTAACTCTACCTAGCAAATGAACTGTCAAACAAATATAATTTGGCAACACTGTGCATTATACGTCATATTTCTATGGAAATGTCACGGAAATGTGACGTGTGAGGTAGTGTTGCCAAACCAAATATTTGTTTGACAGTTCATTTGCTTGGTAGAGTTAAAGTAGCCAAACTCTATTTTAGTCTGCCGTGGACGCACTTATTTATCCCAAATGACGTACAAGCGGTACAAGCAAACGTTTGGAAAGAATCGAAGAATTATTATTTATTGACAACAAATTAAGTTAATAGGAATACTCACATACCTAATCAAATCCACAATTTATGTTCAAAATACAAAATAACCATTCACAAGTTCCACAACACTTCGTTCAAAAATTAATAATACCTACGATAAATAGTCAGCAACGGGTACAGTCGACCAAAAAAGTGGTCTACCACTTTTCGACTCTATTATGTGTAGTTACGTTAAGACCACGTTATTCCAAATCATAGTATTTTTCATTCAATTTTAAACCATTAAATACTCACTTTATTGATGGGATATTTAGATATGTTATAGTTTAAGAGTCGGTCTAGTGTATTTTAAGGCTGAAAACACGATCTTTGAAACTTCGCTCGATGATCTCACATCGCAAAAACAGGTAAATTTTGATCTTATTGTGAGTCGTATATAAAATATATCCAACTCAGACTCGAGTAAAATATATCAATAGATAGGAAACGATGTGAAGAAGTGTATTTTACGGCTAATTTTTTTTTAAATGTTTTTATATTTAATAAAACTCAAAAATATCTGAAAAGCAAACTGCGCGCTTCATTTTAGTAGACAGATGGCCGTTGGGCCTCGAGCTGGACGGACGTCTGTCGCACTTTTTGCAGTTTGACATTTATAAAAATCGCATATTTAATACCAGTAACTAGATGATATTAACATTTTCAGGGTAAATTACTGGTGAGTCATATCGACGAATAAACATTTAAAATAGTTTTCCTGGTACTTTTACAATTCGAGATAGTGGAAAACATAAAATGTGGCTAATAAAGCTTATCATTATATCATTTTTTTCCTTTTTAAACCCTCCCTTATTACAAAAGGTTTCATTGAGTATTTTTAGAATGTGGATTTTTTTTCCATTATACGGGTCACACTCCTTCATATAGCATATTGTATATTTTATGTCTATGTGTGAGTATATTCATAGCGCCTGACACATAGTTTGACATCTGACATTAGCAAATTAAATTCAAGCTTGGTATTTCAAATACAATATTTTAAATTATTAAATATATTGAGCTTCGTATTGTAACAAAATAAATATGCCCAAACGGACCGTAATCCTGCCAAAGTTTTGACGCTATTCGACTTCAATTTGCTCTGCAGTTCAATGTAAAGCAGAATGACATCAGTATTACGATGAAAGTGATATTATTGCATTGTGTAATTATTCCAATATATCAACGTAAACGATAAAAAAAGAGTTATACAAATTTAAATGAAAAGATGCCTCGGATAATATCTGAAATAGAAAGGGCCCAAAGCTCTGAGGAATTCTGGCCGCTTACGGCTAGTATGTGGGGGAGGATATCTGGTGACGGCGTCGCGGTCTCAGATCTATGATCAGCGGCTTCGGTGAACTTCACTTCATAGCCACATCATGCGCAAATGTTTACGTGAATTTACTGGACGAAGTGATGCTGCAAATTGTTCTACTGACTTTCCTGACTTTATTCAAGATAATTGCCCCATACAGCACGGGTCACTTGGGAATGGTTTACTCTACAGCTACATCCAGGCATAAATGTAATGATGTAATGCCATCGCCTGAAATTCGAACCCGATTGAGAATCTTTGGGGTTTAATGGTTCAACAGTGGGATCATCGCCATGAAAGAACCAAAGAAGCAATTCAAGCAATAGATACTGCAATGAAATATGGGAGGAAATGCGGGGAACTGACATAATTATCAACGTCTTCTCAGCTTATTGAGAGACAGGCTACAAACTGTTATAGACGCACTGTGGTTGCACGCATTATAATCCCTCAGTCTTATGTTTTATGTTTATAATAAATTATATAATAAATCTTGAATTTTATTTAAGATGGATTTATGAACCGTACTGTCTTCTCGAAGATCTCACGGTTCGAAATAAAGGCCATACGATAAATAAAGAATAATAAAGAACTAATAAATAAAGTTGTAAGCTTTTATTAGCAGGGCGAAATATTTATGTTGAATCTTTTTCTAAATAAATAAAAAAGTACAAAATATTTATTTACCAAAATAACGCTCAATAATTATTTATGCTCTAAAAGTTACGGTTGTTTAAATAAAACACAAAAAAAACACTTGCTCTTGCCTGAGATTCGAACCTGTGACCTGTGCTTTAGAGAGCAAGCGATTACTAATTACACCACAATGTACTTGGCTTAGTGGTTGAAATTAAGCTACTTATTTGGGGCTTGCAACTTTGACTTTTTGTGTCGAGTCGTGATAAAATTTAGCCCTTATTTAGTTAAGTGAAATCTGTCAAAACTGCGCAACAGAGACAGATATATGCAATGACAAGTCAAGGGCCTGACACGCTTTGTAAGAGAAAGATAGCCTTATTGCGATTCCTATGAGAGGAAGTAGAAAAAAGAGCGATGTTTTGTCCTTATCACCGACCGGACATTTTTTCATGGTCGGGTAAAAGTAATCTGTCATTAGTGTCAAGAAGATTGCTAAACAAAGTGGCAATATTTTGCAGTGCAATATATAAGTGGAAAATTAATGATGAATTTGGTTTAAATGAATAATAATTTACCAATCATCAGATCCGTAGTGTTTGGTTGTTCAGTGCAAACATGGTGGGGTGTTCAGTGTTTGGCTGTAAAAGCAATTTCGACCGAAAAAAGGCGGATGTTACATTCCATGCGTAAGTACATTTTCTTTGAATTTTGGACCCGTGTTTATTTCTAAAATCTCACCGGAACCAAATTACTGAGCTAAATCATTAGTTATATCATGAGACAATAGATGAAATAGGAAAAATATGTGAATTAATTAAAAAATAACCTCCAAACATTTGACATACAAACCGGTCAAATCGCGTAGTAGAAATCTACCATAGAAGCCAGCTTAGCATTGATGTCCCACCATTCAGTCGGTTTATAATTCGATTTCGGGATACCAACAAATAATAAAAAAACCCCTAAAGATTACCCCACGTTTCGGGAATTTCAAGTAATTTGATTTTTTCAGTTTTTCAACAGAGGATGAATCCCGAAAAAATGGATTTCAGGACTGAGGGAACAGGAAATTAAATTGGGTAAAATAATCTATAACTGCTTATTACATATTTGTTTATTTATTGAAAAATAAAGTTATAAATGTAATATATTATTGTAAATAAATTACCTGTTCTAAATTGAAGTTTATTCTTTTATTCCAACAACTACATAATTTATCTGTGAAAGACAAAAAGGGGCATGGAAATAGTAAGCACTATCTGGTTACATTACTTACTACTTTCATCGTCTAGAGACTTAAACATTTAGCATGGTTCTTTGGGTGACGTGATGACCAGCAAGTCAAGCGGCGAGCAGGAAGGCCAGCGACCAGCGGCGAGCGGCGAGAACAAAATGTATAGATTTGGATCAGTGAAATCGCCGTTTGATGCAACGGTGATAACCGGTGACTATGTATTTATAGGTAAGATTATCCCAAAAAAAGTGGCCGGTCGAGATCACTTATTTTACGATATCGCCTACGATGTTGTGTAAATTTAGTTAGTGAGTCAAAATGGCGACTTAGTCACTATGGAATTTGATCACTTGTAACTAAGTACTATCCGACTAAATTTTTGGGGTAATTTTTTGCAACCATGGTATCCCCATATTTTGACGTCATAATATGAGAAAGACATAGCCCCGGTCGCTTGTTGGCGCATCTATAACTACAGAGTATATACTATATCTATGTGACAAGTGTACACTCTTTTGCGTGAATGTCATAACAATCTGTTCTAAATTTAAATGGTTGACAACCTAATTATCACGTGCGCCACTCTGGCTTATTCTGGTTAATTTGACAAAGAAGGTCTGTCACATATTCAAATTCTAAGTTACAGCAATCATTAAAAAAAACGAGGTCAGTGACCTGTCACAGTAAAGTGAGATAGTGTGTGTAAAATGTAATTGTGTTTGTTACTGGGGAGAATTACGATAATGTTGCGCCGCCTAGCGGATTTTTTGTGTCGCGTTTGTAGTTTCGCTGCAATAAGAAAGCCTTAAAGTCCAAAAGTGGTAGAAGACTTTCTTTGCTGACTGTACCTATCGTCAACTTAGATAGCAAAAATAATCTGCAGCATCGTTTGTCAAAATACTACTTTTTAGGGTTCCGTAGTAAACAAGGAACCCTTATAGTTTCGCCATGTCCGTCCGTCCGTTCGACCCCCGTTTTTCTCAGTAACCGTTAGTACTAGAAAGCTGTAATTTGGCATGAGTATACATATCAATGACAACAACAAAACGGTAGAATAAAATCTTTAAAAAAAATTTTTTTTGGGTACCTCCCCTACATGTAAAGTGGTGGTGCAATTTTTTTTTCTTCCAAACCCCATCGTTTGGGTTATCGTTGGATAGCTCTTTCAAAAATATTATATGGTTTCTACAAGCATTTTTTGATTAAAGAATTGGTGATATTAAGCTTTGCTTATTAACATAGTCAATAATTTACTGTCAGTAACAAAATACTTATGCAAGATGTAATCTATGTTAATTTCGCGGTAGCTCCCTTCTTCATAATCTTCCTTTAGATGGCTACCCGTTTCCTTGCTCCTTTACAAAATTACATTTACCTTCATATGATTATCTATTGAACCTTAATAAAATAGACTTAAGTCGAGTTTCAATTAGCTATGTCTGTTTGGGTGGTAATGTTATATTGGCAATTGATAACCATCGAATATGATGTGTTTATAGTAAGCGAATAGTTAGTTGTAATTAAATAGTAAATTATGATGTTTACAAATTGATACTATCGAATTTGTGTGTTTGAGGCACTTTATCCTGAAAGATATGATTACATGCATGTAAAAAGTATAATCCAGTTTCAAACGAGTCATATCAGTGGGGCTAGCATAACATGCATCTCGTCTCTACTCGCGCGCGAGATAGGCTACCTGTCACTGTCTGATTAATGCTGTCAAAAAGTGACAGGTAGCTTATCTCGCGCGCGAGTAGATACGGAATGCATGTTGTGCTAGAGGGGCAGCTATCTTAATAAAGCGTCAAAGAGTCAAAGCCGTTTGCTATTATGTGGGTTGTAAAAAAAACCTATTTAAAATAGACAATGTTCTCGTTCATTCGCTGATTTCAAAATCGAAGGCAAAACATGCCTGAGTAAACTAAATGAAACACGGCAAAAAGGGCGAGTATCTGTAACATTACAATTTGTGATTGTTGTAAAAAAAAAATCTTTTTTTTAAAAGATGTGGCTAATTAAATTAATTATTCACCATGTGATTTACGAATACTCCCATCCCTAGTAAAGTGCAAGAATCGAATGTTTTTTGTAGATCGATTGAACTAATTTTACTTCGGTAACCTGCATTGTAAATGCATGCACATTGTGGTCCCGTGTAAATGGGATTTTACTAGAATCAAAACATGCTGAATGACAATCATGCCCTCTTACACACGTGAACGCACCATAACCTCCAAATTGTCGTGTGAATCTAACCTCATCTGTCAAAACATTCGAATAGCGAACACGGCGTGACACCGCACCGTGCTCCGGTGACACCGACCTTGGCCGCCGTGACCCCGCGCCAGGTCACGGTCCAACTTTGAATACAGAATTATACATTCGCGTTTTTTTATCGCAGTTTCGTGAAGCGGGATGCAGGAGGCGTTTCAATTTCGTATTTGGAATGTTTAATTCGTGAATTTCGTGATTGTTTTTTTAAACTTTGTTTTTAATTTTGTTGGGTGGAGGTGGGGTGGAGGTGTTTCTTGTTTGACTTAAGATTGGCGAACGTGTTTTCAGTTTTTTATTTGTGTTGTCTGTGGTTTATTGTTAACTCTGAGTCAATTTTTTTCAAGCCGTTTGAGTGAATATATAACACTTTATCTTTTCATCATGTCTCCGCTTTTTGATAAAATTGGGCAATTACTGTAAATACGCAACATTTCTGTAATTAAATTTAATTGCAACAAAAACAATGATTGATACAAGTTTACCCGAAGACCTTTAGTTGAACTGTTTTTTTTATAAACACTGTATGATTATTCCAAGAATTTAAAACTATTTAGTTATGACTTTTTACGTTAAAAATGCAATGATTGAGGAAAATTGCACAATAATTGGACAAAATCGTTGTTAATACTCAGACTTAACGTGAAATCATTAAAGCGACTTATGATTTCTGTTAAAAAGGTTGTAAACGTGCTATTTACGATTTTCGAAGGACAGTGATACCTCCATCATTACGTTCATGTAAATACGCAATTATAGCTATGTTTTTTAAAACGAAATTGAAAAATCCAACCCTTCCTGTGAGGCTAGGACAATTAATGCTAGCCGTGAAAAATCTACCTTTCTCCATCGAATTTCCATTTTGCGAGTGAGACAGGAGTACATTACATAGGTACATAATTGTATCATGGTTGGTCGTAGCTATCGCAGGCTATCACTGTATGAAAGCATATGTGCGTCCAGACCGATGATCAGTGCTCACCGTCAGCGCGTATTCGGCCATACAAAACGCCCGACTGACCATACGCGCTGACCGTCGGTCGAGCATACCTAACGGAATTAGGTGCCAAGTTATACTGGATAGTGAGATTCGTGAATCGTGTAGAAGGATCGTCGTGGCACGATGTGTGTCACGGACGGACACAAGGTACAGGCGAGCACAGCCGCCTCAATCATTATCAGAGCATTAAATTGGATACCTATACTTAAACGCATACACATATCAAAAAATACTGACTGTGCATTGTTTATCAAAAATCACTGATTTGCATGGCTAAAATATTTATTGCACATCAAAGTGCGCGCTTTGATTGTATATGATGTTTAATTTGATATGCCTTTAAATACTTTGAAATTAACGCTATACTCTCTACTAAGGAGGTTAATGTTAGCGTCAAAATGACTACCGATACGGCACTAAATGTAAATAGAGAAAAAGATACAGCTATATTATTTGGTCGAGATAAACGTGACCACATAGACCAGGTATAACTAAAATGAACGAGTGATATATTTTACGATTTCAACAAACATTGCTCCGCCATTTAAGTAAATAGATTCTACAAAAACTGAATCGGCTAACAATAAAATTGAGAATCATATAACTCACCGGCAAAAAATTTGGCCCAAATTAGAAAAATGCATTTTTATATATTAAACATTATTTAATTCAATTTATAGTTTGAAAGCACGAATAGTTTTTGGGGCAAATTTTCTGCCGGTGAGTTTATAAATGCTATCTTTAGAGGCGGAAAGCCAAACATGCGAAAGCATTTTTGCTCAAGCTTTAGGTTAGGAGCTACTTCGCGCTTGCTGGGTCAATAAAATAAATGAATTAACTAAACATTTGCCCGCTCGCGTGTACCTGTCGGAATGCCTGGGAACGCCTGTCAGCGACGCGTGTTGCCATTCATATCCGATGCGTTTGCTACACCCATTTATACCTCCTATTCACGTCTTCAATATAATATAGTCGGTAATGTTCAAGCAGGCGCCAAGATCCGTGAATAAATCCGGTTAGAGAACGATCAAGTATATTTTTACAGATAAAGGCACATTTTAACATTGGATTTCGGACGAATGCGTCACTTTCCAACTATGTTCGCAAAATCCTACTAATATTATAAATGCGAAAGTAAGTGTGTTTGGATGTTTAGATGTTTGTGACTCAATCACGCAAAACCGGCTGAACGAATTATGATGAAACTTGGTTTACAACGAGATTATAGCCTGGATTAACATATAGGATACTTTTTATCCCGAAAATCATCCCTTTTACGCGGACGAAGTCGCTGGCAAAAGCTAGTAATACATAATGATGCCTATGCCGTGTGTTACCGGAATGCGGGCTTTACTTTGAGTAAGGTTTTAAACGTAGCTTCTTAATCTAGCCATGTTCTTTTTTTTTCTTTTTTCTAACATTCCCCTAAAATGTTCATTTAGGAAGATGCAATATATGCATACGTGGTACTGTATTTTTTTTATTAAATATGGGATCTAGCTAGGCGGCAAAGATGAGGCCGAGCCAAAAGAGCTCACCAAGAAGATGCTTATTCACTCGTGCCTTATAAAGATCTAGGTTATATGAACTCGGAAATACAAATACTGTATAGCTGTCTACTGTTCTGTCTGAATTTTCTTTGCGGTAGGTACTACGCGGTTGCGTAGCCTGGGCATAGAATACGGCTACGGTATCCTCTGCCTGTCGTAGAAGGCGACTAAAAGAGGATCCTCGGGGCCGAAGACGGTCGTAGTTGGGGGCTGCGATCGTCCATAAAAAACATGGTGGGACCCATAGGTGGACTCTAGGGCGGCATTGGAGCGTTCCATAGGAGATCCCGGAGCCGTCCGAAATGGGTCGAGGAGGACAATCGGGGGGTTTTTAGTCGGTGCAAGTCTGACATAACCTGCGCGCTGCCCTGCGGAGGTATCCATAACGGATTTTCCTCCCGTACACCTACTACGCGGTTTCTGCAATTAATTTGTCCGCACCGTATACTGATGTGTATAAGTTTGATGAGAGTTTCTTCCAGAATACTGGCGCGAAATGCCGATGCCTAGTAAGTAGTAAGCCACAAACTCCGTCACTGCGCCGTGATTTCACCAAAATGGTCACAACGGAAGACCAGCGCTGGCCCTGCCAACATAATGCCGAGTTGTGACCATTTCGTGGCAAAATTCGGTTCGTAATGTCTTGTTTGTTGTAATTGTCTTGTGTTTGTTGTGGATAAATTGTTTCTTTTCTTTTTTCAAATTATATAAACTTTGGACCGTTAGACCGGTAGGTATGCGGTATTCCATGCGATATTTGATATCATGTCTCTGTGTTGCATTATCAGAATGACAGAGACGTCACAGTGGGGGCATGTTCTCTTCTGTCAAATGTCGCGGATTGAATATGGCGCCCAAATATAATATAAATACGAATAAATAAACTGAAATTGTTTATATACCTTCAGGCTATTGATGACGGATCCCAAACCAGACTTCTCAAATCGTGACCGCACCATCGATAAATTAGAATGAAAAATACTCGATGGCCAAACAATTCATTGTATAATTGTTTTAGCGGAGTCGATTATCGCGCGATCGAGTCGGTTTCACTTCTCGATTTCATTTGTAATCGATCATGGCGACGCTCTCTCTATTGTTTTTGAGTTATCTATGATTCAATGCTGGTTTACTGTTTTGGTTGGAATGTGCACGTATGGTTACGATATTAAATCCCCATTTACGATTGTACATTTCTTATCGACATAGGTGCGCGACTACGCGCGAGTAAGCGATGCGACCATAGTAAAATGTATGGTCGCATCGCTTACTCTTGCGATAATCGCGTAGTCGCGCACCTATAAGGACGATCCCTAAAGGCTACCCTTTGGTTGGGAATGGCACATTCATTTAGTTTTCTCTATTATACAGTATACACATACACGAATCGCGTGCAAGTTTACTACCATTGCGGATTTTGATAGACTGATTAAACTAATTGCACTTTGGTAACCCGCAATGTACTAAAACTTCCTTGCAGTCTTGTTCATGTATAAATGCGGCTTTAGACTTCTCAAAATCATAGCCATTTTTTAGGAGACAATTGTGCAGTTCCCGAGCAATAAGCAGTGCTACTAAAAATTGACAATTAAGTATACATGTACGTAGTAACAATACAATACAAAGCGAAGAAAAACATAATAAGATACTTAAAAATGTTAATTCAAAGTCAATTATATCTATGTAGATGTGCTTCTAATTTTAGATGTAATAATGTAATATCAGTCTTTATAATGAACAACGCCAATCACATGCTGTGTTAATTAATTAATTACCACCTTATTAAAAATCATATTCGACGCAAAAAAGCAAATATTACCAA
Organism: Cenopis cana; assembly: GCA_951800055.1. NCBI lineage: Eukaryota > Metazoa > Arthropoda > Insecta > Lepidoptera > Tortricidae > Cenopis > Cenopis cana. The sequence continues at coordinate 20,977,095 of OX637478.1, read as the reverse complement.
CTTTATTACTCACTTACATCGCATAAAGTAGCGTAATTGGTAGTCAATTAGGCAAATATACTTATAGTTATGTTCTGACGTAAGTGTTTTGGCGGGGGTCGTTGACCCGGCGCGCGCGCAGTGAAAGTCGCCCGCGGCGCCGCGCAGGCTGCGGCGGCGGCCGCACCCCCGCCCTAATATAGTAACGCGTGTGTTCACAAAGGGGGTGGCCAGATGACACCGGCCGTAATTTTCAGTGGCACTCCTTACAATAATAAAATAGTTTATATTGTTGCCATTGTAAATAAAAAAAAAAAAAAATCAAAATCGAAAAATGTATAGTAGTATACAAATAGTAGTATGTTAGTATTTTGATATACAAAAAAATACTATTATTTCAAATACAAATATATTTATTCTTCATAAAATGCGGTACAATAGATGGCAACATTGTTAAAGAGGAAAACTGCACATTTTACCAGCAACTGGCATGCAAAAATATAAAAAAATGGCGGAGATAAGTGGCATTGAAATCCTATTTAATAATTACAATAAAATGTCATGAATGTTAAATTACAATGTGAAGTCATATTTACTACCTATGTCTAATTACAGAATAATGTCGCTTGAATTAATCAAAATAATATAAAATAATAGGTAAGCAAATATTAAATTTCAGTGTCAAAATCCATATATCTAATTACAAAAAATGTCGTCACTTGTATTTAAAATAATCAAAATATTCGTTAATGGAGTAAAAACATTTATGTAACAGCCAGTTTTTTAACTTATGTCTAAATAATCTAAGCGGCAAATGTTTTATATATCATCTTGCAGACGATTGTAAATGCTAATCGACATGCAATACGCATTCTTACCGTACAATCTTGTCTTTTTTGGAGGTATAACGAGACGATCTGGGTATCTAGTATTAAATTTAAATGTATATTTGTTCGTTTTAAATAATTCAGAATGCATTTTAACAAATAAACAAATATCAAAAATATACATTTTCAGAAAACCTAAATACATATAATGTTATCACTTAGCTTAATTTTTACGTTTTAAGATCAATCAATAGACAGTTGCAGATTTTTAGGATATGAAAGATGTGTATGATTTAAGGGTGAATAACATATGTTATTGTCATAGTGATAGGTTTGTGTAAGGGTAAATTAGAGAGAACTTTAGACTGTTTTAATGGCGCCCAAACCATATAATTCCCTTTGAATTTTTTATCGGTTAAAACATTTTTCCTAAACTGTAGAAATAGCTTTAATTGAATCTTAAGTGTATACCTCGTACAAAGCCATTAATCGTCTTTGTTACGAAAGTGTTAATTTTTCGGCCATTGTTGAATTGCGCAAACGGAATGTAGCCATTTAATACCGACAATGTCCCGTGGTACAGCGTAATTATCTTCTACAGTGGTTCTGCCTACCCATCCGAACGATAGGATGATGTCGAACACGACATCCAGCCCTCCTAAAGCCTAAAGTATCGCTGGATGGACTTGGTTGGAGTGGATCTGTATGCGCTCGGAGCCGGTGCAAGCTGGAGGGAAATTGCGCAGGACCGAGCAAAGTGGTGTGCTCTTGTGTCAGAGGCCAAGACCCATTTTGGGTCGTCGTGCCAATATTGTTACTTATTGGTTCTAACGTCAAAAAAAGGCCTTACCCCTGTACAAGACAGGCCTTAGATGGACCCGAGTACCGACTGGGTCGAACCAGGATAAAGCCAATTGAATTTCTAACCATTTCTCATAATGAAAACGGTTCCGTGGCCTCATTTTTAGTGCAATCTCATTTGTGCACAATGGCATAAACGAATTTCTTTTTAAAACATCTGGTTGCTAACTACGCTACGTTTACATTAAAGAAATGCGCCTGGGCATTAATGTAGATGTTATTTTAGATACGTCACACACTAACGCCCTCTAACCCGGGAAACTTAACTATTGACATAACACTTAACGTATTGTGCAATAAATTGTGTGCTGTGAGGTCAACGCTTTGTAATGTAACATCTTTAATTGCTAATGTATTAAGTTATGTAATTGTTGTAATTGGTTACTTGCAGCTTGTAGGAATTAAAGGAATTTTGATACAAATGTTGTAGCTGGTTTAGTGTATTTACAGTTAATACTCAAACTTTATAAAGGGTCGACAACGCGCACGTGACTGCTTTGGAGTTGGGGCCGTTGCGGGCGTCTATAGGCTGCGGTGTCCACTTACCACCAGGTGGATCGTACGCTTGTTTGCCACCGTTGTTGTGTAAAAATGAACTCCAAACGATTTGTGGTGTTTATGTATATGCTTAGTATTAAGCAGGGTAATTGCATAACTTTTTGAAATAGCTTTAGCGCATTTCAACTGTCGTATTACATTCACTTAGGGATGATGACACTATAAAAGAAAATCAATAAATCCAAATTTTCTACATAAAGGCTAAAATCTCAATCAAATGACGAAAAAAGTAATTCAAAAAAATAAATAATTACGTAATTATAAGTCTTCAAAGTTTTAAGAGTGGGTATTTTCTGTCCCTTTTCCGCAAAACGCACCTTTGTATTGAACGATCGTCATTTAGGTACTATGGCGCTACTCAACAGTGACGTCACTGTTGAGTAGCACTTTCACTCTCTAACTACGAACATTCTAACCGTTGTAGCTTCGTTATTTTTTTAGATATTTGTCTTCTTTCTATTGAAGTAATAAAATTTTTTGAGTCAACATCCCTATTGTCAGTAGATGTGTCCAAACGCACATTACATAATATATTTATGAGAATATCCTGCATAAACCTTCTATTACCCGCCATATTAACTTCCACTAAATGAGGATATTTAATTCTATTCGACATAAAATCTATTCATAACGAACTAAATTACTAAACTAACAACAATTTGAAATGAAATTGAAATGAAATATCCAATATAGGGGTAAACATTGAAAATAGCGAATACATAAATTTAGATGGATATAAGACCGCCTGTTTTTCTACCTCTGTCTCCTTGTTTCTTTGTTTTTTATATTTACTATTTCGTGCCTTATAAATAATAAAGAGTATTGTATTGACTTCATCTCCTAGGAAAAGGGAGCTAAACCCATCCAATTGTCATTCACTGTGGAGTTGGTACGTTAATTTATCGCTGGCTCAGTGCCGCGTCGTGAAGAAAGACTATCCCAAGATCCACAGGCTCTGTTATTATTTCCCGTTTATTGGAAAGTGAGGACGGCACGTAGATTACGACTGGGAAAGGTCAGGTCGCAGAGAAACGTTTGATTCAATTCCACGGCTACCGGTTTAAAGAGCAAAACGGTTTGCAATAGTTATGCGGGATTCGTGCGCGGTGGGTTGTTGTGCATCTGGGGGCGGGGCGTCTGAATTTGAAGAGAGTACCTGGAATTTGTTTTGGGTCATGCGACCAGGAGTATGACAGTATTTTTATTTATTTATGGAACAGTTACAACTCAGTAGCAGTTTTTATCGAATTTATTAAACTTATAGTTTTTCTACAAGTCACCTCTTACCCGCTTGCATACACGTATATTGTTTGTTTAGACGTCCACAGTTGTGCATCCCACGCATCGTACGCATCTCACGAAATATGTTTTACCTACTGATCCGCAGCACCGTCCAGAGTTACGGATTACGGATCAGAGGACGCACTTGTGTGACTTTCGTGCGATGTGTACATTGCGTGCGAATCGGAACTGATAAGTTAATAAATAAAAAGCCCTCAGAACTATACTCTGTTGTTAGTATGTTGATAAATGTTAAATATATTAGTACATTCTCGTCATAAACGACCAGTTAAGTCTTGTATATAATATTTATTTAATACTGTCGCCTTTAGCTGAGCCGTGCAAAAGTGACCAATCAAATTTTATGGAATAATTTGCTTGGTCACTTTTGCACGTCTCCGCTCCGGCTCAGTGAAAAGCCAGCCTTAGGCCAATTAAATGTCAGTCCCTGTTTTCAAACATGCCATTTCCCTGGTCTTACATAACTGCGCTTCTGCCCGATCCAGGCTCTCGTTTACGGCCGTAAATGTCAGGCCACATAAACTGTGAACGCGCTATCTGAAATTGCTGGTGGGTCAACAATGATCTTACACGGATATGTCAGCACCAGGCAGTTGTGAAATGGTCCCGGACGTTGGTCATTTGAGGTAAACGTTCATATAAAAACATGGAATTAGTCAAATCAAATCGCAAAAAGAATCCCAGAAATCCACAGCGAATCTCATAATAATCTATGCGAAATTGTACGGATTGGGCTGTGGAGACTGGAGGGGCGCGCCTTCGTGAATGACACGCACTATATCTGCAGTGCAGCAAGATAATGTTACTGTTCACTGGAATTCCAGTGTTTTAACTTGTAGTGAATGGATCTTTCATCACAGCTGTTGCAAGACTACGCAACTAATCCGCAGGGAGCGGAGTTGCTTCAGCCTTGTTTTACTACGTATTTCCTATATAGTATTATATCGACTGGCTGCGTATAAATTGATTGTTATCTATGTAGTCATTAATATCTGTATCGTAACTCGGGGATTATTTTTGTTGGATAGGTATGGCAAATATAGGTATATCCATTTCATCTGTTTATAACATGAACACGATGCACTTTCAAAATTGACTACACTGTTTCATCACGAATGAGTAAACAACATGAAAAAGTTTTTGTTTATTCCTCCTTTGTACTCGTTGAGTCGTACCAAGTTTTCTTAGTGCCTTTCTATGTACGTGGTACTCTTTTAACTGTACTAAACATATTAATTCTAAAATAACAAATTTAATCAATATAAATTGAAGTTTAATATGACCAAAAACCTAACCATTTCACCACGTAAAATCTGTCACGAGATAAACAAAATTTAATTTGACAGCTCTGACCTTCTAATGACAAATGCTTTATTGTATCGTTCTCAACACGACACACACATGCTAATATATTGTACCTACTCGTATATTCGTGCGAAATATATCACCTCACTCATTTAGTTTAATATATGAGGTGTCAGATTGCATTTCCCTTATCTGCGTACGAATATAATAAGCGTAATGATTATGTGTATGCGCGAGGGGGCTATAGAGGTTGTGTGAGAGTGATAGGGACGGGTGACGATCGATTTGGAATGTGTCGGAATCGATCTTGATTTGTCGGAGTTTGACAAGTGATCGGTCATACGTATTGAAAACAATGGCGGGCGTGACTGTAATACTAGTGATAGTAATACACTAGTATATGATAAGTATAGGTACATATAAACCATTGACTTTAGCCAAGTTGGTAGTGACCCTGCCTACGAAGCTGGAGATCACGGGTTCAAATCCCGTTCAGGGTATTTGTGTGATGAACACGAAAATTTGTTCAAAGTTCAAAAGTTCAAAGTTCAAAGTTCTTTATTTGCAAGAATTATGGTACACAAAAGATGACAAAATATATTAAATATAGAACTGCACAATTCACCATTACAATGGCATCCTGGTTCCTGATTTCTATGTTATAACTATAAATAATTTATATAGGAATATATATTATGGTAGACTAGCTGTGGGTAGACTATTATGAACTAACCTTTTTTTTATATAATTGAAAATGGAATTGCTCTCAACCAGCATCTAGCTAGGAGGCAAAGATGAGGCCGATGGTGAAGTGACATAACCTAAAATCTATGATTCAGATTCAGATTCGTTTATTATCATAATAATACAATTAAATCATTATACAATGAGTATACACGATAAAATTTCAAAATTATGATTCGTCAGTTGTACACATTATTTGAGTAGTTTATCAAATTATCACTACAATACTTAATGTCAATTAAGAATAAAAGGTGTGTGGTATGTTTATGATACATTATTTCTAGTATTCTTACTCGGCTACCGATTTTTTCTTAATGTATAAGCGTGTACTTAGTCTATCGTACTATCCTAATAAGGACGGGACAGGTGCCCATATGTCCACAACTTAACACACGACACTTTCACTTTCCTAGGTAAGAATGCACCACCATTTCACCCGCTCATTAGTGAGTCTCGCTCACACGCCTACTTTCTCCGCATGGGGAAACGGGATAGCGGGTTAGATATCGGCGATCGCAGTCGTTATGAGTTACGCGTTAGTAGGGGTTTGGATGTCAAGTGAAGTAAGGCGTGGTGTAGGCTGGCGATTTTCCTGTTTTTTTTTTTACCAAAAACTAGAGCTACTCACATAACAATTAGTCGTGATAAATGAAATGAATTAACTGGCTTTTTCAAGCTAATGGCTGCGTCTCAAGCATTTGTTAGCGACAAATTGGTAGGTGTGTGAAACGCTTAACATCCCACTTTGTATCTATGTAAGCACGTAATTGTACACAATAACAGGTTACAAAATAGTAGTTTATGCAACTGGTACATAATGAGGGGCATTTTTTAATGCCTAATTATGTACAGTTGCATACATTACTTTATCTACACACATATTATAACTACTCTAAGATGGGTTCAGAAACCGTTGTAAATAAATACAATAATTGTGTTAATACAACCTTTTTTGCCCGGTTGCGGAAATATCGAAATCAGAACTGGCAACCGATACCTGAATGTTATTTAAAAAAGTAAAGAGTCCCTATTCTGATGTGATCATGTCGTTCAAGCTCAAATTTCGTGCGATATATACTAAAAAAACATCGAGCTGACATTTCACATCGACTGAATTTGATTTTTCAGTGATACTAGAATAGGGACATGTCAACTTTGACATTTAAATTTTGACAGTTTTGTTTGACGTTTTTATATTTTAACATCATATATGAGATTAAAATTAAAAATTATATTACTGCTGTAGCCTTAGCCAGAGATAAGAAAATTGCCATAAATTCATTGAATGTTGAAATGAGAGTCATTTTCTACGGTTTCCGAACGCATATTAGAGGATTTATGATATGTGTGTAGATAAATACACATTTATGCCTGTTTGTGATGTTAGAATATTGTTATCCCAGCACCTCCACCAAAATTTTTTCTATGACACACATAGTAAAAGATAAATATTAGTCTACAATGACAGTATTGATGTACTCATATTTATTAATGTACCAGTTGTTGCCTCGTGTTTTTTTCCAATCCAAAGACAAATCTACATTTTTTATAGATTGTTTTTGGATTTTATCAAAATGGCGGACGCGGAACCACGGGGGTAGAAAATAATAAATATTACTCACGTCTTGCGTGGTCTACAGATCACAGAGCCACCAGTATTATTTTTTAAATGTAGTGCTTGTTAAATAAATCGGTGTAAGTGATAGTCTAAAATTAAATTATATGTTTTTCCCATTCCAGGTAACGAGCGCCACTTCCTGTACAATAACGTAAGCAATCGCGGCCGGGGCCGCGGGCGGCGCTAGTTTCAATAATTTTAATGAAATTAATTAAATGTAGACAGGGCAGGTCTGGGTGATAGGCGGAGCGGGAGCGGACGCGAGTGCGGATTGAGGGTTTGAGAATTAGCGCAAAGGTGCGATTTCTTGGACGAAATTATCGTAAATTTCTTGAAGTTTTTCCCTCCAAAGCCTTGACGTTAACATAAGTTTTTTTATGATAGCCTTTTCGCTATGTCTGTAGATTTGTCATGACTGATTAAGTTTAAGGCTCGCGCGCTGTGCTAGACGCGAAGCCGTCGGGACTAGTTCTCATGATTAAGGACCATGTATTGGTCCGAAACAAATCGAGCGATATTCGACGTTAAAGACGTGAGTGACCCGTTTATTACATTTCAATATGTCTGAGCCTCACAGATTTCTGTTTAAAATGTATAGCCGTAACGCAATTTAAGCAATCACGTTCAATGTTGTTGTCAAAAACAAGTTGCGCATCGCTTACTGTTAGAAGAAAAATTAATATAAAGTGTTAAATTATATTGATGTGGTGTTTTCGAAATCGCTTCCGCTCTTAACGCAACCATCCCCTATTCCCGTTTAGCAATAAACCAACAGCGATGCTCATAATTTCATAAGCGTTTCTCTTCGAAAACGCGAAACGTGGAAAACAACTGTTACCAGGTTCTAACTGTTCCACAATTCCATTCCAAATAGGCCCATGTCACAATAACTTTTGCGATAGTTAATCCTTTCAATGACTATATGTACGGTTCTACTGCTGACATAAAATGGCTGATGTTTATAGACTATGGTTGAGACTAACGACGTTTAGTTTCAAGCAAGTCTCACTGGTTATTTGTTTAGTATAACGATTTATTACTGAGCTTGCAATGTCGACCTACATGCGTAGATTGTATGCAATTGATATTTAGGGAACAGGTATTTGTGCGAGTATCTGATACGCGAGTATTTATGATGCGTGAGGTGGATTTCTAGTATTTATTCGAAATGTTAGAAACTCGAAGTTTAATGTGAAATTGAAGATAGAGTAGACTTTGCCGTTAACGAAAATCTTCGTAGCTTATTATTTTTAAGGCTGGCTGTAGAGTGTACAATAGAGATTTTAAAGTGTGCGTCGGGCCACGCGCATTCAATGTAGGCATACCGTATTCCCGTCTTAAAAAGGGGCTTTTTGTTAGAATACTCAGCTGTCAGCTTACAATAAGTTAGGCAGTTAGCTTGCTAGCCACACCATCTAAAAAACGTACATATCGTCATATGCCAACAAAACTTACTAGGAAAACTCTCCTTACTCTTAGGAATCGGAGTACTCATGGTCTAAGAAAACAAGGTCAAACAATCCGGATCGTGACACAAGTGTGACGTCACTGTCGACGACACACTCACACGACCTCATACCAGGCGGCTTTCACTCCGCCAGTTCGCCGTGCCGCTGCAAGTATATCCCCGGGCCGCTGCAAGTACATTCAGTGGCGAATTGCTACCGGACGGTCGCGTCGTCTCGTCATTCGCTTGGTGTGGTCAATATTTGTAATTTACCTATTATAATTTGGGTTTGCAAGTTGGCGATTTGTTAACAGTGCAACTTCTGTACGTAGTACTATTACTTATTCTGTGGCTCTGTGGGTGTATCGATTGGCTTTGGCTCGATAGCCGCTTAGTGTCATCCATACTATACCGGCGATGTACCAGTAGCTCTAGTATAAGTTTTTTCGAAACATTAACTAATTCGAACGCGTTTGCGTTTTGTCTCAAAATGTATGAAAGTGGTGTGAAAACGTGAACAGCTTCTCTGGTGGTCACTAGTGGAAACTAAAACAGCGAGTATAACATTTGTTGATAACCGATGAACGCGCGTATTTCAAACTCGGTGAGAGCATTTTCATACATTTTGAGACAAAACGCAAACGCGTTCGAATTAGTTAATGTTTCGAAAAAACTTATACTAGAGCTACTGATTGCCATACCTGGCGCAGTATATAAATGTATCCATGCTCAGTACTTGGTACATACCACGAAACGATGCCGAAATACGATACTGTTAAGTTTTAAGTTACCTAGTTTCCTTTGTCAACCGACGTATAAGGTATAAAACTCGGTGTAATCTTTTAATTCTGTTATTAGGAGACACCGTTCGTCGCGGTACCGCGCGCCATGAATGCACCAAGGCTGCGCGGGCGCGGGCGAACTAATTAGATGAATTGCACTCAATTTGCGCTAATTGCTGCAAATCGAGCGCTACGTTCCGGCGAGGTTGCTGTCAATTGGAGATGCTTTGCGAATACTTATTTCATGGTTTGTTGGATAATAATTTTCAGGGACCTTTTATAATAAAAATCGTTTGGAATCTTATCTTAGTTTTAAAATATAACCGTTTTATTAGGGTTTATCGTAAGCTGAGGACCCTTTAAAATAAGAAGTATTTTATAAATTGCTCCTTTTAAAAAACCAATAGGGATCAACGGAGATCTAGCCTTCTTCGTCAAAAAAAAACATCTCCATTATCTGTTGTGAAGGAGATTTAAATTTGGAATCTCATTTATTTGCAAACTCGCATTAAAAAGTCCCTCATCACAAATACCCGTACGTACTGAAAGAAACACAAAAGACGTATTTCAATTCGAATAAATCCTTTTTTCGATTTACATACGATTGTATTCATTATCGGACAATCGCAAAAAAACGCCTTAGAATCGATTTTTGGCAAATTCAAAGGCTGTTATTACAATATGACTCGATTGTTGATTTGCAGCTGCTCGATTATTCGTGTCTTATTAATGGTTCTTTTCTTTAATAACCACGTTAAATAATTCCACGACCGATTTGAATCTCATGTATGACCAAAAGTTCGTTAATAAATGCCCGTATCATACAATTCAGGACAGCGTAATTATACATTGCATTTTAAGTTATTCAGGGCGAATTCATTAATATTTTTTCCGTCTTAGAATTCGAATCTATCAATAAATGAATTGCACTACAACCTTAGTGTCCCACGCACTTGCCAAGCTTTCTTTGCCGTTAGTTTACGGGAATATGGCTCTTATTTCTTACACCTATGGTTGCTTGTTGATGTAGATAGATGATGGTAAATCGCGAATCAATATGGATCTATAATTATCGCCTCACCTTGCTCCAGTTAGAGTGTGACAGGTTGTGGCGGCTCGCTGATTGCCTTAAGTTTTGTTTGTCTCTTAAATTGGCCCTCCGTCAAGGTTATGGAAGACTGCATTTTATTTGAAATGCGAACATCTGTCCCCTGCCGTTGTTTTGTTTAAATTGGAAACAGATTTAAAATTCAATCGTTATGTTTTTTTTTCCTCGCGGTGTCTCAGTACCATTTCGGTAGATATTTATTAGCAAATGATGCTTCGTAAGTTTGCAGTGTGCACAAGTACAGTGACTTATAATGATTAATTTTTTGCTTGTTCGAACCTTGGTCCCCGTTTCCCCGTCCACTTAATTTCCTATTGTATCGCATTCTCACGTAACTTTTAATTACCTATTTTAAATTAAGGTCGTGTAACAAAAGCATTCATTATTTTCATCAGAAATGTCCTTAGCGTCTAGATTTGTTTCACATTCGTTTGTGTAACATGCATTGTTGTTTTTCTTTGCATTTCCTAGTTACATTGTTGTGCACAGACAGAGTAGTGTTAATTGAAAAACGTTCGCACGAATGATTCTAACACTTTTAAGTTCCGATATGCTTTGTCGGTCCTTAAAAGTGTCAGTACGTACTCTACATCGTTTTCAGGGTTCCGTACCCGACGAGTCCAAACGGAAATAGAAAGAAAGAAAATCCATTTATTTAACGTCATAATACACATTAATAAGACACATATTAATTTAAAAAAAAAAGAAATTCTTGTTCTATTCTTCAAACCCTATTGCTGTCACTCGCGTCCATCCGGCGTCCGTCCTTCCGCCGTCTGTCACAATTTTTTTTCTAAAAGATTTTTAACTTCCTATTGACCTATGAACTTGAAATTTGGTGATAATGTTTATTATTAGGTACCTATATTTTACCAACAAATACGAATATATTGATAAGTCAGATTTATTCTTTGATATTTCCTTATTTTTCCTATTAAAACCAATTTAATTTTGCGATTGCTTCTGAACCCTAAATGTGCGAATCCCCGACACACATTTAGTCGGTTTTTAATTAAGTTTAGCATCTTTAAAATTGTTCCCCGAAAACCCTAAAAAGGACATTAAGTTTAAGACAAGCGCTATCCGTATCATTAGTCAAATGAGACATCTACCAATTAAGATTGGGATAAAATTAAGACCATTTAGGTAATATTTAAGACCGCTCGAGATACGCGAGTACGTGACTGGATAACAAAATTTACATTTTAATTGCATTTTACTTCATCTGGATGTTTTCGTTTCATACTGTTTTTTTTTATTCTTATGTTTAAATGCGTGTGGCGTTTAGCGATTCATTATTAACTAATAATAACCGATAATTAAGAGCGCTCGTGGCCCAGCGGCGCCTGCGTGCCGCAAGCGTTATTCAAAGTTAAGCAACGTGGGCCTTGGTTGGATGGATGGGTGACCGCTTTGAGTGGTTACTAACTGAGCGCTCCCGTGCTTTGGAAGGCACGTTAAGCCGTTGATCCCGGCTGCTGTCTATGGCAGCAGTCGTTAAGCCAAGTTGGAGGCCTTCGGGCGGCTTGAAAACTTCTAATAGTCAAGTTGCCTACTCACTTGACAAAGGGGGGCCGAAGTTGCACCACGTTCGTAGGGAAAATACCCACCGCTACCCTACACGTGACCCCTGGGTGGTTCTAAAAGTGCAACAAAAACTGGCAACCGCACTGTCTTCTCGAAGATCTCACGGTTCGAAATAAATGCCATACGATAAATAAATAAATAACCGATAATTAAAAATAAATTCTTGTTTCGTCTGAATCTATGAAGTGTCGCTAAGGTAAGCCACTGGCTGGAATCCTTCGCGTTCTTATTTTAAATTGTTTCTGAATCAGTTTTTAAGGTCACTCTTAATGAGGACACTACCGATGGCGCTTGTTAGTTCTTTTTGGTTTGGATAATGATACCTATTGTTGTGTCAAACGGCCTATGTCCTTAAATACCTGCATGTTAACCTAGTCGGTGACCTTGTAAAGCGGTATTACACTGTCCTGAATTTAGAATCCTGAATGAGTTAGGAAGCAGATTCAGGAACGTGTAATCGCATTCAGGAAGTAAGGATCCTAAAAAGTATCCTACCTAGGACGCTATCCTGAATTCAGAACGTTTAGAGTAGTACGTACCTATATGTTAGAGCGAAATGCTTCAACTCCACTCCCCTGTTCAGGATTCTGAATTCAGGACAGTGTAATACCCGTTTTAAGGACAAACTGAATCATATATCGGATCCTAGTTAGGACGCCTTGATTCAGGACAGTGTAATACCCGCTTAAGCTGAGAATGAGGTCCCAAGTTCGATTCCAAACCCGTGTATCGTGAATATCGTCTATCCTGAATATTTTACAAAAATGTATTCATTATTTTATTAAGTGAAAAAGCGCTTGGTGATGTCGATTGTACCCATTTCCAACTAACAGGTTCATTGACCTGTTCATGTGATAGGCAGCTACATCAGGACAGGGTTAATATAATGAATCTAAAAGTGTACCAAAGCGACTTATCATAAAATGACCAGGAGTTAAAACAAAAACTCATGTGCCTTTTTTAATACATATTTCGTTTATTTACACCGGTCACGCTCCCTGTCTACCAGTGGCGGAGCGTCCATACAACTCGATTCCCATTGGCTTGCCTAATTTTCAACTAATCCAGCTCTTTTACTACGGCGCAAGAAGAATAAGAAAGAAAAAATATTTCCGCCGGCTTCCCTAAGAATATTTTTGACGCGCCGCCACTGGTGTCTACATGGTGTGTAGTATCTAAAGTGTGTTGGATGTTAGCATTGTTGGCGTCCTTCGCTCCGTACGCACTGTCGGTAAACTATCTCTGATCAACATATTACACGTCCATTCCCACGACGTACCCTGGAGCAGATCGACAGTTCCGTCGTATTCGCTCTCGTCGACATCCACTTTCGCTAAATACCCATTCTCGATAATCTAATCTCGCGGACCCAACATTACTGACGTACATCACGCTCCTCCTGAGGGCAAATTGGCTATAATCAAAACCCAACTTTAATCTAACTAGTTAGAGTTGAAATTGTATTGTCACGTCGGCAAGTATCGCTTTCTTTTCATAATTAGACAATTGAATGTCGCGCGTGCGTGGCGGGAATTCACGCGCGTTCTTTGTTTGAAATTTGATTTTGAATTCCGAACGATACCTTTTTAATGTTGCCTATGTTATTATTTTCGGCGTGTTTGATTTTTTGATGCTCTTGACATGTTTTCATGGCATTTTTTTTCAACAAGAAGTATATTTTCAGGATCTCGGCTACTTGAGCTACTAATACGATTGGTGGCAATAAACGGACTTTGCTTTATGGTAAAGGGACGCAGTAACCTACCTATAGAGGCTATTTTAACATGTTGGTAGCCGAGTTGATAAATATAAAACGTTCTGAAACGTTCAAAAATATCTGAGAAACTTTATGCCTTTAGTAGTAAAGCCGTGTTAACAACTTTTAATCCTTGTACATATTTCGAACTTGAATAACTCCTTAGAATCTTACCATTATTTCGTTCGTTAATTGTATACAGATTTACGTATTAATTAATATTGCGTAGGCCCCAAACGTTTCCATTGTGATCCGAGTGCATCTGTTCGAGTCCTGACCCAGTTCGCGAATTACCATAGCCATTCATTCATGCCTTCAGGTTTAATCATCGCGTAGGCCCTGCGTGGGCGCATGTCACAGTTACATTATAAACAGTATGGAGAATAGACCTGTGCAGTACTAAGCCAGTGCTTAGTTTTGACTTTTGATCTGAGGGCCTACCACGATCCGAAAATGTATCCATTACTTTTGCTCGAATTTGCAAGTGCAATAGAGAACGAGATATCTACATCTGTTCGGTCCTCTGTTTAGACTTGCAAATTTGTAATTTGTAGCTTTTTGAGGTAAAATGCTGTCATGTTGCCGCTGATATTGCAATTTGGTCTGAAAATTAAGATTTCTTGGAAGTTTCTTCACTAAATCGTGCTTTGTTATAGCATTATAGTAGGTACCAACTCTAATCAGTGTGTTTATTTAGAGGTAACCGTGTAAATCTACTGTTGGTCATATTTTAACTGTGGCACGTTCGTCGAACCTTGATTGGAAGATATTTCCGAACGCTCATAAGTCATAACTTCCGTCCCCACAGTTAGGTATTTATTGAATAGGTACCTTAGCTTAGCTAAATAACCCCTACAAAGAAACATCCAAGTTAATAAGTATTAGGTTTGCATAGGAATACGGCTTTAGTTATGTCAAATATGTACTAAACTTCTGAGTTACCATAATTTTATCAGAAACGAAAAAAAAAATGATAATCTGACTAACGGATCCTTACAAAACCTGGCCTTAATCTGCAATAGTGCCAACATTTGAAATTCGCAGACATCAATTTTAATAGTCGTTTGTATAACTTAACGTGGGCATCGAAGGGAATTTTATTCATGAAATACCAATACCTTTACGGGCTTAATATTTATTCTAAACATTTATATATTTTTTGCGCAAGCGCCTCCATGTTGAGCTCCAAAGTGAGCAATTAACATTTCGTGGGCTTTGATTCGTATAAGGCTATCTTTTTGTCATCAACACGGATCATTACAGCATTGCCATGCTATACTCAATCGAGTCACTACACTGATTATATACTGGCCCAACTGATTACAACCAGCCCTTCACTGATTATATTTGCGAATACCAATCGTCGCATTAACAAATAAATAGCCCTTATCAACAACTGGCTTTGGCCTGGACCTTTTTAAGGCACGTGTGAAAAAGTATCTTCTGGGTTCTGGGCTCGCTTCACCGTTGGCCTCATCTATGCCACTGCTAGAGCAATTCTATCAAAAAAAAAGTGTAAATATGCGAACCACTATTCTTGACCTTAATACGTCGTTTTTACTAATCTCTGGGAGAAATTATACAAGGGACATTGAGGCTAGTCAACACAGGTCGCATTCCAAAATGTCCATTGTTTTACCATTTAGGACACTAGTGGCGAAAGATGCTAATTACCGCTTTAGAAGAAGGCGAAGTGTGTTTTAGCCATTTTAAGTGGCTTTTATTTGTTTAAGGCTTGGCTTAATTATTTATTTCACGATTGTTATTTCAACGAAATGTTTGATCAACGTATAAGGAGTATTTTTGTTCTAATGCTCAATTGAATGGGCGCTAGGGCGAAACGCAAATGGATATGGGAGTTTCAATATGTAAATTATGCAAGTAGCAAAACCGTGGAGATTTAAATAAAATAATGTATTATTTATTTATCGTATGCCATTTATAAAATACGAGTATTTAATATCACATATAAGTGCTCACGGAAACTAAGTACTAATCGATTGCTTGAATAACTATTTAAG